>OX443564.1:51040866-52240866 GCA_949372485.1 Cheilosia soror | reverse complement strand
GTTCCACTGCTAAGTTTTATGAGGCTTTACTGAATGCGTTTATCACTAACCTGTCAAAATTAAATTTTTTGATATCGCCATATTAATGAATACAGATTTTTTACCATAGAAATCTGAATTGCGGATTCTTTTTCTGCGTAATTGCAGATTTGTAGAAATATTTTCATGGCTATCATCATATCATCATGGCTCGTTGCCTCAATCTGATAGCCGCCTTACAGCACACCATCTACTTCAACGCGTATTGATCTGTCCAGAAGGAACTTTGCATATATTCGGTGATTTTTTGTGGTAGTCCATGGGTTGGGAGCACAATTTGCCCAGAAGAGCGTTATACTAGACCCGACCAAAAGCCTTCGAGATATCCAATGGTTCTGGTCTGAATTCGACATATTCGATTACCTGCGTCCATAAGTGAGTTACTAGGTCTTCTCTTCATTAGGATGACAGGTTTAAAATGTGTATTGCCTATCGTTTATTAATTAATTGCCTTCTAGATATTTGACTATTTAAAAAATTTTTGACTTTTCCGACAGCATTGAAGCAAATCTATTGGACGGTAGTTTCGCGGCAAGCATTTTCTTTCTTAGGCGTCTGTTATAACAGTAAAATGCATCCGTAAAAAAATTGTTTCAATTTTTTGGAGCACTCAAACTTAATCGTTTAACTCAATCTTGGTCTTAAAATGTTGCTTTTGAGTTATAAAACTAATTCGTAAAAAAAATTAAGCAATTGATCTTTAAATTTTCTAAAAATAGGATTTCTTTATTTTTCCGTAAGAAAAACTTTTTCTGTTCAACTTCTCAACCAGTTTCACGAAGTATTCCACTGAATTCCTATGATATGCTATGGTTAAATGTTTCAGTTTTGTTCTGTTTCGTGTTTTTTACGGATGCATTTTACTGATAGGTATAACTGAGGCCTTATTTGGGAATTTGTTTAATTCCTTTAGTCTTTCAGCAGCAAGAAAAAAGATCTTCTGGAAGTAGAACATCTTGTACTTTTCCAATCACTTCGAAGCGATTGATATTTAAGCGTGTTTGACTTCATGGTTTGTTAGTCTCAGTTCATCTTTTATTATGTTTTCCACACAGTTTGCGGTTAGTTTAAAGGCTTTCTATTCTAATGGTTTGAGTCATAGATGAGTTTTAATTCCCTCAGTGATTTGTGTACCAACTAATCGGTCAAAACTGGAGGCATATATAAAACGTTTATTCGTTTCTGCAGGGTTCGGTGAAGTAAGTCACATCAACATCAACTTCAATGATAGAACAATGTACGGTCAAAATCCGAGAAACAAATTTGAATTTGCACATTAATAACAATTTTGACAGCCGAATCATTTATTTTAAGACCAGTAGTAATGGCGTCCAACATATTAGCACAATAGCATTAACGTCAACTTGAGATTATTACTAAATTCTAAAACTACACGAAAAAGATTCGAACAGCAACTTTGACAGCCACAGCACACTTTTCAGAATCACTTGGTTACTGATGATGTTGAACACATTTCCAAAGCAACATCGGCATTTGCTTTTCAAAGTCTGATGTTTCCGTACATCGTTCTGTTCGATATATTTGAGGGAACAACAACTTTATTGATTGATTCGAATGCCTGTCAATTGTCAAAGCGATAAACGCTATGTCACCAATTATTGAATACAACAGAGAGTTTGGAAATCCTAATATATTTTTTTTCGTTTTTAAGTTTACCCAACCTTCAAGTGCTAATAATGCTGTGAAGTCAATTGATACCCATTTTGTATCCACTCTTTATAGAGTCGATATCCACAATTTCAATCGGCTTAGTACCACTTATGTTCTTAAAGTTGTCATTGTGACTTCTATGCAAATTTTCTCAATTTTATGACGAGGTCTTTCAGTTCTCCCAACTTTTAAATGCTATGATGCGACAGTGGCATTCTGTTTAAGTTGATGGCGCTGTTTTCGGTGGGTCTTACTAAATATTCATTTTAAAACTTTACCTTAAATAGTTTGTAGATCACAATAGGCAATTTTATATGGAAAAGTTGTCCATTGTGAGTTCGTCAAATATAACCTGGACTGCACTAAAAATGATTATTGGTACCGCACAATGGGACTTACTTATAATTATTTCTAACATTTACCTAAATTAAATATTTTGTAGGTCACTTCATTGAAGTTGTTATGCTAATACGTTTCTTTTACTTACACAAATTAGTTTTAACATTATTTCACCATTGTGACTTTCGATTTGTCAGATGACAGCTGTAGTTTTAATTAGTGTACTATTCGCGGTGCTAAGAATCATATTTAGTGTTCATTTTTCATATAAAATTATCCACTGTGACCGTCAAATTATTTAAGCTGAAGATTAAAAATGATTATTGGTAAGGCCCAATGTGTTTTAGAACTGGGCATTTAATAACTCTCAAATGTAGTGGTCAAATTTAGTCTTTTTGTTTGCTAGGTATCTATATCTATCTAGAGTAATTTAGAGTGTAAAAATGTTTAATTGGCAACATAGTGCAAAGTGTTTGATAAAAATTCAGCTAGTAATTGTCCTATATAAAATTTATTTATTACTATATTTAACCAACCGCTGTAAGGGGGTATTGAAAAATCGACCTTTATTCGCATAACATGCTATTAAAAACCACCACATCTAATTGGACAATGAAAATATGAATCCCAACTAAATTATTGTTTTTTACAAAAAAAAATATTATGTACCATTGAGGTGTTAACACTGTCATAAAAAATACACAAAAACACTCTATCATTGCCATAAATACAAAAAACAAAAACGTTACTCACCCTTTTAGTGGCAATCGAGAGGAATAAATTTCCAACTAAAAACCAATAAACTACATTGAACAATTTACAAATTTAATTACCATCAATTCCCAGACTAAATGTGTGAAATATTTTATTTAAAAAAAAAATTTTAAATCCCTATAACACTATTATAGTGGCCAGTAAATGTAATCGTACGTAAGAAATGCAATTTATTCTGTCATGTATCTATACGACCATTCTGGTCCATGTGGTGTATGACAGTTTGATTTTACTATTGCAATTGTGTGGGGCTGTTTTTTTTTTTTTCTCTTTCCCTCTATTCGTTTAAACGACTGAAAATGCCATTTGTGCTCAACTATACAATAAAACAATAATTTTTCTTGGTTATTACTCTCTTCACAAAGAGGATTTTTGTTTCACGCAGCATTGTGCCGCTCAATTGTATTGCTCAGCCATGAAATTGCAAAAAAAAATATATATAGTCCACCTCAGGGTATTTCTATGATTATAAGTACGCACAGATGTATAATACTTGGAATAGTTTGTTCTATAGAAAATTAAACATTAAGCGACATTTTTAAATTTCCAATTGAAGTGGTATAGCGTGCGAGCACTATAAAATTATTAGAAAGGGTGGTGCTATCGATCTGTCATATAGATTTTACAACAGGGTGGTATATAGGTACATTATTTCTACAGTATAAATTCCTTTTGCATCCATCGAAACAGTCAAGGGAGAAGGAAGAAGGAGATTTTACCGAAGCCTTAAAAATTGCAATTTTACTTTATTGTTATTAACATTTGTTTTTTTTTTTTAAATCTGCAGAAGTTATCGAACGGATACGGAAGTATTTATGTATGTTTTGTGCGAAATAGAATCTCAACAGGTGCGGTTTTAAAACAAAAAATTGAAGGAACAAACAAAAATTCCAACTATGCATTACAGTAGAATCCCGAAAAGATGTACAGATAAACGAAATCTTTTTACTATTAAAGTGCTCTAAAGTTGTTAAGTTTTTTTGAGTATACCTACTCAAAAAGATAAATGCTTGTTTTATTACTTTTTACGTAAATTCTTCAGTATACTCTTAATTTTTGTAGAGAAAATATGTCTGTAGAGGACAAGTTAAAATTTGAAATTTAAGACAAAAGTGCGCATTCACGTCACATGTTAAAAAAAATCACCACTATCGGGAATAATATTTCCCCCGAAATGTTTCCCTTTTTCAAAAAATAGGTATCGTGAATAATTTTCGAAGGAGAAAAAAAATTCCGTCCGAAAAAATAGGTGTCGTGAATGATTTCGAAATCAAACAAAAAATTCCGTCGGAAAAATAGCTATCGGGAATAAATTTCCGATGGAAATATTACCGTTATTTTCCCCGAAATATTCCGCTGGCATTTCGTCAGGGAACTTTAGCTAAAGAGCAGCAGTGTAAGTGTTTTTCTGCAAAATATTTAGAAAAAATAATGCATATTGTCAGTTTTAATGCAGGTCAAATACAACGAGTACAAAACAGCTGCAGATTATTCTAAATCATATGGAAAAAATATCCGGATATAGCAAATGAATTTATATACAAAGAAAAAAAGCAAAGCATTTTGTAAATAGATGATTGGCCTAATCCAACTTCGTGGTCGTTTCCCTCTCCAACCTGGTAGCCGCCTTTAGCAAAAAGCGCTTTCATGCGCTTAGCTTAAGTAATGGGGAAACTCCGAATGATTTTTTAGTTTGCGGCAAAGACGAGTAAAGGTGCTAGTACACGGCATGTAGCAAGCCACATATGTATGTAGCACTGGCGTCAGTGTATGGTACCAATGGCTGCATGCCATGTACAAGCTCTCTTTGTGCACTCTCTGTTGAAATCAGAGCTACAAACGTATGTGGCTTGCTACATTCCGTGTACTAGAACATTAAGTCTTAATCACAAATCCACATTTAGCCCCATTTAGACGATCATTTCAGTTTCAGTTTCAGTTGAGCTATCAGTTATGCTCTCAGTTAAACTGATGTCCAAATGCAAAAATTGAAGCGTCTAACTGAAACTGAAACTGAGACTGAAATTCACACAAGTTTTTAGTTCAGTTGTCAGTTTTAGTAGAAATAATATTCTAAACTTCGGCTGAAACTGAAACTGAAATGACCATTTAAATGGGGCTTAAAAATATACGGCTTTCTATATATATCAAAGGTCCGAATATTCTACGTGCATTTTCCTCTCTACTTCCTCATGCTATTCCATCGCTAATAAAAAATGCGCACTTCAATATATCAGAAATATTATTTTTATTTTTTTAAAACTCTACTCTCTCTCTCTTGTCAAAACTTTCGAACATATTTTCGAAAGTATGTACCTACTTTTCTGATTCCGGGGAAAAAAATTCCGATGGAAATTCACGATGGGTAGATTTAATTCCCGGAAACAAAAAATATTCGGGGAAAACATTTTTCCATCGAGATAGGGGTGAATATGATATAGGGGTGAATATGAAATTGATATCCCCGATTGTGGGAATTCACTTCCCGAGTCTATGAAACTTCGATTTGAGTAGCAGAAAAACCCAAGACATTTCATTTCAGTTTCAGAGAAGCCGAAAATGGAAGCTTCTTCTTACGTGACCGCTTCATGTTGCAGTTTACGGAATATGTTGAAAGTTGAAGTTGTCATCTTCAAGGAGACAAATTTATTCAACGCAGCGATGGATATATTAAATATGTATTTTAATACTAGATTTCGGGTGCGGCTCTTAGGATTCAATTAATGAAAACTTAGCTCTATTTTATACATAATCTGCAGTGGAAAATACAGTTGTTGATGCAGTCAAGCAGAGGCCATTTCAGCCATCAACATTTGCTTGACATGTGCAGCAGTGTGAGACGATTTTTTCACACTTTTAAGTTTAAAAAGTTTGAGAGCTAGAAAGCAATATTAAAACTTTCTTCCGGTCGTCAGTTTTTTCACCGGTAAACATTTTTTTTAAATTTTCTTGTAATACAAATTTAAAGTTTTTATTTATAGCTACCTTCTTCTTCTTCATCAACCAAATTTAGATGCTCGAAAAGATGATCGGGTCCTGTTTTTTATGTGTTCATCTTTCTGAGATTCTACTGTATTAATAATAAGAACTAAAAAAAGGGCCGAGTGTTTCCGCACGGTTTTTCTAGTTTTAATTTATATTCTGCGAGGATTTTAATTTTCATTTCAGTAAAAAAAACCCTCCAAAGAAACTACCTACCTTGGGTGACTGGTTTATTGTATATCAAGTTCACTTTTCATCCATCACAAAGTTCGTTCTTCTGCACAATAGGACGGGGATGATAATGGCAATAACATTACAGAGGCATATACATAACCGAGGCAACCTTCTTACTTATGTAAAGAACTTTAACCCGCTATAAGAAAAAAAAGAAAACCTTCCAAAGACTAACGTGCGCCTGTCTTCAATGATTCGCACCAATAGTCGTTCAATTTTCTACGATACCAAGTTGAAGAGACTGCGTGACTGGGCATCGCATTGTCTGAAACGATTCGAATCGAAGGTCCCGGTTTTGTGCATTTCGACCTTAAGGGAGCAGCGATTCGATTATTTTTTCTTGCGCAAACGAAGGCAGGCTTTGCAGGAATACCTAAGCAAGGTAGATTGCCAAAGAGCTAATATCTGTTCACACTTTACTTTATGCCTTAATATCGTGACATGGATCGGGAACTGTTGGGATCTAGAGAAATGTGCGACTTTTTGTCGACTGTCAACTGATACCGCACTCTATCCTTTAGGAAAGTAATGAGATCCTACGTACCTCACCTACACATTACACAATATACTGGTAAGGTTACAGTGACTTGTCATGCTTTCGTCGGATCATATTTTCATATGACTTCAGCGGAGTTTGGCAACAACCCCCAAGGAAATATCGCCCAACTCGATTTAGAAAGAACGCTTTTATTCGGCCTAAGCTTGAGTACAACGCTCATATCTGGTCAGGTGCACCAAAAACTTCATTGCACCTACTAGACAGAATCCAAAAGCGCGCGATAAAGTTTATAGGTGATAGAAATATAGCGGAGTCTATTGACCCGCTCGAACATCGTAGAAATGTTTCTTGTCTTTCCTTATTTTATCGATATTTTCACCACCGATGCTTTGATGCAATAGCTAAATGCATTGCGCCCCCTCAACAATTCTTTCGCAACACCCGTCACACATCGAATGCACATCAGTTCACCCTTAAGCCTACCTTCGGACGTACTGTAAAATATAGAGATTCTTTTGTAAGTCGAACAACACGCATGTGGAATGCATTGCCTCACACGGTTTTCCCCTCTCATTACAACCCACAATTGTTTAAAATGTGCACCAGTACCTCTTCTCTATCCTCCCTATTAACCCTTCCACTCGTGCTGTGCATTAGCATTATAAGGGAACAAAACCCCCTTGATCACTAGTGAATTGTAAAAAAAAAAAAACAAAAAAAAACTGAAACGCCCAAAAAGATTCAAAACGCCTAAAAATAAACAACAAAGCAAGATGAAAATGAAGCCAGAAAAGCATCCTGCAACTCCCTGCTTGGGGTTATTGTTTCGCCCAAAATCAATGTTCAATTTAGTTTGAATTTTACAGCAACAAATTGCCTACTAATAATTTGGGCTTTCTGATATTTTTTTAATTGGGCGATAAGGCCTAACGCCGACTTTAACTATGGCTGCTTAATTTTATTTTTACCTAGATTTTAAATTGATTGATCACTAAAGTTATCATTAAAATTATCAGGCTTCTTTAGTGCGATTTTGGCTTCCGTCTGTCTTTCGCATTCAATATCACCTTCTTCTCTATTATGGTATTCGCACTTTTATTTTTTCATTCGATTCAGTTAACGAAGCCTTGAGTTGCTGTCTTTACCCTTTTATACATATTCCGGGTGTCTTTTCTGTCATGACAACCCTTCGACTACATATTTGTCTCATTGCTTTTATTTCATCTGAATACGTGTTTTTCGTCTGTCTTTTTGCGGTCGTGTAGCTCAAGACAACACTGGTTCTGCTATCGTCCACGTCCTTGCTTGCACCGCTGATATAGACAGCCACTTTATCTGCGTTTGCCTATGAATATTCAGTATTAAATCAGCAGTTTCTAACGTAGGTTAAAGTCTGAAAATCTGCAGTAGCATTGACGCTTCGCTCACCGCTGCTAATGGATTTCCCCAAAGCTCTGCAATCCTTAAAGAAAAACTAGCTTTTATGAGCTTAGCAGATCTGCAGCAAAGAAAACTCAGACCGAAGTCGTAAAACCCTATCCACAATATTGTTCCCTGATAAAAATAATTATTTAAGGACAACTTGGAAAGCAAGTTTTTACAAAAAAAACTGACGAAACTGCAGTTTCAACTGGGTATTGGTTAAACTCATCAGCTCTTCTTGAGAATTCTTGTGCAAAATCACATTCACAGGAATCCTTAAGAAAACTGTTCGCCTTGTAGGTTCCCACGTGTAGCTTATCACGTCATTTCAATCCCTCCTTTGCCACTGTATATATCAAATTAATAGACTCAAATGCACCTCTTGAGTGATATACACACGCTGCCGTTCGAAACACGTTACAAACCCATTTTATCACGTTCACCTGTGCGTCATCTTCTAGAAATTTCATGTCAAGTTGTTCAGGAAGCATGCACCCGTCAACTCGAGGTGCAAGCGAAAATTACCTCATCCCTAATGCGCGTGATTATTTAGCAAAACATCAATTTCACTTTAAGTAAAGTGTGCACTCTCAATAGTACTAAATCGCCTTATAGTCTCGCAAAAGTTCACAGGTCATACAGTTGAAGGAGAATTCCTTATAGATGCAGGTGCAATCTACTATCCACAGACAAAAATTCATTTTTTTCAACTTGAATTTCGTGGGCGTAACTCATGTTCTCATGGAACGATTGCATCACCCCAAATCGATGGCTTCTTACTTTGTGCCCAATAAATAATCGCCAATTTTGCATTTCCCCAGTTGTCCTCTCAAATTCAGGACAAATGCATTAGATAGGTCTTCGTTATGACAGAGATATATTCGGGTGACTCGTAGATGTAGACTATGGGGCGACAAGAATTCCGCACAATTAGTAGCGACACAAAGTGCCAGCCATTTTGCCTTCAAAATTCTCAGCACCCCATCATCGCTGAGTAAAGTCTGTTGATGGACGATCAAATGAGCTTTTAATGGATACCAAATTAGCATAACCAAGAGTGTTTACATTTTATGCACCTAAGGGATGATGGGCGAACAGCAAACACTTAAGAATCAACAGTTTTTTGTTTCTTATTCCTCTCCTATTACTATAAGGACTTCTCCATATTTATTATCCCTGAGAAAGGAAAGCTTTTGCTATGTAAAGTAAGGATGCAAAATTGGATTTCTCGTATGTGAAAAGTCCACATTAAACAGGATCATGCGCTCTCTAGATACAGCTCAAGAGAAGAAAAACGAATGAGAAATGTTTGTAAAGAACGAACAGAAAAAAAAAAAACGAAGTAGCAATAAGGACAAAAGGCTCTAGGGGTAGGTACCTACCTACACTTATGTGCAATCAATTTAAAAAATGCATTTGTATATGCAACTCTTGTGGTTGTCAAAAATACACCAAATTCAAAGAAATCGGAGGGATATGCATCCACTGATAACAATTCGGTATTTTCGCAGCTGGGAAACAGAATAGATTATGTTTATTTTGCTACTCTGTGTACAGTTGTATTCTTATAGCTAAAGGGTTGCTTTTTAATCAAAAGTGTCTTGAGCAACAGCTGGGGCATGATATTCCATTTTAAGTCTCTTGTTACTCGACTTCTTTGTTGACAGTAAAATATTTATTCAGTCGTTTTAATCGCGAAAGTTTGTACAAGAGCAACATCATGTGGTTCCTCTTTGTTACACAGTTTCACTGCAGTCTTGACTGATAAAAGTGGAGACTTTGTATATTTGAAGTTGGTACCGGTACTAATAAATTCAAATATAAATATATCCCGATTATGTTAGAATAAGCTATAGGAAAAAAGGAGCCACCTACCCTCTCAGGTTGTTTTTGATAACACTCGCACTGGACAACGACCCTAGTTCCTTGGATATGCCATCCGATGCAAGACCTTGGCTGTTGTGCAAATTTATAGTCAAATTTCCTTGCCTTCAGGACTGTCTTCAGCCAGAGTCTTAGCTTGGATTGGGATGTGAAATGGGATACGATACTTCAGATAGTTTCAAATTTTCTCTGTAACTGGTCTTCGGTGTCAGTACTGATTTGTAGAGTTCTGATACTATAAGCTGAAATGCATTCTTGGCTTTCTCAAAAGGTCAAAGAAATTCCAGTAAAATGGGTAGTACTAGATTTCCTTCTGGGAACAATTTCGTTTGAGTGTGTCAGTGAAATGTTTCCTAACCCAGATACATGGAAAAATAAAATACGAAAAAGTATATTTTCCACATTCCTGCTCCTGCTGTTCCTCGAAAAGGGATCTGAACAATATTCAATACAAGTAACAGTGGTTTATCTATACTCAAATTGTCTAATCACATATAAAGTTCTAGGCTATGATACAAATTTATATACAAAATTAAGCTGGCATTAATGAATGGTTGAGAGAAAATTGGACTACTTGCTTTCAATGGAGGCATTTGAAATAAGTCGGTTGCAATTTGTCATCTCGGTGAAAGAATCGTAATACATGAGAAAGTTTCGCGCGATTGAGTCGTGCATAATTTTGGTTCTCTTGTATGTATCTATATATATATATCAGGCATGGAAATAGGCAACAGTCACCCCTATTACCAAAAAAGTCAATGTGTCTTCTTTCAATGACCTCCGACCGATAAGCAATCTGACATACCTGTCAAAGATCTTTGAAAAGGTTCTTGCTAAAAAATTTATTGATCACCTCTTCGACAACTCTCTTTTGTACCCTCTCCAATCAGGTTTTCAATCTGGTCATAGCTGCTCGACTGCACTGGTCAACATGCTTGATGACATTCGTATGGCTTTGCTCTGTCTACTCGACTTCTTAAAGGCTTTTGACAAGATGATTAATCTCATCATCTACTGTAAATTAAAAAAATATTTTGGGTTAAGCGTTAGGGCTATTGATTTGTTGCGAGATTTCCTTTCTAATAGATTGCAAAGAGTCATTATTGGTGATAGTTGCTCCGTACACAAGCCGCTCAAACAAGGAATGCCTCAGGGATCAATCTTGGGACCTATTTTGTTCAGCATCTTTATAAATGATTTACCATCAGTATGCTAAAGTTGCTTCATTTATTTTTACGCTAATGATGATCAGATCTGCCTATCCCAACGTTTGGAAAAAATATCAGAACTTGTGATGGCACTAAATGACTACAAACGGACTTCTTCTCAACCCAAATAAATGCTTCGTTATTCCCATTGCTAACGAATTTTTTGAACTCAATGTTGTTCCAGACATTTGGCTTTCAAACTGCATGCTAAAATTAGTTGAATCTGTTATGACCACATTAACATTAAAATTGAGCGTATCTACGGCTGTCTTTGAAAACTCTGGCCAACTGCGAGCTTCACACCCCCTGAATTCAGGCAAAAACTGCTTTGCACCCTCATTCTACCTTTGATAACGTTTACTTCATTTGGCTGGCACTTGATGGCTTTTTGTTTTCTTAATTTCCTCAGCAAGTATATCGATTGAACATCCAGTTTTAAACAGTTCTTAATAGGCTTTGGACTGATGGTTGTGGCCTACACCACCAGATACTTTGACGAACTGTATTCGTAAGGAATTTCGTTGTAATTGCACGAAAGTGGTCCGGTACCTATATCAATCCGGTACAGCTCATGATATGTTTTCAAAACGCAGAATTTAACGCGGTTTTTTTTGTAAAGGGTTTTAATAGCCGAGTATTTTTTACTTTCAAACGTCTGCCTTCTACGGCTTTCATTACTACTGGGTTGATTACGTCTACTGGTAGACTTAGAATTACAAAAACCCCTTTTAGTGTTCCGAAAGGCCTCCTTCCTTCCTTCCATTTGCTGTCTGCAGCCTATTGTAAATTGACAGCTCAAGAATTTCTTTTTAAGCCTGATCGTTTGGATTCCCCTTTCCTTCAAGACAAGAAATAAGTAGGGTCGTGTTTTAAAGCCTTTTATAACGTACCTTATCACATACTTCGATTGATCCTATTTCTACAACTGAGACGCAAGACTGAATTGTTCTTTTTTCACGGATTCTCGCCTTCCGTTGGTCATTGCGTGTGAGTTGCAATTAGTGACCATCGACGTACAGGAACGCTAGTAAAATCTTAATGGTCGATGTGTCACTCCGATCTGAGTTCCGTGACTTCGAGTGTCCACCCATATGCAGATTGAGGTTTTCCTGCCTCGAGACTGTACACTAGTCGGCATAAGTATTTTTACAAAACTAAAGTGAATTCTACTCATAATTTGAACATACTTCATGTAAATTTTGATTTTTACTTTTTTCCTCTGTCTCAAACAAAAAATGTTTTGATGCAAAAAGTTTCTACAAACAATTCTAATAGTGTCTGCAAAAATTTGTTTTCAAAATCTGTTCGCTAATATTTTTTATGATTTTTTGAAAATTTCTAAAAATTACTTTTTCCTCCTTTTCATACAAAATATTTCTGAGATCATCCCATTCAAAAAATCATAAAAAATATAAGGGAAGAGATTTTTTAGGTTGAAGCACATTTAAATTTAACTCTGAGGTAGGGACTCTCTCGTTGTTCTTATTTCGGAGGCTTAAAAAGTTAGATCTTTATCGTTTCTATGCACCTGACCCCCATTCACCGGAAAGACCTCTGTTCTGTTGAGTATTGCTTTCATATTTTGTTAAACCAGAGTTTGCTTGAAGCTGATTTCAAATATAAACTTCCCTACCGAGTAAATTTCATTTCATTTTGACAGATTTTGTACTGAACTGACGTTTACCGATTTTCGGGACACGACTATGTAATCAATGTAACGTAATCCTATTTTCATTAAAAACTCTTTATAAATTTAAAGGTTGAATCCTAAACGTACCGCATAATGTCTGAAAATTATTATACTGGAGTTTAGAGTCCTTGCCGCGAGCGTAGCGAGCCACCTACCCCAACTTGACGCAATATAAACATTTCGTTACGTAGTCGTGTCCCGAACAACGTGCGAATAGCAACAGCCAAATTTCATTCCGTTAAAGTGTTCCTGTAGAACAAATCTAGCCGATTATCGCTCGGTGAGCCGTATAGGTAGAGCGACATTTTTGTAGAGCCTTGTAGGACGAATTGAAGATATTTAGATCAAAAGACTCTATTGGCACTTTTCCATGCAACATAGATCTTAGGACGTCAATGTGCCACTTCTTGTCATATTGGTAAAAAAAAAAAATGTTTCTGCTCTTTCTCACTAGATGGCGGGCTTAAGTTGTTGAGCATTTTTTGTGGTACACCTGAAACTTATGTAGTTTCGAATTTATCTACAACGCGATTTTCCTATAGTTACAAGCAAAGGATTGGATTGAAACAAGCAAAAGATTTGATTACTATAGCGTTCTTTTATCAGATTCTAGGTACTATGAGTGCTTGGAGTACCAGCTAGTGTAACCAACGGACAAATTCCTCAGGCACTTGTAAGACTAGTGAACTTATAGTTTTGAATTGAAGGTCAATATTTTCGCACCTCATTATTTTCATAAATTGAAATTTTCTCATCCACTTGTCGTTGAAAAACCGACCCAGCTTCATGTATTTTTTTGAATAAAATTATTTAAAAACTGGGTCAATAACATTTGGGCCAACTTCCCACTATCCATGCCAAATTAAAAAATAACACGCTATTAAGAAGTAGGCAAATGCGTGCATAAGTCATATTAATACAATGAATGTGGGTCAGGGCAGGGCACTAGCAGCGCGCACGTAACTGCAGCATTCCTTGCTTTCCTCCCAAGATGGATGGCAGCCACACCTGACTTTATATAGTGCACACCTGGCAAACGCCAATGCATCGTCAATTTTTACTGGACAATTATATATTTTCCTGTCAAAGGCCAACAACTAAATGAATCATACTTTTCGCCTGAGTTCATTCTCCCAGCCAGTTGGCAGAGACTGCACAACTTTCCTTATTTGTTGCCAGTTTAATATCACGTCAAAGTTAACTACGGCCCCCCCTTTAGGTCACGTTCTCTATATTTTAAAAATGCAATAACTTTAATTTGAGGTTAAGGTTGCATTCAATTTTCTTATTAAGCCCTCTGCAACTGCAACCACCCCACCACCACCAATGACATCGCATTTTTCTCTCTCTCGCTGGTAAAATATTCACCTTTGCCTAGCGTGGCCTAAATTTCCATTTCCGCCTTCTACGTTTAGCTTCATTTCTGTATGTATGCCATGCTAAACTCAAACAAGGATTTTCTAAACAAAAATTCAACTTAAACTTTAGAGTACTAGGTAATAGAGCTTTTTTTTCTCCACTCTCTCTCTCTCTCTACCATACTTCTAGGTTCTTCAAAAGTCAAATAAATTTTCTGCAATTTTCCATTCCAATTTCTATCTTGCCATCAATATAGATGAAAGAAAATAGGCGCAGCGAACAGAAATCAGAGCAAAATGTCAAAACTTCATCTTGACAGATCTGACACATGCGATGTTGAAGTTTGAAGTTGTGTATCCGCTCTCTCCCCCTGCACCATTGTGTAAAATTGAGAAGAGACCAAGTAGAATGGTGTAGTTGGATCCAGAGAATCTGTTGTCAGTGTGACAGGTATAACTATAAAATGCGATTGCATTTCTCGGATAAAGTCCAGAGTTGTTGTGTGAATCCCTTTGAGTGGTTGTGTGTGCGGACGGTGTGAACTTCAGTCCATTTCGCTATGTAACTCGCCGAATCCAGTTTGCAATTTCCATCGACAATGTTTTTTCGTGTAATTTATTCACTTTCAGTGTTAATTTCCAATCAAGGACTTTCTCGTGTGTGTGTGTGCGTGTAATTAACTCTATGAAACGAATCAGTGCACTCTTGTAAATTCGCAATTGCATTTCATGTTGTCTTTGCGTGTTCTTAATGAGTAACGAAAATTGGATCAAAAAACCCAGCCCCGTAGTGCCGTCGTCGTCGTTGAGTGTTATAACTTACAAAATCGCCAACATCACCGCAAGGACGTGCTATTCGCATCATTAATATGCATGACTTGATCCTTAGGCAGTGTTCAAAGTGTGAGTGAAGGTAAACTATTCATTATGTGTGTGTTCTCATTGTTGTTGCAAGTGGTTGACCTACAAGCTCTGTTTTACAGTATGTGCTGGAATAAAGAAGATTTGTGAGAAGGTGGTGTCAATTTTTGTCAAAATATTTACACACAATTCTGGCGAGTGTTTTGTGAGTGATAGGCTCTCCTATCTTTCATAGAAAGGTTGCATTAAACCTTTGGGTGAATTTAGGTGAATTTTTAATTTCTTTAATGGAGTAGTTCCTTCTTTGTTTGGCTTCTCCCCTTGTCTTGTCATTATAAAAATAGAAACCGCCATCAACTCAATCATGGCATTAAACAGACAAACTTCAGCTACGCTGTCATAAATCTACATGAGCCAGTTGATTGTCAGTTCTGTCAAAATTTATTTGTGGAAGTGGCATGCATATACAAAGAAGGTTAAAATTCTCACTAATTCATCACGTAGATTTTTAGCTCTTTTGTTTTCTCCTTAGAAAGTTCAAATTTCTGTTGAAAAAGTTTTTTTTTTTTTTCATGTAATTTGGATGTGAATTTTATACCGCAGCTACCTTCAAAAAGGTGGGTTGGAAAATTCATTCAATATTAGCCAACCTACGCGACTTTGTCAGCGACAAAATTTTAATTCAATTTCTAAGGCAAAGTTTAAATTTTCTTTGGAAACTTTTAAAGGATAAAGGGAAGGGACTGGGTTTGCTATTTATACTTATAGCTGAAAGAAAATATGTTCCGTGATTTTGAAAAAGAAAGAGATGAAAAAACATTGCTGTCAAGTGAATTTGGCGTTTCGTGTTCAACCTGACGGTATGGGGGCCACTATAGGACTTTACAAAGAGCTCGAAAGATTTATTCAACCAACACTGCTTTGTCGCATAATGACAGTGTACAGTTTTTAAGTCATGGCTGAGCGGCATGATGTTTCAATAATGGTTTTCCGAGAGAACACTTGGTGTGCTATTAGCGAGTTTTGACCATTTCGGGGTAAGGTCTTTTGGCTATTCTCTAACAAAAGACCACGAAAAGCGACGATGGCGAACACGAACGATGATGGTATCGATCGATTTCGGGTTATGGTACATGCTTAAGTGTTGTTCGATCGTTCCTTAGCCAAATTTAATGTGAAATTATAAATTTGGCTCTTAGCTTTGTGTTGAAAGCTTGTGGTACTTGTCTGTCAGCTAATAGTACGTCAAATTCAAAACCACATCTGGCCAACTTGTCTGCTGTATCGTTCCCTTCCACACCAACATGTCTTGGAACCCAGCGCAGAAGACCTGTTTAATGGAGCCTCCCAATGCCAAAAAGCGCTGGCTTGATCATTTGCAATTTACCAGACTGGAGTTAATTGCTTTAAGCGCCACAAGACTGTTTACGCAGAAGCCTAATTTCTTCCTTGCTAAGACACATTCTTAAAATGCTGCAGTTATCTGCCAGTCGGTATATGACTTGCTGATACTTAGTACTTCTGAGAAGACTCCTGTTCCCGTTCCATTTACCATATTTCAGCCGTTGTGTAAAGATGAGTAGGCATTTTATGATAGTACCAGGGGGAAGCAGCTGTCCTGCCCTGGTCAATTTAAAAAATGCCCCTTAGGAATCTATTTTCTCAATGATGTCAGTGATGTAAGTTATATCAGCGCCGCTAACATTCTTAGCTTTATAACTGGCAGCAAATGGTTTACATGGGTAGCCAGTAAAGGAATAGCTCCCCAAATCTCAGTGATTTGCACAATAGGCCGACAAACGGCCTGTGTTTCTCTCGCCGAGAGCCACCATAAACTATATAACCAGGGGGAAGTCAGTCCTACCTATGTCCAGTATGTAGACTTTAAATTTCTTGCCAAAGTCATATCTTGGTTTCTGAACGTTTCAAGTATGGCCGAACGGTTCGGGCTTCCAAATTTTTTTTCTTCCCTTAGTCTTAGTCTGAGAGCACCTTTGTCTGTCACATTTTTAGTGTATAGCTCGATGGATTGTAGGTTAAATAATATTTCTAGGCCTAGTTGCGGTGTTAATTTTAGTGAACCCCTTATACCCTTTTAAGCAATCCACTATACCTTGTTTAGATGCCTGAGGGAGTATTAACAGTTTCCCACCAAATAACCGAGCCGTCATAGGTCAAAATTGCTCTTACAATCGGCGTATACCAGCTAGTGAAGGTGAAAGCCTTTATTCAGACTGCCTCTACTAACTCCACTACAGCTCTAGACTGTCGCACGTCTCTCAGGAAATTCCGGGCAAATTTAATATTCACATCTGCTAGGTGCCGGCGCACAGAGACATTCAAGGAAACTGTAGGGCTGATGAACTTGCCAAACTCGGAACTACCTATCGTACCAAACAAGGGTACCTTAGTTATTCCGATCGCTTTAAGTAAATTCACAATAAAGCTGGATGCCAACAAAAGAACAAACCTTTGGTGGTCAAGTGGCACGATATGTCCAGCATCAAATACGACTTGGCCAAACGTTCTAAGAATTTTATTTCTCAAAAGGTGTCTTCACGGAACAGGCATACAACAAGGTTTGACATATTCTCTAATGATTTTTGTAGAAGTTATTTGAACGAAGAAGAGGTGGAGACGATTCTCCTCTTTCTCTGTGCATGTCCGGCTCTGCCTCAAAAACGGAAACTCTATTTGGGAGTCTTCTACTGCAATGATCTAAAAGATTTAACAAATCTAGACATTCGAAGTTTTCTATGCTTCATTAGAAGCTCAAACTGGTTCAACGGGTAGGACGATTATAAATTCATTTGGCATCACAAGTGACCATATAATTGTCTAAGTGTGTCGGCATTTTGTCGACAGCCACTTCAGCCTAACTTAACCTAACCTAACCTTGTGCAGGTTTAAGAAGCATTTAGTACTTTCTTCATTCTTGCCTATATAGTCCGTACTTCATTTCTAGTTGAATTTGGAGTTGGATACATTTGGCTTTTCGTCAGAGACTAAAATGGACGCTTTTAAATTTTAGTGGTTCCAACTTTGGTATCTTATGCATCCAGTTAAACAAGATGACTTCGGTCTTGTTGAGGCTAACCTCTAGACCGTTGGCCTCTGTACGCTTTGATAGTTCTGATAAGGTAGATTCCATAAATTTGCTAATAGTAAGAAGATAGTTTCCCGACACCAGCCAAACTACGTTAATTCTGTTCTTGAGGTTAGGTTAGGTTAGGTTAGGGTGACTGACTGTACCACATGTAGCCACACTTAAGCCAAAGAAGGCCCATTGTGATACCACAGGATTAAATGATCTCTCAACTACCCCTTGAATTGAACTTGTAATTTAGCAAGCGCTAAGAATAAAGCGTTGGATTCAGCTGATGCTTATGTGAGCGAGTTCACCTAGATTGTCGAAGAAATATTCTCCGAGATGTAGTTTTCTTCTTGACAAGTGGTTAAAGAATTTTTTTGATTGAGCTATTCCATAGGAGAGGAGATAGAAGTCCTCGAGTGAGTTGAGTTGGTTATGGTTTTAGTGTTGAAGTGGTTGAAAGCAACTTTTGCGCAAAGACTTCTCGATGGTTTTAGTGACCTCAATTAGTGATTTTGCTACAGCTATGTCTTTGACATAAAGAACCACTAATATCGAGATTGTTCCTTATTTGCAAGTCCAATGGTCTTTCTAAGGTTTTCAATATGGAATGGAGTGACTAGACTTCCCAGCTTTGGGAATGAAGATGACCTAGACTATATTCCAGCTGTCTAGAACGAATCCCAATTTCAGACAGCCTATCAATATTGCCTAAAGACATCGGATAGTCGTTTCGCTCGCATCTTTACTATCAAGACTGATATAGTGTCGTCCGGTCTTGCAGATTTGTAAAGTTGGAGAAAATTTAAAGTTCATGCTACTTTGCCTTTGCTTGTCAAATTCATAATGCTTACAAGTTCCTCATCGTTTAGTGACTGGGAATTGGTGATGACATTTGATAGCTAATTTCCTACATGTGTCTGTATACAACCCGAAGAGTGATTTACTAGAAGCAGGTTCAAGATTTCCTGGTTGTTTAGCGTCCAAAGGTTGTCATCCTTGTAAAGGTCACCTATATAATTGCTTTAGCTGGGATTTTCTGTAGTGTAGCCGCTAATTCGAGTAGTAGTTTTCCCAGGTTGCTTTTTAGCTGCTCATGGTTCTTAGTCGTAGTCGGCTTGGTATAAAATAAATCCGATAGGACATACGACTCTAGAGTATTGGCAAATATCGTACTTACTTACGCTACAGTCCGTGGTGGACCTGGGCCTCAACCAACAAGCGTCTCCAGCCACCATGATCTTTGGTCAGATGTCTCCAGTTGGTTGGTTGAAAGTGGCTGTCAGCTCGGAAACTCCAACACACTTACACCAGCATTGGTCCATTGTGATACCACGAAAAGGATCATGTAAAATCTCCCAACCAGTTGAACCATTTTGAGCTCTTTATAAAGCGTATGAGGCTTTTGATGTATGTGTTTCTCAGGTCGCCCAAATCGTTGTAATGGAAGGCTCCTAAGTGAAGCTTCCTTCTACGGGAGAGAGCTGGGCAGTTAAAAAGAAGGTGAGGGATAGTTTCCTCCTCTTTCTCATCCATACAGCTTCTGCAAAAGTCGTTTGCGAAAAGGCTTAGCCTTGCGGAATGCTTACCTATCAGGCAGTGTCCAGTAATGACACCTATTGTAGTGCCGATATGCAATCTGTTGAGAGAGATCAATTTCCTAGAGCGTTTCAAATCCAACTTAGGCCAAATTTGTTTTGTCGCTTGACAAGTGGTACCACTTGTCCACCTAAGATTTGTACTCTCGATAGCATTCAGCTTCAATTTTTGTTTGTAAGTAGCGATTGGTATCCCTAGGGTGCCTTTTTCTGGCAGAATGGGTTGAGTTGTTTCTATTTTAGCGAGTTCATCGGCCTTACAGTTCCCTGGAAGGTCCCCTTCCACATTAAAAAAAAAAATTGTTATTACAACACGTCCATATTAAACCCTAGGCCTATCTTCTCACAACCATTATTGTTGGTATGAGTTTTTATTTTTCGGACGAATGGTCAATTTTAAGTTCATATGTTTGTCAGACATTAGCACGGTGGAAAAAACCAAACACTAAAGCCGTCACTCTTTTTATGGTTCAATGGGCTTTTTCTATGTTTAACGTGGATTTTATTTACCACATATCCGAAAATTTTGTTTGTTTATATTATACCGTCACCAAATTTGAACGGCTTTTATTAACACCAATTTGTGTGAATGCAAATAACGAAGCGACACTGCTAAAAAGAAGAACTAACGTCAGTTAGTATTTTAGGGCACTAAGTAAAGTAGTTTCTTTCTATCTGTCGCGCGAGATTAGTATTAAGTTGTTCTTTGAACTGTACGGTGCTTTTTGCCTTCAGCAGTAAATTAAATTACCCGACTTAACTGTTTAATGTCTCATTTAAAATTTTGAACCGAAACTCTGACCTGGCACCGCAAATACCTCTGAAAAAGCGAAGCACCCTCGAAAATGGTCGGTACCTTTTGTGAATGTGTGTGTGTGTCTAAAATGAATGACCCCCCCCCTTTACCAGTGAGACTTACAAACTGCATTAGTATATATTCATCGCACTCCAACCATACTCATAAAAGTTTATAATTTAAAATTAAAAAAGAAGCCCAACCGAAATCAACTGAATGTGTACTCTATATGCCACTTGATGTGCACACAACAACTGTGCTGTGCATGTGTTTGATAATGTGTTCAAGCAAACCCAAGCTAACTTAACTCAAATAGGAATTGTGAAACAAAACCCTCTTTAACTTGAAAACCTTTGCCGCCCGCACCACCTCTTGCTCGTCGAGGCATTCCATCCGGTCTTGCCAGCCTCACAGAAGTACCTACGCTACGTATATTTGTGCGCATTTAAGTGTAAAATAGAAGACGAAAAAAAAAATAAATATTCGCCACACTTAAAGTTCAAGGATTCTTCTTCATCGTGGAACAAGAATCAGATTTTCAGGAAGAACCATGCAAAAGTTGCCATCTCCCATTGACGCTTATTCAATATTCGCAACTACACCCGTTTGAGGGTTCCGTCTATTTGTGTGAATGTGCTAATAATTTCGGTTGCTGGTATTTATATGGAGAATAACATGTGTGTGTGTGTTCTTCTCAGAATGACCCATAATTACTCACCTCTGAGGGAACAATGCCTTCATGGACAATGGAAATAAAATGAAACCTTCGGCTAGACACACATGTCAAAGGCAATGCAAATAATTAATTTTCCTGTTAGATGTGTGAGTGCGTGAACGCAATCATATAGAGGACATGCAATTAATTTTTAAGTACTATTAAATTATAACAATTGAACAACACTGTTGGAGGGGTGGTGGGGGGAAGTCAGTACATATTTAACAAACACTTACGCTTCAATTAAATTTTTGATATTGATTTTTTTTTTTTTTTTATTATATTTAACGCTTTTTGTGACGTTTAACGTTTCGAATTTTATTAAATCCAGTATTTGGTTAATTATTCTGTTAAAATTTGTTAAAGCGCAAAACATGAATTATTCAAAATCAAATTGATCGTAATGAATTCAATTTAATCGCAAACCATTCCATTGTTCATCATCAATATAGGCAACGGAAAAATGGTCCAGTGTTCGGTTGAGTACAGATTCGAAAAATAAAATAAAAATTGAAAATCATATTTCGATTAATTCAAATTTAAATCTAAATGGATTCGGAAGTGAGAGTAACAGTATTAAAGGAAAAGGAAATCACGTGGGCAAGGAGGTAATGTCAATTTTGATACGTTGAACGTTTTAACAAACAAATTTAAATGTTTTTTTTTTCTAATTCCAAATTAAATGAAATTGTTTGAATTTTAATTAGGGTTGAATTTTTTTGTAAATATTTAGTGAAAATTTATAAGAACTCATTCTGATGACTATTCTGGAATCAGATGGCAGAAATGAACTCTTCTTCCGTTTGAAGTCTGATAATAGTCTGTTTATAGTCCGATAAAACCAACAAGCCCTTGCTGGCAACTCTTTAGCTAATTGCCTCTAGTATGTACGTTTAGGTTACCTTAAAATTGTGCGCCACACCTGAGGTGGTTTCTTTCTCTGCTTGGATTTTATTTTTTATTTTTAGGGATGGACTCAAAGACTCGGTTCGAAATTCAGTCGTAATATTATGAATTTCTTGACCAGATCAACCTCGCTGTATAGCTCGGACAGCTCGTGGTTGAATCTTTTCCACCACATCCAATCGATACAAACTAGACTGAAAATCATTCGAAGAATCTATTCGACAAGGTCCATGCATCTGCACTTTTTTACATCATAATAGGTCTTGCACAATATGTTCTTGCTTCTATGAATACTTCTCAGATGCCTTCTTAGCCCGAAGAAACTGCGATTGGCAATTATAGTGATTCTTTGCATGATATTTGCGCCGATGTCAATTGGCGAGGTAATTGTGGAGCTTTGTCTCTAGTCTTTAACTACTTCGAAGCCATATCTGTTCATTGTGACGTTTTGCCTGAGTTGCTGATTTTTAGAGACCTTTCTCGAATATTCTTCGTTTTGTCCTCATTAACAGCCAGACCCATCTTTGCGTTTTAATGCTTGCAAACGTGCCATTGACAGCTCGCTGCCTTCTCCCTATAAGGTCAACATCATGCAAGTGGTTGAACGGACTTTTGAAAAATTGTACCTCTAACGCTGGTTTGTGAGTTTCGTACAATGCTTCAAGAATGATGTTAAAGAAGGTTTGACAGAGATACCGAAACTTGAGAAGGCTTTTTATAATTCGACACTAATACAAACGCTTTTATAGGCGACCTTAAAGTCTATAAATAGCTGGTGTGTATCGATCTATAAATAACTGTAGCGTGTTCCAGGCGGAAATAATGGCGATTAAAGAAGTCTTATCTTGGCTCAAAAAAAACATCATATCCGTCAAAGATATCTGCATATTTTCGGACAGCCAAGCAGCCATCAAATCCTTGGATTCGATCTCTGTAACTTCTCTTGTAGCCCTCGACTGCCGATCGTCTTTTACGGAGATGGCCGAACAGTTCAACGTTCACCTAATTTCGGCGCCGGGGCATAGGGACATTCCAGGGAATTGTAGGGCCGATGAACTAGAATAGGAACACCTCAACCCATTCTGCCAGATAAAGGCACCCTAGGGATACCAATCGCTACTTACAAACAAAAATTGAAGCTGAATGCTATCGAGAGTACAAATCTTAGGCGGACAAGTGGCACCACTTGTGTAGCGATAAAAAAAATGTGGCCTAAGTTGGATTTGAAACGCTCTAGGAAATTGGTCTCTCTCAACAGATTGCTTATCTGCTCTACAATAGGTGTCATTACTGGACACTGCCTGATAGGTAAGCATGTCGCAAGGCTAGGCCTTTTCGCCAACTACTTTTGCAGAAGCTTTATGGATGAGGAAGAGGAGGAAACTATCCCTCACCTTCTTTGTTCCTGCCCAGCTCTCTCCCGTAGAACGAAGCTTCACTTAGGACTTGGGCGACCTGACAAACACAGACATTAGACGCCTCTTACACTTTATAAAGATCTCAAAATGGTTCAACTAGTAGGGAGATCTTACATGATCCTTTTCGTGGTATCACTATGGACCAATGCTGATCTAAGTGTGTTCGCGTTTCCGAGCTGACAGTCACTTTCAATCAACCAACCAACCAATCGATCTATAATTCCTGGAATTTTTCTAATATCTGTCGAAGTTTGAAGATTTGCTCGACGGTTGACTTTCGACAGTTTGACGTTTGGCCTAAAACCACACTGATATGAACCGATCGCAGGGTATTATAGCGAATGATTTTATACGTTCACACGCTATATAGCCGACAAGATTTTATACGCGACATTCAGGAGGCTTATTCCTTTGTAATTGGAGCAGTTCAGAGTACAAATCTCTTGTTGGACGGTACACACGATGCTGAGATTCCAGTAATCGAACATTCATTCTTCCGACTAAAGTTTGTGGATAAGTTGGTGTATATGCTGCTTACCAAGCCATCTGTTAATGCTTTAACCAGCTCGCCCGGTAGGCCATTTGGATGTCGCTATCCTTATCTCATTTTGGTCGCAGATTTTGACTGTTATCGTCTAGGTTAAATGGATCATACGCATACCTACTCCCTGATATTGCATGGGGAAAACACATTCAAAAGTCTACAGAGGTTTTCTTTCAAAATCCTCATCAGCACAGTGGACCAAGCACCGTGAATTCATGTCTTGAATGTTGTCTTAAAATAAGTTTATTTGACTGTTGCCCAAAACGAGACAATATGCGTGTAGATGCGTAAAAATGTGTTGCCCAATTGCCGTGTTTTGGGCATGTATTTTTTTCTCGATGTATATATATGTAGGCGCAGTGGTGTGGTGTGCTGGACTACTGTGCGAGGGATCCCAGGTTCGATCCCCGGAAAAACACAAATTACATCTTAAGGGTGGGTCTGCCTCAGCTACGAACTCCGTGCTCAAGTAAACGTGTTTACATGTATTAGTGCACAGAATTTCAAATAGCCGAGCACACCCTCCCCTATCAAGATCACAATTGTGACTGCAGAGTGCAGACTCGCTCAGCTCAATTAATAAAAATAATACAAAATTGTCTGCACAACAAAATAAATCAAAACAACCAAAGGGAAGGGAAAGGGACAAGCTGTGCTTGCTGTTGCTGTTGCTCCTGTTGCTGCAAACGTTGTTTATCTAATACACTGAAACCAAAAGTGTGTGTGATATAGAATTTCCTAACGCACACTTATGAATATGGCTTTCGTCATAGCGACGTACAATCGCATTCGTATAAGCACAAATCGAAATAGATACATAGCAATAATATGAATATCCAAAATCCATATTATACAAATTTTTATTCCTGAATCCTGACCTTGGCTTTTATTTTTTGGTATTCTATGCTGGCTGTTTATAAAAACCTGTTAGGGCTAGTTTGTTATTATGTATTGCTTTGTTTTGTGGGTTTGGGTTCCTTTTTAGTATACATATGTATTATATATTTATATAGGATATAAATCCTATCCAAAAACAAAGGGCTGCAGCCCTGCTCGCACCATTTATGGATGTAGGTATGGATTATCTAATTTAATAAAAAGTTTGTCCTGACTGATTGGGGACGCCTAGGGCCTAGCCCAAATGGTAAGAGCCAGAAAACTCAAAGTTTCATCATAGTTTATATGGGAAAATTCATATTTTCCATCCGATTGATGGATGGATATACATACATGTATATCCTATATGTACATATATTGTACTACTCCCAAATAGTGTTTAAAGATTTAATAATAGTTTTTGGCTTTTTGGCATTTTTTTTAAATTATCCCCCTACTCCCTTTAGGAGAGAAAAATTACTTATTGTAATTATCTTCACTCTACAGAGATATGACTATATGTAATGAGATCAATTTTGTAGATATACAACAGCATCATGCGGAAAAAAAAATAACATGAACGAAGCCGGATTTGAATGCCATGCGTACGTAGATAGATATTGAGTATGTACTATCATTTTAAGTACTTTAAACACTGTGAAGCCGGTAGGCATTGAAAAGGTTCTGTAACCCCTAAAAATATTTTTTAGAGGAGCTTCAAAGCTGCACCTAATCTAGGGCCGCCTTACAAACCAACCACATGCGGCATGAAATACAAAAATAGCATCCTGTAGAACACTGTTTTTATATCGTGAATGAGTTACCTGGACAACGTTTAAAGTGCAACAAAACATTACCCAGTTCTATATATAATTTGCCTTCAAATTTTGTAATAACAAACAATGAGTTTGCCCACAGGAACACATAATTCTTCTCCAGATTGGTCATGCAAAACATTGACCAATCATTATGATTTATGAATAGATGACCATTTCAATATCACCAATAAAAGCGGATGTTGTGTATATCTAGGTATATACTTATATTACACACAATAATTTTCAAAATCTTAAAACACACAACCACTAATCTATTTTGAAAAGTTCGGCCTAAAATAGGGAACAGCAAAGCAACCAACCCCTTTCCTCTTACAGTAGGTATTTTATTTACGATGACCCAAAATTGCATTTAGGTAGTTTGATTTGAACTCAACTCCTAATAAAATAAAATCATCATTCACCTCCCATCTCCCACTCCCATACATATTCTCAAATCTTCTCAAGCCCTCAATCCATATCAATCATCATTCAACATCCCTTAAAAATATTCCGCTCTCAATATAATTTTTCATTTCGATTTGATTTCCCTATCATATTCATAATTATGTTACGATGATATTTATCCAATCTGCCTCTATGCCTCACAATCACAATGCTCGATTGACTTCAAACAACAACAACAATATTATTAAGTAATTAGTATGTATCTATCAGAAAACCAAAACAAGGATCCAAACTTGTTTTCTCCATATCCCAGTGGCAACGAATGCGGCAAAACAACAATCTGCAAATTACAGACTCTCGCGAGAGAGCAAAATTATAGAGAAAACGATTAGCGCTGTGTCGGATATTTTGTGAACTACATTGCATATGTGAGCGTGAGTTCTGAAACAAAAATGAAACTGCTGTTAAATTGTTAACTTTTCAAAATGCAATTTTAACTATTTTATAAACTAAATTTTTAATTTGTATTCAATGAACGGATACATAAATGTTTGAATGTTATTCTGTTTTGAAAAGCTGACAAAAATAAGTTCTGGTTGCTCTACAAACACTGTTTCCTTTTGGTCACCTTAATTTGCAGATTATAATAGTTAAACTCAAAAAATCAAAATTCGAAGACGGTCACTAACTAATTTAACCCATTAACTATAAAATAAAATCATAAAAAAAATAAAAAAGTTCCATTTAGATATTGCCCCACCAGGGCGAAAAAAAACACCCAAAAAATGACGTTTTTGGGACTTTATGGTACATAAAAGTCAAAAAATTAAAATTCTAAGACGGTCACTAACAGCGTCTATTTATTTACTGTCGAAAGCCGTTTACTGCAATCAATTATCTCTTAAGCCCTGCAAGCCCCATCGGGGCGAAAAATCATATACCCTCGAACACCCAGCCTTAAGGTTTTTTCTACTGCGCCACCTCTCGCGAACGTCTGACAAACATCCGAGAGTATTACTGTCCTGAAAAAGCTTCTCAATTCAGCCGTTCGGACTCGGCATAAAATTGTAGGTCCCTTCCATTCGTCCAAAAATAGAAACTCACACAAACGAATGGTTGAGAGAAGCTAGGCCTAGGGTGTCTACTGCCTATTTATATTTTTTTAATTTTCTCTCGAACCATTTTCCTCTTACGTAAATTTAACGCTGTCACCTTTTCGAAAGATGTGTCCCTATTGGGACGGCAGCTGTGTGGCAAGCAGTCAAGCGTGTTCTTAGCATATTTTTACCAGTTGAGGCCATGGAGCCGTAGATGGTAGAGCACCGCGTTTTTACCCACGATTGTCAGCGTGAATTACGTCGCCACTTCAACATCCCCAGAAATCGAGCTGTTCCCGCGAGAAATATTATTCTTAGTTGAATTGAAGCGTACACGAGGTGTTTTGACAAACAGAATACCTTCATCAGGGGTTCCACGAACGGTTCGAAGCCCTGAACATGTCTGACGCTGCATTTCCATTTCCACCCCTGCAAATTATGGCATTTGTGCAACAGTTGGAGATTACGCACAGCGTTTGACCTTCGCACGTGAGATAGAAGCACTTTTAGAGCCTCCTGAGTCCTCTGACGTACCTGACTCTGATTTATTTATGTGCGATTTTTTCTCAAGGCAAGTGTTTACGAGCACAAACCCGAATCCTGGAAGATTTTAAGGAAGCGATTCGTGCTAAAATCGTCCAAATCGACTGACGAAGGTTGAAAAGAGTGGATGCCGACTTTAAAGAACGCCTTTAGAAGTGCATCGCTGATCACAGCTACTATACATGACAGATGAGCTTTTCCACACATGATTGCACAAATACTACGAAGATAAGATTCAGAATCTGTCAATAAATTTTGTATGTGGAAAAATTAAAACGGTTTTATGATTTTTTGAAAACCATCCTACCATTCTTCCAGACACTGTATTAAGTCATTCGCAATCCAACGAAGCGTTATATTGTATCCCACCATTTTCCGCGCTGAACCCAATTTTCGACGGTCTTCAAGCATAAATCGGCCGATACTGCTGCAATTTCACGTTCGATATTCGTACGAAGTTTATCAATCGTCGCTGGCTTGTTGGCATAGACCATAGACTTGACGTAGCCCCACAGGAAATAGTCTAACGGCGTCAATTCGCACGCGAAATCGCCCAAGCGAAAATGTTTCCACTAGACGCTCAATTGTTGATCTGCTAGGACGATTATGACGACCATAAATTGGACATAGCGCTCTTAACGTTGAGGCCACTGACTCCGAATTTCGGTAGTAAATTTTAATAATTTCGACTCGTTGTTGGCTCGTATATCTTTCCATCATGAAATGGCAAACCTTAGTGAAGAGAAATGTCAAAATAGCGGCAAGAAATTCGGCGTCGTTTGCTGTCCCTGTCGCTCTACTTTTGTAGCGTCCCTATTGAAAAACCCTGTAGATAGTAGCGGTTACAAAAGAATCTCCCAGAGAATATTCCAGAGTCTGTTCTTTTGCTGTCAAAACAAAAAAAAATGTGAATCACAGACCTTCTCAATGGCATATTGAAGCATTATTCACGAATTTCCATACAAAATTAAAACACATGCGATCCTATTTTAAAAATTAATTCATGTATGTTCTCTCATCAGGTGGAATCTACTTAAATATTCCTGGAAAAACAATTCCCAATCGCAATTTAAATTTATTCGATTTCAGTGAGTAACTAATTTATAAAAAAACTCTGAACAACATTTTGTATAGTTCTTCTAGGCAAAAACATCCTTTGATCCACCCTTCGTCATTTTATAGCCAATTAATTCATTCCTTGATTTCTGGGAATAATTAAAAATACAGATTGAAAAACTGGACACATTTTTACGGATCACAATTATAAACAATTAATTGGATGAAAATGTAGCACTTAACAGTTCTTTGTGCTCGTATTTATATCCTCATTTCGTGATAATTTTCAATTAGTCTACGACAGAAAGAGAATTGACTGAAACACAATGAGCCAATGTGATTGTTGTATGAAAGGAAATTCACTGCAATTATTGTACTTTCTCACAAAGTGCATTTAATGTTCATTTGATTTGTGCATATTCGTGGAAGGTGCATTCCAGTCCTTAAGAGTTGAAATCCAAAGCAATTAGTGGTTGTATGCAATTTGAATATTGAATTTCAGGTAATAACCTTTTATCCGCGAATTGGATCCTTTGATGGAATAAGTCGATTAAATTTTAACCTTTACAATCTGCATAACCATCACAGTTAACAAAAAGCTGTTACTTAGAAAATCAATGCAATCCTGTCCCATGCTCAAAAATAATGTACTTGTTCTTCATTTTAAACCGTCCCCAAAGAAAGGAGAAAAAAAAATCGAACAAAACAAAAGGCAAAAACCTCCAAAGAGTGCTGATAAAGATTTGTGCTCAAAAACGCTCTGAGCTCTTTTATATAAAAGAAATCATAGCTAAAGGAACAACACAAAAGGGTTCTTCATGGTGATGCTTAAGTGGTATCCAGCCTGTTTTATGGATTTGCCACACACTTCGTCAGAGACCGATAGCTGCATCATATCCTTGGCCCTTGCCCCCTATCAACATCAGCTCATCACGACAGAGGGGATAGTGTGTTTGCCAAGATATTTGTCGTTCCATTCACATGGTGGTCGTTATGTGTGTGTGTATGCATCTATATCGCAACGTGAGATACGGATGTCTCCAGCTGGATAACACCCAATTAGATTCTATGTCAAGCATTTTTAATGGCAGGGATTGGAGAAGTAGATTTTATTCGTCACGCCAACTGGCTTAAGTCCTTGTATTTATTTTCATAAATTATATGGACAAGCTTAAGTTACAGTAAAACAAAATAGAAAGCAAACGTAAAGCTCTTAGGGCGGACTGTAAAAATTATAAAATCCCTATGATTAGTGATCCTTGATATCCTTGTTTCATAATTCTTTATTAAATAGTTAGCTAATCGGATTGTACCTTTTTGGAGTGAATGTTTGTACATAGATATAACGATTATATGGAATTAAATTTGCTCATGTACTGTGGCGTATACGTAACATTTTTTATTTTATTTTTTAAATTGCATGTAATAATCCGTTTATCTCCTTAACGAATAAAAACGTAGCCAACATCAAATTCAATTACAGTGCATTGAAGCAATTATTTCCTATTTTCAGTGAAAATGGTATTGTGAAATTCCCCGAAGGACTCTTAAGGAACACAGTAACAAAAGACACGAATATTGCATTGAAACGAAATCACTCATGCAATCACACTTTCTTTGGAAGCTATACAACTATTTTATTTGAATACTTTGTAATCGATTTCTTAGAACTAATCTGAAGTTGGTACCCCTTTCTGTAGGTACCTATGTTTTTGCATAGGAATCTCGTAGAGTAAGTTTTTCTCATCTGAAAACTGAACTGAACCATTTGAGAACTGGAAGGACCACTCTTACTTACTTGCTTAGGTGGCCCTATAGTCCGGGATGGACCTGGGCCTCAACTAGAGGTCGAATCGCTGTATCCCTGATCGAGCTATACATTCACGGCATCAACCAATTATACACGCGAAGCAAAAACCAAATTCCCGTCACGTATTGCTCGTTTACGGATAAGACGATTCGGCCCCAGTATGGGGCCCAAGTGATCATTGGCTAACTGCCTCCAGTTGCGCACTCCAAGTTGGTTGAGGTCCCCTTCCACTTGCGCACGCCACCTAAGGCGAGGACTTCCTGTTCTGCGTTGTCCCTTCGTGTTGGAATCGAGGACTTTTCGGGCTGGAGCGTTGGTGTCCTTTAGTTCTACATATCCCCAGTTATCTTAGTCGGCTCTCAGATTGAGGCAACATTCAATAAGCAACTGACAATAGGAAACACGCAAAATTATCGCTCACAATTATTTTACTTTGAATTAAATTAGAGGTCTCAGGTCTCACATCAAAGCAACTAAATATCGCTCGAACGAAAAATGTTGCTGATTGCTTATTGGCAGTTGCTAGTTGCTTATTGCTTGTTGCCTCAATCTGAGAGCCGCCTTAGACGACTGATGCGTATTTTTCTGACCAGACCGATGTCGCTGTACAGCTCGTAGAGTTCGCTGTTAAATTTCATCTTCCAAAGCCCGTCAAGGCAACCGGACGGAAAATCCCTTGAAGAATTTTGCGTTCGAAGCGACCAAGGAGATCTTTATCCGCCCTTTGATAACGTCAATTATTCTGCACTCCAAAGACCACTCTAAAGGAATATTTTGTTCAGTAAAAGTCAAAGTTTTATCTCAAAAGTCCACCACCAGGTCGGCATAGGAAGGTGTTGGTGCTAGTTGCGTATTGAAATTGCGGTCCTCTCAAAACAAGTTCCAAGGTTTGATGTGTGGTTCCGCCATAGTTGTCTATGATTCCAAGAAGATGCATGGTTTTTTTTATCAAAGATGAGTTTGCCTTCCACTCTGTTTTTTCGTTTAGTCGATTCATTTATGTTCGAAAGGGATGTAAGAAGGAAATGTTAGAGATTAGGTGCGAGGCAGTTTAATATTACAAGGGGTCAGATCACGTAAAATAAAAACGTTTGAACGACGTCGTTTACACGCATGCTGTCTCTATCATATCTGTGGCAATAAACACAGACTGCTATTGTCGAAACGATGTCGTTCGATCGTTTTCATTTTACGTGATCTGGCCCAAGGTTTTAAAGCGATATTAGAGAAATTCCGTTCCAAATGTTTTTAACCAACCCTACAGGAAAAAATCACACCGGGCCTAATCATGTTAAAGCGTAAATCAGTTGATGCCCTTTCTCTGGTAAAGATTATCTCACTTGAAGCCAGTTCTGGCATCATAACACATTTTAAAAGATACATATTAAGATTTTCAATAAAGAGTCCGATCAAGACAAATCATTGAAATACCTGCTGTGAAAAAATGTTTTCGAGTAGAGCAGAGCTTGAACTTTCTCAAAATTCTCCAGAGTTACAATGTTTCTCAGCTTTACTCTTCTTATTGCTGACACATTTTTTGAACACCGGCAAGGTATTCAAACTGCAGCAACAAGTCCGCTGCACAGCGACACGATTGAAAGCTTGTGTGAAAATATTCTTATACCGAAAAATTTGACTGCTTAACAGACCGCTGTGACTGAAAATCATTGTTCAGTGCGATTCTGTCGTGCACAGATTTGTTTGTCCATCGCAGTTGAATTTACTTGTATATTTAAAGATAACATTGATTTGTTGATGTTTTTTTGAATTCATTTTTATAAACTATTCATCTCCGGGCCAAAAAAATGCTTCCTACGTTGACCAGTAAGGTTTTAAGAGGCAAACAACGAAGTCCATTAATTTATTTGTTTTCTCTAAACGTACCAAAACAGTTTTGACACAAAACCGAGGCTTTTTGATATTATCTGACGCAGTTGAAAAAAGAAAAGCCTTTGTTATGTTCCAAAAATAGTGCGGCCTCTACAAATATTCCATGTACCTTATTTTCCTTCATCGTGTTACTTGGCATTGATACAACCTCTCGTCGTAGGGCGGTTCAAAAGCTATAAACGACCTACCTTACATATCTAAGGTGCCAAGCAGCTATACAAAAAAAAAAACAAAAAAAAATTGTCTTATTTTTTTTTTTTTTTTAACTTTTAAGCCGCAAACAATATTTTTGTTTTACATTTCTGGTGATAAAACTAAAACGTGTACCATAATTCACTAAAAATATAATTTTGATAGAAAATACTGAATTTTAATTAGAAAGCTTAAATTTTTATTGATTCATAGAGTATGCAGATTGGGGTTATGTATGTTGCATATGGCATATCCGGATAAATAGTGGCAAGTCCAAGTACGTACTCTTTTATTTAAAGTCTCTATGACCGTTTCGCAACGGTGGCTAAATTTCATTAATACGCGTTCCAATTTCCTCTTTCAAGGCGTTGGTGGTCGTGGGCTTGTTTGCATAGACTTTTGACTTTAAAAAACCCCAAAGAAAAAATTCCAATGGCGTTAAATCGCAAGATCTGCATGGCCAATTCTGGTCGGAAAAACGCCCGATTACACGATTAAGAAATGACTCAAGCAGTAATTGAATTGTTTCTCTACTTCTATGGCTTGTGGCACCGTCTTGTTGAATGAAACCACATGTTGGTCACTAAAAACTGGGTTATCATGTCACGATAATGAACACCATTAATTGTTACTGCCTGGCCAGCCGCATTTTCGAAGAAGAATGCTTCCAGCCTAAAATCCGCACCAAACAGTCACGCGTTGAGGATGCATTTGTTTCTCAACAATTACTCGTGGGTTTTCTGAACCCAAAATCCGAAAATTTTGACGGCTTATAGTCAAGTTGAAAATGAGCTTCATCACTGAAGGTGATTTTTTTCGAAAATTGCGGACTGTATATGGCAAACCTTCATTATTTTTAAAATATTGCTCACCAATGAAAATGCGTTATTCTTTCATATAGTGCTCCATTTTCACTAACCCCTAACTGTCAGCTGTAACATTGTTATCTTTTTTATTTTGCGTGAATTAAGGGACACCCTTTATAAACGCCTATCCGTAGAATGTTTCCAATGCTAATATTCCGTGTTCCAATTTTATAATGTTCTATTCCATAATTGTAACCGTTGACAAAGAACTGAAGTGGCTGTATAAAAAAACTGTCAAAACTTGTCCTTTAGCAAGGCGGCGCGCACCACTATGGTGTGGTGTCCAAGTGGCAGGTGGAAAAGCTAAAGCCTATGTAAACGAATGCAGATGCGTGGATCAATGCGAATTGGAGTCGACGTGGCATTTTGCAGGAGGCGTGATGTCAGTCTGGTGGTACTTGTCTCGAAAAAATTTAATTTTTGAATGGCAAGCAAGTGGTGACGACGTGGATTTCTACATATCGTACTGTACTGACGACGTGGATTTTGGCATTACAACCTATTTTTATTAACCCGTGAACTAAAACCATGCAAGACCACCAAAAATTCAACATATAGGACAACATTTTAAGAACTGATGAATAGGGCACCATACGTTGTTTGTCCACTTGCCACTTTGCCACTTGAATGCGCATTAAATCAGTTTCATACCACTTCGTCGCTATTTCATCGCTACGCCAAATGTTCACCACTCCTATATGCCACCTATCACTTCGTCAGCATGCCACTGCCAGAGACCACTTTAGTGCGCGCCTTGCTTTAGACATAATTTTTCGGGTTACAAAAACTAATTTATCATCAAACGCCTGTTTGTTTAAACATTTAAATTCTGATTACATTCCACTTGGAAATGCATTTCTGTTCTTTGCACTTATTGCAAGAGAAATCATCCCGACAATTTTAGTCTAGAGTTGCGTCCACTTTGTGTTTATATGTAACTTCAAAAACGTATTTTAAACAAAATTCTCAATGGAATTCCAGTTTATTTAAATCATTCCAATAATTTGTTGATGAGAAGTCGCCGAATACTTTTAAAAAAATTCAACAAACCAAACTGATGAACAATAAGTTCATACTGAAAACAGATGACGGGCTAAGACTAACTTTACTAAATTGTGTGTCAAAAAGCTGACAGCTGTTACAACTTCCAACAAAAACTCGAAACACAAAATTAGTTTTAACGCTTAATTGATTCCGAACTTCATTATGGTCAGTAAAGCAGGAAACAAGATTATACAAACTTCAATGAAACTACCCTTTCAACCATAAACTAAACATCCTCTGTATACGGTATACCTAACGATATTTTAAAGTTGCCCTTGCAATAGCTGTGGAACTATTATTTTCTTAAATTAAACAACAAAAAAATGCGAAACTTTTATCGAACATCGAAGTATAAAACTTGAGCGTACGGCAAACTCAAAAGGCGAAAGTAATTTATTCAAATTAGCCAACTACAACATCGTGTCTCACATGCATCTATCTACTCCTTGGCACGCTCCTTTTTAAGCACAATAATGAAATACTGACTGTAAATTATTTTCAACATGTGTTGCACATATAATTAGGGAAGCGTTAAATAGCCAAAAGTTTACCATAGAAATAATTTATTCATGAAGTACAAATTTCGAATAAGGGTGGATTTCTCTCTCGAATGCGCATTAATAAATTTAAATTTTTAATACCTATCAACTGTATATGCATTTTATTAATATAATTTTGTTTTGCTTTGGCAAACAAAAAATCTTGTTTGTTTTTTTTTATATCATTTCAGGTACTATCGCTTGGTGCTGATGTCCTGCCAGAATACAAAATGCAAAGTCCTAGTGTACATAAATGGACAATACTCCATTATTCACCATTTAAAGCGGTGTGGGATTGGGTAATACTTATATTAGTTATGTATACAGCAATTTTTACACCATATGTAGCAGCTTTTTTACTCGGCGAACCTGATTATCAGCGACGTACTAATAAGTATATTAATAACGATCCAATTGTGATAGTAGATTTAATTGGTAAGTGTAATCAAGAAAATACATATTATATCCATTATCTCTCTCTCTCTCCTCTCTCTCTGTCTTAGTATTGTATGTGTATTATAATGATGTAAATTTTCTTGTGTTTTTGTTTCTGAAATACAAATAAAAAAAAATTTCTTTTAATTTTTTTTTTTAATTTCTTTTTCCCAAGTTTTATTTAATACACACACCCAGAGACACACATTCAAATGCAACATAATTACACTTTTTATCAACACGCACACACACACACAAACACTATATTACAGTATTCACTATAAATGCTTATGATTTTTAATGAAACACTTGACGCTATTAGCTTTTTGTTTTGCTTCTTTTTTTAATGCAAGTGTCGTCAGCGAAATTTAGAAATATTGTGTTTCCAGTATCTGTATCCCTCTCATTAAATCATTGTCTTGTGTGTGTCTTAATTTCTTGTTTCTCCTCAGACTCAGTCATTTAATTATATTCAGACAATCATTCACTTAGTTGGTGTGTCCTTTATGGAGACATACATTCTACGGTTTTATGCTCATTGCTCATTGCTCACTGTGGGTGGTTGCAGAGATTTGAGGGTTGTTTTTTTTTTTTTTTTGTCGCTCTTATTTTTTGCTCTTATCTACCCATTATGCAGGAATAATAAAATTGGAATTGAGGTTGACCGTCTGGCAAAAGAAACTAGGTTGACGGATGCGGTTGATTCACAAAAATTGGGAAAACAAACGAAGAAATTATTTTTTTTAAATGTGGGATGGTCTTCAATTTCAAATTTGCTGCCAGCTGATTTGCTTCTCTTGATATGGTGCAATGGAAAAATAATTTATTTTTTTTTTTGGGAATCATGTCAGAAATGCAATTTGAAAGGCTTTGCACAGTCCTTGATTTGATGCGGTAAGAAATTCCAAAGGTGAATTGTGTTACATTTTTTTTCTCTCCCGGGAAAGGAGAACCTATAATGTTTCATCGGCGCCCCGAGGTGCTTACAGATGTATGTTAGTTCTGCACTTAAATTGGAGCAAATTGTAGTCTTTTCGAAATATATCCCCAGGAAGCGGGTTCCAAAGTTTGCTTGTCCTGTAACAGAAGAAGTTTTGGAAAATTGTTGTCCTCGCGGTTGTCAAGTGTCATGTGCATTAGCTGCCTGTTTTGTGAGGCGCCCAAAAGTTGCATTTCGAGGGATTATGTCTTTGAGTTCCTCGGAACATCTACCATGGTACTTCCTATAAAACAAGCAAAGGTCTGGGGCTTGTCCCCTGTGCACCAACGGGTGTAAATTCGATGTGAGTGTAGGGTCTCCAATAAGTCGAACTGGTCGTCTCTGTATACTGTCAAGTATGTTAAGGGAATGTTTTGGGGCCGAGCTCCATATATGGGAACAATATTCCCTGCCTGGTCCAACCTGTGCTTTGTAGAGAAGATGAAGTTGCTTGGGGTAAAGTACCTCTTTGCTCTAAATAGGTAGCTCAATTTAGCGGACGCCGATCTAGCGATATGGGATATATGGGCCTGCCAAGTGATTCCTGAATTGATTGTGACTGCAAGAAGGTGCATTGAGTCTTTGGGATGGATTGGATGGTCATCCATTTGGATCTGAAGAACTGTTGATGCATTTTTCCTAGAAAAATTATGAGCTGTGTCTTGTTTGCATTAAACACAACCAAGTTGTTTTTTTTTCCCACTTCAAGATGTTAGATTATCTAGAGCATAGTTGCTAAAAATACACCACTGGGCACTAAAAATTGTTATAAACGACAGATCAACCAATATTATACTCAAGATTCTCAATATTTGCTGGACTGTCAGCATAATGTCGATCTTAAGGACCATTCACATGAGAGCGAACGAACGAATTGATGAAATGTGAACAAACAGCTTTTTATGCATTTATTAACAGAAAATTGCACATTTTATTATTCCAAGAGGAGGATAATGAATTATCCCATCAAAATGTATTAAGAAAACCAGTTTATGAACAGTTTAAATAACAAAATTTCGAATTCCCAACTTTTTGCCGCGAACGAAAACACCCTGGCGCGAATAGTCAGTTTATTCACAATCCACATCATTTAAATCGCGTTCCACAAAGCAGCGAATAAAAAATTCGTTCGAACTTAACCTTATTCCAAGAGGAGGATATCTTGGAATAATAAAATGTGTAATTTTCTGTTTATAAATGCATAAAAAGTGGTTTATTCGCATTTCATCAATTCGTTCGTTCGCTTCCATGTGAATGGTCCTTTAGACATTCCTCTACAAAAAAGGACAACGGAGTCAAAAGTTAATTCCTCAAACTTCAAGTCACAAAAATGGTTGCTGACGCAATTAAGCTTAGTTCGCTGCTCAAGTTGAATTTTAGCTCGCATACAAAATTCTCTCAGAAATGTAGCTGGAGCTAAATTCAAGCGAATCCATTTAGCCGAGCGGTACGCTGCTTCAGCAAAAAAAGATCAAGTTTTCCTTTCAGACTGTATTTCATATATCTGTGCAAAAATTTAGCGCGGCTTTTAATGGATCGGAACATTTTCGCAAGCTAAATTTTGACAGATAGTGTTGGTTTTTTTTTTCTGTTGCGTTTTTGAATGAATAAATCGACGAGGAATACATTGGAAGTGAAGCATTTGATATCAAAGAATAGCAGACAAGCAAAAGGAAAGCGCAACGAAAATAAACAATTTTTCGTGTCGATGCATTTTTGAAGGAAATTATTGTCAACGAACATCTGTTTTCTGTGACACTTTTATCCACAAAGCACTCCATGTCAAAATGTATCTAGGGTTTTAGCTAATGTTTGGACATTCTACTGGACACAGAGCTCATCGAATGGCAATTCCTGGCCAAAAACAAATCGGGCTTACAAACGTAAAAGCAAAGAAAAGTCAGTTCAACCGTTAAGGATAGGGTGGTAAAGCAGGGTGAAAGTTGTCCTTGTGGACCTATTGTGATGCCTTTTATGGGGGGTTAACCGTTGGTGTTAGAGATGGTTAGTTTCATGCGTCCCTCCTTTCTAAGATTGCCAGATGCCGTTCATCCATCCTGATGGCCTGAAAAACCTGTAAAAATCAGAAAGTGAGACATCAGAAAGACATCAGAAAGAAAACTATGTACGGCCACGATCAATCGTGAAGTCCAATTTTCGACAACTTTATCGAACAACTGATGCTGTTTATCAGCAATAACAGGCGAATGTTGACTTCCAAATCGTCCAACCTCTCAGGTTATCGGCCCACACTAGTGACTTCACATACCCCCAAAGAAAGTAATCTAAAGGTGTGAGATCACAGGCAATACATTTCCCGCAATAAATTGATGGTATCGCGCGCCGTGTGGCACGTTGCGGCATCTGGTTGAAACTAAAGCTCTGTTGCGGTTTCAACTCTTGCATAAGCTGAACCTTATAAGCTTTTAAGCCTAGATCTTTCCGTAAAACATTCCACAAAATGAATGGGAATAGCTCCAATTGCTCTGCATGTTGCCGAATCGACTCATTCGGATTCTCCTCAACATTGCGCTCCACAAGGGCAATAACTTCTTCTGTTCGCACGGTTTGTCATCCTTGGGGATGGGTATTATCTACTAGGGTGTATGTGGTGCGAAAACAATTCATCGTCTTCCAAATAAATTGCTCAGATGGACGATCATGTCGACCGTAAAATGGACGAGGCGCACGATAAGTTTTGCGAACCGAACCATGGTTTTCAAAATAAGTTTGCACAACTTGCACTCGTTGTTCTGGCGATAATCAATTCATCATAAAATGGCAAAACGTACTAACCACAAATCGACTTTCAAGTGTCAAATTGACAATCTGAAGAAACAGTGTTGCCAGTTTAAAAACCAAACCTCTAAAAAAAAAAGCCCTTAAATGGTTGGCGCAACAGGTCCGTATAAACACCCAAGGCCTAGCTTCTAACAACCATTCGTTTGTGTGAGTTTTTAGTTTGGGACTAATAGAAGGAACCTACAACTTTATGTCCAGTCCGGAAGGCTGAATTGAGAAGCTTTCTCAAGACAGTTATACATGTTTCTCAAACGCTTGCGAGAGCGTTTCTGACTACACAGGACAAAAACGAGGATGGTTTCCATTATGTTATTAATTTCCATGGAAATCTTATGAAAGAAATTGCCAACATCTGCCGCTCTTGGTGAATTATGATGTCCGAAATGCTACACAGCATAATAATGAAATAATTTTGCTATTTATGGACTTCGAAATGTGCTTCAAGTGTAAATTGATTTTTTTGTGTTTCTGTCACTTTTTTGAGCGCGGGAAGCTGTCAGTTTTAAAATAGTAAATCATTTAAAAAAATAAAAGAGCACAAGGGATTTTAGCCAGTTGAATAACAACTATCAAGCCTTCGTTACCACTTTTTTGTATACAAGTCTGTCTTTGGTGGTTGATGGGACTATAACTCCTAAATAAATTGTACTTTGGACGACAGCAAAAAATGTCGATCTCAAGGCTTTATTCGAAAGGTATAAACGAGCTGCCTTCAACCATTCACCGTACCAACTAGTTCTGTTTCTAAAAGCTTTCAGAGCGACTAGGGAGTCTTTCATTTGTATTTTTTTTACATTTAACACATAATCCTTCTGTAGCTTTGGCTAGGGTGCGCTCTGAAGTGGCGTAGTAGTGGTGTGGCTATGGTAACACCGATTCATGAGTTCTTAAACTGTCGTCCTATGTACACATGCCTCTACAATATAGTATGCTACAAGTAATATACCAGACTGTCATCACGTCATCTGAAAAAAATGCCACTTCGCCTCCACTTCGCTTTAATGCGCACACGCGCATCTACATTTGTTTACATAGCGATGCAACCTGATACTTGGTCACCAAGCCACAGCCACCCCAGTTGAGTACGCACCTTACCTTAGTCCCATTTTCAGCAAAATAGTACAATTTGGTAGAACATTCGGCAGGAGGTGAAAGTATCTAAGAAGCTTATCGACTACATCATATTGCTTTCCACATCTGCTAAATAAAAACTCTAAATTTATTGCTGTTCGCTTGTAAAACATCTCCTTCAAGACATATGTATTGTAGTTGTAGCCTTCACTAATTTAATTTAAGATACTTCTTCATGCTAAAATTTGACGTAAAATACACGCACAGACATTTACACTCCTTGACAACGTCTACTCTTTCTCAGCTATAGAAATACTCGCTGCTCAGCATGAATAGTCCTTCCTGTCAAAATTATTCTCCAAATTCTTTCCGAATGTCAGTCTGACCGAATTTCCTGCACTGGTGAAGCAAACTGCATGTCAGAAAGAAGTTAGCGATTGTTAATCATTAAATCAACCAAGCAAATGGAGCTCCATGAATTTTTCCATTGTTCGATGAAACACGAACGAAATAAAAATATTATTAGCTGACAGAGAAGAAGGTACTACCAGCTGTCAACGCAATTAAGAACGTCATTGATAATGTCACATTAAGCTTTGCTAAAAAAACGATGGAACAACATTTTCGGTTGTACCATAACTCGGAGCTTGTGGCCTGCGATTGACACTAAAAGGTCAAAGATCCTAACATCTTTTGATAGAAACCAAATTCGAGCATTCGTCGTGGTAATAAGCAGGCATTGGAAAAATGGTCAAACTGTAGAGATGAAGGGGAGGATAAGTCCATCACTTACTTTCCTTGCAGTTGCTTTGCCCTGGGCAATTTAAGAAAGCCCCACTTCGGAAACTATTTTCTCAATGATCTCAGTGATTTTTTTCAGTGACATTTTTAGCTTTATAACCGGCTGCAGATGGCTTGCAAATGGTTCTTTCACTGGCTAAAAGGAATAGCTTCCCAAATCCCAGAGGTATGCACAATGGGCCGACTAACGGCCTAAGTATTTCCCTCATCGAGAGCCACTTTAAACTAACTAACTAGTTTCACGCAGCTCAATGGCTTCTGAGTGAAAATTACACATAAAATAAAATGGCCCTCTAACCTAACATAATCTGAGGTTTAAAGCCACATTTGCGTTGGTTCTCCCATCAGTCTCTAGCCAATGTTTGATACCGGTGACTGCTTCATTCGTGGACAGATAAAATGCCTAAGCGTTTTGGGATTCAGTCAGTCTTGTGTTTTTTTGTATGGTGATGAAACCCTCGATGGAACCAACCCTTGCTACGATTAAATTGAAATTCAAAAATAAAACACCTCCCTGCGAGCTCTGTCCTCGCTTAAAGTACAAGCGGTCAAGTCATTCCTTCTTAGGACAGGTTTTGACATCATGTACGTTTCTTCTTCCTATTGATTCTGTCGCTTTTTGGTTGTCCTGCCTTAGATCCTAAATGGTGATATCCCATACTTTGCTCTTTTATAGCAAGAACGATATCTGCCTCACTTTGGTTACTGTATTGCCTGTTTCTTGTTCCAAATCATTTTTGGCAGATTCGAACTCGTCGTTCTGTGCTTTATTTTTAAAATGGAAAAGGTTCATTAAAATCAAACACACTCAGCCTGGCAGCTTCTTGTTGGTGAAATATAGTTCGTGACTATCTTCAGCTGGTAATATTTTGCATCCAGGGAACTTTTAATGCAAGGCCAATTTATTTATGCAGTTCTATCGCCAAGATTGGTAATGAAATCAAATTACGTTTTTGGAATCCATATCCATGATCATATGACAAATCTGGCTAATCTTTTGCCACCACAAGTCTTTGGCTTTTTAAATCTAAGGGGTGGGCCAAATACAAGTTTCTTTTTAAAAATGCAATAGAATGAACAAAAATAAATTTTGTTCATGTATTATGGTTACATTAGCAAAGAGCAAACATTCCCATTAATTGTGGAACACATCGTCGTTCAAGTGGCGGTTGCCTCGATTAGCTCCACAGTAGCGCATTCTGTCACTCCAATTTTCCAAGACCTTGTTGATGGTTTCGGGCTGTAGATCACGGATTGCTTGGATGATGTTGGCGTTAAGTGCTTGAATCGTTTCCGGATTGTTGGCAAAACATCGGTCCTTCACGGTTTCCCAAAAAAAAAAGTCAAAATGGGTCAAATCGCAGCTCCGAGGCGGCCAATTGACATCGCCAAGACAGCTGATAACACGATTTGGAAATTTCGTGCGCAAAAGATCGATTGTGGCGTAAAGCGACTCATTTAGTTCCGCTGAGGTATAATACTAACGTCGTTTTCGGTTGGTCGTCCACAACCGTCCGGAAGAACTCTCCGCGATTCTGAATTTAAATCCAAAAGCAAATTCCTCTTCTTTTCAGGAGAAGAACTGTCAGTTGAGTGCTAATCGAACGCTTTCAGAAGCGTTCAGATTGCTTTCGGACGGTTCTGGGCGACCAATCGAAAACGACATAACTTTCTGTCAAGATTTCGAGCGGGAAACAGCTGTCAGTGTCAAAAAAAACCTTTGATTTAAAAAGAAACCACTAGATGGCCCCTCCTGTATATTTCTGTATATTTCATGCCAATCGATGCTAGACTTTAAATATGGTACAAGTTCGTCCCCGTAAGGTATTCATAGTCCGCTTGTCCATTAAGTGGGTCGCGGGTGTAGGTTGCTCAAGTGGAACCTCCATTGATCTCGATTCTCTGCCATCGACTCCAAATCATCAAGGGCAATCCTCATACGGGTATAGGAGAGATTATGGACTTGATCTAACCATCTCATCCTTGGTCTACCTAGAGGACGCCTGCCTGATGGTAAATACTAAATACCCCGTAAGGTAAATAGAACAAAATTGACTCTTTGCACTGATACTATCGGCTTGTCCTCCTCATTGATGGTGTTACCGTTGCATCGTGTGATGTTCATAAAATTAAAAAAAAAATACAAACACTAATGCGACCGCTTTCACACAACTGAGTTTCAATTTAATTTCACTTGAATCACGTATCTGCATGATTGATTCGCTTGTTAGCATATCATGCACTGCATTATGAACGTGTTGGCATTGCTTTCGGTACTCATATGTCCAGTCAGCGCACGTGACAACAGCTATGGGTTCTACTAATGGGCTTAACTTTTGCCATCACTTTGGTCAACAGGATGCTCCTCCTCCCTCTCTGCAGTGAGACAAATTTCAACTGTAGGTACTTGTACATACATCCCTGTCAGATTGATCACCATTTTCATATTTTCCTTTTTGGCTTATAAAACTATATTCTTTAGACACACTACCAATACAAAGTTTTTCATTTTTTTTCGTTTGTTTTTTTTTTTCGATGTTTTACTTTTTTTTTTTTTGTTGTTCCTTTCTCTGATGTTTGATCTAACTTTCATTTATCTATCGACCTGTCATGAGTTTTTAACACAAAACATGAACAGAATGCAAAATACCTACCTACCTACCAAATACCTACCATGGATGACTGTTTCAGTTTGGATTTTTCTTCGTTATCCTCGAAACTGCTGCTGTACGTGATTCTCAAATTTTATCCCGCAAAAAAAAAAAAAAAAAAAACTAACCCGAGGGAAAGAAAATGTAGCGCGTCCATCAACAAAATGTTCCAGTGCAAAATTTGAAGGTGAATAAATTATACAATTGGCTAAACATGATGGTTTTGTTTAACTATATAATTATTGATTGTTTCTAGATAAACGAAGAAAAATCCTTACCGCGATTGGACGAAACAAATCTATCATTAGCAAAAGGACATGTTCTATAAAAGTTTACAGTGAATAGCATGATACATTATCATATTATTTATTTTTTTCATATTTAAAATTTTATTTTATTTTCTTTAATTTACATTGGTAAAGGTGGTGGCGATCGAATAATGCTTAACGAATCGTTTATAGTCCACAGGACCACAGGATTCCCAGCAACTGCCAAAAAAAAAAGAGTTCAGGCAATATTACAACATTTTTCATTTAACTTCACATATTTCGATTTGCGGTAAATACTTTTGAAATTTTGTAATGATTCGGGAAGACTTTAGCCAACTTTTGATTCTAAGACTTTCATCGATCGACAGTAAACCCTTTTTCTTCATTTAAATACTTACGGCCGTATTAATAAACAAAAATTGGAAGAAGCTTGTTAGGTATAGTTAACGTCAGATGGCATACAAACAAGGTTTAGTCAAACGAGGTTTCAATACTTTGACATATGAAGGGACTACATAAGTTTTGAACTCGCCAGAATACGAACAAATGTACTTTGGTCACACCAATCGCACTTGTAAACAAATACTCAAGCTGTGGCCTATTTCACCAACTTACAAATTTGTATTTACATGTATTTTTGAACAATTTTGTTAGAAAAAGAGACAAATTCTGTTTCACCACAATTATTTTTAATGCAAATTTGTAATTTTGTAATTTTTCTACAGATTTTGTGGAAAAATACTTGTAATTACAAATACTGGATGCTATCGAAGGTGCAAATCTTAGGTGGACAATTGCCACTACATTTCCAGCGACAAAACAAATTTGGCCTAAGCTGGATTCAAAACGCTCTAAGGATTGGAAATCTTTCAATAGAGAGAACTACAATAGGTGTCATTACTGGGGACTGATAACCAGGAAATCACGCTATGAGGCTAGGCCTTTCCGCAAAATAAACTATTCCTCACCCACTTTGCTCCTGCCCAGCTCACTCCCGTAAAAGGAAGCTTCACTTAGGAGTTTTTCATTACAACGCCTTAAGTTATCTGACAAGAATAGACATCAAAAGCCTCTTACGCTTTATAAACACCTCAAAATGGTTCAACGAATAGGTAGAGACAATCTGGGTGATCACAGAATCCGTCGTATTCGGAATTTTGCTACGAACCATTATCACAGATCCGTCCACTACAACGGATTCTGTGATATTATTGGATAAAAATTCTGTGATCAACCAGAATCGCCCAGAATTTGGAGAAAAATTCTGTGATCACCCAGATCAGCATAAGTCTATTGTGATACCACGATAAACGGATCATTCGAGAAAAATTCTGGGTGATCACACCCACTTAGACCTATGCTGGTCTAAGTTTGTTGTGCGTTTCTCAGCTGGCAGCCACTTTCAACCAGCCAACCAACTAATATACGTTTTGAAAAACTTCTAAAAGTAGTTTCACTACACTTTTTTAAAATTAAGCCCGCTAAAGTGTAAATGGCGATTGAGGTCAATTCACTGATGCGAGGTTTATTTCTATGGTGGATTTGAAAATGAGAAAAATTGTCGCATGTCGCGAATTTCCTGAGAGGAGAAAATCTAAAGTGGTGATCAATCAGCTACCGACCGATGCCCCCGAAAAATGTGCTATTCGGAGTGGATTATAGGCATCTTCTGTCGTACTTCCAAAGAAAATAAAGAAAATCAAAATGTCACCCTCCTTCACAGAGATTTTTTTTGTCTTGTCTAAAAGAGCGTGAACATGGTCTGCAGGACATTTGGTTTCAACAGGATGATACGGATACCGCATGCCGTATTTCCTGAGAAGCCATTGAGTTATTGAAGAAGTTTTCGATGCCTGCCAACATTATCTCCAACAATTGACCTGTGGCCTGGCTTCCAAGATCGTCTTGGTAATAAAAGGATCTAAACAATTTAAACTACGAGACAGGTTTAGTAAAAACCAAAGCGATTTTTGTTTCATATTTTACAGAATCCCACCCTGGCTTTACGTAGGCATGCGTTAGGGGCCAGTTAATAGCCATCAGGAAAGTCCAACCGTAAAAATATAAAACTAGAACTAATCTGAAACATTAACGCCAGCATTTCATAGGGATTCAGATGAATATGTTGTGGAATTAACCGAGAAATTGAAATAACTTTATAATTCAAGAGCAACATTTTAAGATAAAGATTGATTTCAAAGATTAAGTTTAAGTGGTCCAAATAAGCAAAACATTTTACTGATAGCTATAACCGACGACGCCTTACTTGAACTCCATTCCTATTCATATTAAGATTTATGCTAAAAATGTGAATAACAGTCAAATGACGTTCTTAACTCGATGGCGAAATAAGTGTTTCTCTGTGATGAGGTGCAAGGTTGACTGATAAGGCGATCGACGCAGACACCGCATTCATGCGCGTGGTGCCGAACCTCCATCTCGTGTCCATAGGATAAAAATAGAACCGAGTGTAGGCACATATTATTGAGATTATCTGGAAGTAGTCTAAATCGTGCCTAAATCACGGTCTCAAAAAAAATGTTTTGATGCAAAAGTTTCTTCAAACAATTCTAATAGTGAGTGCAAACAAAATTTTTCAAAAATCTCTTCGCTAATATTTTTTATGATTTTTTTGAAAATTGCTAAAAATGACTATTTTAGCCACTTTTTGCTTCTTTTCATACAAAATATTTCTGAGATTATCCCATTCAAAAAATCATAGAAAATATTAGCGAAGATATTTTTGAAAAAAAAAAAATGTTTGCAGTCACTATTAGAATTGTTTGAAGAAACTTTTTGTATCAAAACATTTTTTTTTTTGAGACCGAGGAAAAAAGTCAAAAAAGTAGACTTTTACAAAAGTTCTAAATTTTCAATGGGTTAAGGAACGTTTTGTATCATTCAAACGAAATTTAGTTGACCTTTCCATTGATGCCACAATTTACATGAAGTAAGTTCAAATTTATGAGTAGAATTGACTTTTATCTAAATAATTATGCCGATAACGACTGTAAATATAAGGCGGTTCAGCCACCATTATCGGACTTATACATATACGCACCAACGTTTTTATATAAGTATTAAGAGATTTTCGATCACGAAGTTTCACTTCTATCGCCATCTTTCTAGGCTGACCATTATTTCATGACCAACATAAGCACCCTCTATTTTCGACATAACCGAGGTGGTTGTCATTATTCTTGCATAGAACGAGTGTCAACGATTGAAACAAAATTTAATGATTTCATGTTTTCAGATGTCAACAGTAATATGGTCTTTATTTCGGGCACTAGTCGTATGAATTTGGTAGATGACATTTGACAGTTTCTCATTTTCGTCATCGTTAATCAAGCTGGCGGATGCTTGTATTTCTAGCCACGAGAAGCGGTGATTTTTACTAGATTTGTTTTATAAATTCTTTCTAATGACAGTTTGAGACCTGACAGATGATTTGTGCCATTTCACCATTTCACCATTATACCATCCAGGCAGAGGTTCTGGCCGTGCTTAAAGCGATGGATCTACTAGAAATGGGATCAATATCCAATAAGAAAATCGCTATCAACGTTGATAGTCAGTCTAGAGTTTTACACCATGAAATCTGAACTAGTCAGGAGCTGAGCGCAGAACCATGTCTGATTGTGTTGGGTACCCAGACACTGCAATATAGAGGGTAAAGTGAGGGCTGATGTTCTTGCAAAAACGGAGCAAAGCTTCCACAAATTGAAACTATTGATGACACAAGACCACCAATAGCCAAGAGAATTATTCTCGAGAAAACTAAAAATAGGGCAGACCAAAGATTATCTCATATAGTATAGGTCGCAGGGTCTCAAAAGCTCTGTGGCCTAAGTTAAAAAAAAAATAGGTGGCGCAAGAGGCGGTAGACACCCGAGGCCTAGCTTTTCGCAACCATTCGTTTGTGTGAGTTTCTATTTTTGGGACGAATGAAAGGGACCTTGGAAGGGATGACTTGGTCATCCTTGGATCCTCTCAGACTGAACTTCAGCGCGCACTCGATCGGTTTGTAGCCGTTTGTGTTGAAGCTGAGATGAAGGTAAACGTGAACAAATCTGAAGTGATGGTCGTCTCCAGAACGCCTGTTCAATGCACTCTGCATGTTAGTGGAGTCTCTTTGAAACAGGTGGAGAAGTTTAAGTATCTCGGGGTCTTATTCACGAGTGATGGAAGGAGTAATGCCGAGTTTTCCTGTAGGATTGGTCAGGCTGGGTCAATTTTGAGACAGCTTGGTCATTCTGTTATTAGGAGGTCTGAACCAAAGCTAAGTTGTCAGTCTTTAATTCGGTGTTTGTTCCAACTCTTACCTATGGTCATAAGGCTTGGGTAAAAACCGAAAGAATAAGATCGCGGAAACAAGCTGCCGAAATGAGATTTCTCCGTAGTATTGCTGGTGTGACCCGTGAGGAACTCAATGTCGAGCAGTTACTTCTCCGGACGGAGCGATCCATGCTTCGGTGGTTTGGTCATGTTAAACGCATGTCCCCGACCAGGATTCCACGACGAGCTATGGACCAAGGATGAGATGGTTAGATCAAGTCCATAATCTCTCCTATACCTGTATGGGGATTGCCCTTGATGATTTAGAGTCGATGGCAGAGAATCGAGAGGAGGGAGGGGATTCCAGGGAGCGAATCTGGGATCCCTCGCACAGTAGTCCAACACACTAACCACAGCGCTACTGCGCCCACTGTGGCCTAAGTTAGATCGGAAAAAATTTAAAGAATTATTAAAACTCAGCAGATCAAAGTTTCGAATAGCAATATGGATACTCTCTGGGCACTGGCATCCTAGGAAGCACGCTAGAAGATTAGGTTTAATAAATACGGACACGTGCAGCAGGTTTTGTGAGGACCCACATGTCGCAGAGAATATTACTCATCTTTTCTGTGATTGTCAAGCTGTTGCTCGGAATAGAAGGAAACATACCTTGAAAAGTACTTCTTCGTCAATTTGGATGATGTTGACCTTCTCACACAAAATTGACACCATTTTTACGTTCTGTAGGGAAATTAAGTATTTGGGCGAATTGGTTTAGGTTTTTGACCATGAAGTTTCCCCAGGGATGGCAATGGGCCAAATTCTGTGCTGAACTCACACCCTACTCAGTCTAACGTAAACTAACCATATTTAGATTTTCACACATGCGAATTGTGCAACAACATGTTCTACTAAATTCCTATGAAATCAAACCCAAGATTCTCCCAGTTCTCTTCTGGTTTCGTCTTTTTTAGGATTTATTTACCTGTAAGTATTTAAGTTGTATTCAACTTCAATAAAACTAATAGGTAACTTATACATAAGAGGCTTGAAAATTGGTTTGGGTATATGTAGTAGGTATTCCTCGTAATTTAAAAAAAAATAAACAAACAATTTTAAATTTAAACCTCATAATCATAAATAGCTTTTCTAAAGTCGTGTGTCCCTTGCATTAAATAATTATTTGCGGATAATTTTCTGACACTTTTAACTGTCTAAAATGATCCTTCTCCGAAATCAAGCTAATAAATTATCTTAAAGGCTAATATTTTGACGTTTTCTTGGGATCCCTACGATACCCCATTTTCCAAAATCACTTATTGGACATAATCACTCATTTTTTTTCTTCTCTTTTTCCAAAATCTCCCTCGACGAAATCCCCCTATGCCAAAATCTACCATAAGCAAACTAAACCTTGCATATACCCAACCTTGCACCTACTGCAAATCCTACAGTGACCCCAAGCAGGGGGGTTGGAGTATCGCACGTTTTAACACCATTTTTAGGTGTCGCGGCGACAGACTTAATAACAAATATATAAATAGGTGGCGCAACAGGCGGTAGACACCCTAGGCCTAGCTTCTCGCAACCATTCCTTTGTGTGAGTTTGTATTTTTGATACGAATGGAAGGGGACCTACAATTTTATACCGAGTGCGAACGGCTGAATTGAGAAGCTTTTTCAGGACAGTCATACTCTCCAATGTTTGTCAGACCAGAATTAATAACACCAAATCTAAAAATGGGGAATTTTGTCCCTGAGGATTTTCTCTTAGGGTCTTTTTGAATAAGGAATTTCAGCACAGGGGATTTTGGAAATGGGATTTTGTAAAAGGAGGTTTCATCACCAACCCTGTTTTCTTTTATTTGAGTTTTGCTAGAATGTTGAAGAGTAAACAAAACACTAAATTTCAATTAATTAATTGCATAAAATGTGATAAATCTCTGATTAAATATTAGAATTTGGTGAACTACTCTCTTCAAAACCTTCATATGTCAAAAATTAGACGAGGATAACCATTAAGTGCAATTGACACACGGCCTAAATGTAACAAAAAAGACGAATGAAGTGCGCTAAAATTTGAAATTTGAGTTTAGTACACAGTACCTACACATATTAAAGGTAATATATTCCGATCACTCATTTTCGTTTCGTTCTGCGCATCTGTCAAAAAGGCATGCTTTTTCATAGAAATGCGAATTTGGTCACATTGTCAGCCATTAAAACTCATGCGCGCAATATATTACCTTTAATATGTGTACTGTGCATTTAGTAAGCTTTAAAAAAAAACCCCACCATGAAGTGTGGCCGTAGGTGGTGAGGTGGCTGTCCACTACAACAATCAAATTACATAATTGATCGCATTGAAAATAGAAATACATAAAACCACTTATTTTAATCCCGTAATAAAGTACTATCAACCTATTGATAGTAACCCTATCAACAGATTTGGCCCACTATATTCCTACATGTATACTCACTGAATTAGGTGGCGCTGTAGTCAAGGCTGGTCCTCTTTTATTACCCTAATCCTATTAAAATCGTATTACTTCCAACGACTAATTCATCTTAATCCAGCGTCTGAAGAATCTCTCAGGTATACAAATTGTTTTTCAACTCGGAACGACAATTTCCAGATTTCCACTTGAACGTGAAAATATATGAATAATTGTCATCCCTCGCATCAATCAAGCATCCTTATCTGCTCGCCTAAGTTCCAGCTAACACAAGCCTCTCAATTTGTGTTTGTTTTATATAAGAGCTCTTCATAAGTCTATTTCAGCATGTCATCGCATGTCTGAATAATTTTTCCAAATCTTACATCAAGTGTTCACTCTTAATCTCCAAACCTCCGTAGACCCAATACAAGTGCTACCTATAGGTAATCATCCCTTAATTTCATTGTTTGTCCTCCTACATATCATAATAATCCCATAGACCATAGTATGCATTAATATCCTTCATTAATCCTCTCTTCAGTGTGTTTCGATGTGTATCCTAATTTAAATTACATATTTTTTTTTGTTTATCCGATTCTTCTTCTTTTATTTTTTGTCTTTGGTTGTGTTTTGCTAATTTCGCTGAATCGCTGCAAACTCATAGAATGCCTTTCAGAAAAAACAAAAAAAAAGAATATAGTTATGCTTAAATGTTATTATATATCTAATGCAATTTGTTACGCAAAGCAAATAAAATTTTATTAGCTAATAAACTACTAAAAAAAAACACATACTCTATACAATGCAACCTACTACAGCACAAACGAAAAAAAAAATACCAACTCTTTATACACAAACCGAAAAAAAATACATACATATCTCTAAGAAAACTATTTTCCTTTTGAAAAAAAATAAACACACACACACATACAGATACATGAAAAAACTTTACAAAAACAATACAATTTATTGTTATCATTAATTTGTGTGCAAATTACAATGAAAAAAAAATGAAAATGGTTACAAGAAAGAGAAACAACAACAATTTTTTTTCTTTTCTTAATTTCCATTTACAGTGGATGTAACATTTGTGATAGATATATTAATAAATTTTCGCACAACATTCGTAAATGGCCAGGACGAAGTTGTATCACATCCTGGACGGATAGCGGTTCACTATTTAAGTGGATGGTTTCTAATCGATTTGGTAGCCGCGATACCCTTTGATTTATTATTAGTTGGTAGCGATACTGATGAGGTAAGTTGAATTTTATTTTATTTTTTTAATGCAAACATTTGTTTTGCTAAAAAAAAAAAAAAGCAAAACTATATAAGAAAACATAATATTATATATATATCTATAGATGAAATATTTTTTATTATCTATTTGTTAAAAGTATTTTATTTTAATTTGTTTTAATTTTTTATTTTATTTAAGAAATATCAATGATGTTGTAGCATATTTTAATGATTGTGTTTTTAAAAAAAAGTGTTACCACCTTACTCGAATGAAATGATATTTTTTTACTTTTTCAAAAAATGCGATATAAGCTCCATTAGGAGTGATTAAGGCGTTCCCTATCTTTTTAATTTTGTGTAGGATGTCTGTTGTGTTTAGAAAATTCAAGAAAATAAATGAACGGTGCCTAACTAATGTGCGACGGGGGTTCTACAAGTTTGAGATATTTTGTTCATATGAAAGATAATATTCCAAGTCCCAGATTTATTATTTTTTTAACACTTCCTTCAGGGAAGGCAAACATTATGTACCTACATCTTCAACAGCGACTCGGTATTACCTTGTTTTACTTTAGATGGTGCTTACAGTTCGGACAAAGCACAGACTTAAATAACAAGTCCCACCACTTACCAGCCACCTTGGTCCCTAGCTAGCTGCCTCCAGTTAAGCAAGCACACAAAGTCAGCTTAGGTTGTTCACAAACTATCCGAGCTACCTGAAGTTTGTAGGTTACGTTGTCTTTCTCGGCTTCGTTGTCTCTCAGGGGTGAACTCAATGGTTCGTCGGGTTCCACATAAAATAACCACACCAGTCGTTGGATTTGGGCTGTTAGACAAGGTCGAAGCCGAATTCGTCGTTGGATCTTCTCCTCAACACTCCATTGATACAAACTGGAACGAAAATCATCCAAGGATTTTTTTCTTTTAAAGCGTCCCATTCATTATCGTTTGACAAGGTCGATGCTTCTGAACCATACAGCATAACAGATCATTCCTGTCTTGGACAATATTCTGTGAGAGAGGGCTTTAGTACTCTGATGCCTTCTTAGCCCGCAGAAACAGCCATTGGTAAGAGTAAGGCCTACTAGCTGCGCTTCATACGCACGCTTTCGTCATTTGCTGCTTTTTGTACGCTTGCTTGCCGCTGGCATATAAACAAAAGCAGCTCTGCCCACGTAGCAGCAAAGTCACATTTTCGTAGTCGAGCCTAGTCGAGCCACGTAGTACAGCTACGTGGACAGTAGGTACTTCAAAGTTATATCTGTACATTGTGCCATTTTGTCCAAATCGCTGATATTGACCATTTTTTTCTTAATGGCAGCATACAACTCGTTTTGTCCTCATTAACTGCCAGACCCATCTCTGCCTTCTCACTAAAAGGTCAACATCATCAGCACTACGCAAGAAGTTGAACGGCTTTTGAAATATTATACTTCTGATATTGGCTTGTGAGTTTCGTACAATTACGTCCAAAAATTATGACCATATGATGTCGAAAAAGTTTTAGCATAAGGTGAAGCGCTATATCATGGAACTTCTTTAACATAATTTGCTGCTTTCCGACTTTGACGGGGCAACTAGTTTTCTCCATCATCATCGGTCGAGTTTGGGAGGGATATCGAAACTTGACTAGGCTTTGTATAAATAAGCCTCACTTATGCACTTATGATATCATAGGCGACCTTGAAACGGGTGGTGTATATCGGTCTCAAATTCATTTACTAATATCTGTCTAAGTGTGAAAATTTGGTCCACAGTTGACTTTCCTGGCCGAAAAACTGCGCACTGAAAATGGAGCAATCAGGTTATTAGCTTTAAACAGCTGGGCAGATATGGTATTTGCTTGCTTCAGCGGCCTTGTTCGGCTTAAGTGTGGATTTTGCTATCCTCACCTTATTGAGTTATTTTCAATAAGCATAGACTGTGGATCTACCACCGTATTCCCACGATCATTTCTGCGGGCTTCTGTTCGGGCCTTGTATTCTTGGGAAGATCTTCTTGTTGCTGCAATAGCGTCCCTCAATAGATTAAACCGGTCTATTCTTGTTCTCCTTTTTCCGAAGTCACTATTCCTCACTTCTTCTTTGCACGTAGAGCTCGCGGGCAGCTCTTGTAGCAGTTTTGGTTTTGGTCTGCAGCCAGGGTTGTCAGGTTTTAAAAACCGGAATCGCCAAACGTAAAATATAAAATGCAAATTTCAAAATTTTCCACTCTCCTACTTCAAAAACCATAAAAATCAAATGAATTCATGCTCGTAATTTGTACGTAAAAGAAACTTAATGCAAATTCCCCAAGCTCCTGAAACACTGGCTGTACTATTGTCATTTTGTACACCTTGTTCCAAAACTTCAAAACGTCTTCTTCGGGTACACTTTCTAGATAGACAAATTTGACCAATTGACAGAAATTTTTCCCACTGAGCCTCAGTAAGTTATAAGCTTTTAGGTGGAATCAAGCTTACAAACAGACTTTTAAAACAGGGTTGCAGTTCGCTTAAGCAAACGCCTGGCTATAAATATCCCAAAGAAACAAACGGGGTGTTGCAGTCAGACAATCTTTTTCGCATTTCTCTTAGTAAAACAAGAATTAAATCGTTTACTTGCTCCTTCTTCATTCGCATGCTCTGTGCTACCACTGTTTTCGCGATTCTTTCAAAATCTGACCCTAAATCAATATCTTTCCAAGTTTTAAAGTTGTCTTCATTCTTTCATTGTAATTTTAATATTTTGTCACAGTAATCACAGAGGTTTGAGTGAAAATTATAAAAAGAGAAAAAATGTGAGGATTTTGGTTAAAAAATTTAAATCGCCAAAGGCTAAAGATATCGGCTTTTTTGGGGTGCATCGCCAAACCGATTTTCGTGTCGCCAAATGAAATTTCAAATCGCCACATCTGCCAACCCTGTCTGCAGCATCGATTGATATGTGCTAGCCGCCACTCGTCAGCACATCGGTGTTGGGATTTCTGATGCAGCGATGACAGTGTTGTCACCGATCCTCTGCACGTCATCTGACAACAAAATTCTTAGACTTTGGATAGAAATCTTTACAACCGTATGAGCGGACAATTTGACATTGTAAGGTAGTTGTCTATTGCCACCTTATTGGAAGTTAATTTACAGACCATTAACAGGTCTGACAGCCGTCTGAACTTATCTTAAGACTTCTTGCCTAAGTCGTTCTTTTGTTCAATGTAGCAGTCGCTGTTTAGGGTCCGGATATTCCAAATGCAGATCTCAATCTAGTTGTCCTTTTTTCTAAGGTAGTTTTTTCTAGAGTTATCAAAGCCCAATATCCGAGGCTTGCCGTCGTATCGTAACATTTATTTTTTTTCTGTGATAGAAAAGTTACCGCAGACTCAAAAACCTCCAACTGTGGATTGCCAGGTCCTTTAACGAAATCGGCCGAATATTCCTCACCCACTGACCCATTTAGGAGATATGAGTAGCTCAAGTAAGGTATCGGTTATTTTGACTGTAGACGATGCCATTGATGCAATCAGGGGGCTTATTCCCAAATGCGCGGCGGATCGCTTTTCATGGCGGATTAGTATTTTTGTATTTCCAAAAGCTGTCAAAAGCGATAGCTATTCAGGTGACGGATTGCTGGCGGATTTATTGCCAGCAATACTCACAATAGCTATCGCTTTTAAATGGATCGAATCGCTTTTGGAAATATAAAAATACCAATCCGCCATGAAAAGCGATCCGCCGCGCATTTCGGAATAAGCCCCAAATTTTCCACACCCACACAAAAAAAAATAGGTATCTCCTTGGTAGTGTAATGAACCGACTTACATTTAAATCTGAGAATGATCCAGAATATCGAATATATTTTAGAAACCAATTTATCAATCCGACACTGCAAGATATCGGTCTTTGGCCGTCCAGCATGTTTAAGTACATAGTGGGAAAAAATCGACAAACTTACAAGAGTCAATTGGTGGAAGAATTGAAGTTTCATTACTTGGCCCATAAATCCACTAGAACTTGATGGCAACAACATCCGAATATCCCCTCATACTATACCTATATTTATGTTATAGTCAGTAAGTCAGATTTGGTCGATAAACGGCAACTAGTTATTGAATTCTTCAAGTTCCTTGTATTACCCTCATACACGTTATAGTGTGCAGTCCGCTGACAAAACTTCTAATAAAAAGATTCATACGACTAAAACTCTTGCTCTCGTATTCACTGTAATTTTAACGAACGTCTTCTAATGCACCACGCATCTTAAAAAAAAAAAAAAAAAACAACAGAAATTCCTTCGAGCCGGATTTGAACCAGCGACCTATGGATATCGATATTTTTCATGAAGCAAATATGCTCGTAAAGCAGCGACTGCTACTCTCCGATCAAATCAGGGTCACAATTTACTACTACAGTCCACCGCTCTACCAACTGAGCTATCGAAGGCGTTGACGCAACGCTTGCAAAATTTCCAAATCAACAATCCAGTTTGCATTATTCATCGCATTGGGCCATTGGGGTAACCTATTTATAGAGACACACGAGCGATTGCTGCTCTCACTACTGTTGTCTGACGACAATGACGTAGTGTATATGCGCTCAATTGGAGGAAAATAAAAATATAAGTGTGTATGGGGTACGCCGTATGCCTACATCATTATCATTGTGTTCCTGCTCTTCCACATTCCATTTGACCAGCAGCAAGAAAATAATACTGCCAGCCAGTTAGTCTCCCGATACATTGGAGAGTAAATTAGATATTTGACTCTGGAGACTGGGGGTCATTGTCTTCATTAGTTGTCATTATGTGGAGTGAAAGTCACTTCAGACAAAAATCAGCATTATTAAGAAGTTTGAAAATTTGATTTCCATTAAACTGAAAGAAGCAAAGAAGTGGACAAGAAATTTCTAAGCAACGATTCATGTGCTGGAGATATTTTGAGAATGACAGGCATCTACATAATGTCGGGTGGTCTGCAAATCCATGATCTTGTCAGTTTTATTATAGACACGTCAAACTGATGAATGATAAACATAGAACGACTGGTTGTGGCAGATATTTTGACGTAGAACTGCTGTCTATAAATGCATTTATTGATCTGACAACTCAAGTTTAATTCTACTCATGTAGCCAATACACTTCATTAAGAACTGATTTCCTATTCATCAAGTAGCTGTCACAGAAATTTGACTCAAGAAAAATCACCCGTATAGATAGAAAAATTACCGCTGTATGCGCTTTGAATAAATTACAAGTGTCAGCCAAATTAATGACAGTGGTCAAACTATACAGGCTACATGTTTGACATTCATTTTAATACCCGCAGCTTTTTAAAATAACCATCTACCAGCTTTACATATTTTGTGGTTCAAATCAGACAATGCTAATTTAATTAATGACATAAGCGAAATGCATTTATGGTCAACCAATATTTGAGGGTTGTAATTTATTGACACTTACATGTAATGCAAATGGTTTTCATTTAATTCTTTAACTAAAAAAAATCAAGCTGAGAGATTACGGGGGCCTGCAAACCTTGAGAGATAATTCAACAAAGTAAACGCTAATTAAAGTGTCAAAGTGTCGTGCTTTGAAACTATTTTATTTTATTACTTAATTCTTAAAATGTAGAAAAACGCAAAGAAGTTTACATAGACTTTGCAGCTTTCATACAAATTTGGGTACATAGTCAACGGAAGACTATCCCCAAAGAAATAATAATGACGTATCTCTCGTTTTTGCTTCAGTTTCGAAAGTGACAAAGTTTCCTATAATTGGGCAGCATTATTTGACTTAATAAAGTTGCAAAAGCGATAGCAAAATTGATATTTAAGTTGCCTTTAATGATAGTCCAAAATTTCTCAGAATATTTTAGGATTTAAGGACATCAGAAGTGGAAGTCTAGTTGGATTCAATTAAAACTTTTGGTTTAGATTATAAAATGTTTTGCGGATAGGATTCTCTTTTAAGACGATGATGTTAGTAAACAGTTTAAAAACTTACTTTCCTATTTAAATAGTTTTCGTACGGATCTCCTGGTTTTCATTTATTTGACCATTTCTTAATATTAACTTTATCAAATAGGGTGGCACCCCTCCTACAAAGAAAATATTGGAAAGGCTTTTCCTCGACAGTTCGAAATGTAGTCCGCCGATTGAGCTGAAAGGTTAGTGAGATCTACACGTAACTCTAATAACGTTTGCACTGATTCATTTCCCTCCAAACACTTAGTTCCAGGAACAAAACCAGATTATGGTGGGTCCCCGGGCATAAGGGGATTGAAGGAAACGAAAAAGCTGATGAAGTAGCCAGAAAACGCTCGAAAACCCCTTTCATTGGATCTGAAATATTCTGTGCAATCTCGAAATTACCTTTCAATTCGGCTATAAAAAGTTAGGAACATATTGGGAGAACATCCCATGCCTTATACAGGCCAAAAGAGCTATTCAGCCTCTCAAAGTTGATGCCAATAAGATACTAAATCTACGTAGGCAGTATATAAAAAACTTAGAAGGTTACCTAATGGGCCACCACGGTTTGCGATATCACCTAAATAAAATGCACTTAGTCGACTCACCGGAGTGTAGATGTAGACTAGACTATGTATTGAAGAAGACGAAACAGCCGAACACATCATATGTGAATGCCCGGCCCTTTGCTGTATAAGAAAGAAATCATTCTTCAGGGAAATAATAAGTACCGAAGAACTAAGGAAATCCTCTACTGAATGCATTAGCAGCTACATTAGGAAGGTAAAAGCGCTACTAACCTAAACATATATCTGACGACAAGCACAATAGATCTCTTAGGTCGACGTGCATTTTAATATTTCGGCAAGTCAGACTTTTTTTTCAAATTGTCTTATAGATAGCGCGGAAATCGAAAAATTACATCGTATCTAGACATTTATAGCCGCTTTAGCCTTTTAATTTGAAGGCGCCTGACATTTCCCATACAAAATACAAAAAAACAGCTGACGTTATTTCACGACACTCATGGGAACTAAAGTTGTAGCTTTTAAAACATTGATACATTGTCCTGATAGACAATGAAGCATGCAATGCAAAAAAGAGGCTTAAAAAGCTATCAGTAAAAGTTGAAACAGCATTGATTCCCGTACAATATCCAGAAAAAATTTACCGAAACTTGATGCCAAATAAACAGACCGATTTTAATACCCTCCACAGGTATATTCACTTCGTCATTACATTTGTACCGCCAAGAAGGAGTCACCGGAGACCCCATAAAGTTTATTCTGAATCAGGATCACATTCTGAATCGATTTAGCCATGTCTGTCTGTTGAAAACACGATAGCGGCCAAACGAATCGACATAGGCGAATGAAATTTTGTGAGAGGACTTCTTTTTATCGTCGCGTTGTCAGGATTGTAATGAAAATTGTCTATGTCGGTCGGTTAAGTAGTTCTGATACCTTCCAAACAAAATCAATATTAGACACATGCGTTTACATTAAATCCTAACTTGCATAGCAAACATCTGCATGACTTTTATGCAGTGCAGGGTATCAAAGCATCGGCCAAGTCGATGATAACACTTTTACTTGTTTTCTATTAATAGAAATAAAATCAACTCCGTTGTGGGACCATAACTAGTCACAACCTGGTATAGGAAGACATTGGCGTAGAGTGTAAGTCCCAGACAAAAGAGGTAAAACCATTGCTCATCTCATTTGCCCTTGTCCAGTCATTGTCAGTATTCGCAAGGTTACTTTAGGCGATTACTTATTTAAGGACCTGTGTCCGTTGTTACGAACTGACGTTGGCTGTACAGTACACAGTGTATATAGCAACAAGTTCGATTCTAAGTGTAACTGAATTTATTTTATACCAATGGTTTGATTTTTCAGATCACACAGACAGACTGTGAACCAATCGTAATGTAATATCGCAAAGAGATAGTGTGAGACCTAAAAAAGCACATAGGTGACTTTTTCTACTGAATATTTACGATGAAAGAGAGTTGAAAAATGTGTTTTTGAATGAAAGCTATATAGGCAGAGTTAGTACAGTATGGAAAACAAAACAATCGCCGACGAACTTTAGAAGGCGGAGGTAAACTGCTGCAGTCACCCTCCATCTGACTCTAGACGAATCGATACCCACTTGTGCGAATTCACTCTAGCCTCTTTTAAAACTTTATTCACTTGCTTCTCTAATGAAGTGAGTAGGGCTCCCATTCGACTCGTATGTCCGATACATGCCACAATGGAATTCTAAAAATAACTTCCAATCCTTAATGACCAAAATACCAACAGCACCAACTTATCTCTTTATTATCTCTTTTCCTTACTCTTACCTATGGTCATGAGGTTTGGGTAATAACCGAAAGAATAAGATCCGGATACAAGCTGCCGAAATGAGATTTCTCCGTAGTATTGCTGGTGTGGCCCGTAGAGATTGCATTAGAAATACCAGAATACGTGAGGAACTCAATGTCGAGCAGCTACTTCTCCGGACGGAGCGATCCATGCTTCGGTGGTTTGGTCATGTTAAACGCATGTCCCCGACCAGGATTCCACGACGAGCTATGGAATCCGTACCATCAGGTAGGCGTCCTCTAGGTAGACCAAGGATGAGATGGTTAGATCAAGTCCGTAATCTCTCCTATACCCGATTCCTTTTTATACTTGTGTTAAAAATAAACCAGAGGAGTAACTGCGATAATAGTAGTTGCACTGAAACCTGAAAATATGAGTTTAAAATGAGTCGCAAGTTTCAAATGCCATATTCTTCGCAGAAACATTAAAATCATTAAAATATGCAAATCAGTATCAGAGTTTTTCCTTTTTTCTTCTTATTTCTAATTTTCGTAATTTAAGAAACTAGATATAAGTTTTTCAAAAAAAAATATATGTATCCAAAATTTTGCATTTTGTGGAAACAGAAAATTTTGTTTTTTGTTGTGTGCATATTTTTTTTATTATTATTGAAAATACATTATATTGTTTTAAAAAAAAACTAAATGTCCTATATCTCGCAGTTAATTTCTTAATATATATATTATATAATTTTTTTTTTTTGTAACAAACATTTTAATAAAAATTATTCATTATAAGTGAAGGAACCTTTTTTTTCTGTATTAACTACTTTCATGCATGTTTGTTGTGACTTATTTCGAATAAAATTCAAATTAAAACAATTCTCATTTAATTCTTAATAATAAAAACTCAAACGAAATGAATAAAATTATGTTTTTTGCTTTAAATATTATTTTGTGTTTAGTAAAAGATGTGACGAGAGATTAGAAAGAAAATTTATTTTTGTATGGAATTTAGTTAATGCATTTAATAATTAATTTGTTTCTTTTTAATTCTCACTATTTATTTAATTTTCGAATTTATTACTTTTGATTTTAAAGAATAGTTGAGAGATTTGAAGTGGTGCCTGTAATTTTTTTTTATTTATTTAAATATATAGAATATTCATTTAAAATAGCGTGTTCGTCTTTTAAAGTAAATGGATAGTAAATTGAATATCGGTGTTTAGATCGCATTACAATAGAGTTTCGAATTGAATTCTTTTTTTTTATAACTTTTTTGTTAATTCATTATCTTGAACATTCTGAAAGAGAACAAGTTTAATTTAGTCCATGATGAGAGGCACAACGTTATATGGCATGCAGTGACTGTCGGGTGTCGGGTATTCAATCAATCTCAATCAAATTTTGTGGTACTTCTCCGATACTCACTGCATTAGCCACTTCAAATTTCCATGAATCTTCTTCTGTTAACCTTCGAACCCGATTACGTTTATATATATAGATTTCTCTGAACACACATGTATATTCTACAAGAGGGCTACGATAATGCTGCCATATATATTTTTAAATCACTTAGTAAATTTTCTATATTAAAAATTAAAAAAAAAAAATCGTACAAAGAGAAAAGATATATACCGCTTAACAAAAAACGAAAAATCTTCTGTAAAGCAAAAATAATCTTTAAAAATTATTTACATATAATATTTGTCTATCTCTAGATAAGCACACATACACAATCACTACTTTTAAGTATGTATGATCAAGAATAATCTAAAATTTTTAAATTAAAAATATTTTACAGCTTGGCTTGGACAACGAAGAGGTATTATAAGCCAATTCAAACAAAACAAAAGTTACTGCAAAAAAAAAAAAAAAAAAGAATCAAAAAACCCAATTTGAAACTATACGATATTTTCATTCAGACAAAACAATAAAACAATTTTAACACAAGCGAAAAAAAAATTCTTCCCCAAAAAAAAATTTAAGCGAACAAAAATTTTAAATTATTTTGATTCAAATTTCGTTTCACAAAAAAAAATTTAACACAAACAAATGTTGATCCCTATCCGGAGTTGAAAGTTTTTGAAATGATTGCCAGCTATACCTATTCACTTTACCCTACACAGAACGAACACACATACACTTAAAACACACACACACTTTTGCCCACAGATATATTTGTGTCCTTTTTCTATGGATTTTATGTTGTAAATTGTTTTCTTCTTGTTTTTATTTGGTTACACACGAGATTATACAATGCTTTCGATTTCGATATGAAATTTTACAAGTATTTTTGTCCCACTGCCGTTGTTTATACACCTTCCTGCCGTCAAAAAAAATTAATTATATAAATAAAACTGAAAGAACATTTGTTGTTATAATATCTATAATTTGTTCTGTTTCATGTTTATTATATACAAGTAAATATAATAAAAAAAGGATGAACCTACACACATAACAAATGACACTAGCTTCATTTCGGTCACTACAGTTTTATTCATTTTATTTTCCTTGTTTTATTCTACATTTGTTTTAGTTATTAAATATATTAATTTTGCTAAATTTTTTCAATTACGCTTTTCTTTATGTTTTCTGACATTTTAAATTGTTTTCAAACTTTGCCAATTTTTTTTGTTTATTTTCCCTTTCAAACTATTCACTATTTTATGGTGTAAACAATTAAGCTAGGCGGCTAATGCGAATTTGCTTTCTAATAACTCTTTTAAAATATGCGTCCAAAGCAGACATTTTTGTTAAATGGGATGAAACATTTACTCTTAACATCTTTTAAAATTGAAATAGAACTGGAAACGCTAGATGACAAAAAATGTTAATTAGTTGTGTCTAAATATTCATCAATAAAATAGTTTGTCGTCTATTGTGACCTACCAAACCCCAAAAATATGACAAGTTGAATGCGGGTTGGATGGATCTAATTAAGGTTTGGAATAATATTTATCTAAATTTTAATGAACTCACAATGGCGATCTTTTCGTACAAAATTACCTATTGTGATCTATAAAATATCGAAAGCATGGCAAGCAAAAGACAGGATTATAAGTGTCTACAAAAATCTCGATTCGACCTAAATAGCAGAAAAGTATTTCATTGTTTTAATAATAATTCTTATTGCCCAGCAATGTAGAACTTTTTTTTTAATTGTCTACTGTGACCTACAAAAGACCAAATGCAAAGAACTAAAAGTATCTAAATATTGATTGGAATTAAATATTACAAAGAATTTTATTCCATGATGCTAGTATTCAATTTGATTGTGTAGGTACGCATCTACGAACTTATAATGTCAACGCTTTTTCCTTAAAATTACCTATTGTGACCTCTAAGTGTCAAAAGTATCCAATTTGTGGTTGGAATTAAATAGTAGGTACAAAAGTTTTATGCTGTGCATAAAAGGATTATGTATTATTGTTTATAACAATGTTGACATTCTTCCTATTAAAATAGCTATTGTGACCTACAGCATTTCAATTTTCAAATGAATGCCAAATGAAAGACAGGATTATCATTTGGAATAAATTACGTAGTATATAAAATATTGCGCGCTACTAATATTCACTTTTATTGTGGTCATAGATGCAGTTTTAAGAATTCACAATGGCGAATTCATGTATTCGCTACCATTGTTGAGCTAAGGTCTCAATCTGACATTTACATGTAACACCCATGCTACAATGACACCACTTCCCTACAACATCGTTATTAAAATTCTCTACTGTGAACACTTTTTCCAAACTTTATTTAATTGCTTTTATGTGTCTATTGCTAACAATGGCTTTAAATTAGAACTAATAACTTAAACTTAAGTCTAAGATATATGATTATGCTCAACCATTGGAAAATGTTTATTGACGCAAGCAATTGGCATCACACGTAACGTAAGTGTTGATTTTTTTGATAGAAGTTTTATAAGCTGAGGTGCAAGCAAGCGTAGTTATGGATGCTGTGGACAATCGAAGTGGGGTTGAAACTGAAGGAGGTAGGCTACAAGCGGATGGGTCTATATAGCTGTTATGGACCGATAATGTCAATAAACGAATGTAAAGCACTGCGATTGCTATATATGTCAAGTGCATTCGTCCACATTGAAATGTGTGTGTTCGATTTTTGCAACTAAATTGTCGTAGGTATAATGACAGAAATCGAAAGCCCGCGCCGAGGCTTAAGCTAAGTACGCAGCTCGAGCGAAACTAAATTTTAGCTGCCAAACTTTAGATAAAATTCTAGCAAAATTTTGACATGAAGAAGTGTCACAACTTTGAAAATAACTTTTCCTTTAAAGATTCATGGACGATAAAGTGTTTTGTTTTCGTTGAGCTTTCTTTTTTTCTCTTGTTTGCTTCAGGAACTTTTCCTTGACTCCTTCCTTGCTCGTCGAGGTATTTATTGAAAAGAACTCATCGTTATTTACGTTTTCGCAATAAAAAAAACAGCGCAGAAATAACAATACGATCTGTCAAAATTTGGCTTGAGAAAATATTCCGAACCATTAATTAGAGGGCTAAATTCATACATCAAGTACAGTCTGAAATGAAAACTGGATCTTTAAGCAAGTAGCTAGGTACCGATCGGATAAATTTAGCTTAACTAAATGTTGAAAATATTTTTATATGGGAGCTAAAATTTAGCCTTTGAGGCAGTGAAGTTATTTTTCCGAAAAAGTTTTTTGTATATTTCTCACATTTTCTTTTGTTATTTCACAATGCATTGTTGTTGTGTCAAAATAATCAATATACGTAGGCAGTTTATCAAAAGTCATTCAAATTGCTAAAAACTCGCAAATGTTCGTAAAAGCTTTATTGTCTTTTTAAAGTGGTTTAATTAGTTTGCCTTCATTGAATTTAATTTGCTTCTTAAGAAAAAACTAACATTATATTTTCGAAGAAACATAAAATGGATGTTTAAAATTTGACTTTACGTCAATATCAAATACTCATATTTCTTTCTTCAATAGTACCCATCCCTAATTAAGCATACAACACAATGAATATTCTGCAGAAAAAATTCTAAAGCGCAGTAGAAACTTATTTCTCAGCTAAATTAACTCTTGTCTTCATTTTAAAATAGTAATATTGACGGAAATAACAAATCATAAATTTCAGCTAATTCGTAAGTCTTTTACAAATATCGCCAAAATATAAAAAAAAAAAAAAGCAAACGTTCAACTTATATTCACGCGCCTTTTCTTAACACGCCATCTTTCATTCATAATACTCAATAAATGCCAAATAACTGCACAGGCTTCTTCAATTATGTTTCCCTTTGAATAATACATCAAACTTGACAGCTACCTAAATACACAAGTACACAGATGTGAGTGGCGATAAATAAAGATGCACTTTTGTAAGTATTGACGTCAGTTATAAGTTTATTACTTCAAAGGCTGTATTGCGTAAATAAAATAAATTGACAGTGACACGTTGCTCTAATGACAATGACATTTATTTTTTCTGTTATACAATTATGCAGTACAACATATTAAATGACATTGCTTTGAATATGAAAAAGTGACGGAATATAATCTTATAGGGTGTTTCTTTTTAGAGCTACAGATATATAAAACACATCATCATGGCAATGATAATGACCATTATATTGACTTTCTCATAAAGGTGATTTTATGCCATTACGGCGTACTTATGATTTTGTTCATAAAAGCGCCGCAGATAGGTTTGTTTTTAGCTTAAACACATCAAAGCCCTGAATTTGTATTTCTCTTTCCATTCAGAGCATAGAAAGAGCAAACTCTTTGAGCTCAGAATAATTGAGTCTTCATAGCACACCCTATTTTCACAGCTAACCATGCTGATGAGGAATGAGTGAGTATGCGATTGTATTCTTAGTGTAGCAGGCTAAAGAAATTTAACAAACACATTTCATAATCATATGACAGTTGTTGGTGATCAAAAAATATGTTTTATAAATAAATCAGATCGCTCTGACCTCATTAAGAATCAGCCCTTCGGGGTGTGTTCTAGTTCGCAAAATATCATTTCAGCGAGTTAATGCCTTCGTGCGTTGAAAAAAATTTGACTATTAGTAAGGCTCATTGTTAAGCCTGCCTTTTTCGTTGATTGTGATTTTTTTATTCAATATTCACACATCAAATTTTTAAACTAAGGCCCAATGCACACGGACCAACTGAAAAAAAACTGATTACCGATTTGCGAATTGGCAACTAGTTTGCTTTGAGGCATAGCCTGTTAATTAAATGAATCGACGCACACGACGCTACTGGTTGATAACTCGTTTGCGATTCACAAAAACCAGTTTGTAACCAGCCGTCTGTTGATTTGCATGTCTGTCAAGTTGCCTATTGATTTCAGTTTATAGTTTGTCGAAGATGAGTGAACAACAGACCAACCTGTTGCTGGTGGGGGAGGTTGAAAAACATGACGACTTTGAACGAACTAAAGATTTTGACTGGGTGTGATGACTGATGAATGAGTTTCCTCGTGTGTGGAGTCAAGTCACCGCTGAGTCCGTAACTGCTCTGTAACACGAGTTGCCAACAGGTTTAGTTTTTTTTCAGTTTCTCGGTGTGCATTGGGCCTAAGAGGGAAGAAATTTTGGTAAAATTTTCAGGGAAATGTTGGTCTCGAAATAAGCAAAAAAAATGATAGATGAAACATTTCAAGTTTTTATTTTAAATTAGTGAATATATTGATATTGCAATTTTAAAACACTAAAGTCTATAAAAAAATAGAAATTTTGTTTCAAAATATTTGTATGCACACTAGAAGATTGATTATCAAAAAATTCTATTTCGCTAATGTACGTCCGCTTTTAGTGAGTAAGACGAATTAAGGTATTATACTTTGGAAAAGGGGAAATTCGCAAACAAAATTTGCCTAGATTTGAAGGCTAATCGACCTACCAAAGACTGTTCAAAAGTTAAAGCAAACGCAACGTATTGAACGCGTTAATTTTCTGAGCTTTTTATAGCCAATACAGAAACCACTCGTTTTCGCTTTTTGTGTAATTTGTTAGGACAACTTACGGAGACTTTGTACGAAAATTAAAACATACTATACGAATTGATCTTATAAATAGTAATAAATATCAAAATATATTCCCGAGAGTTTTAATTCTTAACATGTTCATTTGAAATTATAAAAAAGGGGTTTTCCCTCCTTTATATTTAAAATTAAAATTGGCTTCTGAATATATGACTTTGGTCTAGTTTTTATTCAACGTATGCCTTTTTTGTATATATTTCCAGTGCAAATTTTGATAGGTAGTCAGTTTTTTTTAATGTCATGATATGATAAAAGAAGTCATTTACCTAACTTCTCTCTGAACGCACTCATAGAATTCATATCACTTCTCAAAAGAAAAACCATCTAATTTTGTTTCCATTAGAACTACAGATACTCCATTTCAGAAGTCATATGGAAATTGTGTGATTGTATTCGTTCTTCTCGAGGAAACATTATTTCTCTTTTAAATCTTTTTGTGCAGAAATGTAAAGCAGGTTTATTTCAACAACGGAGACAAAAAACGCTACAATATGTCAATTCAATTATTTTATTCTACAAAGCGTCTTTTACTATTTAAAAAAAAAAACGTTGAACAAAATATATTACTTTGTTTGGGAAATGTTTTTGATTCAATCATGTTATGCTGACAAATAAATTTTCCAAATTTACCGTTGTATGGAATATGTCACACGACTACGTAACGAAATGTCAATGTTTATATTGCGTCAAGTTGGGGTATGCGTATGTGGCTCTCTTCGCTCGCGGCAAAGACTTTGAACTCCACTTTAATCCTTTTCGATCCAACTTTTATCTTTATAAACCGTTTTTAATGAAAATATCATTACGTTGCGCTGATTACGAAACAAAGCCATGTCCCGAACATCGGTAAACGTCAGTCAGTATAAAATCAACGGCCGAACAGGCACTTCGTATTCCAACATTCAGTATTCAGCATTCACGTATCCGTCAATGATTAACGTTCTCTATTTCAATTTAGAGATATTTTTTCCCTCATACATTCGCCTGCTACAACAACTGCAACGACATCGAAAACGTCAATCCACAAAATAAATCAATTAAATCAGTACTGCAGCTACATATTGGTCATGGATTTTTCTCTATGGCATTTTTTTTTTGTCACATAAAATAAGCATAGCAGTGAGAAATGTCATACGAGTGAGTGCATTCAGTAATAAAAATAAAAAAAAAATCGTGTGAGTTTTCAATAATAACTGTGGTCAGCATTTCACACGACATTGATTATATTAATAACTTTTGTATATATTTGCAACAAAAACTATGGTACTGTTATTATGAATCATGACCCTATATTCGGCCTTGTAAAGAAGGACAGTAGTACGACTACGAAGTAAAAAAATAGTGCCAAATAAATTGTACTGAGACCCATCAGAACCAATTTCATCCCTGAATGCACTTATTACTGTATCTGTTACCCAACTATGCATTCCGAATAGTATCTATTTGCCTTTTTATATCGTAGATTACCCAGTACATGTCCAAAAAAAAAAAAAAACCCCTACATATTTGGAATAAACTAAGAAGCATTATTTTGATATCCTTGTAGAAATTTATTGGTTTTGAATTTAACCCGCCAAGTATTTGCTTTTTATGTACCCATTTATTTATTTTTCTTTATTTTACTAATTTTATTGGCCACTCAATTGTGTTTTATCAAAATTTTATAAAAAAAAATTCATTTATTCTTTTGGTAATTTGTGTATATGAATATATCTCATTTTCATTGTCACAACATTTGTACACGTCTTCAAAAAAAAAAAAAAAAAAAACAAAACATCCCAAAAATATACTCTCAAACAAAAACATTTTGTTTTTTGTCGAAAACAAATTCGAAACAACAAATACATAAATATTATGTAAAATAAACAAATTAGTTGAAAGGTAGAAGTGTAAAGTATTTTGTAAGAAGAACAACAAAAACGACTGTAAACTAAAATTTATGTTTTTGTTTGCGTGGAAAATTGTTTCATTCACAAAAAAAAAAACAAATGTGTATTCCCAAGTATAAATGTTTTGTTAAAAAATTAAAATACGTTATAGCACTCAAACATAATCTATTTGTACTATATACTTACAGAAAAAATTTCAATACTGTACTACAAGCCAAATATCAATTGTCCAAGTCATCCTGTAGTTGTTTTTAATTTATTCCATTCCACAATTATTTTTGTTTTTTTAGTTGAGTTAAATTTTTATAACATTTTGTATTTGTTTTGTAGGAAAATAATATTTTCTGTAGGACTCACAACTCCATTTAAAAATAACAGTGTTGGTTGTATTTTGTTTCTCTGTGGACTTAACAATTTGTTTAGTTGTTTTTATACTTGATTGCTATATTGAATTTGTGTAGTCTCGATTTTTTTTATTGTTGGTTATTCTTGTTCTGGTTAAATTTAATTGCATTTATTACTATAGAGTAGTTATTTGTTGAATATGTACCTATATATAGAGATGTGGGTAATTACAAAATACATATTGGACATAAATTAAATATCCTGTAAAAAAAAATAATAAATATAGAGGCGGTAATTTGTGTAAGGTGACTTAAATAAAAATCAAAATTTAATCACCATTCGAATAAATAAAGGGCGGGTGTGAACTCTTGAAGCGAATTATTGGTATTCGTTTGGTTAATAATCGATGAACATATTATTTTAAAAGTTAAGTGACGAACTGGGGAATGCGTGATTTATTTATGTCATTTTTAATGACATTCCACTGACTGCCTGTGTGTTATAAATCAATGATTGTAAGGGAGGTAAAAATTATTGCTGTACACAATGCGTACAAGAGCTTAAACCAGGTATGGGGGTTTGTTAAAGGTTTATTAGTGAAACGTGCACACACAATTCGGCAAAGGATTTGTACTTCATTGGTGTATTTTATAGATAGTTACGGAAATGACTCTCCTTAGGGCAAATGCAGTTTGTCAGAATTTTTTGTTTGCCCTTATGCTCGAAAGCTTTCATAATTAATTAGTTATTGGAAACCATTTTAATCAAGCTAAAACTGGGAATTCCTAACAACCCCCTAGGAGTACAGATCGAATTACAACTACATTAAGCCGTTAACACTTCGATACACTGATTTTTAAGATATTCAAAGCATTCTGGTAAATATAGAACTGCCAACCCTATTTGCATTAGATAAAAAATAAATGGCGCCATTGACGGTTTTGTTTTTGAATTACTGCTAAAAAAACAGTCCGCCGTTTAATATTTTTTCAAAGTAAGCCTTCCAATTAGTTACAAAATTATATCCAAATTATGGAAAATAATTACCGACTGGCTTGACAGAAGTCCATCTTGTCAACCCGATTTTCCCATGCATTCACAATAAGCTCGACCATAATTATTGTGCCAGAATCTATTGTGGTGGTCTTTAATGGTTGTCCAAAAAAAAATAAAAGAATCAGACGTCAGGGCCGCAGAGGTTGTTTAAAATACATTTAATGACAACACAAATTCTAAGAATATTAATTTATATTTCATAAAAGAAAAAGCATAGTAAGACTTGATTGCAGATTTTTCTCCAACAGCTTGACATCCTGTTGGCACCACAGCTCGTTCAATTAAAATTCTTCAATTTCTGGCCAAAACAAAATCGGTTTTTGCGGTTATTGCGGTTATTGGTGACATTATTGCGATTTCCATTTTTAAAGAAAAATATGCTAATAATGGCGGCGCTTCAATAACCTTACCTTACCAAGCAGTCAAACGATGGGGTAACAATTTTGATGAGCTCTGAAGACGAATACGAGGAAAAAACTTTTTGCTATGAATACCATCCCAATCTGGCGAACTTTCTTTATAAACTTCAGCATTTTTTTCCGTTTTTTCGTTTTGGTAACGCTCTTTCCACTTTGGAAATTAGGTAATTGTATAAACGATTTACGATCAAGATGAAAACGAGCTTTATCACTAAAGATTATTTTGTTCAAAAATTGCGGACTGTAGCTGACAAACCTTTATTATTTTTAAAATATTGCTCACTTTCTTACTTGCTTACTTTCGTATAGCGCCCCATTTTTGCTAACCCCGAACTGTCAGCTGTCACATTGTTATCTTATTTTTCCGTTGGCATCACTGTACTATTCAATGGCGCAAAATTGAATTTTAGCGTGAATTATGGGACACACTCTTACATACATTTCGAAACGTTGTTCAAGCGTAACACGATCTATTTCCTACCGTGCAGATATAGTACATTATTTCTGTTATATTTTTGAGAGCAAAGGAGCTGTCAGTGTCAAATCAGCATGTAATTGATGTAATTTAAGAAAAACCAGATGGCTCATCCGTTAGAAAACTATTCTGGACGTGTTTTCACGTTACATATTTAGAAAATTGGCAAGTGAAAATAACTTTTTTTCATTGAATTGGCTGAAAACGTATTGTCACTGCCCACATTTAAGTCATCGTAAGTCGACTTGAATTGTCTGGACTCAAATTTAAATTGCCGGTATGTCACTTCTAGAAGTTTTGACTGGTGCTCTTGCTCTACGAAACGTCAATTTAGTAGAAAATCGGGAAATTTTTGACTTGATTTGTCGGTGTTGCGGACATAAACGTCAACTGAGAAAACTGTTCAGCTGAAGTTAGAGAGCTGTCAGACTTACTAAACGAGTTTCTTGAACGCCCTCAATGACTGACAAAGAATTTACATGACAAGTGGAAACACTTAAGTTGGCAAATAAAAAGTCACTTTATCTCTTATTGACAGTAAAAATGTACTGGCATCATGTTCAATTGTTTGATATCAATCAAAAGACACATTTTGCTACACGTAAAGATAAATTTATGTTTTCTCTAACCGGCCAATCTTTTGGCTGGTCCCTCTGAATCGGCAGCGCTAGTACAAATAGATTTTAGTAAAACTGACAAAGGCATTTGTCAAAATGTCAAAATGTTATACCTGCTGCATATAATGTTTTCAACGCGTTGTTCAACATTTTTATTGGCGTGAGTTATAAGTGCGACAGAAGAAGCACTATATTCAGCTACTCATGCTGGTTCCATTGTCACTAAAACTGCTGCTGTTGCAGACGTTTCGAAACTTAGTCGTCTACTACAGCTTTGAATGTCCCCATTTACTGCATATGTAGAACTTTTGAATTATTTGAATTAAAATAGACGAGGTAAAGTGGACTAGCCTAATAATATCTTTTTTTATTTTTACGCGTGCTCAAGGTTTTCTAAATACCCTTATAATGCGGCACACAGAATTGGTAGATAGTATATTTAACGTTGGCCTAATGATAGACTCATTTTTGCAAATGCCTGTGGATGGTTTAAACATAAGCTAGCAAGAGAAAGAAAGATATTTTGCTTAAACTTCTGACTTTGCTTAGGCGATGAAGACAGAAAAAAGCCAGAAATTTTTTTGGACTCATACTATGATTTCTACCCTCTTTATAGCTCTAGGTGAGCTCTAGGATAATGCGTGGGGATTATCATGTTATATGCTCCATTTCGTCTTTTTGAAGACATCTCCAGAGATCAGGCTAGATTTTTTTTGCTTGGTACTTTTATCCAATGGCGCTTTACAAGTAACTAATGATAGACCTAAGATGGTCACATATAGAAGACCAGAGGGTTTTAGATTCTTTGTGGCTTGAGCTAGATCAGAAAGAATCTTTCGAACTGTTTAAACTCAGCAAATCAAATTTAAAAATAGCGATAAGGAGACTCTCTGGGAACTGCTTTCTTAGGAGATTAGGTTTAACAACTATGGACACGTGCAGGTCCTGTTGTTGTTGGTACATGTTGCAGAGGATATTATTCATCTTTTCCGTGAATGTCAAGGAGGTTTGAAGGAGGTTTGAAGGAAACAAACAAATTTGAAACCACAGCCTATACGACCTAACCCAACCTAACCTAACCTAATGGCAAATTGCTACTTAATTTAGTGTTCGCTAGAATTTCATACACAAAGTCAGCGCTATCGCTAATCCTCTGCTGGACTTTTTATTTATTTCATTTAAATGAATTATTTTGTAAGATTCGGACAAAGGGGCGGATAACCTCCCATAAAAAAAGAATGCAAATGCAATTACTTGACGTTAATGAGAGCTAAAAGTTATAAAACTTTAATCATTGAGGTGTCCGAACAAAGTATCTACTTCGCAAAATGTGGACAGAATTGGAAAAATGGGGTGTGGCACCTCCCATGCAATAAACCTGTTGAAAACACTTTATCTCGACATTCTTTCGACAAAAAAAAAACGTATTTCTTATTGTTAGACATAGCAACGCACGCGGGCACCCGCTGTAATCTATATAACAAGTTCGATGCTTTCGATGTGGTAAATTGCAAAACTCCCAACGCTAATTAAGCCCCCTAGGAAAATAATTGATCATTTGAGCCAGTCACACAAATCCAATTATCGAATGTGAGTGTTTTAATTAAGCACAATGAAATGATTAACTAATTCTTACCCGGTCTTTCGAAAAATTAATGCAGGATAGGATACCTACCCAGGAAGAAGTGAAAATGGTGCATATTGCACTTGCCTATCTTATTCAATACCATTATTGCAATAAAAGATGCTTTTAGCGCCATCTAATCGTGGGTGCACCGATCACATGTATTCTTGTGTTTATTCTGGATTTTAATCGCCTTCTCTTGCTTTTCCGGTCGTTAGTTTTCTCTTTTTTTATCGTATAATACTCTAATGTCAAGAAGACATATTTAAACGTCAAACAAACAAAGCTTTGGCCCTTATTGTGATTGTCGATCGCGTCGATTGACTTTAGCTATTCGTACGCACAAAATGTTTTCACTTCCAAGAGAAAGCATCGACCAGACATTTGTAATCGATTACAAGCGACTGTCAAATCGACATATATCAATCGCAATCGACAATCACAAGTGTCGATCGATCAACCTTCGACACTCACAATAGGGGCCTTTATTTTTAAATAAACTTAAATTATAATTTAATTTGTAATGATTTTGTAAGCCACATACCAAAAAACAATCGAAGTTTTCACTGTGGCTATACAAACTTAGTAACAGATCCATTCATTGTTTCTTTTAAAAATCTTAACCCAACTTAAATACTGTACGAAAACGTCGAACACAAGTCCATTAAAAACCGAACCTCCTTAAAGGCAATTATACGCCTAAACTAGGTGGTAACTGACACCCACCCAATATTATATTGCAACTGAATAATGACGTTGGAAAATTCTTTAGAGAAGAATATTATGTCAACAGTAGAGTTAAGTCGAACCCACTTAGAAAATGCTATTTTATTGTAGTAGTAGCCAAAAATGTAGTCAAGCCAAATCAAAACAAGTTTAGTGCCTTTGTCTACGTATCTTCTAAAATACAGTCCAGGGGAGGAGGACATATATTGTCATAGAACCAACGTCCAGCACCGGCTTGTCATAACCATCAATGTTATTATAAGTCAGGTCATATACCACAGGAAATCTTAAATTTCCCTCTGCATGTCGAATAATAATTTAAAGTTGGGTATGTAAATGGAATGTGGAATCTCAGCACCAACGAACAAAAATTGAAATACATTTTGCATGCCGTAATAAATATACCTAAATATTAATGATTGCGCTTTAGGCACAAAGCTAGGCACGCTCTCTGTTTATCTATATCTCTCTTTCTCTCTCTCTCTATCTATCTATGCAAGAAGCATGTCCTTTCAGTTATTTTTAGTATTTAATTTCCCTGTGTATGCTTTCGAGTTTATTATCCTTTTGAGTTTGTGTCGTTTCCCCGGCACCCTTAAGATAGTCTATAAAAAAGTTTTGTTCTTATTATTTCCATTTTTGAACACACAAATTAGGACAACACTTTTTGTTTTATTTTCGTTCTTTTTTTTTTTGTATTTAAGTTTTACCTTTAAACAATTATTGTAATAGAAATAATTTCTTTTCGTTTTTTTTTTTTGAGCAGACAAACTCAAAATTGATTGCACATTACAAAAATTTGTATAAGAAAAATGATAGAAACAATTTATTTTTTTTTTTTTGTTTTTCCTTTTACTACACAGAAGAATATTATATTTGCGTAATTTTTATGCAATTTCCTTTTGTTTTAACGGTTGTTTATTTTATTTTTGGTATCCTTCGTCTCGTTGAATAGACAACAACACTGATTGGACTCCTTAAAACCGCCCGCTTGCTTCGCCTTGTGAGGGTTGCAAGAAAAATCGATCGGTACTCGGAATATGGGGCAGCGGTCCTTGTGCTACTCATGGCAACATTTGCCCTGATTGCCCATTGGTTGGCGTGCATCTGGTACGAACAATCAAGGTTTTTGTTATTTTATTTTTATTTTTATATATATTGTGAACTGTTTTTTGTGTTAACTTAAATAATTCGATATATAAAGAACAAAAAAACAACCATACTCATTTACAGGTATGCAATTGGAAATGCAGAAAGAAGTATGTTGCCAAAGGATGTTGGCTGGCTGCATTCACTGGGGAATGATATACAGGAGCCCTACTATGATAACAAAACGGGAGGGCCATCGATAAAGGTGACCAATCACAATAGTATTTCATTGTGCAAAATATTGTTTTCGACGAGACATCAACACAACACTGTGGCGTATACGTAACCTAATAATCGGACTTCAATTTTGTGCGGCAATTTAATTTTCGATTAATATATTGTTGCGGTTACTCGTTGATTTGAGTTAGTTAGTGTGTGTGTGTGTGTGTGTGTGTGACAGATTGAGGACTTACGATAATAAATGTCAAATTGACACGATTTCACTTAATCGGTTATCGATTTGTTTCGTTACAGTCACGCTACATAACGGCGCTATATTTTACATTTACATCGTTGACATCGGTGGGGTTTGGAAATGTCGCACCCAATACAGATGCAGAGAAAATTTTTACGATATGTGTTATGTTAGTGGGATGTAAGTATGATTGCACTTGTATATAATTGAAATTACAAAAAAACTCGAATGAGACAGTGGTAATTGAATTAGTTGTATAAGCTGTTTTTTTTTTCTCTCTCTCTCTCTCTCGAAGCTAAATCGAGAAACACTTTGAACAAAATTGTTATTGCACTTGAGAAGTATTTTTTTCTTTTTGTACATATTTAATTTTATTAATATTTTGTTTTAATACTGCTTTTTGTTTTAATGCTAGATAATGTATGGTTTTTATATTTAGTCTTAAGTATACGATTGTATATTTACAAAATGTATAATATTGATTGGAAGAGGAAAGTAGATGAACCATCTATTTTCGTTGTGAATAATTTAGAAGGGCTCTGAAAGTTTACAGAAAATGGAGAAGAAAATATATGGACATGTTAATGGACAGGGAGATCCTCTTTTGTGATAAATTGTATCGATAGCGGGTTTCTTGTTCTATTATTTTCGTGAAATATTTCTTGAGTCGGGTGCTGACTTATTGGTAGTTTGATTAATGTTCATATCTTCCCACGAATGTTGAGTAAGGTGGTGTCAATTTTAAATTACAAGAGTGTTGTATTTTCGGTTTGAAAATGTAATATGTTACTTTTTAATTTAATAAATTAGGAACACGTCAAGGACTTCAGTGTCTGCAGTTTATAGTTTGGGAACAACTAACTTCACATGACTTTTAATTTCCTGTGAACTTTAAGCTTGGGTATTTTAAGTGTACGTAGCTGAAATATATCCTTGAGTATTAGTGAATGATACATTTAAGGAAATTGTCAGACTCATTTTTTGTTTAAACATTCGCTAGTATTGTTTTGTTATAAAAATTATTCAACTTATTATTATATTGACAAAACAAAATCGTATGTATGGGAATTTGGCAACATGCTTTTAGTGGGTTCGATTATAGTAACAAAATGTTGTTTATAACATTAATTTCAATCACTAGATTTAAATATTATAAAACCCTGTAATTATTGATTGCACTGAGAGCCTACAAGTAAATATTGTAAGGACTATATATTACAGAGGTAAAAAGCCAGTCATTTTGTAGGCAAGAAATGTGGAAATATTTGGTTGCTTCTTTTGGAATTCGAATGAATTGATACCAAATATTTGAATTTTTCATACGATTTTCTCTGGACTGAATGACGTTTAGTGCAAATGAATGATGCCGAATTTAGATTTTTTTTCTCTCAGGAAGTTCATCTCATGGTCGTCCGCTTGTTGTGTGCATTTGCTTTCGAGTTCAACCGAGTACATATGCGAATAAATCTATTTAGTCTTTGACTTCGTGTTGGTTCCAACATTCACTCACACTTTTTTTAAATGATATATTCACCAAAAACCCACCCTTATTCTGAGGTCGGTAAGTAGTTCACATCCCACATACGTGGTCTACAAGCGCTGACAGATAAATGGTTGTATCAGTTTTTTGTTGTTTATCTTTTTCGAAAGAAATTCTCAGTTGATATTTTAAAAATTAATAATGTATCTGTTCGGAAATGGAAACGAACTGATTTGACTTTGTTAATCTTTATTTCTCATATTTTGTTATTTCTAAAATTTTGTTGATTTGTTACTTTGTTATACCTTTTTTCTTTGTTTTTCTATTTTTGTAATATTGTTACTTTGTTATATAACGTTCTTACTTTGTTTAATTAATTATTGTTAAAAGTTAATAATTTGTAAAATCAACATTACCCTATGGTTCGACAGTTTTCCTGTGGTGGTTTTCGTCGATACATTAACTAATTAATCCCTCTCACTGATCCCGTACGGTGTATCGTGTCATCATCATTTTACTGTCTTTGCCTACGCGTCTACCAGGGAATTGAGAGCGTAAACCGTTCTATGTTGTGGATCGTATTCGACCTAATCTCTTGCACAATTGCACTTGATTTTCTCGTTCACTTTGCCAGCAACCACCAACCACGAAGCACCTTCGGAAAAGTATCGAACCAGTAATCGCTAAATTCAATTTTTGACTTGATGAATAAAAGTAATCAATTTTATAACGTTTAATTGGTTCTTTGCTATGTTGCGAAATTTATAATCTTCATCAGTATCAATGTTTTGGAGTAGTGATGAAGACGAGGTCATAAGACAAACTGATGTCCTACTCACCTGGGAACGGATACCGACAAAATCAAATCCATTTGATCTACCAGATATAAAATCATTAAAAGGACAAACATTCATTTAAAAAACTCAATTTAATAAATTATTTTTGGATTAAAAATGTTTTTTTTAGAATGTCAAAGAAAATCTTCATTGGAGGAAATAAAAGATAAGCTCGTGGAAAGTACATGGTCGCCGTATTACTTGGCGCTCACTAATTTGTTAACGACAGAAATCTTCGTTTTTTTTTTCTTGTCGTTTAACGCCTTACAAGATGCCAGTGAAATTTCTTCGGCGTACACTAATGGGACCCACAAGGCGTTCAACGACAACTTCAAATTGTCGTGTTTTAAATCGTCATAATCGCCACTCGGAATAAGTGAATGTAAACAATGACGCAACAATTTAAATTCTACCCGTTTTACTTGCCCAATTCACTCACGTCCACCATGTGTCTCTAGCATTCTATGGAGAAAATACAAAATGGTTGTCATTATGTTTCACTTATTTTTCGCTTCGAACCATGAATGCTAGTTATTTTGGCGTCATTTTCTGGGCAGAGATCGTATGGAACTGATATTTTACTAGCAGTCAATATACCTATATTTTGTATTTCAATTGGTTGAATACTTCATGGGATAAATACATACATTTATTAAAAGATCTTAACATTCACAAATCCGCTGGTCCAAATGGTATATCCATCCCCCATAATTCTGAAAAGGTGTTCTTCAACGCTGTAAAAATCACTGCGTAAGCTTTTCCATTTGTCCTACTTTTGTGGAATCTTTCCGAGTAGATGGAAAATTACATTTGTTTAGCCCGTTTCTAAAAAAAGGCGATTCTTCTTCATCCACCAACTACCGAGTACCGACCCATTGCACTTACATACGTTCATTCTTTCCAGCTTATGAAATATCTTGAATCACGAAAACTTCTCAATGACCGACAATACGGTTTTCGTGGCAGCAGGTCCACTGGTGATTTGATGACTTATCTCATTGATAAGTGGAACCAATCTCTCCATCACTCTGGTGAAACGAAGATTGTTGGGCTTTATATTTCGAAAGCATTTGACATTTCACATTTTTTTAATTCGCCTATCCGTTAACTTTTTTCCCCTCGACAATTTTATCAGTTCTTGACGAAAGAAATTCTCTGAGCTGTTTCGAGCCAAGAAGGGAACTGTCGTTATCTTGCTAATTTTCTCTTTTCCTGTCATTTGTGACGAGAACGTGTATAGACTTTGTGCGCGGTTTTAAGCGTGTACGCGAATAAGCCTAATGTATTTATTAAGTCCTGTTTGAATTGGTCTGAGAGCTTTGCCTCATTTTGACATTTACGATGTACGTGTTTTTACTATATGCCCCAAAACCCATATAAACACGAACGTCGCCTTTGTTTGACAGATGCTTACATTCGTTATTTTCCGGAATTTGGAAACAGAATTAAAAACATGCAGCAACATTTTTGTTGTAATAATAGTCCATAGCTTTTAAATTTCTTACTCATCACTTTACTATTAAGTGACATAAATACAAAAATGTCAAAATGAGTTCACTTTTTTCATTTTAAATGACATTGGTCGATAGTGAAAATTGATTTATAATACATAAATTTTCTATTTTGTTTGCTATACCAACTGCCAACAGGTGCGACAGACAGAAAAGTAGAAAGTAAGCCTAGTCTATCCGTCGCATCCGGCACGTGCGCTGCTCACCTTCCATAAGCTGCTGTATATTCTATCAACCTGTCAGTCGAATACGTTGCCTCACCAAACGCAACTGATTCTATGTCTTGGGCCAGTGTTGTAATGAAAATATTTCAACAAATCTGCAATTATGAAGAAAAAAATCTGCAATGCAGATTTCTATGGAAAAAATCTGAATATTGCAATAATACGAATTCAAATTGGTTCTAATGTCACTTTGCCGCTGCCACTAGTTCTCTAGCGCCAGCGTTCCTCCATCAGGGATATTATGTCCTAGATGACTAGCGGTCAATGGAACGGGGCTAATGAAAGGCGGATATTTTTTTAAAAATCCGAAATTCCAGCCACACATAAAATAAAACCGACCCACTTTTCCTTCCTTTTATCTGTAAATGTCAAAAAGAGGCAACGCGCGGAGGCTTGAAATTGGAGTCTGCTTCTTTCGTTTGTTGTGAAGCGGAAATTTTCATAAAGGAAGTGACATGACTCAATTATTTACCTCCTTTTTTTCTGCTGGAAAATAATATTTTACAAGGTGATTGCAATGGGAATAGGAAAACTTTTTGTCCTAGAATCATATTTTCAACTCACTAATAAACATAATGAGCTGTAATAAATTAGTCTACGCAAAAAATACGTTAAAAAAGAACTGTCAAATTGGTAGGTATTGACAAAACTGTATAGTGAAGTAAAGCAATTTACAATTTTAATTTAATTATGTGTACATATTATATATTGACAACTGCATTAAGGGAGAACCACAATAGGGGCATGGGGGTAATCCAGCTTAAGCCAACTTAAAATTGAAATAATGTCCAAAATAGGATTAGTGGCTCATTTTAAGCGTTTGCCTAAACATAAGTAGGTCGATTTTTATCCATTTTTGATTCAATATTAAGCCCATTTAATCGTATGATAGTGGACTTTTTTAGAATTTACATCTGTCATATCATAACCGTAAGTATCCGACTACTTATTCAGTGTATTTATTTATTAGAGTTCTAAAACGTTTTGGAGCGTTTTTTTCAATGTGCCTTGCGAAAACCTCATAAACGCGCGTAATGACAAAGAATTAAAATGGAATCCATTTCATCTGCAATGGAATAGAATAGAATTCTGTACTAGAGTCTGTTTCTGTTGGTTGTCACTTGTGCGTATTCCTTTCTTAAAGTGATGCGACAATATTTCTTCGTTTTAGCAATACATACAACTTCTTTAAAGTTGTTTTTCTAAACGCGTTTGTCAATCTAATACATACTCATCTTGACTGTATACAATCGGTAAGGTTATCACCGCAATGTCAACATATCTACTCTCAGGCGTCAAAAAGTGTAAACTAACAAAAAATCTGCATTCAATTACCACTGGTACTGTTCCATCCATCCATCCATCCATCATTCAGACATTCACCCTTCGATTCAAATTTCTTACTTTTCTGTTTGCTTGCAGCCCTCATGTACGCCAGCATATTCGGTAATGTATCGGCGATCATCCAAAGGCTCTACTCTGGTACCGCCAGGTATCATACCCAAATGCTACGCGTACGAGAATTCATTCGATTTCATCAGGTAAGTTCGGATCAGCTCCGCTGATCGGTGATCATCTCGCTATCTCTGTCTATCTATCTCTCTGTCGCTTCGCGTAACAACGCGTCACGGATAGAACTAAATTACGGCGCTGTGCAATGATGTCTGTCAGTGTCTACGTTCCTTTTCTTTGTGTAATTCTGCATCCTTCTTATTTCGTACAAAGTTCTTTTTTTCTTTTCTTGTAACTCATGTAATACAATGAGTCTTTGTGGTTTTTCTTTTTTTTAAAACTTTTTTGTTAATTTTTTCGCGTAATTTTCCATAAAAAAAAAAATTAACAACAAACGTCAAAATTCGAAATCACTTTCGGTATCTATTTCTTATTTGAAATCACATCGACTATATAATTTGGTTTTTTTTTCCGTTTTCCGTTTTATTTTCTCCTTCGTGTTCTGTTTTTAACACACACAGATACCAAATCCATTAAGACAACGTTTAGAAGAATATTTTCAACACGCCTGGACGTATACCAATGGAATCGATATGAATTCTGTATTGAAAGGATTTCCCGAATGCTTGCAAGCTGACATTTGTTTGCATTTGAATCGTAACTTGCTGACAAGTTGTCCAGCTTTTGAAGGAGCCAGTCCTGGTTGTTTGAGGTAAGAAATCTACACAACGCCAACAAAAGAAAAATGACAAAAACAAACCCAGAATTGGATTTGTAGAGTACTAGTGCAACTAGATGGCGCTCTTGAAGAATTTGATACTGTCATTCATTGAAGTACTTCTCAATGGGACAGGCTGTCTATGATGGTGGCTGCACTTCCTTTTGAAGAATTTCAATCAACTACAATATCATTGCCATGTACTTGCACTGGTACTGGAACTGTCCAACTCTGATTAGACATCACACTGAGCTTTACTCTCCTAACTGTGTATTATCTGTCACTGTGACTTTCCCCCCGTAAAATGATGAATGGATGATTAAAATAAATAATTATGTGTGTAAAGGATTAACAAATATATAACTGTCAATTATAGATAAATGTAATAGCGCGCAGTTCAATGAAATGCTTGTACTTTCATCACCGCGCTCCGCCTTGTAAATGTTTTTTTTTTTTTTTGTACAAAGGATGTGTAGTTTTTTTTTTCTACTGCGCTGAATATTTTATACTCAATTTTATAATCTAGCTATAGCTCTGCTAAACCAAATTTAAAATCAAAACAAAATCGAACAAAACTGCTGAAAATTATAACAATGATACTCTGCTCTGCAATTAGGAAAACGTAATAGATCGAAGCTCTGCGCTACGCTACTCTCAGCCCTATAAGCTTACTACTTATTTCAGCTTCTGAACTTATTAAATAAATTTTCCATATTGTATATAACTCGTACCTACATATGAAAATATTTGAAACAAAAACAAACTGTACATAAGGAATAACACAATCAAAACAAACAAAAAATCCGAAAATCTGTTGTTTTAATATTCTTTGTACCGTTGTCTTGTTGTATTTTGGTTTTCATCTGGTAGCCTTGATGATAGGATATCCATCTATTCTTAAGTAAAGCTTTAATACTGCTGCTGCTCTATCTATAGTATTATTAAATGCAATTTAAGAATGGGTCCATATGCCTAGTGTTAAACAAAAATATATATAATTTTTATTTTTTCTGTTTTGTTTTGTTTTTCTTACAACATGTACTTGTTGCTATGAATTTATTATTGTAGTTTTGGATTTTTAGTTCATCTTTGACATTTTTAGTTCTCTTTTTTTTCACCAAACATTTTTCTTTTAACAAATAAAAATAATTATTATGTATCTCTGAATCAGAACAGACATTCTAGCGCAAAATCTTTTCTAAAATTTCCATACATTTTGACAAAAAAAAAAAAAAAACATACATTTGTAAATATATCTATAAAATCTATAATCTATTTCTTATTCTTTTGCTTTCCCTTAGAATATAGGTTGGTTGTGTTTGATGTGCATATTGTGCAGCGCAAGGATTTATGCTTAACCACATTTATACATACACACACATCGGTGGAGATTAATATTTATGCATAGATTGCTGTAAATGTCTTTAAGCGATGAAAGAAAAGTCATTTCAAAGCGTGCGTCGCGTCGATAGAGTGTAAATGCAGTTATCCACTCATCAGGAATCGTTTAAATTTTTTGTCCTTTTTTTTGCCGTCTCATAAAGTTTAAAAATTATTTACTGTACTGTATTATACTGAGGAGTGAGGAATCCTTTTTCAGTTTTTTTTTTTAATTAACTCAAACTCTAGAGATTATTTTTGCTATAGTGCAATCACAGAAGGAACTAGTTGTTTGTATATGTAGTGGGTAGGGAAAACATAAATATTGTTTTTTTTTTTTCTATATTGTCAACCCCATGAATGATGAGTGGTGTTCTGGTCAAGGATAAAATAACACCAAAAGGGGGGGGTTAATGTGATTAATAGTGTTGTCCGAGGTAATTAATAAAATCGTTGTGGGAGTTCATATATACACCGATGGGATGTATTCTTATAAAACGTTCGCGTTGTAGGTATACACAAGGGCAAGGTTCTGGAATAACCGCTGAAGGATATTTATCTGTAGTTGGTGGCTAGCAACCTAGAAGCTATTTGGAGAAGTTTGCCTCTCATAAGTTTTCAGTTTTATTTGAAAAGAGTGCCCTTTTTATATATTATTTTTGAAGTAGGAATTCATTTGCGCTCAAGCGTTAGTCACACCTTTTTATGGCATTTTCATTTAGCCCTTTCAGAAGATGCTGCAGTTCGTGTGAAGGTATTCCGCATTGATAGGCAAAGCTTTTGAGCCTTTCGTTTATTTTTATGTTTGTAGTATAGAAGTTAAAAATATCATAAACAAACTCTTACCAATTATTTAGGATTTGAGCAATTACTTACTTTTATTTATACAGATTCAGTGTGCTTAAAAATAAGTTATGTTATTAACTGCGTCTTAATAACAGTCTTCCTTAAGGAGCTCCTCCTGCGACACGAGGTGTCGTGTATTAAATGTTACTATATGATTTTTTATTTAATTCCTCATTCTGATGTCTGTCACTTGGATAAGAGATGGGTCGGTGATTAGTGCTGTGTTCGCCACATATGCATATCATACAGACTGATAGCATAGCAACCATAACTTCATGGGTCTTGGGTTTGAAAAAAGCTCTGATTGAGGGAGTTCAGGGATCTAGTTTAGTAAGTCTGACAGGTCTATATCTTCATGTTGCTGAGTTTTCATTGCGCTAGACAGGTCGCGTGAACAGTTTTCTCAGTTGACGTCTATGTCCGCAACACCGACAAATCAAGTCAAGAATTTCTCGGCTTCAGGTGGGTTTCCTCATGTCGGTTGATATACAAAGTTTGACAGCTCTTGTGTGTATGTCATGGAACGAAACCACAGTTAGTTCATTTCCACTTATGCCATTTATTGGCAAAAAATCGTTTGTCAGTAGGTTGACCAACTTGTGAACTCGATGCCAATTAATTTTCACTGTCAATTATAGACAAAGTGACATTTTGTTTGACAATTCAGCTATTTCCACTTGACTAGTGGTTTCTTTGTCAGTTATTGACAAACGCTGTTAGTCAATTCATTGACAAGCAATTTTTCGCTATTTCCACTTGCCAATTGTTTAATTTGTGTAAAAATACGTGAATTTTCAATTTCAAATCGACAAGTAGAAACCCAGCATTACTTCTAATGCCGTTTGCGATTGGTCGTCCAGAACCGTCCGGAAGAACTCTCCAGCTCGGGATACCAATCGAACTAGCAAACAGATCTTATTCGAGTTCGAAGTCTTTGTGTCGTTGCATTTGAGAAATTCGCGCGCTTTTGCTTCTTCATCATCATCACTTCTTGATGCCAAGGAAGATGGTAAAGAAGATAAAATTGAGTTACTCCACCGGAATATCCATTTTAATATTATTGTTAGAATTTATTACTTTTATTTGATTTAAAATGCAAAACTATCAAATGCGACACAAAAAAATTACATTAAACGAGTTTGACGTTTATAGTGTATGAATGTATTAGTGCTTCTGGTTTCGATTCTGAATTCAAATCCAGAAGCAAAATTCTCTTCTTTTCAGTAGAAGAATTGTCAGTTGAGTGCCAATCGAATGCTTTCAGAAGCGTTTAGATTGCTTCCGGCCGACCAATAGAAAAGGGTATAAGTTGACATCTATTTGTTCCAACATGTGTCCGGAGAACTCAGTTTTGACATTTCTACTAGGTCATCGCCATCGGAGAGCATGAGAGAGCGCAGTTTGACATTTCGATTGCCCTGCCGTGTTGAGCACCAACCAGAAACTCAGAACCCAGGAGAAAAAAAAATACAATTGTCAATAAGTGACATACCGACAATTCAAGTTATGTAGTTTTCGCTTTCAGATGAATTTGAATCCAGACAATTCAAGTCGACTTTTGACAATTTGATTCTTGAATCCGGCCAATAGCTCTTTTGAGTTATGATGGTGAAAATTGGAAACACCCAAATGTCATTTAAGGATTCATGCGAGAACTTAGATTAAATAGAAAAATATGTATATTTAGGTACGTTAAAAACATAGAAAATAAATACCAATCCTACAGTTAAGTCACGACTAGTTGATTGTGATTTATTTTATGCGTTATTTTATACGCCATCAAACATGTCTGTAGCTTCAAAGTTTCTGAAACTGGACAACTGGTCCACAGAAATTTTAAATTACAAGTTAAAATCAGTTTTTAGTAGCAAATTGTTTTTAAGGTGATATAGGTACATTCTCATTTAACTGAAAATGTAAAATCTCATGCAAAATTTGTCTAAATTCCCACTGAACAGGAAATTTGAAAGTTGCTGTCAAAACTTGGTTGCATTTATTCTCTTTAGATTAAAACAATATTGCAACCAGTTGATATGCCATTTGATTGCTTTATTTTGCATGCTCAAAAATATATCTATTGAATAGTAGAAGGGAAAATAATTCCAAATAGAAGCTCTTGTCGTCTATATGGAGATGTTTTTAAATGGAAAAATAATTAATCAAAAAATGCATAGACAGACTTATGCCCAGTTTTACAGTGTGCACTTAAGGATGGTTTGAGTTTGAGTGGAGACGACCATTCATTTCAAAAATACTCACGTCAAATGGTACAAAAAAAACTTGGCAGCACTTAAAAAAAATGTCTTTTACAGCATAATTTGATTACTTAGCTTTTTGAATTTTAAAATGGATTGTGATCGCCAAATGGATTGTGATCGCCATGTCTAACTTTAGTGAAAACGATGTAAAACTAATTCATTAAACAATTCGTCATTATTCACAATCACTTCCAAAATCTTACAAATTGTATACATATGTATATTTTAAGAATTAAATCAACAAACACAAAATAGATATAGCTTATTTGGCATAAAATACAATGAGCCTTACCAATAAATCATTTTTAATCTTCAACTTAAATAATTTGTCGGTCACAATATATTTTTTTTTATATAGAAATCTTGGCCATTGTGACTTCGTAAAAGTTAGCCTGTACACTAAAAATGATTTATTAGTACCGCGCAATATAAACTACAACGCGTTGACAACTGTCAAAGTTGGTCACACAACATTTTTGTTCGCCCGATTTTGACATTTGAGTCTTACTTTCACTAAATTCTCGAACATCAATACGGTGATCTCACATGTGCCAGCTTTTTGACAATTCAGCCAAATATTATTTTTCACATTCGTAAATCACAAAACCAAACAGTCACAATCGCCTGTTTTTTAAAGTTCCGTTCCCATGGGGACAAAACGAAACCTTACCTATTGTTTTCGCTACGATGTCTGTCCGTCTGTCCGAACCGACTACATAAGCTAATGTTGTGCCTAGGTCTATCTCAAAAACTAATTGACGTAGAAGGCTGAAATTATCGTATAATTAACCCCTAAAGCTAACGACAAACAAATACCAATGATAGCGATACATTGACTAGTTTTGGAGTAGATAATTAGTAATTTGGTGGAAAAAATATGTTCCTACATACCAAAAAAACTGTTTCATTGTGTGCTACCTAGGTCCATCAAATCGTACGGAACCTTCGGTGCACAAAGTGATACTGGCACTTGGCCGAGTTTTTTTATTGATAATATGGTCCTTTTTATTGATATTTTTACTAGTTTAGAATTTGTAGCCACTTGGTCGTTATATAGAAGACAATTCGGAAACTATAGGAAAGCTTACTAGTACTGTAAGTAAAATCGCCCAAACTTCTTACATTTAATTTTCGAATTTTGAATTTTGGATGAAATAGTGAAATCATATATGTACCTAGCTAGACAGTAGTCATCGTCTGCTGTATAAATTGAACTCCCACAACAAAAGCCCTACAACAAAGGCCCCATATATTATTGTCCTGTCGCCTGACTCCCCAAATCCATGCCGACACACGGAATTGGTTTAATTGTGTTTAAATTATTGTCCCATGACATTCAATTTATTCGAATTACCATACAAATACACTGCTGGCTGGGGATTTCCTGTATTGACACAGTCTAAATTGAATTCTGCATTTCGAATTATTGCTCTAGAAATATTTACCAACACTATTCATTCCTCTCTATTCTCAGCGAAAATCCAATTTCCATCCACTACTTCTTCTATCTAACGGCAAAGAGAAATCAAAAAATCAAAAAAAAATAAAATAAATCATCCTTCAGCAATGCGACGCAGCGCGCACTTTGTGTGTGTGCTCCTTTAAAATATACATACTTCCTATCCACTTATCCTCCAGAAACTAGAAACAAACAAATTAAATTTATAAAATTTCCAGAAAAAGCTAACAACAAAAAAAAACGAAAAAAAAACAAAATGTGTGTAATTTTTCAGAGCTTTGTCACTTAAGTTTAAAACAACACATGCACCTCCCGGCGACACACTAGTACATAAGGGCGACGTTCTTACATCATTGTATTTTATAGCACGCGGATCTATAGAAATCCTTCGGGACGATGTAGTTATGGTTATATTAGGTAAGTGGATTTAATTTTTTTTGCTATCTCGATTCTTTTCAACATACTATTTGTATTGTGTGTGTTGCATTTTCTTTACGCAATTTTAGGAAAGGACGATATTTTCGGTGAAAATCCTTGTATATACACAACAATTGGGAAATCAAATAGTAATGTACGTGCTCTAACATACTGTGATTTACACAAAATCCATCGGGAGGATATGCTCGATGTCCTTGATCTCTATCCGGAATTTTATGACAGTTTTGTAAATAATTTAGTGATAACGTACAATATGAGAGATGTGAGTATACGATTTATTTTTAATTTTAAAATTTATTTTCTAAAATATTTATTATGCTCAGAAAAAAATGTTTAGTAATAATATAAAGTGTTGTAATTTATATATTGATTAAAAAAAAAATTACTCGCTATCGTAAATTTATTGTTTTCTGTTCATGTATTTAGAGGGTTTGGTTTTTTTTTTTTTCTAGTTTAGTTGATGACCCACTTTAGCTGTAGATAAACTGATATAGTGATTGATATTTTTACTTGTTGAAAGTTAGGTTCTACTTTTAATGACTTACTAAATATAGGTGTCTGCTTATATATAGTTTTTTTTCTGCGGAAACAAAGCATTCTGTTTTTTTTGTTTGTATAAATATTACCCTATTAACAGATGTCCTTGCGTGACAATTGCGAGTTTTTTGTGCTGAAGACAACGTCAAAATGGAACCTATTTATTGGTAGGTAGTCAAATATGTGGGCACAAGTTGTAGGCACTTTGAGTGAAGGTCAAAAAATGTGCATGAAAATATGACATATTTGCGTGTTTTTAATGAAAGCGTACCAATTGAAATGCGAGGAATGAAATATGAGCAGCAGTCTACCTGGTGCCAATGGCATATGAATAAATTTAGTTCAGTGGAATAAAAATGCGAATGTTGATGTGGGAAATATGTAAAAATAAATAACTGAAAGGAATGTAATTATATATCCTTGCTCGTATAGTCAAAGGTTATACGTGGATTATAGGTTGGCTTTTTTGAAGGTTCAATTTAAAGCTGTCATGTTCTTAGGGCGTTATCTGTCATAACTTCGATCAAAGAATGAGTACCTACCTTCAATTTATTATTGTTAAAGTAAGGTACATAGTATGATGAACTATTAAATCTCTTCGTTTTTTAACACACTGATATTTTTCATGCACGTATAGTACGTCTAGTATAGTCAGATGTTGTATCCGTATCCCGGCAATAGTAGTGTCAAACCGTCAAAACAAATAAATTAAATATAGAAAATAAATCGTGATTTGATCGGTAGACACAGCAAAGAGCAGGCAAAGGACAGAATGTTACAATTAATATAATAAAAATTTCCTATTTCCGTCTTGGAAAAATAATGGACCAATAATGCCGCAACTCCTAAAACCACTTCCAACAGTCACACGTTCAGGATGCATTGGCTTCTCTATAACTACTATTGGCTTCTATGTAACTATTGTCATTCAAATACAGGAATTTTTCTTACTTATGTGGCACCTCACCTGAAAAGATGATTTTTCAAGGAAAATAATTGTCATTTTCGGTGGTCATTTTGTTACAATTCCTTAGTCAATCAGACCTTTTAAGACAATAATCCGAGGCGTACACTTTTGGCAATAGATCCTTCTCCGTTGAGATCACATGACAAACATTGGAATATGTTCAGTTATCAATCAGCAAATCAGTCTCACGACCTTTCTTCACAAACTTGCATTAATGTTGCATTATTTGGACAGTTGGTGCAATTATTCGACCGAAATTCTGTTATCAATTTTGGAAGTGATATTGCAATATTTCTCAACGTTGTTCAAGCGTAAATCTATCAATTTCGCAACGCGAAAATATTATACGAAGTTTCTGTAAATTTCCCTATTGCATTAGAGCTGTCAGTGTCAAAAAACTTATGATTCAAAAAGAAACCAATTAGATGGCCCACCCTTTAGCTAATTTCCGAAAAAATCGTATTGCACCAATTTACAACTTTTTTTTTTTTAAAATGTGTTAAATAAATACATGCAGGTTATAGGTTAGATACTTTATTTTTAAAGGGAGAAGTAGAGGGAAGAGGGAGGGGTAAAGGGGTGATAGCGGAGCGGCTATCTATGGAATTAATCGTTTGATTTTAAAAATTCTTTTAGCGTTGTAATGACGACATATTGCGGATGAGTATTGCTTAGCTATTAGTCCATGTGTGTTCCTGTTAAGTTCGGTCAAAATTCGAGGGGCAATTTTTGCAAACGCATTTCCTCGGCAGTTCGAAAAGTAGTCCGTCGATTGGATTAGATTGGCAGCAAACGCAGCTACTCGTATGAAAGCAATCTGTCGGCAAACTGGTCACTCGGGAATGCATCCCAAAAGGTACTGATTACACCTGCCCCAGTTTAAATTCTACAAGAATTTTGAAACCTGCATAGTGCATATTTCCCAGGACTGACTGAGTGGGTAATGTATTGTAATGGCAAATACTTCGCATTAAGTTCTATAGCGTTGGTTTTGGTTATTCGGCAGCAATTCTTATTCCTCATTCACAGCTACCTTTTGATACAGAAAATTAAAGATCGTCTACCCTTATGATGAGTAGATGTATGGGCTGGGCAGCATTTAAGAGGTAAACGCTGCTGTGGGTAATGTATTGCCTCAGAGTGGATCCGGACGAATGGTTCTCGAGGGGTGTTTTCTCCCAAAAGTTAAATTGTATTTTTTCACACTGTAGGGTGTTCCAGGTGGAAATCATGGCGATAAAGGAGGCCCTGTCGTGGCTGAGGTATAATGTACACTATAAGTACATTAGGTGGTGTTTTGGGAGACATACTGGGCTGGGCATCCCTTCCAATGATTTATGTAGAAGCTGCATGGACAAGGAGGAGGAAGAGACCAGCCTCTAATTTCGCAAAAAATTACATCTAATTCTAATTCAACATAGAGCTGGAATATTTCTTCGACAATCTAGGTGAACTCGCCTATATAAGCATCAGCTGCCTCCAACGCTTTATTTTTAGATCCTGCTGGTCCATCGCGTAGTCGAGAGATCATTTGATCCTGTGCGGTATCACAATGGGCCTTCTTTGGCCTAACTGTGGCACCATATGCTGCGGCCACCCTAACCTAACCTTAGTTGGTTGCAGTAGTTCCATCTGTTGCTGCGCTAATTGCTGCATTTTTTGAAAAATACATAATGTAAAAGTAAAATCAATAAAAACAGTTTAAGAAACTTATCATTTCTTTAAAAGAACTTCATTTCATTTGGAAGACCTCCATTGCATTGCAAGTTTCACCCGACGATGTTTGGGTTTTATTTTCATATGAATTCGCAAATACTTCCTCTGTAAATATTCGCATTTAGTTCTCTCGCGTTGGTTTTGGTTATTCGCCAGCAATTCTTCTTCCTCATTCACAGCTACCTTTTGATACAAAAAATTAAAGATCGTCTACCCTTATGATGAGTAGATGTATGAGCTGGGCAGCATTTAAGAGGTAAACGCTGCTTATTAAGAATTTACACCAAATAGCTCTGTGAACTCGTCCATTTGCATAAAATAAACGTCGATCATTCAGATGAACTTATTTGCGTTCATGCTATCCGACTACTATCAGCTAGGTTCCAGAAATCGAGTGAATTCAAATTTGCAAATCGAGTGAATTCGTTTTCAGTGTTCAGCATGTCGAGCGATTCGGAAACTTCCAAATTTTTGTCCAAATCACAATTTCACTTTGTCTCAATTCCGAAAATTTTGAAATCGAAATCAACTACAGTGAAATGTAGAACACAAAAATTCATTTCCGATTTCATTTCGAGTGAAAGTGAAATGTGGAACCTTGCAGTATGCGATGAATCAAGATAATTTTGTCGAGCATTGCCGTCATTTTTACGTCAGCATTATGGTCCCCTCCCCTGTACAAGCTATCACTTTGTGACACTCACATATGGTACACAAACGTATTTGTACGATATGTTAGCTCTGTCTGTTGACAACAGAGCCGCATTTAAAAGAATACGTTCTTGTTCAGAGAAAAACGAATTCTAGTTTTTTTTAAACTTTACATTAATTTTTAACATTAGGAAAACAATTTTTTTAGCTCGGCTATACTTTTTTATTGAATGAACCCATTTATTTTATACACTTGAATGCGCCCGTCACCAGAGCTTGTTTTGGCACAAAAAGAAAGGAGACCTGTTTTTGCAATAACTAATGAAGCCTGATTGACCTAGGGGATAAAAAAACGGCACGTCGACCTGAGTAAGATATATTGTATCAAACATTAGAAAGATGGTTTAGGCTAGCAGGTTCTCCATTTTTTTCTTAAGTCTTTGATACTGCTGTAGAAGATTTTTTTTATCTCTTCGGGGTCCAGTTGGTCCTTCAAAAGATCTACCTTCTAAATCCACATAGAGCTGGACATTCGCATATAATGTTGGTTCCTCTTCTTCCTACACTCCCCAGAGTTGGCTAGACTCATTTTGCTTTAGGTAGTATCATACACTACAACCCATGATGTCCTGTGAGGAATCCTACTATGTTTCTGATATCAAGCCTGCTATTGGCATTGTGATTGAATGGCCTGGGCTATTCTTACTTATAATATGAGATACGTATATTCCCAACTTTTCATGGCTAAGTTTATAGCCGATTTGGGGGTATAGCAGAAAGGTTCCGGTCCCCATAAACGGAGTTTCTGAGTCTTTTCTGGCCAATTCGTCGGCTTTTTCGTTATCTTCAAAGTCTGCATGGACAGAAGCCCACCAAAAATTTGGTTCTGTTCCTAAAACTAATACTGTGACGAGTGTAATACTAATTTGGAGTCTATGACTGTTCGAGAATATTATATTATATGTGAACGCCTTTGAGCTAATTTTTTGTATGTGATTGGGGCATTCTTTGCCTGGCGTGGAGCTTTGCCTGGAATACACTAGGCACTAGGGTTTTTCCCCATAGTTATAGACTGTTTTTTACTATTGTTAATTTTTTTATAATATATGTGGGCGAAAATCTGAAGAACTTTTTCGAAGGATAAAATGTTCTTTTTTTTGCACTGGCGTGGAATTTGTATGCCAAGGTAATGACAGAACCTGATTAGGTACCTATACCTACCATTTATGGCTGCTCATTTGACTGAGCAACTTTTGCAACTTAGTAAACATAAAGCTAGCAAAATTTGTTGTTCGTAGATATTTTGTAAATTTATTTATAAAATTTATAAATGTAGAACCCACTTGAATCCGCTTGAAATTAATAACTCTTTTAGTTAACCCGACAAACAAAAACATATATATATTATTACTAAATGTTAACTGCTGCAACTTATATACAAAGTTTACTGTTATTATTGTTGTTTCTTTTTTCTTTTCTTTCGTTTTATGTATTTAAAAAAAAAAAAAACATATATATTTATATATAAAAAAAATCTGGATGCTTGGAAAACTGTCTCTACCGCTAAAAAAAACACAAACAAATGAAAACAAAAATTCGGCAAAAAAATAAATGAAAAAAAATTGTTAAAAAAAATACAAACCCACACCAATGCACCGCCACACAGGAAGAGCAAGCTGGTGTAGAGGTTAAACATAGATACATGCGAGCCGCACCACATGATAGAGACAGAAGTACTAGTGATACTAGATCAATTAGGCTGTAAGTACTTTATTCTATATTGTTTATTTGATAAATTTTACTTTTTTCTTTCTTACCTTTTCAATGTTGTTTTATTTCTTTGTCATTCTTAAATAATATTGAACAAAATCTTATTTAGTAAATGTGTTCTTGTAAAATTTGTTAAAAACTGAGAAAATTTTCCAATCTAGCTTGAACAGTTTTAGATTCCTCCCTAAAGATCTTACGTCATTTTATATATATTAAGATGTCATTAAGAAATGATTAATAAAATGCTTTACAACTTTCCAGCACTGGAATTCATAACAGACCTTGCAAGGCAAACATTTGTGATAATCCCAACGAGAGGCTGTCGCCAGGCGTTCTCAGTGACACCGACAAGGACATCACAATAGGGAGTAATGGTAAACCACATTATCCACGAACAGGTAAACTACCATATTCCATAAAGAAAAAAAAAAATACAATAAAACCTTTTGTTTTGTATTCTAGTACAATTTTTTGTATCTTGAAATTAAACAAGAAAACTAATTTTGTTTTTTTTTTTTTTTTTACTTTTTCGTTCCTTAAATATTTTTGCAACTCCAAAATGTTTATACATTGTTTGGTACCTTACTCATATGTAAAACTGTTTTTTTAATCTTTTTTGCACCATCCATTAAAAAAAAAACACCTTAAAATTAAAACACATATAAATAAAAATAAAACTATTTTGTTCGAAATACTTAAACAAAAATCATCATACACTGCAAAACGCATAAATTAAACACAAAAAAAAATATAAATAAATAAAATTTCATAATTAATTCAAATTGATGTAACAAAAAAAATGGTAAAACCAAAACAACTAAAAATTTCTTAGGACTGTACATCAAACGAAAAAGTCAACAATATCATCAATACGATCAGAGAACACTAAAAAATGTCTTCAGCATTCCAAATGGTGCTTATATTGTTTTTTTGATTTTGTTTGTATTTTGTAATAATTCTATAAATATTATGTGTATGTGTGCGTGTGATTTAACTTAGGTTGAAGAACTGTGTAGATTTTTCTAGTGTTGAATCGAATCCTAATTTTTGCAGTTTCTCGGTTGAATTTTAAGAGGAGAGTTGAAATGTAGTTCTAAATGGACGGTAACGTCTGTCTGAATAAGCCCGCTATATGCTCTTGTTCAACAGGTAGGATAGACAGTTTTTAAGATAGAAATGTGAAGAATAAAATGCTTGAGTCGGCCTTAAATTTATTAGAAAACTTTTGTATACGACAAAAATCTCGGTGAATTAAGCAGTCGAATTAATCGTACAGATACTTAAATTCTTTTGTGGGCGCAGTAGCGCAGTGGTTAGTATGCTGGGCTAATGTGGGATCCCATGTTCGATCCCCGGAAAAACACAAATTACATCTTAAGGTATTTTTCTACTGCGCCACCTCTCGCGAACATCTGACAAACATCTGAAAGTATGACTGTCATGAAAAAGCTTCTCAATTCAGCCTTTCGGACTCGGCATAAAATTGTAGGTCTCTTCCATTCGTCCCAAAAATAGAAACTCACACAAACGAATGGTTGAGAGAAGCTAGGCCTAGGGTGTCTTCCGCCTGTTGCGCCATCTATTTATTTTTTTTACTTAAATTTTTACTCGAACTTTTATTAACAATTTTATTTATTTTTCCACGCGTTCACTGCTATTTGAAGTCGTTCGTCTCAATAAAGTTATTTACACGCACTTAAAAATGAAACGAAATATTATTCGTTTACTACAATCGACAGCAGGAATAGTGTGGTTGATTTGGCTAACTTTGCTTTCACTTTTAACCGAATCTGTCAGTTTTTATTCGAAAAGGTTTATCGAATATTGTCACGAGAACCCAAATCTTCACAAAAAATGCCAGGAATAAATCTAATAAAGCCAATTTAATCGAAGAGAAAGTCTAAACATTCCCCAAGCCAAAAACTAAACTTAGTATTTTCTCCAAGATGGCGTTGGGAAAAGCGGATATATTGATTTTATATCGAAGCTATCTGTTCCATTTTTTCTGAAAAGTCCATCTCTTTTTCTTAGGTTTCATAATTCACTCTCACAATGAAGGCGATATTTTTTCTTTGCTGTCGACATTGGTATATTGTGACACAGACTACTTTCTTATGACATTTATTATAGGTAAAGGGAATTTTTTTGGTTTGGTTTGGCAACACTTTTTCCACAGATTATCAATTTGACAGTTGAAAGTTGATTTGTGGTTAGTAAGTTAGTTACAGCAATTTAAGTGCAGAACAAACATACATCTGCGAGCATCTCGGGGCGCTGATGAAGCATTATAGGGTTGCCTTTCCCGGGAGAAGTATTTAAAAAAAAAAAGTACGTTTTGCCATTTTACAATGAATAGATTAACGACAAAATAACGCGTGCAAATTGTGCAAACTTATTTTGAAAATTAAGGAGGACAAACAGTACGAATGGAAGACGTTATTGCCGTTGTGGAGCGCAGTGTTGAGGAGCATCCGAATGAGTCGATTTGCCATCGTGCAGAACATTTGGAGCTATGCCCATCCACTTTGTGGAAGATCTTAAGGAAAGATCTTGGCATAAAAGCTTTTAAGATCCAGCTTGTGTAAGAGTTGAAATAAACCGCGTGACCTGTGAACAGGCCTCCACGATCCTGTGATCTCACACCTTTAGATTACTTTCTTTTGGGGGTACCTGAAGTCACTAGACTATGCCGATAATCCAGAGACGTTGGATGATTTGGAAGCCAACATTCGCCGTGATATTGCTGATCATTGACATACTATACGTGGTCGCTAGCAGCCAATTTTTCGTAGAAGCAAACATAAGTACTAGCTCTTTTGGTTCACGGTGGAGAAAAACGAAAACACTCAAATGTCATCGAGCAATTCGTGCGATTTTGTTTGAGTGTTGAGTGTGCCATCTGTTATAGAACGTTTCAAATAATTTGAATAAGTCGTTATTTTTGCGCAATTGCAATGTTTCTACAATGGATGGCACTGTGTTCTATGCAAAAAATAGCAATGGCGAGCATAGATTGAAACCTCTTTCCTACTTTCGTTGCACTGAACCAAAAGGGCTAGTGCTAATGTTTGCTTCATTTTCTTCGCAGGTTTGTATGAAACTGACATTTCACTAGCAGTCCATGTATAGTATGTCAATGTTGCTGATATACAGCCCCAATTGCTCGGACTTCACGATTGCGCTTCATTCAAACTATAGCTGTGGGGCGCATATGCCGCACGAAATCATTTTTAAATAGTAATGGCATATAATTATCTATTAAATCAAGCTAATATCATAGACATTAATATTAGCTTCAAGTGTTTTATTTCTTATTGAATTTGTATACCTTTAAAAAAACACCCTTTTATATTGGCTTTCTTCACCCTTAGATTTCGAATGACATTTGATATACCTTGTAAATAACACATGAAAAATGACAGAAGATTTTAGCTATAAGTTTGGTTAAGGGAAGGTAGCTATATGCGAATTTTAAAAGAATTCTTCCACCTTTGTAATGATGACAATTATGACCAAATTAAGGTGGGACGGGAGAGGGCTAAAAGTGGCTATTTCTAAAAGTACTCGGCCGACTTTAAAAATTCGCAAGTATAACCCATACTATTATAATTAGATACAACGTCTGCCTGTTTCTCTGTTCCTGTCAAGAACCATTTATCCGATTTTGGTGATTGACATCGTGAGGTCTTATGCCAAAACTTCTCCTTAACAAACAACAGAAGAAGGAAAGAGACTGCGGAAACTCCATTCAATATCGTTGTTTGTTGAAATTTTTGCCATTTCCAATTTTCCCATTGCCAATTGAGTGTTTCTAATTTTTGATGACATAAACATGAAGATACTGCTTACTCGTATATTTTAACCCACATGAAGTTGGATGCTACTTGCAGCAGTTCACTTTAAATGCCAAGGTATTCTTGTCAAAAATTACAGCGCATTCGCGGTTTTTTCCAAAACAAAAAGTGTCAAATCGCCCTAAAGGTATTTTGGTCAGATCAAATTAGCTACCAAACATTCTGAAAAAAAATTATACTTTACTTTGTATTGTTATAATCAACCGTAATAAATTTGAGGCCATCATTGTTTTCAATCCGAAATTGGTAGATAGTAGCAGATGGGTGAACCTTCACTGAAATTATAGTTAAGCTATTTACATGACATACGAGTACCAAACTGAGGTTTATATTGGGTAGATGATGTTTGAGGGGTTGTGGGCTATTTATTTATTAAGTATGGTTGTTAGGTTAGGTTAGGCACTTAACACGTGTGTATCCGAATTTGTGCTTAGCAGTGCTGATGGTCCCTTTAATATTAATTTTCAGTGTACATACTCATAATAAACCTATTTAAAAAAAAGAAATGCTATAGATTTGGTTTCAAATGTACCTATAATTGAGTGAATTTTATTTTAAAAGGGTCTCCATAACCTCAAAAAAAAAAGTTACGTTCACCGAGAAACTGTTGAATGCTGGCTTAAAAATGAAAATGTTCTAGTAGACTATATAATTTGCTTGCCGAGTTTTACTGTCCTGTGACTCTCTATCGTGTAGAGATTATGATTTTTACATTTCCTGCCTTAGAAATTAACTGTTTGTCTTTGATGTGCAAAACTTTATTATCAGCAAAGCTCTGATTTATTAACGATGCTCTTGATTTTATTAAATGCATGTAGCAACCTCACCAACAGAAAGTCAACAAAATGCGCACAGAACCCGAAGCAGTATTGTTGGAAACCTGGGTGGTGGCGTTGACAACGGCGGTGGAGGAGTTGGCGGAGGAGGAGGAGGAGGAGGCGGAGGTGGTAGTGGGACTATACCTGGTGGAGGCAACGAATCATATGATCCTCTTTTAGGACATCGGCGCCGTCATCATCAGCCATCAGCGACTGGTATGAACATTCCCTTGGGTGAAATAATACCCGATGAACTTCAAGAAAACGAAGCCATCACACTCTGCGCGACTGCAACAAATACCTGTTGTTGTGGTCAAAAAGAGACACAACCATGTAGCAGAGTTAAGCTTCATATGCGCACCGAAAGCTCCGGCAGTGCTGCGGGTAGTGGTCATGGTGCGGAGCAATCATCACATTCCACTTGTCATCATTGTATGAAGACATCAGAAATTAGGTGAGCAAAAAAACAATTATATTTGTTTGTTTGTTTGTTAAGCTTGTTTGTTTCTTGCAGCTCAATCAAAACACAAATAGGTGAATTAACGCAACGTATCGATACATTAGAAACAAATTTGCATAAAGACATTCGTACAATCCTCGACATTCTGCATCAGCAGCAACAGATGCAACTGACGCTACATCAACAGCAATTGCAACATCAATTGGAACAGCAACAGCAGTTGCAACATCAACAGCAGCTGTTGGCTTGCAAACAACAAATCGCAACATCCTATCAGCCGTCCGAAAGTGATTTCTCATTTGATTTATGTGCAGCAATCACTACTGATAAACCTCAGACAACAGTAACTCAACTTCAACTACAACAGCAGCAGCAACAGCAACAGATGCAACTGCAACATCAGTTACAGCCACAACCGTCATCACATTTACAGCCATCATCATCATCAACACAACGAACCAATGTACAGAGATCTGTTTCGCAGCCCGAATGTGCGGCGCCGCCAACCGGAACTGACAAAAGTTTGTTCAGGTAATTGCAATATAATGTTATATACATTTTTAAAGTCAATATAAAGTTCCTTAAGATGCCTTTGACATAGGTAGCTATTTTTAATAAACAACAAAGTTTTAGAAGTTCAGGGAATTTACTATTTAGAGATCTAGTGTAGTGTAGTGTTTAGCCCATGCTTTGTGATCTTTTTGACAACAAAATGTTGTTTACATGAAAGCGACATAATTACCGTGAATGGCAATTGTCACATTCACAAAAGTAAACACTATGACACTGCAAAATTGTAAACTAACTCAGATTGTATAATAAAACTCACTCTACCAAGTAAATGAGCCGATTTATCGCATCAGTGAATAAGTCATGCTTCACTGAATTTTATCAACAAAAATATAAAAGAAATTTAAACTTTTTTGCTCATAATAAAGTCTACATAGATTGGCCTAAATCCGTTGCCTCTTTTAAGGCACCAAGTGACAAAGAACAGGAACTGAAACTGAAACATAAGGCGGCTCTCAGATTGAGGCAACAAGCAATAAGCAACTATAATTACTATAGCAACTGCTAATAAACAATCAGCAATATTTTTCGTTCGAGTGATATTTAGTTGATTTGATGTGAGACGTCTAATTTAATTCAAAGAAAAATAATTGTGAGCGATAATTTTGCACGTTTCCTATTGCCAGTTGCTTATTGAATGTTGCCTCAATGTGAGAGCCGACTAACAGAAAACTTTTTCGTTCTGTAGTAAAATCTAGTTCTGTTTATGTAGCTCGCTATACAAAAACTGTAACAAATTTAAAAAAAAAAAAAAAAAACATGGCTGCCGTCTATTCTGTAAAACGCTATCGTGAAATTATGTCCACTGAAAACATTTTTATCGTTTAGTAGTTGAATTTGCAATTCAAACTACGTAAAGCAGGCAGATGACAGATGCAGAAAAATGCAAATAAAAATAACCTCCCTCCCGTGATAAATTGACATTTCTGTCGCTGGCAGTAACAGAAACTCAAACTATCAATATAGAAGACTTGTTTACGTCAAACAACCATTTTTCTGTCGCTAAATTTAGTTGCTGTAAAAAATGTGTGCCGTTCTTTATTCTGTTTCTGTTGCATATGTATGGGGTTCTATTTTTTTCGACAAATTAGTCCACATACCTTAAAGTCAAAACTAATGGAGACACGAACGGCCTGTTTAGCAGATGCATTTCTGTTGTTAAATTTCAGAATTAAAATCTTAAGCTGAATATGTCGGCCCTATCGAGGTATCCGTTCGGAAGAAGATCTGAAACGAAAGTCAGTTCTTTTAACTCAAATTACGTTCGAGAAATTCGTTTCGGAACAAAGTAAATGAAGTGTATAAACAAACGCATTCATTTGACATTATTTCCATAATTGCAAAATATTCGGAAGCAATCGCTCGGATACCTCTTTAGGGCTGAGTATTTGAAAACGATAACGTACCTACATTACATTGGCCGCGTTCCATTGACCGCTAGATGACTAGCGGCATGCCAAACTCCATATAAAAAAAACTGACATTTCGGCATTTGCGCTAGAGCTCTAGCACATTTTGTGAAATATCCTTTTTTGGGAAATTTTTCAATCTAGCACAAAATGAACTGCTTGGAAAAAATAACGAACTGTCAAAACAAAAGTGAAAGTGCAGAAGTCAAATATTTCCAATTTGGTGTAAAATGGGAATTCAAACTTCTATGTAATTATAATTAATATTCATTGTACCTATTTGTTTATTTAAATTATAGTGTATTAATAAATATGCGGCATGATGGCACAAAACACATTTTTGACTCTCATCAAGATGAAATAATACGAATTCAAATTGATTATGATGTCACTTTGCCGCTGCCGCTAGATCTCTAGCGCCAGCGTTCCTCCAACAGGGATATTATGTGCTAGATGACTAGCGGTCAATGGAACGCGGCCAATGTAAATATTTTGACGGTGACGTTTCGCTATTGTGACTTCGTAAAAGTCAACCTGCACAGTAAAAATGATTATTAGTACCGCTACCGCGGATTCTTTTTAAATTTTCACGGAATTAACTATCGTGGACATTATATTTCTTTAACATCATTAGAATTGATAATTTCATCTGTTTTTCTTTATTGTAAGAGCTGTTTTCGTTCAAAGATTTTTTTTAAATAATAAAAAAACATTTTTAACATTTTCTTTAACGTTTTCAGGTGCTCAAAATATTCATCGTTTAACCAAACAATGGATGATCCAGAGAATTGGACAACAGTTTTCGCACCAATCGCAAAACTAGAATCATTAGACGAAATAGATCAAGTATGATCCATGTGATTACCATAAAAGTCAACCAGCAAACAGCAACAACCAATCCGAAATTCAACCAGCAAAAAATTTTACTTAAAACCAAAATCAACTCATTGATTAAAACCATAAGCATACAAAATATAAAGAGCAAATTTAATAAGTAAAAATTTAGATTTTCTATTTAAATGCAAACAAACAAAAGAAAAAGTTTAAAAAAAATACCACTGCTACTTTAAATTAAAGATAAAAACAAATTAAAAAAAAAAATATTGAAAAAAGCAAAAAAAAAAAAAAACAAGAATTCCTATTTTATAGTTTATCAAAAAATAATTCGTTAAGTATCTTAAGTTCACTATAAGTTTTCTTTAAATTAAGTTTTATTATAATAGAGGTTACTTTTTTCTAATCGAACATTCCCAACACCCTTAAAATTAAGATATTATGTATATTCCTTATTTTCATTTTCGAAAAAAAAAAACACTCAACACTCATGACAGAAACCTATGTAGTGGTTTGTTTTTAATACATTTTCAACACATATGAAGGCGATTTTAGGTACCGAACAATTCAAAGCAAAATAATAGATTTAAATGAAAATTAAAAAAAAAAACCGAGAATGATAATGAACGCTTTATTTTTAAGTTTAGTGTAATATTAAAAAGCCGAGAATAATTTTTAAATTTAAATTTTAAAACAAAATAAGGAAGTAATCGTTATTTACTCGAAATAGAAAAACAATTGTAATTATTGTAAAAAGAAGCGATATTATTGTATTATTAGTTCCGATCAATGAGTATGAAAAACAAGTTTATTAACTATATGAAAGCAGGAGTAGGCAAAGTGCAGTTAGTTTTATTTTATAATTTCCATAACGACAGTTTAGTATAATTATATAGCGCGGTACTAATAATCATTTTTAGTATCCAGGTTAACTTATGGTGGCGATTTTTTCCATACAAAAATATCTATTGTGACCTACCACAAATTTAAACTGATGCTTAAAAATGATTATTAGTACGGCCCATAGAAAGTGAAATATGTATGCTCATATGTTTATAAAATTTTCTAAGGCAATAGTATTTTATTTTGTTTAAAGGAAGCAACAACAAAAATCGGCTGAATTAGTTGTAAGTTTAATTTAAGAATTAAATTAAAGTTGTATTAAATTTTTTTTTTTTTTTAAATAATCGTTTTATTTTTTTCTAACCAATTCAATCATCCAATTCAGATTTTATTCATACAACACATATCAATCAAGCATTCCTTTAATTAAATATTTTCGCAAACATTTAATTGGTTTTTAATTTAATTTTAATAATTTTTTGGAATTATAATTTCGCAATTTTTATTTTAGCGTGTAAAAAAGTTAAATGGTAATGACAATAATGTATAATTCATGAAAAAAAAACAGAACCTCAACCCGCTAATTAATGTAGATTTTTTGATAATACGATTGTTAACTTGAGTGACATAAAAAAATTATATTTTTTAACAAATTTCGCATTGAAATATGTTTTTATAGATAAGCAATAATGAATTATTTAAATTCCTATTCTTCCAGCTAAATTTCAATATTTTTTTCTTGTCTATACCTATACCTCAAGTCCAGGCAGAAATAGACTTCAAATTTATCTTAGGATAATCGTCGGACAATTAAAGTGTTTAAATTGACTAAAGTGATGCATGCCTACGGCTAAAGTAGGAACAAATGACAAAATGAAAAATATATTTTTTTTTCATAGATTCATGGTTTGATTGCAAAATAAAGTTGCATTCTGTTTGCTTATTCACTTATTCACCTACTAAAGCAAGCAATGACGTTTATGATTATTTCCATAAACCCCATCATAGCAAATCACTCAACATTGATTTGAATTGAAAACAGAAAAAGACAACTTTCCGTCTCCCTCTTTTCATTTTGCAGGATGAGTACGGCATTAAGAAACAACATAAGTTTATAAGCACTCTCAAAGCTCATACTTCAACTTAGAGTAACCTGTTGCGATATTTGACAGACAGAGAATTTGTCATGACTATTTTGTTATCATTATATTTAGACCTAAAAATGTTGTTATAGTTTTATATATATTTTCACAAATTCGTGGGTCTTATCAACCTGAAAGTAATTGCTTTTTGCGGGATACTCTATATAACCACCAATTTTTGAACAACCTATACTTTGGTACTGTTTTCCAGGCATGCAATTTTCCTATAAATTTTAAATCAAAATCACTAAAGCAATAAAATGATTATTTATTCTTTCTTTAAAGTGTCTTTACACGAAATTAGATTTGAGATTCTTCATCATTTCGGCTTGATGTTCCTTTACTTTTAAATGTTACGAATTTTTACGCATTTTTACTCAATGTCGTTTCTCAAGTCGAAAAATTCGTAAAAGAGAGCGGCTTCGAGAGATATAACCCCTCCACTGAGAATCCTACTACTCAACAAATTTCTTTGAGTAAAGGTGGGTTTCCAAATGTCGGTTGATTGACAAACTTTGACAGCTCTCGCCTTTATGTCAACACCACCGTCAGTTCATTTCCACTTATGTCAATTATTGGCAAAAAATCGTCTGCCAGTTGATTGACCAACTTATGAACTCGATGCCAATTAATTTTCACTGTCAATTATAGACAAAGTGACATTTTGTTTGACAATTCAGCTATTTCCAATTGTCAATCAAATCGTTTGTGAGTTATATGCAAACGCTGTTTGTCAATTCATTGACAAGCAATTTTTCACTATTTCCACTTGCCAATTTTTTAAACCCAGCATAAATAAGAATTGACAGAACTGTCAGTCGAATGAAAATTGACATAATGATTTGAAATGCATGTAACAACTACGTATTTGCATTTGTATGAGAAACAAATTGGTATGAAAATGGTATCTGAAAGCGGGAAAATAATGTAGCTTTCTTGAATGCATGTATTTCATTTCATACTCAAATGCAATTTATAGAAAACCAAAATGCATAATATGTCATTTTTCATAGTTACTTCAAAAGCGTTCCCTAAAGTTTTCGTAAGTTTTTTCTCTTTGAGAGAGAATTCACCCCCACTATTGTCATTTTTACTACAAAAGTAAAGGAACAGACGTAATATTTAGGGCCAGTTTCAAGACTAGCTGATAAAGTCTCGGATAGCCTATCCGGAATTTATATGTCAGATAAACGTAATATTTCGGTTTCAAAGGTTTCGGATAGTAATAGCTGACAGATAAAGTCTCGGATAGTTTATCAGCCAGTTCAACCGGCTGTTAAAGCCTCTATCCGGAGGATTTAAACAAAATATTTATTTGATGTGGCTGGAAAAAATATAGTTTCAGAGCATTCTTTCGTTGACGGGTGTAGACAGCAGTCAGAAGTGTTACATCATGCATTTATTTGAATTCTTAAATGTCGAATTAGATGAATATTACAACCATATTACAGGGCCCCGTAGGAACAGAGTATTTCAAATTATTTTTAGAAACCCTCGACGATGAAGATTTCTGAATTTTCGCTATTTTGTTTAACTATAACCATGCCCAGTCAATACCTTTCACCGTGGGCGTTGGACTTTGCCAGGGGTGCATTTTGTCTCTTCTCCTTTTCATTACTTATATGGACTGGATGTTACAGCGCAGTCTTGGCGAAGAACGTTTCGAATTGGAACATCCGAGGATAAGTCGTTTGCTCTTTGCTGATGACTTGGTCATCCTTTGGTCCTCTTAGACGTAACTTCAATTCGCACTCTATCCGTTTGTAGTCGCTTATGTGGAAGCTGAGATGAAAGTAAACGTAAACAAATCTCAAGTGATGGTCGTCTCCAGAACGCCTGTTTAATGTATACTCACGAGTGATGGAAGGACCAAGAGCAATGCTAGGTTTATCTGTAGGATTGGTCAGGTTGGTCAATTTTGAAACAGCTCGGTTATTCTGTTATCATAAGAGGACTGAACTTGGTGTCAAAGCTAAATTGTCAAGTTGTCAGTCGTTAATTCGGAGTTTGTTCCAACTCTTACCTATTTGGGTAATGACCGAAAGAATAAGATCCCGGATACAAGCCGCCGAAATGAGATTCCTCAGTTGTATTACTGGTGTGACCCGTAGAGATGGTGGAAACACCAGAATACGTGAGGGACTCAATATCTAGCAGATACTTCTCCGGACGGAGCGGTCCATGCTTCGGTGGTTTGGTCATGTTAAACGCATGTCCCCAACCAGGATCCCATGACGTGCTATGGAATCCGTACAATCGGGCAGGCGTCCTCTAGGTAGACCCAGGATGAGATGGTTAGACCAAGTCCATAATATCTCCCCTACCCGTATGGGGATTGCCCCTTTATGATTTACAGTCGATGGCTTAGAATCGAGACGGTGCACCCGCGACCCACTTAAGGGATAAGCGGGGTATCGAAAATGAGTGAATGAATGAATTTATCCATGCTAAATTAAAAAAACTAGAACAACACAATTCACTTAAAAATGTGATAAATAATAAAAAACATAATTTCCATTCCTGTCAAACAATTAGTGCCTGATAAATTTTTCTACCGGATAGTTTATCAGAGACTTTGACGATGAAACAGAAAAAAAATATCAGCTACTTTTATCTGGTGGAAAGCGTTATGTATCGGCTAACTATCCGAAACTTTATCCGGAACATTTGAAACTGGCCCTTAGCATTTTAAATCATACTTGTCACTTTACTATCAATACTTGACCGAAACTCAAACGCATGTTGGAATTGTTAATTAAATACTGGCAAAATTGAAAATTGTAAAATTTTGTCTTTCCCAAAAAAATTGTCCGTACAAATTATGCAGAAAATTCATGACAATTCTCGGAAAATTTCTGATAATTTATTGTCTGACAATCACCCTTATTCGCGTTGGCGTATTTCTTATTCGACTCATATTGGGACGTGTCGTTGTATAAATGGTATTCCGAATTTTTTCGAACTTTTGTTAACGATTTTATTCCTTTTTTAATAGGTTCACTCTTATTTCAAATCGTTTGTCTCAAAATCTTGCAAACATCGGCTTCAAAACGAAATGAAATATAAGTCGTTTACGACAAACGCCAACGGGAATATGGGCGATTATTTCTCATATTTCACTACGATTTAGCTCGAAACACAACGTTTTCTTCATCTCGGCACTACGCTTTTGTAATTTTGTAGTGTTAACGCGTCATGGCATGGAATTTACAATTCCAGCTTTCTTTTGTCTCAGAAAGAATACTCGTATCCATGGCGATTAAATAGTTATTTCAGCAAATCTTCCTGGCATAGGTACCCCCTGAGAAGATCTTTGTCTTCCTGGCTGTCTCCGGAGTAAAAAAAAGTAATGGCTCTAGGATCTCACCAGGGAAGACACAAAAGGCTCGTTTTAAAGAGGCCGTAGAGAGCTAAGGGATGAGTAAACTGCGTCATTTAATGAGCATTTTTTACATTTCTCATTGTCAAAATAGGGTAATGCAGTGTAAAGTGTAAATGCCTGAGTGGCCTAATTGCCAAACATGATCACGATATCACCCCTATCGTGGAATCCGCCGGGGCGAATAATTCACGGAAAAAAATGTTTTGGTAACGTCAAATCCGCAAGGTGAACAGTTCCCCGTGTGGGTAATGTGAATGAGTTTCACTGTAAAACGTTCAAATCGAATTTTTCCCAAACAAAAAGAGATTTCTTATCCGCATCGAAATCTTTGCTGATTTCATAGATTTTCTTGCTTGCTGCACATTCTGAGAATTTTTGTTAAAAAAAGGTACATACAAAATGGCTGCTTCATTAAGCCGAACATTTGTAATAAATCTATTGCACAGATTGAACTTTATTAAAATAAAAAAATTAACATTCTAAAAGCACATTTCATTTGGAAGTTCCGTGAAATCATTCACTGCTCCTCTTAACCTGTCTTGTATTCTTCTCTGAGAACACCGCTCATTTCGTTCATTTCTTATGCTTCCAAGAATAGAGCTATCGTATACATTACATAACAAACACAAATTTTTATTTAAAGCACTTTTGAAACAAACTTCATATACCTCCGACGAATGCAGCTACACAGATTTGTATGTATTGACAAATGAAAGACAGCCGTTTGACAGTGAAACTACCTTTCCCAAAAATGTGTCGATAAGGAAACTTTTCCGGCGGATTCTACGATAGCCGTGGAAGGTGAAAGGGAATCGAATAGGTGAAGTGAAACTCAATTCCGACGGATTCCACGATAGGGGTGAATATGGACAGATACAAATTATGAAATAGCAAGTAGTGTATGAGTACGAATGCCAACATGAGGCCCTTAATGACCATTATGTAGTTTATTGAAATTTTGTAATGCCATTGCTAATTTTTAGTAATTGTTTTACTTTCATCGATATACAACATGCAGTGCAGTTGTGCTTTCTTTTCATTTTTAGATTATTGGATCTATCTTTTGCGTAAATTGTGTCACTTTATCAGGCATAATCCTTTTGTCGTGTAACTAACAGTTATCTTAATGTTTGTTTATCTGTTGTGATAAAATGTTGTTTGTTTAATAAATTGTTTACTTGTTGGTTTGTTTGTTTTGTGCGAATTATATGTATTTTTGTTGATTTTAGATTTCTGTTTATTCACTCATATAGTTTGCTGTCAATTTGTCGTAGCTTTGACATAAGCAATGTTACAAACAAATGATTTCAATAATCAACAAGGTTAAAGGCTCCGTCAAACAGAGCACGTTTCACCGCCGCGGCGGTTCCGCCGCTGCATTGTAATATACTGCAATACACATCCCCTGTCACACAGAGCGGTGAAACACTCTCTTGTGAAAAATCACAGATTATTTCTCTGACGCGGAGCGGTGAGAGTAATTTTTGAAGTATCAAATGGAAATGTTAATAGAGTTTGTAAGAAATTAGCCATGTTTTTTACGATATAGTTGATGAAATGTAAAAAAACATTATTGTAAAGGGTGATAATAGGAGATAATTGCAATGGAATGAAATGAGAATGGTATTCTCCGATTTCTTCTGTGTTTTTATTTATGTCGTGTTCGCGCACTCAGACTGTTTTTTTCTTTTTTGGGAATTTCGTAGCACGGCAAAAATAATTAATAAATCGTAATCCGAGCTGTTTAACATTTTGAGAGAATTTGATAATAGCTATCTGTTTGACGTCGTCTAACGCGGCGTTGAGAACGTCGCGTCAAAATAATCTTACCGCCGAGTAAAAAAATCGCACCGCGGCTTTAATAACACCTTCTGTTTGAAGAAACCTTAATAGGGGCATTTTTGTTGCGTCTTTTCACAATTATTCGGGGCATTGTGTCTCTTCAATTGGTAATATGTCAATGATGCACCTTTAGAACCATATTGATCACATATGATAATGAGATTGATCCGCGCATTTTGTCAGGCAAAGGTTTGTACTGTTGTATAGCGATGTGATGTAGGTATAATACATTTTCCTTCCAGTATTTTTCACTAAAATGGAAAAAATTATCAATATGATGTTAACAAGATAGATAGCATAATTTTTTCTTCAAACACGACGAAAGCAATTTTTATTTAATCCAAATCGAGTTTTTTTTTTTTTTTAAACCTGGAGAAAAACACTCAATTTATATTCACACTACTATTTCCAGTAGCCATCTTCGCATATCGTTTCTGTTGAAACGGCTTTTACCGTTTTGCTCTCAGATCTCAGATATTTCCAGCCCAATGGAACATGAAATGAATGTCAAAAAAATATTTGATAGTCAGCTATTTTTTTTATTGCAATTTGTGTTTACAAATGTCTATTGCTTTGGTAATGGTGAAAGTAAGTGTGAATCTCGCCCTCGAATCGAGATTCGCAGAAGTGATCTGAATTTTAAAAAAGTGCTTGCTTTTTTTGCCCAATGGAAAATGAATTTGACGGACAGCTGATTTCTAGAGCAGAAAAACTGGTCTGAATCTAAAAAAAGTGTTTTTTCTTGCCCAATGGAAATCGACATAAGTGAATATGTTGTCCATGTGCCATTAAGAACAATGGTTGCTGATATTTTCAATTTGATGAAATACATTTAAATTGATCGTATCAGATTTTGGTAGCTCAACTTCTAGATAAAGCAGAAAGACAGTTAATAGCTTTAAATTATGTATAAAGGAAGTTTTGGCTTCCATAAGTATTTTTTGCATTGCTTGTTAAAACCAGTGATGTCAGAAAAAATAAACATTTTGGTCAAAATCATTCCCAACAACATCCTAAAACCATCTCACAATTTTAAGAAACATTTCAAAAAAAGTTTCGTTCATTATCTGCTCACTAGCTTTCATGTTTTAAGGTTACAAAAAAAAATTCCTACAATTTTATTATATGTAATGGGTAGATATGCACTTTGCTTTAATTTTAGTTAACAATCTATCCTTGAGTCATACAACTGAACTCTCAAAGTAATGAAATAATTTAAGCCGTAGCGAAAGCTACTTAAATCATGTAAAATTCTTGTATTCCTATTTTTCTTTACTGAACTAATAACTTTCCGGAAACAATTGGTTTAACTATCAACTTTGTGCATTTGACGGATTTATCAGCACTTTCCGGAAACAAGGGGTGAATCACTACTTTTGCCAATTCTCTTTGTGAATATGTTATGTGTGCGATTGCGTCTAATCTTAAAACAAGTGCTTGAATGAATTCAAACATTATTCACTCATGCGTACACTATCTGAACGTAATCGATCAGAACACCTTGGAATAAGCATGTGTAAGCGCTGAGTATGATTACTAGTTTGTCAAAAAGGGGGAGTTATGCGTATGCCAATTAAATTGATTCCCAGCTAATTTGTGAGTGTCTTTAGTTTTTCGTATCCTCAGCTGACCACAATATTCAATTGCTTTCTTCCTATTCCTTTATTTAAAATCCATCCCTTTCAATACCTTATTATAGAATTTATATTATTTTCCAAAAAAAAAAATGCTTTTTACTTCCAACTTTAAAGGTAACGTGTATAATTTTTAATAATTAAATTACTCACATAAATACAAACTGCAATTACATAAATATTTAAGGGTTATCCTCGAGAGGGTTTGGTGAAATAGAAACTTCAACATTCAACTTGTATATCACTCATATCTAAGAAACATCAAATACCTAATTTCCCAATGGGACATATCATTGCTTTTTAGTTAAATTATTTTTACCTAGACAAATTTACCCTAACATCAATATTGTTGAAGATATTATAATTATTAAAAAACCTGTTAACTTGCAATAAGCAAAATATTAATTTAGATAATCGTAAGAAAATTTAAAAAAAAAATACAATAGTGTTATACAGTGCCTGCATACGAAAGTAGTATTGAATTGTTATTTCTTTTCTACACGATCATAAATATTCTTTTATATATATAACATACCTATTTTCTTTTCTACGATTTCATTTCAAACATCTGAAAGCAAATCAAATACGTTGAATATTTCGGCAAATAAAATCAAATATTTTAGTGGCAAATCAAAAATATTTTTCTGTTTAATAAACCAAACTGCTTGCTTTGACAGCTACATCAAAAAAAAACCTAAAACAAAATCATATACATAATATATAATATAAATAAAAATTCCTCATGTAAATATTGTTATCATATTGTATAAAGAAAAGATATCTAATATATCGTCGTCGTCCTTTACTTTTTTTATCTAAATGTAAATTACTAAAAACAAAAAAATAGAAAAGAAAAGAAAACTAATAATATTCACAACTTTTTCACATTCAGCGTCTTTTTCTTACTCAAACTGAACAGGCATTTTTAATATAGCTAGCAATATTAAAATTATTTTAAAGAGAAACATCAAATCGAAAAATAAAAACCGCAATAAATTGAATCAATATTCTTATATGCAAAATGCTTACATTGTTTCAATTAAAAAACTTGTTTTTGGTATTTGATTTCAAACATTATTTGAACACAAAATACAAGTGTTTTCAGTTTATCCTCACGATATGCAGTAATTTAAATTTTATACATTACATGTTGCCCTGTAAACAATAATAAAAGCAAGCACAAATTTAAAATTAAAAACAGTGTTTTTTTTTAAATCATGTTTTTCAGAAAAAAAAAATAAAAATTACTCGCTTAGTGCAAAATGTGCCATTCCATTATACACTAAACGGCTGATTAATAAGAACAAAAATGTTTAAAAAAAATATATAAATATGGTCTAGATAAAAATCAAATATTTTGTTATTTACAACAATAATAAAAAAAATGAAAAGAAAATAATTTATAACTATATAAATGATAAAAGACAATTTGAATATTTATTCAACTTCTATGTAATTGAACAAGACAACAAAAACAAAAAAAACAGCAAGTGAAACCAAAAAGCAAGAAATTAAAATAAAAAACCGAAACGCCTAAGCTATAATTATTTACATATGAATATATTATAAAATAAATAAAACTAAAACAAAAAAAAAACTATTAAATTTATTGTAGAAACTAAACAGAAAATAATATCGCGCGATAAAATGAGCTAACGTCATAAAGCAAACAGAAAAAAAAGAACAAAAAATAAAGCTAATTAATAAAATTATCACTTTTATTTATTAAAATATTATTATGATTATTATTAAAAGAAAACAAAAATGACAAATTTTTAATAAAAATTATTAAATTGAAAAGAAACTACCTACGTTTTCTGTCGTTTTTCTTTGTCTATGAAAATTTTAGGTGGACTCACTGTCACGTCGATCGTAACGTCTCAAAATGTACACTAAATCCTGACATTTATACCAGCTTTCGGTTTAAATTTTGGTAAATAAACCTTTATTGTCTATTATTCGTTGGTGTCCCTTCGCTCTACATATCGTCGCCATCTTAGTCGAGTGATACGTACTTAACTGACCAAGTTCATGTCGCTGTACAGCTCGTAGAGTTCGCTGTTAAATCTCATACCTCCAAAGCCTGTCAACGCAAACAGGACCGAAAATCACTCGAAAAATTTAGCGTTCGAAACTATACCTAGTTAGGCATAGTTAATTATTATTATTATTATTACCTAGTTAGGCATAGTTAACGTCCATGCGTCTGCACCAAAGAGCAGGACTGGGATGATGAGAGTCTTATATAAAATATCCTAGGTATTTCTCGACAAGGCCTTACCAATCAATTGACTTCTTAGGCCAGTAACAGCGGTTGACATGTGTAATTCTTCGCTTGATTTCCTGTGTGATGTCATTTTCAGAGTCATAGCAGAGCCAAGGTAGACAAAGTCCTTAACCACCAAAAATATAGCTGTTACCACAAACCAGTAAGAATAGACCGTCGACTCCTCCCACATAATGGACTTTGCCTACAAGCTGCCGGCGAGACCCAGGATTTTTCATGTATTGGTGCTGTACAAAATCAAAGGGGCGCCATTAACGCACGCATACTTGAAAAATCCTGGTCGCATGGTATTGCATAGAAAAACATTGCCGCCATTAATTTTGACATTTACACGTATTCACAGACAGGGAAATTCTTTCCGGGGGGAATCGGGTAGGTGTACGGGAAGTCGGCGGTCTATTCTTACTGGTTTGTGGCTGTTACGTTCTGTCCGATTCGTCGATGTCATTGTGTCCCTTCTTGTTAAGAGCATGTATTTTGTTTTTCCCTCTTTCACCACTACACCCATTTTTGCCGCTTCTGTGCTAATAGGTTTGTTCGACGTGGCCAGACCTAATGCTCACTGAGAAGTGTCAGTAAATTTTCTTGGCTGCCAAAAAACCCCCAAATTCAGTTTCATGTCAAACACGAAATGTTACCCTGAGACCTGTAACTGAAAAAATTGTGTAATGTATAGATTTAACACCAGCCATACAATTAAATTTGTTTAATTAGTGATACGATTGACAGCCAAATTCAGCACTGAACTCTTGCCCTGACTGGATACCTAGGGTCAGCTCAGTGCTCAACTAGGGCGCCCCAGTGCTTTTTTCGAACACAGGTTTTCCTTGTCAGTGCGAACTTAGTGCTATATCGAACGCGACAGGGCTAACCCAGTGCGCACTAGTGCGCCATAGGGTCCACATCAAAGAAACCTAAACTTGCAAACGCACCTGTGACAGCTCGCTACGTTCTGCCAATTATGTCAGCGTATGCAAGTAGTTGCACAGACTTTTGAAATTTTCTCAAGTGTGATGTTAATAAAATTCACATGACAGCCCTTTTTTAGATTTAAGGTCTCGGTGATAATGTTTCCGACATTTATGGAGTAGCGAGCGTTCTCTATCGTCATTCTACACAATCAGACATAGACAAGTTTGTCAGGGATGCCAAAACTAGACATGGATCTGTATAGCTACGGTCTATAAATGCTGTCATATGCGGCCTTAAAATCAATAAATAGATAGTGAGTATCGATTTGGACTTGTTGGGTTTTCTCCAGGATCCGCGTAGAGTGAATATTTGATCGGTTGTGGACTTACAGTGCCTAAAACCACACTGATAGGGACCAATCAGTTCATTGATTTAAGGCGCTTACACCAGTACAGCAGATATGATCTGTTAGGCAATGTTGAGGAGACTGATGACTCTATATAGTTGACGCAGTAGATCGGGCAAACGATGCTGAGGTTCCATTCATCAGGCATACTTTCCTATGACCAAATATTGGAGTGGAGCTGGTGTTATGCTCTCTACCAAGTCATCTCCTACTTAAAAAGCTCGGCCGATAAACCATCTAGTCCAGCAGCTTTGTTAGACTTCAGCTTAGATATCCTCACCTCATTTTGGTAAGGTGGATGGACGTCTTTACTTTCATCGTCCTCAACACGGAAAATACTATCTCCGCTAGACCCATGCAGATATCCATATCATCAGCAAAGAGGTTAAACGCTATACAAACGGCTCTCTACAGCCTAGGAGAAAACGTGATTATTGATATCAGCAACTTCGTAAAACAGTGAAGGAGCTCATTGATTTCGCAGTATGTAAACATCAAGTCAAAGAAATACAACGAACGATCTTGGGAGCAATAACCCCATAGGAAACCACTGCTGCTTCGGTTTGATAAAACAGATAGGCTCAAACAGTCAAACTCTTAACTCGAAGGACAGAATCTACGCACTACAGAGCCCTTATGACAAGTTTCTTGAAACATATTCGCTACCTATACATAAATATTCTCAGATACAATCTACAAGCTCAATAAAACATTTTTATATCAATCTCAAACTGATTTGTTATGTAAACAACAAAGTAACAGAACATGCTGCAATTTTATCACCAACATGTGTTCTGCTAATCTTATTTTGTGTAGCATTGACTCTAAGGTCAATGTCATGAAATTGATATTACAAGGGAAATGTCAAATAAAAATATATGATAGATATTGATAGACGGATGCGAATCAAACGCATCCATGAATCATTAATTCGACAAAGTTGTTTGATTTTAAATTCGAGGGCGTACCAATATGCGAAATCTCGAAAAGATATATAGGGGTATCGTGAATAAATTCCGATGGAAATATTTCCCTTGTCAGCAATGCAAATCAAATTGCTGAATGGGAAATATTCCGGGGGAAATATTATTCGCGATAGGGGTGATATAGTTTACATAACTGTCCTATAACTGACAGTACAAACTTGACATTTCGTAGATGATCGCGGAACGTGTGCTAAATGCCATACATCAATGACTGCTGATTGTAATAAACAAAAACTGGGTTAACGGCTGCAATCAAATTTCTTTTAAACAATGAGTACTGACTGGGAGCGATATCGCGCTGCTGACTCAACGAAACAATATCTACTTGTATGCAGGAAAAATTTCCACGAACCGAAAACGATTATCGGATCCGAATTCAGAGCCGCAACCAGAGACTAACTGGAGCAGAAGAAGTCTCTGATTAGTATGGAATTGTAATTACATATTTTACAACAACACCAGAGAGTGAACAAATTTGACTGCAGTATACTGGCGAATGAGAAATCAAAACACAAAATGTAATGGAATTTTTTGAAGGCCTATCAGTTAATTGTTTTCCATGTTCGTTTTGTTTTAGGTCTGTGGAATTATATCAACCGTCTGACAATGTAGAATAAATACAGAAAGGGGTTCCGCATTGTGTGCAATAAATTTGTGTTATTCCTTTGACTGAACACTTTTCAAATAGGTATTCGTATTAGTGTTTACAAGATAAGGACTCTAGGTACTGATATGAACATAGATCTCCTTTAAATGTCTAATATGTATTTAGTGCTTGGTAAATAAGGTTACCAACTCGCAAATATCTCGGCGTCGGCAAAGAAAAATATAGCTAATTACTTAGCATATGAACCGCATTCAACCTGAGTCAAGTGAAGATAGCTATATCTAAGATTAAGTCCAACAAAGCCGCTGGGGGCAGATGGCTTAGCATCTCATCTGCAAAATATGGTCTGAGGTAAGAATACCCGATGAATTGAACCTCAACACTCCTTAAAAGACCCTTTATCTGAACTGCGCGAAATATACATGCAGTGATATTCTTTGTAGGATCTTAAAAAAGTTTTTAACAACCAACAATCTGTAAAACAAAACGTATTTCATTATTCGACAGTATAAAATACTTTATAAATATTTAAAAAAAATTGTTTTAAAACTCCTGAGACAAATGAAATCATCGTGGTGTTAACTTACTTTTGATGGTCACTGTAGGTATCAGTCTTCTTAACAACGCTTACAATTACAATATCTTATCTGACGTATTGTGTGAACGACTAAAGTCGTTCGTCAATAACCTGATCGGTCCATATCAGAGTAGATTCAGGCCAAGAAAGTTCACCATGCATCTACAAAATATTCACACTGCGGCAGATCTTGGGGAAAACCCAGAAAGTTCAAATCGATATCCACCACCTCTTTATCGATTTTAAGTCCGCCTACCTACCTAACCTAACCTAATGTCTAGTTTTGGCATCCCTGCCTAACTCGTCCGTTTGTGTAGGACGACTATGGAGAATACACACTGCTTCATCAAGATCTGTAAAGATGTTCGATTTCGAAAATGGATTTAGACAATTAGGCGATGCGTTGCCATGTGACTTCTTCAACATTCCGCGCGAAAGTCCGCCACCTTATGTAAGTAGGTAAGTAGAATAAAATCTGTAAAAAGGAGCACTTTTGTACAGATTTTCAAAATAGGATATGGGTGTCAATATACCTACCACTACCTGACGGATACCCTAAAAACTTTCTGTAAGCTAGCTCTTCCAAACTGTCAGATCGAATTCAAATCTCTCAAATATCAAATTACAAGTGACATATTGAAATATGTATGACATTAGCCCAATGTTGACACAGAGTTGGGCCTAATGGTTGTTTTGTATCTACTTTACTTTACTTCACTGAGATAGATTGCTAATAAAAGAGGCCTAATATCTACTAAATATAGTCGAAAGCCCGCGTTCTACTGAGCAGTAGATGACTGGGGGCAACAAATTTGAACACACTTTTTTTGGATTAAAGCTCGATTTACATAGCTTTTCTCTTGTTTTTTTAACAGTGGTATGATGCAGGGTACATATATTTTGAATTAATTACCCCAGAATGCGATAGGCATTTGGTTTTATTTTGTAGGCATTCATCCTTCTTATTCTTTGTTGGGCCGAGTTTTTCATGTCAAATAAATAAGACATACAAATTTAATTTTCTATTTTTTTTGTGTTTTTTTTTTTTGAAAATGTAAATTTTTAAATTTTTGGTTGTTATTATTGACAATTGGAGACTTCGCTCCGGTAGTTGATAATCTTCAAGAATAATGAGGAAGAACACTTCTTCAAGAAAGACATGAAACTCAGCGTCAAGATTCAAGAAGTTCCCAAATTATGGAATCATTCAAAAATATGCTCCCTTAACTCGCTAAAGTCATAACGAGTTGATGAAGAAACTATACGGAAGAAATTTAGAACTCGATCGAAGTAATTTCAAGATTTGCAACAAATGGGACCTCCACATCCTATGTTCCTGATAAATATGGTTATATGTAAGAACCTTGAATATTTACGTCTCTGTAATTATTCAATCAGCTTATTTACGGGTTAAGTTTGTCCATTTGTATTGGCGCTATTCTACGATACCCGGAGGCCCAGAGCTTAGCTTCAATGAGGGCCGAGGCCTGTGCTAATGTCTCTATTACATACATACATACATACATTCATCCTTCTTATTCTTTGTTTGTAACAAAACAAGTTGGTTCTAGTACTTTTTAGGCCAATATTTGCTTGCCGTACGAAGTAAACCAAAAGTAAAAGAACGGGTCTTAATAGTAATAGTTTTGTTTATGAATACGCAAGTCAAATTTATGTCTTCCTTATGTTGCAAGCAAGTTGGCAATTCTGACGCAGGTATTCTATTACTTTTTTTATTTTCAAAATCGATTTTGGTTTTGGTCGATTTCAGGTTTCATGATTGCTGTTGTTCTTTTTCTTGATAGGTCACTTGCATTTCAACGAATTTTATGAATGGGGAAGTTTAGATTTCCTGCTTTTGCCGTTGATGTTGAGAACTACGTTTGGAACGGATGTTCTGTGATCGCAACTGAGCGCGCCTTCCGAAATCGATTAAATATAGCCCCTGCTTCTGAATCATAAAATGTTCGATTTTATGGCTCACATCCTTCCCTTTAATCTGATACATTTATGCAGCTCGTAATGTAGAAATTTCTGCGGTGCTTTAAATGAACACCCCTCGGAAATGTTATTGCGTAAACCGCGTAAATCGACTGTAGGTAAATCTGGAATCAATTCATACGGGCTGTTTGGCATTTGTGACTTGCGTAACTTTCCGCGGTTGGTTTCCGAGCCTTAAATCAAATCGTCGCGGAAAATTGTGAGGTCTGCGTAAACTATTCTCCATACAAAATCTGACAGTTCATTTACGAGGGTGTAAATTTCTGCAGTTTATGCAGTTGACGAGGCTTTTACGCGTTTAAGTGAATACCCCTTTTATCTAATGGTAATAAAAACCCCTTTATCAATCTTGTCATGATCCTGAATTAAAGAAAAGGGGGCTTTCTTCTATGATGCTTAATCTTACTTTGCTTAACCACATTCCGTTTTTCATCAAAAACTGTTCAAGTCTCAAAGTTGTTAGCAAAATATTCTTATTTGTTTAAAAAGCGCCGCAAAAATTGCTGCATATTTTGTGAAACCAGACAAACAAAAATCGTTAAGACTTCGCAACCGTTTATAGTACAAAGGCGGCCATTTATCATCAACTATCTAACTACATATTTCTATCTGTACTACTTTATAATTTTATAGCTCAAAGTACCTACTTATCTTTCATTTAACTCGTTTGGCTTAACACACATAAGCCCCTTATCTTTAGATACACACTCATGAATTCGCAAACAAAGTAAGTAAAGCGGCGACAATACAATGCCATGCCCCCAAAAGGCAATTACGTCATCCATCCAAGATCGACCAGACCAATTTCAAAGAAAAAACTTTATTCTATTCGTTTACCTAGAAGTTGTGATATATTTTAATTTAGATGATTTTTTAAAAGATTGTACAGATATTTAACAAGTATAGATAAATACATTTTATTTATTTCCAAATCAACATCGTCATAAATTATGTGTACATACATAATTATGAATATATACGTACTAATAGTTATCTCTTTGCCCTAAAATCTATTTATTGTCATTTTGTGCGGTGTGTGTCACCAACCACAAGATAAATTAAAAAATAAATTCGCCTTTCTCTAAATAGCACACATAGTTATTGTCAAACGTTACACAATGGAATTGTACTTAAACAGATTATAAATATTCATCTTAAACAAGAACACAATAATATACTAATAAAATTGTCTAAATCGAGTATGATTTCATCTCGAGGAAATAGGGAATGGTTAGCATAGCACTCTTTTTACTGTTCCTTACTGTATAAATGGAATTTGCTGTTTACATTTTTGGCAATTAACTAGGCACCATATCACCTAAATAAATCACAGAAAATTATTAGCAACAAAAATGATTACAAGCACCGGCGGCAGCTGATAACAACTGTTATACCTACTGTTACAATATGTATTAAGATTATTTGAGAACAAGTAAATAAAATTAAATTAACTTAAGTTGAGCTTTGATGGTGCATCAGCACCCAAAAATAACGCGAAGAAAAGTTGAAGTAAGAAGATGACGACTACGCAATTTATCACTTCACTGCTTGCCATGGGGAGAATATGTTTGCTTTCTTTATTCTGCACAATCACAATGTTGTTATACAAACCGAATTTGTACGCAGATTATAGTGACTGTAACTAACTTAATCAACAAGCGGGTTTAGGATTTGTGCTACACTTGCATACGTGCCAAACACAAAGCCCAATACTCCGAAGATCAAAATGGCAATGTCCTTGCAGAGCATCCAATTGTAACGGCCATAGCCCACTGGCCAGAAGGTGATCATCTCAATGATAGGTGGTGCGATTAGAGCTACCATTGAACTACTGACTGCGCCCACTAAAGATATTATCGGTCCAAGGTTGGGAATGCATGCAGCAAGGACAAATGTGAACGTAACCATCACAATTCGCAGTACTGTACCGGAGAGTTCCTTACCGCGATCGGTTTCGAAGTAGCCACGCACCACAGGCTCTAGAATATTGACAGGCACGTAGAACTGCAGAGTGTATGAGAAGAATATGGCAACAGCCATTGCCAGTCGCACCAGCTGCGAGAGAATCTGATCGGGAGGCAGATTGAGTGTGATACTTCCCTGAACGTCATTGCCATACTTGAGATAGCCAAAGAATCCAATGGCTGTGTAAGCACAAGCAACAATCACCATTCCAGTGTTCAAGACTCCGGTGGCTCCGCCAAAGTCTTCCGGATTCTTCATGTTGTTCTCCAGCGGCAGCACGACACCAATTCCTTCAAAAGCGTAGATTGCAGTTCCAAAATACAGTGGCATAGTGGCCCAAGACGCTACTGGTTTCACACTATCCGCACGAGGCAGATCGTCCAGCATGTAATAGAAGGTAATGCCCAGTCCGGTGACAGTGAGAATCGAAGCAAACAACGACATCGGCGTGAGGAACTTTAAGTTCTTAACCATATTAATGAGAATCATCGGAATCAGCATTATCATAAGGTATATTCGGACGTCGAGTTTAACAAAGTAATGCGCAACAACCTCTTGTATATTTAGCGCAACAAATAAAAAGTACACACAGCAGAAGCCGAATTGTGTGATACATAGGAACGCCGTTATCGCTTTAGTCGCAACACTCGAATACCTCCTCAAAGCTAGTGGTCCTGTTTCGAAACTGGCCATGGCCACTTCGGAGAAACTCAACGCAGGCACCTGCAAACGTTGGCAGAGCTCGTGCGAACACTTCACCAACATATGCATACAATGTGTGCATATCGCACCCATTAGGAGCGTTCCCACCAATCCAATGTAGAGGCCGGCATTCTTAAATGCATCGGGCATCGCCAAAATACCCGTTCCAATATTACCCTTTAACAAATGCACCAATGTGTCCACATTCGAGGTGGGATGCTGAAGCTCTCGATGCGCCGACGGTTGGTAGTCCGATTTGTTTTGCTTTTCCAACGAGTCGAGACTTTGGTCACTTTGAACGTCGACAAGGCCATTGTCGGGGGAGTTACGCAAATCCGGGCGGGCTATAATTCGTCCTTGTTCATTGTCTGATTGCTCTTGCAGCTGTAAAAGAGGTTGACGTTCCGTCATTGTTTAGAATAGACGTATATTTTTGTCAGCAGAATCGATTTTTTTCGCTTGTCGTTTATGTGAAACTTTTTGGTTTTTTTGTTTTGTTCCAGTGTCAAGTTTAAGGGCAAAAGAAAGTGAAAACAGAGAAAATCTTTTGTTATTATAAAACTTGTCGCGAAATTACTTAATTTTTAGTTTAGTTTTAATTTTCGTCTTATACTTTGCGATGAAACAATTTACACTCGCGAGCAATTGATTTTCCGATTAGGTATTACTTTGGAGTGATGAATAGATCCAAGAACTAAAAGCGACGGCACTCCTAAACTCTGTAAAAACCTGCGCCTTAAATGTTCTTTGTTTTCTATGGCGTGTTCGTGTTGTGTTGTGGAAAAAACTGAAAACCAAATTGATAAGATGACAGTGACAGCTGGCTCATATGGTCGTTGGGTCTGTTCAAAATGTTAAGTACGTGAACAGAGATGTCGTTTTCCCCATTCAGCATTCACATTTTTTCTGCCCAATGAAACTTAAAAGGAGAAGACTTTTTTTGGATTTGTGTTGGTGTATTATTTGACAGCCAGCAGATGTTATTGAATTGTAATTTTGTGTTTATAAAATTAAGTGATTTTTGCCCATAAAACAAACAACCCCATTCTCGTTTTTTATTGACCGACGACGCGATGGCCCACTCATTTATGTTGATAATAATTGGAATGGCTAAATGTAAATTTTTTTCTATTTAAATTTTTCTTACAGATGACAAACTTTAAAATAGATATAAATGAAGATAGGTATTTTAACAATGCGCCGATAAGTAATTTAATATAATTTAAAAAAAAAAAGCTTCTTGATAATTTGTTTCATTTTTGTTTGTGTTGTTCATTCATTTTTAATTTTAGTTTTCTCAATATCCGCGAAGCTTTTTACACCGAAATTATTTAAATAAATCTAAATTCACAGATTCCGTTTGGTTTTATTTTCAATAAAATGGAATTAACCCAAGAGGAAGGCTCTTATTTCAGACACATCACCTCCTAAATTGTCCATTCGCAGCAAATTTACAAAGTTAGGTTTTTAAATGAAATGGTACCTAACTTACTTGGTTGTTCTATTACAACATGCAATATTTGCTTTAAGGATTCTGAAAAAACGAACCGTTCTATTTGGAACAAATCGGTTTCATATAATGTATAATTATATCATTTATTGTCTTAATAAGAAATAAATATATTTTATAGAACTATTATCCTTGTGGACCCATTGTGATGCCCTTTTAAAATTGACAAGGCAAATACGTAGCAAAAATCAACTATAAGGGCATTCCGAAGGAAAACCCGTTCATTCTTGAAATAATACGATTAATAATCTTTTTTTATTGATAATAATTGTTATTGCTATTAAATAACTTGATCTTTAAATCATGTAAATCAGACAGACTGTAGAATTAAGGTCAACAATTATTATTTATAGCCAACTATAGTCTGAGAGCATTTGCTTGCGATAACGTTTTATTGTGTTTTTATGCTGTTATCTGTGAATCTGCAAATAATAGTGTACCAGATCATTATATCTTCATAAGCTTCTTCTTCTACAAACAAAAGAAGTGTATACAAATAAAGTAGAGTTTTACGATGTGTCAAGCCGAAAATTTGCACATGCTAAAATGTTTCCGCAGCTGTGTTAATTTATGGTAGCAGTTTGAAAAACAAGAAGTATATGTCTGGAATCACGTTTCAGGGGATTTTTGAAAGTGTTAATTCAGTGTTAACAGATGCCAGTTAATAGGAAACTGTTGACTCAAAAACAGGACAACTTTATTTGGCTAGGAAACATAATAGTGATTGTGAATACATGTTCCACTGTGAGTTGTGAGAATGGCGAAATATGGGAAGTTAATTTATGTTAACTTTTTACTAACATCGTGTGTCAATTGGGCTAAATAATTATTATAATTATATATATATAGGCGAGGATAATTTTTTGACGTTTTCATTTGCTAGAATGTTCAAGAGAAAATAATGCATTCAATTTCAATTACATAATAGCAGGGAACTCGATAAATCCCTGTTTTAGAATTGCAGTTTGGTGAAGTTCTCTTTCAACATTTTCATAAGTCTCAGAAAATTATCATATGATAATTTTTTAGCCCAATTGAGACACAGCCTAAGATGGTCATAACTCATAATTCTTCATTTTAAATATTTTGATTAATCGAGTCCAGTTTCTAGTCCGGCTAACTTTTTTAGTCTCCAAAAGATGGGCTAATCGAAATGAAATCACAGACGAATCTGCCTAAAAAATATAATCATTAAAATAAATAAATAAAAACAACTTCCGGTTTAAAAGTGAAATTACTTTCATCAACAACTTCCGGTGTATGTCTTTTTTTCCCGGACTTCCGTGCTATATACCATTCCGTTCCATAGTTTATATTTCCTTCAATACCATCAACCTTGTTGTAGAAAAACAAAAACAAATTCCCCCATTCATAAAAATAACATACAAATTGCCACGGCCACCCTCCAACTATCAACAAACCCATCCACCCACCACCGTACACAACAGCCAGCTGTTGGGAAAGCTCATCGCAAAAGAAACAACTTAAGACTTCATAAATTCATCCAACTCAAACCGTTTTCCCATTCTTCCTTTAGCTTTGTTGGAATTTATGTGTTATGTCTAATTGAATTTCGCGAAGGAAACTTAGTTTGACCAAAGTGCCAAAGTGCACCCTCTATACATTCCGCAGAACGCTTTTCTGCCTGACGAACGTGTTAAGCGCGCTTTGTTTTTCGTCCATATTTGTGCTATATCTTTTTGGATTTTACCAAGTAATATCGTGGTTCTGGCAGAATCCTGTAGAATTTACATACAGTCGCCAGATTCACTTTGAAGTGAATAAAGGTATTTATTAAGATAGATACCATTCGTGTTAAAGGATACGGAAATTACGCTCGTCCGTTAAAAAGTAAATATTTCACTTCAAAAATTAACTAACTCTGGAACTAAAATTTCCCATTTTTTATGTGAAGCAAAAAAAAAAGGGTTAAGTACTTTGTGCTAAAATTCTAGTGAAATTAAATACAAATTTGCATTGAAGGACTTACCATTTTTACAGTGATTTAAAAAAAAAAAAGATGAAAAAAATAAAAAATACCTAACGGAAATCGATGGGAATTATATTTTCCCGCGTCGGATGTGTTGTTTAGATTTATTTTTGTAATAATCGAACGAAAGAATGTATAGATATGTGCAATAAGAATAGTGCAACAAATATAGTAAACACGTCTTAAAGTGTAAAACACGAATGGCTTAAAATACATTCATGGATAAAGACAACAACTTGGATTTCACCTTGAGTTAATAGAGAACTGCCTTTGAAAATGTAACCGCTTTCGATGAATAGATATGCGAAATTGTAGTCTTATTTGATTGCTTTTCGCTGGGAGGAACAGTCAAGGAATATATGTTTTGGAAACTTGTACTTAATTGAGCACAATATTTAAATATCAGCAAACAACCCTTTCAATTAAAACGGATAGCATGAGATCAGTTGCAATTTTAAGGTAAGATACTTTTTATTTGGCATTCTTAATAGACTTCTTAAATTCAGAGATTAATTTTCCCCTATACACTAGAACAAAACACAATCAAAGAACAATTTCAAAAAATTCTCCAACAGTAGGTATTTAATGTCGCGAAAATCTTTTCAGTTATTTAAAACCCGAAGAGGTGATTATTCCTTGACTAGACAAACAGTCAATTTATTAAAAATGAAAAAGCAAAGAAAATAACTTAACACAATTCCTATAACAATTTCAAATGCCGCACCAACTTGTCAATTTTCTCAGCCTCATCTGGTCCAATACCTAAAACCGTAGCTGTTCCCGGTTCTAGTTGTGTTCTTCCAGCATCTTTAACGATTTCCGCTACAATATTCAATTTGTTTGCTTCATCTTGCAGTCGTAAAATCTCATCTATGCTATCAGCTCTTAAAACGATTTTAGGTTGACCCCAGATGCACCACGACTGCAACGTGCTTTCATTAACCTTTTGCGACTGCTGGTAGCATAAAATTGAAGCATGTGAACACTGGGCGGCTGTTTTACCCGTTGACATCTTAAGATCACCCCTAACAACTAGAGCTAATTTAGTTTGTTTTCCAGACACATTGGACAAGAGACGGAAAATTCGTGACAGCATTTTATTTTTAATCTAGTTGGTATTTTTTGCTTTGTTTTGCTGTATAGTTAAGCATGCACTGTTTAAATTCCTTCACTTTATCTTGGCAGTTTCGCCAGTCGCCAGTTTCTGCAATGCACTCCTGTTCAAAATGAATCATTGGGGTTAGCTTCGATTTATGTAAATAACTAGAAACGAACTGCTCACCTGAACTTTGTAATGATAGTCAATACAACCAGTTTTCTTTAGCATTAATTCAACAGGATCCTCAATATCTGACATTGTTTCTTTTATTTATAAATTTTAACTTTTTTACACCATTAAATAATCACGATTTTAGAACAGCCGGAAAAAGTACTGACGTCTCAGAAACGTCAATTCGAATGACACATCCATGAATTTTTTAGGCTGCAGGCACAAGCAGTCATTTAACACCACAGTCACACTGAAATCCAAGCGAATAGAATAGAGAATTTTCAATGAGTTTTCGTTGCTCTTTCTTTTTACGTAGGTACGTATTGCATGAGTACATATTTGAAACATGGTGAACAATAATAAAGGGAAAGTGAGCGCTTATTATGTCGTTTTATGGAATGTGCTTTAATACATTATATGCTGAACTTAAATCGATTTGTTTTGACGGTGTTCCTATTGGGGTTTAATTCATGAGTCGTCCGTAGGTAAATAGGGGGTGTTCATGCAACGTAGTAAAACCGTCGTAAACGTAGGAAATTTCGATGTGGTAAATGAACTGTCGAAAATTATTTAGAAGAAGTTATTTACGATGCGAATTGTGGGTTGTAAATCAATATGGTAAACGTGGTAAACTTACGACAACGCCAGAGTCACACTTCGCACTTAAAATAAACCAGAAAAAAATTGCAAATGAACATATTTTTTCTCAAAAATAATTAACGTAAAAAAAATACAATACAATAGCATTTGTTCATAACTTCGAACAGAGCAAAATAAACGCCGTCGGATAAATCCAGCTCATCGCTGTGTGGAATGGATGTCTATGACGATACCGAATACATTTTTTGAAGAAGTCAAAGACAATCTTTTCATCTTTAAAGGACAGATTTTAAAGATGCCCTTATTATGCTGGAAACTTCCAAAAAGGGAAATACCAAATGCAAACCTATATTTTAGTCAGGCAAATTAAGTGGATTAGATTTTTCTCGTAGTACTTTTCGGTTCAGTTTGATCGTTTTTCCCTCCAAGAATACATAAATGCCATCCTTGCGCACATTAAAACCAAACAACAATTGAGAATCTCAGAGCTAAATATTTATACAGCTGATTTCGAAAATAAACTTCGACCAATGAAATCATACGATAAAAAACTTCTTTCCTTCGAAACTTAGAATGCGAGAAGTTAATTTGAATGAGAGTTTTGAATTCGAGATAGTAGATTCGATCGAATCTCAGAATAAGCGTGATCATAATAGCTCTAAACTGTTTGACATCTAATGAACATCTGATTGGTTTACCATCATTTTCGCAGGAAGTTACTTCTTTACTGGGGCGTTCAACGTGTGTGTCGTAAACTTATTATTTTACAAAAACGATAATTATCGAAACGATTAGATTTCGATTTTTAAAAGCAAATGAAATATTTTTAGAACATTGTCATAATCAAACTTTATATAATATTTATATAAAAAAAAAGAAGGGGAGGCAATATCATATGATCGGATTCATAAAATGGTTTTTGAAAATGCAATGGCGTATTTTTTTGGGAAGTAAGTGTAACAAAACCAAAAGTGAGTATAACAATTTTGCATGTAAAACCAAAAGTGAGTATAACAAAACCAAAAGTGAGTATAACAATTTTGCATGTAAAAGTAAAAGTAAGCTAGCTATAGATTCTCAAAAAAATACGCCTAATATTGTATTCTATTACAACATCGATCCTTATCAATATATTACAACAAACTCAAACAAATTGAATAAATACTTCTACGTTTTTAGTTTTCACTTGTCAAAGTTTGTTTACGATCCTTCTCAAATTGTTCATAACCAAAACGATGAACAATGCGGTTGTTATAATTGGGGTGTTTTATTGAACATTTATCTTAGCAAAGTAAAGTAAAATAGCCATTACATTACAACACCTACACTCTGCTTGACACTTTCGAGACTCTGTGTAATTGCTGCAATTGCGTGCTAAGATTCTACTTTACTTTACTTTGCTAAGCTATGATCGATTAAACACCCCTAAAAACAGCGTCGTTTATACTACAAAAAATTAAATAGAATTCTGTAGTTAGTTTAACAAAAAGAACATAACAAAAATGGAGGTTCGTGCAAAACTACAGCTTCCCGGAAATTTCTTTGTCTTTATTATATGAAATCAATTATAAATGTAGCAGAAAAAACAGAAATCCAAGTAAAGTTCTTCGCCATTTAACAAAATGTGCGAATGTTATTACCTCCTTGGGAAACAATACAACAATAATAATAATACTTGTTTATACTTTGAAACAGGAAAACATTTTCTGTGGTAATGTTAGAATGGTGGTGTGTTTTACAATCAAACTACCCCCAAAAAAATAGGTGCTGCCCTACATTTCCATAATGCATATCACATTACAGTTTGATAGACGTCTAGGACTCTAGGCGTATAGTTCGTGCTAAAAATTCATGAACTTGTTAACAGCAATATTTTGGCTACCATGGTAGAGTTTGGTTATAGGTAGGTATAATATTTAAATCCGGGAAATAAGTCCTATACCAACAAAAGTTTCACCTTATACTTGCAAACTTTTACAAGAACTTTTCGATAACAATGTTTCGAATCTTGAACAACAACCTGTTGCCAACATAATATCATTGGCGGGACGACTATAAGAATGCATGCTTATCGAATTGGGTCATCGTTATAATGCAAATTTTTTGTGACTAGCAGTCACGACACAAGACTGAACACACTCGCTCAAATGGACCCAAATCATGTTTGTTTTGATTGAAACTCCGTAACTTAGTTAAGTGTTGCAAACGTAAATTAAAGCCCTTGATATTATGATTGCTTGATATTTTTCTAAATTGAACCTTTGCACGAATTCTTGAAATTGTTATGAAGGTGAAACTCCGACACCCCTGTAGGTGATTTCCGATTTATTAAGACGTCTACAATTGGAAAGTATTGCGAATGCTAAGAAAGAGAATAGGGTTTCAAATTTGCTATCAATATAATCGAACAATTAAATATTGGTCACGCACACTTATTCTTGATGGATTATACCTAATACGGGGAAAATATTTTTAATGAATGCTTAAAACAGTTCTTACTCCGAGTTGATTTCAATTAGAAATCGATTTTTAATAACAATGACGAACTTGTTCATCGTGGTCCATTGTCATACTCTAAGTACTGGCGCTGGGCCACATACATGCCTTCCCATGAAAGTCATGGCGTCGAAACAGGTTGATTTTAAGTGAGTAGAAAAGAGAAGGAATTTTCGGTGTACCCTTCTTTTCTCAACTAACCTCAAAATCGACCCGTCTATCGTCCGACACGACTTTCATGGGAAGGAATGTGTGTCTTAGCACCGTGTACTTTGATCGAGTGTTAACTATGTAGTTGGATGTAGGACGGATTATCGTCAAAATTTACTCTGATACCACGCCTACTGTTTAGAGAATATAAAATTTTTGATTTTTTGCTGCCAAATTTACCCCTCTACCAAATTTTAACATTCTACGGCAATCGGAAGTGCTACAAATAAATGATAACTATTTGTTAAAGATGGGCGTATACCACGCCTCCTTGAATGGAAAATCTGAAGATTTCGATTTTGCCCAGTGTATGCACAATACGATCTAAAATTCTGCCAAATTTCACTAATCTTAGGATGGCAGGAAGTGCTTCATAATTTTGATGATCATCATCTACGAGTACATAAGTGAGTGGGTCAGTCAGTTACACGACTTTTGTGATTTTTTAAGTCCTGTACGTTGAGAGCCACTAATGCTACAGATCGAATTTGGTGAGGTGGACCTTTTTAAATGGTAAATGCTTTAAGCTTGAAGTTTTTGGCTCAATTGATTCCGAAGTTAGAGAAGAATTCGAAAACACCTAGAGTTTGTTCCTGTAAAAAGGGTGTGAACCTTTACTAGAAAACTTAGCTGGGGTACTACCGTGCCCTTAATAATATCTGTATTAATCTGTTTCATTTATTCCTTAAATCGTTTCCCATTCCGTCGTTGACAGTGGGAAAAACGAAAATGGTATGAATTTCAACAAACAACGATAGGAATTTCCGCAGTCTCTTTCCTTCTTCTGTTGTTTGTTATGGAGAAGTTTTGGCAGTAGGCCTTACGGTGTCAACTTTTCGAACTCCGGTAAGAAGTAGCTAGATACATATAACTTCAAAAATCACAAAAATCGGGTAAATGGTTCTTGAATTATGGAGGAAAAGAGCTATAGACAGACGTTGCATTTAATGTAGCAGAATGGACTTGCTTGCGTCTTCGCTCGAGTTACAAATTCCTCGCCGAACGAAAAATAATAGACTCGAACAAAAATGTGTTACAAATCGATTTATTACTCAACAATGTTTTTTTTTCTAACATAATAGATTTTTCTTAGATCGTTACTCGATCACAGCCAAACTCCAACTCTCCCAGTGTCTCTATTTTTACCGGCAACGAAACCAAGCGCCAGTATCGCTTGGCCTTGGTTTTAGGAAAAAAAATGATATGTACCTACACATTATCGCTTGGCCTTGGTTTTGCGAAAAACAACTTTGTACATAATGTACCGCAGTTTCTGCCCAAGCAAGTGCAGAGCATCAAAACAAGGTACCGCACTCTGCCAAAAGTTGTGTTAAAGCTTTTGCTGCCGATCCCAATGCTGCCGTTGTACAGTGCTGATGGTGGTGTACATTTTGATAAGCCGGCCAACATCAAGTGGTGGAGTTGTCGCATTTTGGAGAATGTGGAGATGCAGCATTCGTAACTCTCGCGTGTAATATTAAAATCAAGTAACCTACACTGATCCATTAAGTGCCACAATTGCAAAAAAAAAATAAATTGGACTAGTAGATCCTACCCCACTTTAACCCTCCCGCCTCCCCTAAATAACCCATACTGATCCGGACAATGTCGCCATTACAACGTTGAAGGAATTTTTAAAATCAGGCGAGTATTTCCACAGCTAGATTCTACGATACAAAAATATACAACACAATATTCCTTTGTGTACTACACAAATCTACTGTGAAACATTTAAGACTAACGACATAATGTACCTAAGTACAACAGGAAACTGTATCTACATCCGTATTCAATATCCGCGAGTAACAAAGAATAATTTACCACCTTTGCATGTCAAGAGCACTTCATATATGCGCCACGATATCTTGCAAGCGGAGCATAATACTGCTAATAGAGCTGATAATATTTAAACAAGTTCTGCTATTTTTAGGAACTTCAGTAATAACGTATAATCCTTTAAGTCCCCAATGGTATCAGACAAGTTTTACTTACTCAACCCGCACACGAGTTCAAACTTTGCTTAATTAATTTTATTTAATTAGTCTCCAGTGCAATGTAGACAATCCTTGTGGCACAAAAGTCGTTGCAACAATTAACGCGCGAAAACTCACCATTGCGAAACCCTAACCAACAACAGTGTAAATTTGTAAATTGTTTTAATTAAGTGAATGGTAGTAGGTAATCATGCGAAGCCCCATTTAGGGCGATATATAGAAAGCTGTCATTATTTAAAAAGAAACAATATGACTCGTACTTAAGGTGAGCCCAGTGGTTAATTCTATCCGGTGGTTTATTTTTTTTTTTTTTTGTAATTTAATTATCCTAACTGTAAATGTTTACATATCCAAGTGGGTAACTAATGTCAACTCCATTAGATCCATCTTACAGGGATCATTAGTCAATGCACAAGGACGCAGCAAAAAGTTGTTCATGTTGCCGGAAAGAAGGCAATTTTCATCTTGCACGTCATAGTATTGTTATGCCGACAAATGCGAGGTAATTATCTCAAAGGAGCGTGTCAACAATGACCATGTAAATTGTACAATGTACATGCCACGTCGCGGTCATTTAAGAAATGAGCAAATCTAAATATGCATTGCATAGAACGGGTGTGGCGTATCACAACATGGAGAATAAGTGCTTGTCATGCACTTGCACTTCGTGGGGGTTATGTACCTTTCTAACGGTATTTTCTTTGGTTGGGCGCCAAAGTTTCTTGTGTGGTCATGCGAAGGACAAATACGGCTTAAAGTTATTCAATTTTCACGAGATGGTTGGTTTTTTTTTTTTTTTTTTTTGTGAAATATAATGTGAATTTAAGTAGGCAAATACTGACCTAGGGTTGGGATTTTACTACTGCGGTTACAGAAGCGTTCTGAACTTTGTTTTTTTTTTATTGCCAAAGGTCCTTGCCTATGCATAAAATCAAACGGATAATGATAGATAAATACAATGAAATGCAACTAGAAACATTTAAAGGCAATAATACAAATATTTTAATAAATTTACTAATTCACAATGCGCGGTATTAATAAATCATTTTTACTATCCAGGCTAACTTTTATGAAGTCAAAATTATCTATTGTGAGCATCAACTTTGATTTGAAGATTAAAAATGATTATTGGTAAGGCCCAAAATGAATTAAATGTTTCCTCAAAAATTACTGAGCAAATAGCAAGTATACGCCCCGTAGTTTTTTTCTGGCATTTTTTTGATTTATCTGCATTATTGACAAGTCCCCATTTACCACAATATTCGAAAGTAACATCAGGTCATCAGCATTTATAAAAGAACATTTATGGTCAAGTCAGCAATCCGGACCCCTTCAGGTAGGTGAGCTTCTACATCATTAATGGTATTCACTCAATCTGATAAATTTATGCAGCTCGTAAATGTATAAATTTCTGCGGTGCTTTAAGTGAACACCCTTCGGAAATGTCATTGCGTAAATCGCGTAAATCGACTGTAAATCTGGAATCAAACAAAGAATTCATACGACTGTTTGACATTTGCGATTTGCGTAACTTTCCGCGGTTGATTTCCGAGCCCAAATCGTCGCGGAAAACTATGAGGCCTGCGAATCTGACAGTTAATTTACGAGGTGGTAAATTTCTGCAGTTTACGCAGTTTATGAGCCCTTATTAATAAAAAGCGCAAATAAAAGAGCACTTAAAAGGCAAAATTCTTTAACACCGGAGTCCGTTTCAAACTATTCTTAAAGTCAATGAAAATTTTGAATTTTGAAACTGATATGAATCGATAATGTCTTTTAATTATATTAGAGTCGAATACTGAACACTAATGGTCTGTTTAAATAGTCTTCTTAACTAACTATTTACTCGTCGTAAACAATTCCATAATGTGCATATTAAGTAAAATTGACACATGCGCCAATAGCACTCAATCAATTATTGCATTCTATTCATTTAAATTCCAAGTATAATAATCAAAAGGCTATCCGCAATTGTTTGAATTGTTTCAGTAGGTTTCTTCACTTACTCAGCCATAAGTAGCGAAACGTTATCAGTCGTATTTATTTATCAATGCCAAGTACGTACTCAGAACCAATATTCTCAATGGTACTTTTTTTGATCCCTATAGCTCCTCTCCCACACTGCTTAAAAAATTAGTTTCCGGAAATAGTTTTAAAGTACTAGATAAGGTCCATAGAGAAAGTTTAGTGGTAAAATTTGTTAGCACTCTCCACAGTTAAGTCGTTTTCGAAATCGGTGCACGGTCGTTTTAATTGCTGTTCCTTTCTGATTCCACAATGGCCTCGCTTAGTTTTGTGTATGATTTTGCATATCCTTAAAAATGTCCATAAAAAAAAAACGTACATAAACAATAACTAGAAAACAAAAAAAAATACACGATACGTATATTTTTGTATACGTCATTGCTTAAGTTGATGCCGTTTACATTTATAAACCTCCACAACCTTAAACCTAACTTAATTTTCTTTTTTAATTCCTTGCAGCTTACTGATTTTCTTGCTGCTCATAAATAATGAAATGATTGCCATGTCCCAGATTGTGAATTCTAGTTCTTCATCAGATTATCAACTGGAAGATGGATATGACAAGAACCAACGGCCAAGTAAGTTGAATAAGAACTCAAGTGACATACCAAATTGAAATCATAGATTTTAGTCACAGTACACATATTAAAGGTAATATATCCTTAATATGGCGACCTATATGACCCTGACGCGCATGAATTTTCATGGCTGACAATGTGACCCCATTCGTATCACTATGGAAAAGTATGCCTTTTTGACAGATGCGCAGAACGAAACGAAAATGAGTGCTCGGAAGATATTACCTTTAATATGTGTGCCGTGGGTTTTTATTAGCCTCTAAATAATTAATTTCGTCGGTCTAAAGTTCATCGGTAAAAATTAAATATTTTCCAGACAAAAAGAACGGTATAGCTCCCGACAATTAAGCACCCAAATTATTGTCAGTTATACGAAAATCGTCGAACTTATAGATAATAGAGTATTTTTCTATGACTCAAAACTAATAACAACAATTAGATAGTATTTACATCAAAAGAATATGGCCGCATTCAAGAATCTAGTCATCGTAGGTCGACTTGAATTAACTGGACTGAAATTAACCTGAACGCAAAAACTAATTTAAATTGTCGGTATGTTACTTATTGATAATTGTATTTTTCTCCTGGGTTCTCAGTTTCTGATTGGTGCTCGACACGTCGGAATGTCCAATTTCTCGACTTACTACTAAATTGACGTTTACGCTCTCCCATACTCTCCGATAACCCTATAGAAATGTCAAAACTGAGTTCTCCAAACACGTGTTGACACAAGTAAACATGAATTTAGTAGTAAGTCGAGAAATTCTTGACTTGATTTGTGGATGTTGCGGATATAAAAGTCAAAATGAAAAAAAATGTTCACGTGACCAGTTCAGCCCAGTGAAAACTCAGTAACATGATACATGAAGTTTGAGAACTGTCAGACTGCCAGATAGATGAATGCCTAGCTCTAGCGTTAGCGGAACAAAAATGTCAATAAAAATATGATTTTCTTTACTTTCCTTTTTAATTTAAAAATAAATATATTCCTCATTTCAATTCAAATTTTGTCGATATACCGACGATACCGACGACTCCACCTCCATTTTTTTTTTTTTTTTGTTTTTTCCAAATTAATTTTTTCGTCTCTTTTTCTCAATGGTGGGTAATTTTGCGGTAGATTGAAAAGTTTCCCAGAAAAGAATATTTCAGAATAGAATAGAGCTCTAGCGCGAAAGATGAAAGTCAGTTTTTTTATATAAAGTTTGACATGCCTCTAGTCATCAATGGAATGGAACGCGGCTAATGCAATGTTGCAATGTCTGCAGATTAAAGCATAACGGCATATTCTCTAACGTAAATTTATATCAATAAGAATTTAAAACTACCCTCACAAATGTCCACGTAAAATAAAAGTGGAACAAGGCCAGTTTTAAACATCTAGTCAAAATATACTATTTCCTCCATTGGCATCACCATGATATTTTTGTTACCATTCGACTCCTGTCATATCAATAGGTCAGAGATTATGTTATAGGCTTGCCGTTCAAATGACGCTACAAAGCCATTTATACTGAAGGAAGAAAGTTTTGTGATAACAAAAAAATACCTCGCTTGTTAATTTATATTTCTTATCAATAGTGTGGCCAAAAAAGAACTCAACTGCCTTTTAAACATTCTCATCATAACCTACTTCTTGGGAGCAACGTTAGTTGCTTTGCTTTCATAAAATCATTAGCAAAGGTTGTGTTATAGTGGACTCGACCTATATAACCTCGTACCTCGCCTCTACCGATAAGAACTTCTATTTCGGGATGTAGCCAACAGTAAAACTCAAGGTGTGGTATCAATTTAGCTTTGGCAGTATCATATCCTGCCGTACTGACATATGATATGGCCAAGCGTTAAATGGTAGAATTGATTTGTTTAATACATAAATTCGATTTAGATGATTTGGAAATATTTAATTAAGCTTACTAACAATAAAGGAATTATTGACACGATTACGCAATTAAGATACATTTTAGTGACTTAAGGTTGTCGAATTTCACAACATGGACTGGTTAACTTGAGAATTGTGAAGTTTTTTCATCACCGTCAAACTCTCAGATGTTTTTAAGATGTTCGAGAGAGGTAGCGCAATGGAAAAACCTTAAAGTTTGCATTTTTTCTGGGAGTTGTTCCTGAGACGTCCACACAATAACCAGCAAAAAGAGAATTGAGAAGAGACTTAGGTGAAAGTATTATATAACTTACTTACTTCCAGACTCACTATTGTAAGAGCATCCCTCGCGTAATAGCTGTGCAATGTCATTCGATGATTTTTCCTTCCAGCAAACCTCGAAACAAAAAAAAAATCGGGCTCCCGACCCGTGAAGAGTCTCTGCCGGAGACACTCCAACCTTCCATCCTCTACGATCCCAGGCACGATTCTTTTAGTTGTCCAGACCACCGATGGCTTGGTCTTTGACACGGAGGTTCGGTCTTCCTTGTCTTCTCGAACCTAGGGGCTGGGACTCGAAGATCCTCTTAGCTGGAGCATTATTAAATCAAAACAGGCACGATAGGGGTTTTGTAGAGCACACATTTCGTCCTTCGAGATAGGAGTTTTGAACCCAGTTGTTTTGCAACGTTTTCTTATGGTAATTCTTCGCCGGATCTCCACTAGGGTGTCATTCATGGAGTTCATATTTACTCCGAGGTAGGTGAACTCCTTAACTATACCTCAAAATTCTTGCTATCAATAGTGACGTTTTGTCCTAGGCGGTGGACAGATGTTTCTTTGTTTGTTGAAAGCATGTACTTAGTCTTGTCCTCACTTACTTCAAGGCCAACGGATTTTGACTGTCGCCGTGAACGCTGCTATCACGGCACGCTGGAAACGTCCGATGATATCAATATCGTCCACATACTCCAGCAGCTGAAAGTACCTGTTAAAGATAGTGCCTTACGTGTTGACACCTGTCCTTCGCCAGTACGAGATTGAAGTAGTCGCATGATAGCGCGTCTCCTTGGAATATTTCAATGGAGCTGCTTGCAAACTGCATATACGTTGCAGCGCGTGTTTTCCAGCGTCACGCGACACCAGCTGAATCAGTTTTGCCGAAATTCCGAATTCGACCATCGCCATATAGGGCTCCTGACGATGTATGCTTTCATACGCGGCTTTGAAATCGACGAATAGGTGGTGAGTCTCGACCTGAAATTCGTTAATCTTTTTTGAGGATTTACCTCAGTCTGAAAATTCGGTCTATAGGCGGTATTCGCCGATTAGTGTGTTGCAGAACGTTCTAAGTCATTGACAAAGTACGTCGGATAGGATCTTATAAAGCTACGATTACACGGCCATTTTTTCGAGTCATTTAAATGGGGCTCTGACGTAAAAATCGCGTCACAAAGCAGTCATTTAAATGTCGTTCTGTGGGATCGCTACTTTCGGGATAACATTTTCGGCGTCATTTAAATGACTAGGAAAATGTCGGACCAAATGACATGTATTTAGTACCATTTAAATAGCGGAAAAAATGGCCGTGTGATCGCTCTTTAATGACGCCTAGGACAAATGACTAAACTTTTTTGCTGTTGCGTCATTTAAATGGCATCCCAAAGGAAAATTCAAAATGACTTGCAGTGTCCGTCATTTGATTTTGGGACACAAATGACGATGATAGTCATTTCGTGTGATCGCAATTTTTCCAATGACGAATCGTAGCTTAAATGTTGCTCTACTGCGACATTGTTTCCTGACGTCATAGCGCCATTTAAATGACTCAAAAAAAAATCGCCGTGTAATCGTAGCTTAAGTATTATACAAATCCTGACAAATTAATAAAACAAGCATACATTTTAAACTGCATTTATAGGTAACTATTCGTAATTCCAGAAAAATTTACCATCCACATCCCCTTCACCTTCAGCCACATCAAAGACTATCCCAGGGATGGTAAATAAACCGTCTGATTCGATCAAATATTTATTGGTGTGTATCGAAAGTTTGACACATGATACACGCTTTAAGGATACCACCGTTCTTACAACGATGAAGGTCAACCAGACTGTCAAATATATATTTTTAAAAGTTCACCTTTTGCATGTTTTTGTTCCAATTCAATACAATTGAAAAGGTATTTACATGGTGGCCAAAATTAGACTCGTCCAATCACTTACGACTATTTATTTATTAATTTATCGCCCCAACTTCTTTCCAACAGCCAAGTGCTACCTTTCATCAATGAAATGATGGGAAATTAATGACGTCTCTAATAGCAGTATAGTGGCTCCTTTCCGATTCCGATCCAGAGATACACAGTTCCATTTAACTGCAATCTCACAATATGATGCACGAGGTTATGGCTATGGTGGCCGTGTGTAAATATCCTATCGACCCACATGTTCCGCGTGCTGCTTGACTTCCGATTGAAATGCGCTAACTTCGTGTCTGTGACACACCTTTTCCCTTCAGTGGTGTAGGATTGAGTCAACTATAGAACTCATCATTCTGCCCCATTGGCAAGGTGGGGAAGGTCCTTTTTCCCTTGTTTTTATATCAATTATCTTAAAAGTCATATATATAGAAAGGAATGGCATAGAAGAACCTACCACGTCTGGCTAATATGTATTTTCAGATCAAACAACGTATGTCGACGTAGGCCTATTCATCAATCGCATCTCAGCAGTGGAGGAGAACAAAGAAGTAAGAATTTCGTCAATTTGGTTTTCATAAAAATGTTCTCTTAAGTCGATTGATTAGTTTCATGAAATATTTCAGGAAATCTCATTCGATGTATTTCTTCAAGTCATATGGACAGATCGAAGGATACGACCGCGTGAAACAAATTTAAATGTAGCACGGGTGAAAAATTTCATCGAGCTACAGATGGAAGAGCGACAAAAGATCTGGGTAGGTGTGAAAAAAATTTGACTTTTCATAAATTAGATGCGAATCTGTATTTACTAATTTTTCAGGTACCTGACTTGTATATAAGACAATTAAGGGAGTTGAAAATAATCAAATTATTCGAGGATATTTCTAGTTTACGGCTTTATCATAATAGAACAATTGTTTTAAGTATAGGGTAAGTTGATTTTGTAAGTAAATAAATAAATATGTGGCGCAACAGGCGGATAGACGCCCTAGGCCTAGCTTCTCGCAACCATTCGTTTTGTGTGAGTCTTCTATCTAGTGCGGTCAATAAAAGGCGGGCAATGTCAAAAACTGCGAACTTTCAGTTCTGATTGATACGCATAGAAATTATTTGTGTTTCACTAAACTCCTGTATATACGGGAGCTGCCACTGTCAGATACTTCAACTACTACTACTCCAGTTGTATATTGTGTTAAAGGGATTTCCTTTTCCAACTGCATATGTATTTAAACAAGTAAAAGTGTTATCATCGATGATTTGGTACCTTCAAAAGATGGGCATGGCTAAATCAATTCAGAATTTGATCCAGATTCAGAATGTTATATTTTATGGGGTTTCCGGTGACTTCTTTTTAGCGTTACAAGTAAAATGGCAAATTTTCTTTAGATTTGTAATAGAATAGCACTTTTTGGGGTTAAGAAAGGCAACGCATTTTAACTAATTATCCAAGATACATAAAGTTTCCCTTCTTTTGCTTAGGTTCCTAGTAAATTTTTTTTTTTTTTAATAAATTGCTTCTTGCTTGTAAGTACCCAACAGATCCAACTAGCTTCTTTTTGCTACATTTTTATTCAAAAGAATTATTAAATTTTTCTTACAGTGCTACAATTATAATAAAATGTGATATGGACTTCGTTTTGTACCCGCTAGATGTACAAAAATGTCCTGTAGATTTCAGTAGTTGTAAGTATTTATTTAAAATGTTCTCTCTCAAACTTTTATATTATCTTAAATATAAATTTCAAAAAGATAAATATTCGAAAAGTGAAATGGAATTCCACTGGAAACAGGGGAACGCTATAACATATCCAAATGATTTCGGCAACGGTTTCTTTCGACTGCCCAAATATGTGGTCTCCTTTCATCCCGAACTGGACATGCACATTATTAACTACGGCGATGGTAAGTTATCTGGGAAAGTAATCTCAAACAAACATAGTTTCATAGACGAACATCATTTATATTCCAGCGGATCACTCCTCTGCTCGCTTAGAAATCACTCTATCGCGTGAAGTCAAAAGCTACCTACTCGAGAACTATCTACCATCGACGCTTTTCGTCTCGATGTCTTGGGGCAGTTTTGTAGTCGTTCCTGAGGTAGTTCCCGGTCGTATGGTATTACTCGTGACAACACTGCTATCACTAATAACAATGTTTGACACGGTACGCAATAACTCGCCGGACGCTTTGGAATTAAAGTGCCTTGAGGTGAGTAATCGTTTCGGTTGAAATATAATTTAATTCGTATTCCAACCTCACGATTTTAGCGAGCCTCCAAGGATGAATGAGTTTATTTTAATACCATAGACGTAGACACAACACACGAACTGTTGCTTTTAGGAGTGTCCTTGGCTATATCCGACGCATAATTTTTTTTTTTTTGTTAATAGTTCTTGCAATTTGCCTCTTTATTATTTTTGATAAGTGCTTAATTTAATTAAATGTAAACAATATTCCTTTGACCATTCATCCCCCAGTTATTTTGGTGGGATAGACAATGGCGTGTGCAAAGGACATCTTTAGTTTTTTTTTTTTTTTTTGTATTTTTGTGTTTAATGGATGCCCTCCTTTATGTTCTCCCTCTTGAGTTGGTCAAGTACGATTCACAGGTATGTTACTTTTATTGCAGGTGTGGCTAATATCATGCACGCTGTTTGTATTCCTTGCACTGATGGAGTACTTCATTGTTCTTTTTGGTATACGCTATGACAAACACTGGCGCACTTCAAAAACATGTATACCCGCTATGACTTCGCCAACGATTAATTTAGCCGCAAGTGGAATGAGTTCAGAGCCTCCGGTAAGGCAGTAATATTTCTAATTGGTTTAGTTTGTGAAATAAGTACTTAAATCGTTGATTGAGAATTTCAGTTTTTAGAAAGAATGAAGGGTTACGCCAGTTTCTACTCAATATAAGAATGAAGTAATTTACAATTGAAATATATTAAGATCTGTCAAAAAAAAGCATTGCGCGGAACAATCATTTTTAATATCGAGGTTAAGTTTTACGATTTCACAGTAGCTATTTTTCCCAACTAATATTTTACGATAAAATTATATGGAAAAATTGCCGCCGTGAGATCGTAAAACTTAACCGACCGACGCCGACGCTACGTCAAAACAATTACATATAATCATAATAGGTCTGTTCCTTTACTTTTGTAGTAAAAATGGAAAAGACTGTCAAAATGACAATAGTGGGGATGAATTTTTTCTCAAAGAGAAAAACTTACGAAAATGTTAGGGAACGCTTTTGTAGTAACTATGTAAAATGACAGAATGCATCTTGTTTTCTATAAATTTTATGTGGGTATGAATCCAAGTATGTGGAAGCGTTCTTACTGATTGAACTACATGCATTCGAGAAGAAAAACAAAGCTACATTATTTTCCCGCCTTCTGAAACCATTTTCATACCAATTTGTTTCTCATATCGCAGGAAATTAGGGACAAAAGCAAATAGCCGTTACACCCACTTCAATTCAAATTTCAAATCTTCTGTCATTTTTCAGGCGACTGACAGTTGTTTCAATTCTTACGCAAAGAAATTTGTTGAGTAAAAACTAGTAAGATTCGCAATGGAGGGGTATTATCTTGCTCTCTCGATGCCGCTCTGTTTTACGAATTTTTCAAGTTAGGGAACGACATTGAGTAAAAATTCGTAAAAATTCGTAAGAATTAGTAAAAACTCGTAAGATTTAAAAGTAAAGGAACAGACCTAATGCAAACTAAGCCAATAGAAGCATTTCCCCCCTAATTCTATGCTTCTCGCCATAACCTCAGCTCTCACTTTGTAGATGTCAAAATTCCGTAAGCCTCGAAAGAATGGTGTCGAACTGGCAGCAAGAGCTTTTCAACTGAACAAAGTCAATCCGGAAAGAAAAACGATAAACAACACAAATTCCCTGAGTCCGAATATGCCCAGCTCGTCAGAAAACCCCTCTGACACATCAACCCACATAGCTGATCAAGAGGAATCTCCACCAAATGATCGTCCCAGCCATACGATGCATCGCAGAAGGTAACATTTAAGCTTACGGAGTATGCCATTAAATTTTCGTTTTGTAAATGTGTAGTGGGTCAAATGTCAAAATGTCAATACCGACTGTTAATGTGAACCATCTTTGTACAATTTTAGTTTTTACAGATTTCGAAACGCGGCCGAATATGCTGTACTGTATGCAGGTTCACAACGAGGACGATTGGACCAAATTTCATTAGTACTTTTTCCCTTGAGCTTTTTGGTGTTCGCCATTGTCTACTGGGTGCTGTATCTGAGTGAGTCACGAAAGAGGATATGATACGATCCGATGGTATTGTACAATCTCATTGGACTTTATGTGATGAAACTGTTACAATTTGTTATTCGTCTTTTAAGTTTTGTTCCTTAAGGCTATTTAAATATTAGTATATAAATGTTTGTTTGCTTAAGGTTATTTAAAAGTGTACAGATTATATAAAGAATAGAGTATGCGCAATCAGTAACAAGCTTATAAGACCAATATTAATTTTAACTTTGTGTAGAAACTTTAAGTCGGACCTGGCAGTAGGTATTACAGCCAGCAGATTTGATTCTTCACAACTCCGTGATATTTTTGTAATATTATAGACTATTTAAGGGATTGAATAAGACCCTTCGGGTTTTTCAGCGAATGTTGCTTAATGCATTTTTCCATGCCTTAAATATTAAATTATATTTTAAAATGAAAAACAAACCCTTTAATTATTAGTGACAAAAGTCATTCAGGTTTCGTTAACTGCTAGATGAGAAGCGACACGTCAAACTCCATATAAACTTGACAGTTGACACCACCCAATTATTTCTGATAGTTGTATAGGTGTGTTTTAAGTGGCCTTTGACGTTTGGAGATCAATGACACAAGGGCAATATACATTTATAGTTTTTTTCAGAACTTTTAGCCTTCCAGAGGTAATTTCTAAAAAATTATAGCTCCAGAACGCAGGCGTTATGTCACTCGCATTAAAATAACTTCGCTATTACGCTAGTTAAAATTTTCTGTTGTATATAATAATATAAAGAATGCCGTATTTGTAGTTCTAAAAATAAGATTAGACTACCTACAGGCCTAGTAGTTAAATTATTAACATTTCCTACTGTCTAACAAATTAAGAACAGCATGCTTATAATAGGCATATTTTTAAACGTGTTTATACATAAACCCATACCAATAATCATGTTTAAACATCAATTTAAATATTTCTGTTTTCTTAAATATGTACAAATTTTAAATTAAAAGCAGAAACTCTGTATTATGTCCATTGAATAACTATATTATTAAGAACTTCGAACATATCACATTATTTTATAAAAAGCTGCCACTTTTTTACTTCACAAGGAATATTTCAGAAAAGTCTAAATGAGGCCAGATATTTCCTGTGTTCCATTCGCCTCAATGACTAGTGTAAAAATCTACATAAAAAAATTAGCATTACAGCTTTAAAGTAAATGTTCAGATCAGATGTTAACTTTTTTATGTAGACTTTCACATTAAGTTGACGTTTAGTTACTTGACAATGGAACACGGGTATTTTTATTAAAATAAAAAATCTGGATTTGCCCAATATGTCATCGCCACACTATACCCCTCACATGTCACATCTGTACCTATTTGGTCAAAAGGGGGAGAGACGCTTAAGCTTAAGCTACTATTAACACCACCTTTCATTTTACTTAATGATTTTAATTTTTGTTGTTCAATTTTAACTTTGGGCTTTGACGTTTGTCTAAAATGCGTTGCATATCGCTCATTTTGACAGATAAAGAATATATTTTGTATGCTGTCTAATTTTACCTAAATAAAATTTCCTACGTCGCTTTATATTTTGATAAAGGCTAACCCTAACATATTCAACGAGCCAATTGTAAAATAAAATCTTCCACATTCTTAGTTTCTTTGTACACATTTATGTAAAATACATTCGTAAATAAGTAGATTATTTTTACAAAAAAAAGGTTTAGTTAAATAAATATTTAAAAAAAAACTTTTCCAACGGTCATAAGTGCCTGAATTCTTCAAAAGATAACATTTATTGTATTTTTAATAATTATTAAATGAACTTGTAAATTTTTAGTACATACATAAATATATTATATAATTATTTTACTTGAACGCAACAAAGTCAAAATAAAAGATTATTTAACAGAATATAATGTAGTTTTATCAAGGTATTCATTCGGATCAGAATTTTCTACAATTTGTATGAAATATAAATTTTATTTGCGTCAGTGAAATTGCCCGATTAAATATGTCAGCAATTCTTAGCAAGTACCTGGTAGATTTCTACAATAGTTCTTCGTCAACAAATTGCTGCCATCCTAAAAGGTGATTCTGAGCTCTGACATTCGAAATTTCCTCCGCACGGATACCTTGATCATACTTATTTACTTATTTTGTATGTAGGTAATGGGAAGACTTCATCAAAATGGATCGATCAATGAATGGAACTTACGGAAAGTATAATTGGTAAGATCTTGTCATAATGAGGTTTTAAAGTTTTGAGTTCCAAACACCTATTTAAACAAACAAGAACTCATTCTTCAACTGTATAGATAATTTATTGGTGAAATTGTTTATGTAGGGCGTATACTTGTTATTTATTGGCTAAAATAGCATTCACATGACAGCGAACGAACGTATTGATGACCGAAACAGTTAACTATTCCAATACTAGTATAATTAATTATCCCATCAAATAGTATCAAGAAAACAGGTTTAAAAATACTTTAAACACCTTGGTGCGAATTGTCACATTTTATTCGCAATCCACAACATTAAAACGCGTTCTACATAGTATTAGCGATTAAAATGCTCGTACGCACTTAACCTCAAATTAGAAATTGGCAGTCGAAACTGGTGGCTGAAATTCGCGAGCTGCGGCGACCAAGAAAATTGTACATTATGAATGGTCTGTCAGAACTTGCGAATATTCGTTCGTAAGTAGATAGTTGATCGCTCTCATGTCAACTTAAAATGGAGAAGCGTTTAAATAGCTATCACCACTGGCTGCATTGAAATTTAATCTATGTTTCCTGAATCCACAAGCAGCATTGTGTTACATGAACAAAAAAAATAACTTTTAGTAGGGGTTGATTCATTATTTGGACTGATAGCAACGAATTTTTCGTTGAAGCAAACATAAGCACTAGCTCTTTAGCTTCACGGCGGAGAGAAACTCTCAAATGTCATCGAGCAATTCGTGCGATTTTGTTTGAGTGCTGTGCTGAGCTGAGTGTGCCATCTGTTATACAACGTTTGAAATAATTTGAATAAGTCGTTATATTGCGCAGTTGCAATGTTTCTACAATGGATGACACCGTGTTCTCTGTAAAAAAAAATGGTTAGTGTGCTGGACTACTGTGCGAGGGATCCCAGGTTCGATCCCCGGAAAAACCTAAATTACATCTTAAAGTTTTTTCTACTGCGCCACCTCTCGCGAACGTCTGACAAACATCCGAGAGTATGACTGTCATGAAAAAGCTTCTCAATTTAGCCGTTCGGACTCGGCATAAAATTGTAGGTCCCTTCCATTCGTCCCAAAAATTGAAACTCACACAAAACGAATGGTTGCGAGAAGCTAGGCCTTGGGTGTCACCCGCCTGTTGCGCCACCTATTTATTTATTTTTTATTTGGTCTTTTTTGAGAAAAACGATTATGACAGTGATCTTCATACTGGAAAAGAATAAACTCGTAGATAAAAGTTAAAAAAAAAACTGATATCGTTTTTACAACGGTATTTTTTTAAATTGTAAATATTAAAGCCACTTAAGAGGTTCCAATCTCAAGGCTTTACGTATATTAATAATATGAATTGAAATGAATTACCTCTGGTTCAAAGTGTTCCAGTATCGCGCTGGGAGAATACCCCTTATACTACTTGGCATCTATATAAAACGGCGGCTGTCGTACCTAATCGACAAAAATTTGAGTTTTCCGGGTCGTTTTTGCAACTAAAACGACTTAAACATTTGATTTGAGCAGACCTTTAAGAGTCAGTAATTCTCTAGCACTGAGCGAAATATTAAACTAGTCAAAAAGTACGGGAACAGAACATATCACAATTTAATGCTTTGTTTTGAACTATTGCTATAAATGGTTTTGTACGTACTGGAGACAATTCAGTAGAACATGTAACTGTTGAGACCCCCAGCCACTATTCCAGCAGACTAACCAGACTAACCATATAGATTTTATAAGTAAAATAAATGACAGGTTCGTTTATAGGCAGAGGCACCCTAGGCCTACCTTCTCACAACGATTCGTTTGTGTTTTTATTTTTTTGGACAAATGGAAGGGACCTACAATTTTACGCGGAGCCCGAATTATAGCCTCTAAAGTTTGTCAGACTTTCAGGAGAGGTGGCGCTGCTGTGGAAAAAAATGTAAGACGTAGTTTTTGTTTTTCTGTGGATCGAACCTGAGACCCCTCACACAGTAGTCCAGCACGGTTCTTCTGACTGCAAAATGCCTTGAGCATTGTGAATTGATGTTCGTAGATTCCAGTGCCTGGAGTGCGTCCTGACTATCGATTAATGTGGCTATATCCTTTCCAGATATAGATCTCATCCGCATTGGCTCTCCCGACTTAAGAACAGCCAAAACTTCTGATTGAAAGACACTGCTTATATCCGATAGTCGTATAGTCACTTTCAGATTTTGATCTACAGAATAGATGCCAGCTCCAGTTGCTCGAAATTCGTAGCAAAAATTTCTACTACGACGGATTCTGTGATAGTTCTTTCGTAACAAAATTTTCCGAGTACGACGGATTCTGTGATAGACATATATAAGTATATGGACTTGATCTTACCATCTCACCCTGGGCACCGATTTCATAGCACGTCGTGGGATTCTGGTTGGCATGTAACATCATAACCAAACTACGAATGGTATCATTTGCAAATAAAATACCCTTGCCCTTAACTTGTAAATATCAATAAAATTGTATTTTTTATTAAAAACGAAAATTAAGTAATCAGAGCTTTAAAAATAAAAAGAAATAAATGAAAGCAAAATAAATTTAAAATTTAAAACTTCCTCTTTTTTTAACAATAATAATAATAATAAAAACAAAATGTTGTACACAACTAGGTATCGTTTTGCGAAATAATACAGCTGTTTCTCTGTTTAATCTTCGAAAGAATTACAATTTTACTCTTTTTATTTTGGCATTTCGGATGCAAATCGGTTATTGCTTCTTTTTACAATCGCATAAGTTATACAATGCGTCTTTACACTCAGTGAAGAAGAATATAAGGGCTATCGCCAAATTAATCAAAACACTTTTGTTATACAAAATCAGTTGGAAAGTAAATGATGGGTACAAACTAATTTACAACACATATGTATAGTTATGTGTAAAAAATGGAATGCAGCAAGCAGGTAGTTGTTTCATTTGCCGTTCCAATAGCAGACTTTGCCGTTCTCAAACGCTAAATTAATTCGTGGATGTGGCAGGAGTTTTCCAATTTTAATCAGTTCAACGTTTTCATCGTTAAAATACTGCAAGAAGGTAGTTTACTAATGGAGGTATACAAAGAGTGTATTAAACTTACCAAACACTGCTTGACAAACTTTAAGAATCGATCGTTCATTGCAGCGTTAATGGCCGGTAATCGCTGTAAGCTGAAAGCAAAGAATACAATGCATGGTGTTGTGGAATGGACTCCATGCCGCTATTTCTTTACTTACCTGTCATCATTGCACAGGTTCCTAACGATATATTCACAAATCCTCGTATTGCAGTCCACATCGAAGAGTGGAACACCAAAGTTGACGTCCAGCACAGTCCACGGCTCGCCGTAGTCATCCTCTGATTGAGAGTTCTCGAAGGACAGCCCGTCACCGGGTTGCATAGGAATTTCTACAGAACCTTGGGATACCAGCTCTCTGGTAGGTTCGCATTTAGCCAACTCCGAGGCCAGCAGTTCGTTGCAATCGGCGGACATGAATACATTTGATGGTGAGCCGTGCTGAGGTGTCACGGAGAAATAGTCCTCGTCGGGGCTCTTCAAGTCTGCGCGATTTGGTGGCGTTAACCTATTGAAGCTGGTCACTTCAGACGGATCTGTGGGGGACGTAAGTTCAGGAATGTCCGCGGCCACTGGTTCAATAGGTACTGATGGAGGTGGTGCGGAGGTAGATTTAACTGCGACTACACCATCGGGTAAACTCTTCTTTTTCACTCGTGGGCGCTCGAGGCGAACGTCGATTTCGTAATTCTCGCAACCGATATCCGATACTCCAGTGTTTACAAACGTAATAAAACCGCAAGTGTTTTCCAAATCGAGGTGTTCACGGAGTTTCCGAACCGCGTTGTGTTCTGACCACCTACTATGGCGACCATCCTTTTCGTTGAAGGGGAATGACTCGTAGCGTAGGTCGCCCGGCGAACGAATTCCATATCCTTGCAGCAGGATACAACCGTTCTTCAGCTGATCGTTCAAGTTTCGGAAATTCTCAGAGTTTATTACATACGAATCACTGTGGAGGATATTGACCAAAAGTTTGCCATATCCGAGGAATAGGCGCGGTAATACTTTTAATGTCGAGCCCTTGCAGAGTAGTAGACTTGGTGGACCGTATCCTGATATGTGGTAGTAGAACAGTTTTGACCACAGATGAGAGTTTTCGGAGCTCCTATAGAACTGGCCAAAGAATGGAATGTTGAACATATGCGTTATGGAACCGGTAAGAGGTGATGCTGATATGATAAATCTGCAAGAACAAAGTGGACACGATTCTTTGAAACAGAAAGGGTTAGTTAAATAAATATTTAAAAAAAACTTTTCCAACGGTCATAAGTGCCTGAATTCTTCAAAAGATAACATTTATTGTATTTTTAATAATTATTAAATGAACTTGTAAATTTTTAGTACATACATAAATATATTATATAATTATTTTACTTGAACGCAACAAAGTCAAAATAAAAGATTGTTTAACAGAATATAATGTAGTTTTATCAAGGTATTCATTCGGATCAGAATTTTCTACGATTTGTATGAAATATAAATTTTATTTGCGTCGGTGAAATTGCCCGATTAAATATGTCAGCAATTCTTAGCAAGTACCTGGTAGATTTCTACAATATAGTTCTTCGTCGACAAATTGCTGCCATCCTAAAAGGTGATTCTGAGCTCTGACATTCGAAATTTCCTCCGCACGGATACGTTGATAGGACTTATTTACTTATTTTGTATGTAGGTAATGGAAAGACTTCATCAAAATGGATCGATCAATGAATGGAACTTACGGAAAGTATAATTGGTAAGATCTTGTCATAATGAGGTTTTAAAGTTTTGAGTTCCAAACACCTATTTAAACAAACAAGAACTCATTCTTCAACTGTATAGATAATTTATTGGTGAAATTGTTTATGTAGGGCGTATACTTGTTATTTATTGGCTAAAATAGCATTCACATGACAGCGAACGAACGTATTGATGACCGAAACAATTAACTATTCCAATACTAGTATAATTAATTATCCCATCAAATAGTATCAAGAAAACAGGTTTAAAAATACTTTAAACACCTTGGTGCGAATTGTCACATTTTATTCGCAATCCACAACATTAAAACGCGTTCTACATAGTATTAGCGATTAAAATGCTCGTACGCACTTAACCTCAAATTAGAAATTGGCAGTCGAAACTGGTGGCTGAAATTCGCGAGCTGCGGCGACCAAGAAAATTGTACATTATGAATGGTCTTTCAGAACTTGCGAATATTCGTTCGTAAGTAGATAGTTGATCGCTCTCATGTCAACTTAAAATGGAGAAGCGTTTAAATAGCTATCACCACTGGCTGCATTGAAATTTAATCTATGTTTCCTGAATCCACAAGCAGCATTGTGTTACATGAACAAAAAAAAATAACTTTTAGTAGGGGTTGACTCATTATTTGGACTGATAGCAACGAATTTTTCGTTGAAGCAAACATAAGCACTAGCTCTATTCACGGCGGAGAGAAACTCTCAAATGTCATCGAGCAATTCGTGCGATTTTGTTTGAGTGCTATGCTGAGTGTGCCATCCCCATCTGTTATACAACGTTTGAATTGAAATAATTTGAATAAGTCGTTATATTGCGCAGTTGCAATGTTTCTACAATGGATGACACCGTGTTCTCTGTAAAAAAAAAATAGCAATGGCGCGCAGAAGTTTCATACTTTAGCCGCACTGAACCAAAAGGGCTAGTGCTTATGTTGGCTTCATTTTGCCTCGCAGGTTTGTATGAAATTGACTTTACTAGCAGTCTAGTATGTTAATGGTTGTTATTGGTATCAACGTCCCTCTGTCATGCTACTCTATCTGTGAAATATCCACCATAATTTCGTTTTTAAGTCCGTATTTGGTCTTTTTAGAGAAAAACGATTATGACAGTGGTCTTCATATTGGAAAAGAATAAAATCGTAGATAAAAGTTTAAAAAAAACTGATATCGTTTTTACAACGGTATTTTTTTAAATTGTAAATATTAAAGCCACTTAAGAGGTTCCAATCTCAAGGCTTTACGTATATTAATAATATGAATTGAAATGAATTACCTCTGGTTCAAAGTGTTCCAGTATCGCGCTGGGAGAATACCCCTTATACTACGTGCCACGTGGCATCTATATAAAACGGCGGCTGGCGTACCTAATCGACAAAAACTGGCGTTTTACGGGTCGTTTTTGCAACTAAAACGACTTAAACGTTTGATTTGAGCAGACCTTTAAGAGTCGATAATTCTCTAGCACTGAGCGAAATATTAAACTAGTCAAAAAGTACGGGAACAGAACATATCACAATTCAATGCTTTGTTTTGAACTATTGCTATAAATGGTTTTGTCCATACTGGAGACAATTCAGTAGAACATGTAAATGTTGAGACCCCCAGCCACTATTCCAGCAGACTAACCAGACTAACCATATAGATTTTATAAGTAAAATAAATGACAGGTTCGTTTATAGGCAGAGGCACCCTAGGCCTACCTTCTCACAACCATTCGTTTGTGTTTTTATTTTTTTGGACAAATGGAAGGGACCTACAATTTTACGCGGAGCCCGAATTATAGCCTCTAAAGTTTGTCAGACTTTCAGGAGAGGTGGCGCTGCTGTGGAAAAAAATGTAAGACGTAGTTTTTGTTTTTCTGTGGATCGAACCTGAGACCCCTCACACAGTAGTCCAGCACGGTTCTTCTGACTGCAAAATGCCTTGAGCATTGTGAATTGATGTTCGTAGATTCCAGTGCCTGGAGTGCGTCCTGACTATCGATTAATGTGGCTATATCCTTTCCAGATATAGATCTCATCCGCATTTGCTCTCCCGACTTAAGAACACCCAGAACTTCTGATTGAAAGACACTGCTTATATCCAATAGTCGTATAGTCACTTTCAGATTTTACAGAATAGATGCCAACTCCAGTTGCTCGAAATTCGTAGCAAAAATTTCTACTACGACGGATTCTGTGATAGTTCTTTCGTAACAAAATTCCGAGTACGACTAATTCTGTGATAGACATGTATATGGACTTGATCTAACCATCTCACCCTGGGTACCGATTTCATAGCACGTCGTGGGATTCTGGTTGGCGTGTAACATAACCAAACCACGAATTGTATCCTTTGCAAATAAAATACCCTTGCCCTTAACTTGTAAATATCAATAAAATTGTATTTTTTATTAAAAACGAAAATTAAGTAATCAGAGCTTTAAAAATAAAAAGAAATAAATGAAAGCAAAATAAATTTAAAATTTAAAACTTCCTCTTTTTTTAACAATAATAATAATAATAAAAACAAAATGTTGTACACAACTAGGTATCGTTTTGCGAAATAATACAGCTGTTTCTCTGTTTAATCTTCGAAAGAATTACAATTTTACTCTTTTTATTTTGGCATTTCGGATGCAAATCGGTTATTGCTTCTTTTTACAATCGCATAAGTTATACAATGCGTCTTTACACTCAGTGAAGAAGAATATAAGGGCTATCGCCAAATTAATCAAAACACTTTTGTTATACAAAATCAGTTGGAAAGTAAATGATGGGTACAAACTAATTTACAACACATATGTATAGTTATGTGTAAAAAATGGAATGCAGCAAGCAGGTAGTTGTTTCATTTGCCGTTCCAATAGCAGACTTTGCCGTTCTCAAACGCTAAATTAATTCGTGGATGTGGCAGGAGTTTTCCAATTTTAATCAGTTCAACGTTTTCATCGTTAAAATACTGCAAGAAGGTAGTTTACTAATGGAGGTATACAAAGAGTGTATTAAACTTACCAAACACTGCTTGACAAACTTTAAGAATCGATCGTTCATTGCAGCGTTAATGGCCGGTAATCGCTGTAAGCTGAAAGCAAAGAATACAATGCATGGTGTTGTGAAATGGACTCCATGCCGCTATTTCTTTACTTACCTGTCATCATTGCACAGGTTCCTAACGATATATTCACAAATCCTCGTATTGCAGTCCACATCGAAGAGTGGAACACCAAAGTTGACGTCCAGCACAGTCCACGGCTCGCCGTAGTCATCCTCTGATTGAGAGTTCTCGAAGGACAGCCCGTCACCGGGTTGCATAGGAATTTCTACAGAACCTTGGGATACCAGCTCTCTGGTAGGTTCGCATTTAGCCAACTCCGAGGCCAGCAGTTCGTTGCAATCGGCGGACATGAATACATTTGATGGTGAGCCGTGCTGCGGTGTCACGGAGAAATAGTCCTCGTCGGGGCTCTTCAAGTCTGCGCGATTTGGTGGCGTTAACCTATTGAAGCTGGTCACTTCAGACGGATCTGTGGGGGATGTAAGTTCAGGAATTTCCGCGGCCACTGGTTCAATAGGTACTGATGGAGGTGGTGCGGAGGTAGATTTAACTGCAACTACACCATCGGGTAAACTCTTCTTTTTCACTCGTGGGCGCTCGAGGCGAACGTCGATTTCGTAGTTCTCGCAACCGATATCCGATACTCCAGTGTTTACAAACGTAATGAAACCGCAAGTGTTTTCCAAATCGAGGTGTTCACGGAGCTTCCGAACCGCATTGTGTTCTGACCACCTACTATGGCGACCATCCTTTTCGTTGAAGGGGAATGACTCGTAGCGTAGGTCGCCCGGCGAACGAATTCCATATCCTTGCAGCAGGATACAACCGTTCTTCAGTTGATCGTTCAAGTTTCGGAAATTCTCAGAGTTTATTACATACGAATCACTGTGGAGGATATTGACCAAAAGTTTGCCATATCCGAGGAATAGGCGCGGTAATACTTTTAATGTCGAGCCCTTGCAGAGCAGTAGACTTGGTGGACCGTATCCTGATATGTGGTAGTAGAACAGTTTTGACCACAGATGAGAGTTTTCGGAGCTCCTATAGAACTGGCCAAAGAATGGAATGTTGAACATATGCGTTATGGAACCGGTAAGAGGTGATGCTGATATGATAAATCTGCAAGAACAAAGTGGACACGATTCTTTGAAACAGAAAGGGAACTAGGCATTAGTTGATTAAAGCCAATAAAACTACCAGTAAAGCAATCATACTTAAGAGTGATTTTGTGCAGATATACAATTAGTAAGTCGTCCTAACCCAGTCATTGTTGCGAAGGGGAAAGTCCCCTCCAAACATATTGCCAAACAAACTCACTTGTATTTTTTTTCCAGCAGGCGATCCCTGGTTTTGTGATCTAAGCTCTCCAAGCACTCCAGTCGCAAGAGATCCAGTCCGCCGCCGAGGACGTTTCGCAGAGCAATTATTGTTGATCTCAAGATTATCTAGAAAGAGGGCAATCACAATTACCTACACTTTTCCAAACAAATTCCATTGAAATTCTTACCGCATGAGCGAAATATCTGCTCACATCACCTTCGCCCTCAGCGTCGAGCAGCGAAACCTTTTCCAACTCTGCCAGAAATGTATCCATGCTCTCATCACAAAGCTTGCCCACCTCAAACATGGTTACCGCGTGATTTTTTAACCCTGGCGATAGATTTCCCATCATGAGGAAAGCCGTCAGCGTAGAGTCAAACAGGAAACCAACTCGCTTTCCACTCTTTGGGCTGGGACTCTCCTTTACCGACTTTGTTGCTTCGCTAACGTCTTCCAGCTCTGAGCTCAGTTCATTCTCTGAGCTGCCGTTCTTTTCTGTTCTCTTCGCCTCGTGCAGCACTGGTGACGGCGTGGGCACATTCGGAAACGAAAAGTCGCTGTTATTCTCATCCGAGACATATTCAATCGAATTATTGTCCTTATGTTGTTTCGGACTGTTGTCTTGCGTAATCAGGCCGGTTCCCTCCTCATTGATTAACAACGAGTGATAGTTCAGCGGTGTAACCTGGGGGCGATCGCTATTCTCTGCATCACGATTGCGCTTCTCCCAACTGGCATGATAGACCGCAGTGATGGTGTCATCAAGGGGAGCTTTCCTTTTGGCAAATCCAAGGCGACAGAAAAGCGACACCGCCTGTTTCACGGTGTCCAACTCAATTTGCAGCATATGTGCCAGCTCCGACATCGTCATGTGCTCGTCGGTACTGACAAATACCTTGTACAGCAGGTTTTCAAAGTAATCGCCGCTCACACGATTCATTACAAAGTTCTTCAGCGGTGGAATGCATATTCGATCTTCTCCACTGATTGGCACATCCAGATAGATCAGACCTTTCCTAAAAACAAAACATACACATATGTTACGAGGCTGTTGGAATGGGAGCATTTACAACCACCAACCGGTAAAGACTATGGATCACTGCGTAATCACACTTGCCAGCTGTCTGCGAGCCAAAGTCGATCAGGTCATCGATGAGACTTCTCTCAGCATCGTTTACATACTAAAACTTGAGAATTAAAGCACGGTCTTGGCATGGCAATGGCATAAATTTACTTACCCTAATATCACTTTCCAGAACGTAACCCACTTCCACCTTCCACCAGGGCTCTATGTTGATCCGCACGGGGAATTTCGGTAGAAAAGTAATCGGATTCGGTTTGCTGAAGAGCAACTTAGACGTGTTGGTCTTGAGGTCGCTAATAAGCGCCAGGTACTCGTTTCGTCCTATTCCAAGCACTCTCAGACCTGCAAATATGTATCAGATCAGATATCAGAAAATTGGGTATTACAGCGGATACTTACAATCGGCAGCTGTAAAATTTGGCAACGTGTCGTAGCTCTTGTCATTTTTGACTAGGTTACTTATGACATCTAGGTAGTAGTTGAATGGGGTTACGCGCAATCCTTTTGTAACGATATCCGCCAAATGATACGGAAACAGGCACAGGCAATTGATACTCTTCTGCACAAGTAGTTCGTAGTAGCGTTGCTCGTTGCGAAATACTTTTCTAGCTGCAAGCGAAGTGGAAATAGTGAATGGAATTGCAAAATGGAAAATATTATGATGGCACAACTTACCTAAATTTCCACGATGGCGGAGTTGGTTCTTCAAGCTGTAATTGAACACGTAGCGATCATAATCCCGTTGATTGGTGTGCAGGATCTAGAAATGTTATTAAAAACAATTTGTAAAAATGAATAAATAAAAATTGAGTTTTAATAGAGAATGCGATGATTCTGACCGGCCGCATCTATTCCTTCAAAGATCACACACTACGTTCTACAGACGTATTTGAAGAAAGGGCATTCAAACAGCAGAGCCGAGTGATGATTAAAAGAATGCAAAAAGACAGTCGACAAAATATCCCAAATATGGCAATAAAAGCGACTGTTTCAAAAAGACTAAATATCTTTTTAGCAAAGTGAGGTAGGGTAGGGAACTTCTTCCTGAACCATGGTAGCCTACTACTCCCTACGCTGCGTTGTCAAATCGATATAAGTATTATCATTGAAAGCTATCAGCTGGCAGGGTTTGGAATTTAAATGAACTATTAGAACTTCCATACTTCTTCTCAACAACGAATTATTCCTTGATGGTAGTAAATAATCGGATAACCTAACCGCTTCATCAGTCAACATCACAACAAGCGAAAAACCAACATGAAATCATAAATTAAACAACTGATAAAATATTCAATTAGGTATACTACCGAGAGTGTATGCATGTGCTTAGGAATCACGTCTTATCTACGTAATCGTTTTGACGAAACGAAAGAAACAATTTATATCAACGATAGGTACATGAAAATAACCAACCATATTTTGGCAAATGAAAATGGGTACCGTGTCCGTCTACCTATGACTAGTTCATATAAAATATGATTGGCCTTGTGACACCGATTTAACGACCATGAAAAGAGAAGAACTGTTCGTGATGTAGGCACTTGGATTTATGGTTCGAAATGGGTTATTTGAACTCGCCCTTTACTCATAATTATAGACGCATGTAAACAAAATGTGTAATCCCCTCCAAACTAGTGATACGTGTTGAAGGTCTTGAAACACCGCAACCTCCGTCTGATGTTTCAGCCGCACACGAAGGTAAATGTAAGTAAAACTGTGCTCTCATTATTCACGGAAGGACATCAAATTGTCATCTAAACTTGAGGTTGGGGCTTAGAAAAACCCATTAAGCCAACTACGCAACAGGAAAATCTTTTATCAGCTCTAGCATTACTGTGCTTTTGGAAAATTTGTCGGTCGCTTCAAGAGGGGTATGCTCTCATGAAATGAATTTCGCTTTTCTGTTATCTATCTTCTAACAAGATTGCAGCTTTCGTGGGAGTTTTTCTTCTTACCTGTTTCAGGTGCACTGGCAGGTTCTGCCAGTTTATATTGTTCCGAACGCAATTTTCGATTTCAGCATTAATTTTTCCACTCATATTGTTGTAAGTGTATTTGTTTCTTGATTTAGTTAGACAAACAATTTATTAGTTAACCGCGAAACATTAGTTTTGCATTTATTTTGAAGTGATTCTCTACATTGTTTTGAGAAAAAATTTGCAATGGAAAAACGTAAATTCCATACGTGAACCAAATGAAAATAATTTGACAACTGACTGCCGTGATTTGACAGTGGTGGAATGTTATGGTATGAAATGAGTGGACTCAGAGAATGATGTTTCGTTGCATTCAGCAAATGAGTTCACAGCATTGGATTTGAATCAAAAGTTCGTTATATTTAATAGTTGGAAGTTGCGTATAGCGGTAATCGAATTGAAAAAATGTAAAAGTAATACGAAAAGTTAGAAGGGTAGGAGTAGGGGGCCGGAGGTAGCTGCAACAGACAGCAGTTGTTTTGTTAGTAAATTCGTCCGAAAGCATCGAACATTTACTGACAGCATCGTCTGTACAGAGGACCTGTAGATACTCTTCTACGCATTGCAAGGGGGTGGCGCCGCTGGCGTCCAAAGTTGTTGTTTTTTTTTTTTTTTGTTTTTTTTATTTAAGGATGAAATTTTGTTCCCACGAGTAGCTAGAAAAAAAAAAGTCGATCTGCACAGAGCCCCGCATTATGCAAATAAGGCTGTATGATCCAGATGGCGACCGGTATTTGGATACACCGTTAGCGACTTTGTGCTATTTGTGTTAAGATCGGGGCCCACCAGCCTGGCAGATCGTCGACAGGGTTCGGTTGAAACCTTGAATCAGTGGAAATAGATGAATTGTCAAACAAAATGTCACTTTGTCTATAATTGACAGTGAAAATTAATTGTCATCGAGTTCATAAGTTGGTCAATCAACTGACAAACGATTTTTTGCCAATAATTGGCATAAGTGGAAATGAACTGACGGTGGTTTCGTTCAATGATATAAACACGAGAGCTGTCAAACTTTGTCAATCAATCGACATGTGGAAACTGGAAACCCACCTTAAGTCGAGGTATTCGCCTGCAGCTTAGTGCCTCTAATTTGAAGTCAAAGGTTCTTCGAACTTAAACTTTGATACCCATTTTATATAGGTATAGATCTCTACATTAGAATGCTGATTTGCACTTTTCTTACTTACCTATCAGATCTCTCAGAGCCATTCAAAAATATACATATACAAATACACTCAGTAAGGAATAGGTTACTTTATATTATTTTCAATTTTAATACATAGTAAAAGTCCACAATAATTTCTTTATTATAACAATTAAAGGACTACATACATCAAGCCATCTTATCAACGAACTAAAGCTATTTATTAATTATGTAAGACAAAAATAAATGTAGTTAGAATAACTTTCATAATCGTCTATGCAATAGGTATAAAAAAAAAATAAACAAATTTACAAATCAATCTTAAACACTGAATTATGACTCATTTCAATGGTTATTCGTAATAAATACTGTATTTCTTTGATAGAAATCCAATAATACAAAAATCATTTGCATTTTACATCTTAAATTTAATTTATTTAAGTAATCTTTTGGCTACTTCAAACGGACGACGTTCATCTCAAAGTATTCCGCATTTTTTCAAGACCAGTTTCTTCTTTGATGACTTTTTCGCTGGCCTTAGAATAATAGTACCGTTGGACTTTGTAAATGTTGGACTTAAGGCACCTAAATGATAAAACTTTATTAAAACAAATTATATTTAATAACTGGTTGAACTTACTTATCGTTGGTTGACCAACAGGTGCAACTGTGTTATAGGACTGTGTCATTTGTTGATGGCATTTTGTTGCCAAATACCGGAAAACTGACGCCACATTGACATCTTCTTTAACGGAGGTTCTGATTAGTCTACATCCAAGATTTCTTGCCAATGTTTCTACTTCATCACTGTAAAAGAAAATCAATTCATTTATGTGGATTTTTGTTGCATACTATTTAAAGTTTATACTCACGCAGTCACTACAGCTTGATCCATTAGATCTATTTTATTTTGGACTATCACTGTTGGTATTTCATTGCACTCGTTTTCCACCTAAAAATATATTCATAAATGTGTTAAACAAATTAATACAAATTTAAGCATAGATTAATATTGTTTTTTTTTGTTCATGGAGGTAAATGTAAACTAAGAATTTAGATTTCAAAAGTATCTGTATAAAAAGATTTCTCTTCTATATTCTACATTCTATATCTTTCTATATATACTAACTTCTAAAATTATGTTCGCAGTGTTCTCAGAAACTACTCAACGGCAGGGGCGTAGCGAGGGGGGGGTGTGGGGGGGTGCGACACCCCCCCACCGGTTTTAAGAGTCAGCAAATCAAGGAAGTGACATTTTTACTTTTTTTAACTAAAAAAAAAAATCAAAAAATTTCAAAAAAAACTAAAAAAAATTTTTAAATTTGACTCGGAATAAAATGTTAAAAAATAAGAAGTGAGTTTGGATTTTCATTAGGTATATGTTTTCAAACTCGTAAATGTATACAAGACGGCATTTTCAAAGGTTCCACCTTTCGGAAATGCGAATTTATATTTTTTTGAATGTATGTACCTTTTCCGAGTTTCGATTTTAAAAATGACGGTCAGCATCGGTGAATTTGCCGACTGAACATATTAAAATTTAGCGAGTTTCTATTCGATTTTAAAAAAGATTGTCGGCATCGCTGAATTTGCCGACTGAACACATTAAAATTTAGCGAGTTTCGATTCGATTTTAAAAAAAGATTGTCGTCATCGATGAATTTGCCGACTGAAAACATTAAAATTTAGCGAGTTTCGATTCGATTTAAAAAAAGATTGTCGGCATCGGTGAATTTGCCGACCGAACATATTAAAATTTAGCGAGTTTCGATTCGATTTTAAAAAAGATTGTCGGCATCGGTGAATTTGCCGACTGAAAACATTAAAATTTAGCGAGTTTCTATTCGATTTTAAAAAAAGATTGTCGTCATCGATGAATTTGCCGACTGAAAACATTAAAATTTAGCGAGTTTCGATTCGATTTAAAAAAAGATTGTCGGCATCGGTGAATTTGCCGACCGAACATATTAAAATTTAGCGAGTTTCGATTCGATTTTAAAAAAGATTGTCGGCATCGCTGAATTTGCCGACTGAACACATTAAAATTTAGCGAGTTTCGATTCGATTTTAAAAAAAGATTGTCGTCATCGATGAATTTGCCGACTGAAAACATTAAAATTTAGCGAGTTTCTATTCGATTAAAAAAAAAGATTGTCGGCATCGGTGAATTTGTCGACTGAAAATGGATCGTGGTTTGTGTTCTGATGCGTCAAACTTGAAAACGACTTGACCAATTTGGATACTTCCTTCTGCGGGTTTGTTCGTAATTGCTACGCGAAGGTTTAGGAAAAAAAAAGTCGGAAAATTCTCAACAGGTGGCGCTGTAGCCCACATTTAGATATCTCGAAGACCACCAAATCGATTGAGCTCCAATTTAAAGGTAGTATTAGGTATTGGCCCAAGAGTGTTCGTGTTAAGATTGATCAAAATTGGACAAAGGGGCGTGGCGCCTCCCATACAAAAAAAAAAAACATTCAAAATCCTATATCTCGAAAACCACTGAACTGATTGGTCTCAAATTTTGAGGCAATTTTAGGTATTGGCCAGGGATTGTTCCTGTGAAAATTGGTCAAAATTGGACAAAGGGGCGTGGCACCTCCCATACAAAAAACATCTTCTATGGGGTGAAACTCAATGACGTTATAACTCGATAACCGCTGGCCCGATACAGTCGGCAAGTTCCTGAAATAAGTCGGCATTTCAATGAAAGTCACCCCCCCACGGCTCGAACCCTCGCTACGCCCCTGCTCAACGGATTTTGATGAAACCTTCACTAAAATATTCTTTAAGCACCTCTGCGTGCAGTAGGCTATAATTAATTGCGTTTTATTCCTTTAATAGTGCAGAAAAAAGTCCTTTTCTACGCTATACATATTTCATATTATTTTTTTTTTACTTTTGCCAACTTGCCACTATTTTCATAAATCTAGCCAACAAACATTTTTTTTGCAATAGACCTTAGAACGTCGTCTGAAATGATTTGTTCTCCAAATGAAAAACCTCATACAGGTTTTAGGCATTTTTACAGATGGAGGTGTTTAGCCTTTTAGCTCAACCTGAACTTGAGTTTAATTTTAAAGTTCATCTTGTCCGGTTTCACAATGTATCTAATCTGAACTTAAAAAAAAAATTAATAAATATAATTTGGCATTATTGTAGGTGCAGTACTTAGCTTTTATATGACCTTTCCAAAATCGTTCCTCGTCTTTCTTTCAAAGAACACGAAAAAAATCGTCGAATATTTGTGTTTTTGACAATCGGCAGCTTTTAAATTGAAACGACACTGTGTCAAGTGATCTGAGCTCTAAACGGCAGAATACTGTGACGTTTAACTTAAACTGCAGAATGAACTTTGTTCAAGGTTTAAACGTAACTGTGAAACTGAATTAATTTTTGTATTGAACTCAAGTTTAAATTTAAAGTGTAGTTTAAACATCCATTGTGAAACTGAGAATAAATCAGTTTTCTAATTAATACTCGAAAGATTCAAAATGGATCTTCGCAAAAGAAATCGTTTTGACGTGTATTCTTATTTTTAAGATTCATAGAGATTTATCAAAGCAACGACTCCTACTAATCCATCGATGGCGATTGTTAATTAACCTGACTGTTAAATGACTATTAACTAACGCTACTTAAACTCAGTACAAACGTCACATAAATTGTCTTAAAAATTTAAGACACATGTTGCTACCGCCAAACACTTGTACATATAGCTAGTGGGTAGGAGGAGCAGCAGAAGCAGTAACATCAGCACCTTAATCAATCCCACCGCCAACACGTACATGCAAATTACCTTCATTTTCCAATCCTTAATAGCCTCGAACGACGTTCGATCTGTGGTGCTGAATGTCAGCACACACGCTTGCGCACCGCGGTAATAGGCTTTGGTAATAGCGTCGAATTCCTCTTGGCCAGCTGTGTCCCATAGCATTATTCTGACATCTTCACCATCAATTCTACACGTAAATGGAATTAGGTATAGGCATACATTACAGGCCCCCGAAGAGGCAGCAACACACAAAATAAAGAAAAGATTCTAAGCTATCTTCCCAGATAGACATAGAGAGGAGATACTCACTCGATTTGTCTCTCTAGGAAATCAACACCAATTGTCTTCTTGTAGTCCTTTGTGTAGATCCCCTTACAGTAGCGCTGTATCATTGAACTCTTTCCGACGCCACCATTCCCCACAATTACTACCTGAAATGAAATCGAATAGTTGTTTCGTTTCGTATAGTGTGGAATTTTATTTAATAGTTCGATATAGTAGTAGAGATTGGAAATAAAAGGAATTTTCATTTTTATTCGGCCTTTTCCTATCTTTACTGCAGGAAATTAACTTTTATTCTTTTTTCTTTATTGTTTCAATGTCCTATCAACTGGATGATAATATACAGCGAGCTATAAAACTGGATAATTAAATCCGAAATGTAAAATGAATTTAATGATCTTATTTATTTATAGCAAATTTACAATGCGATAGACAATGCTGTAAAGGAAACTACATTAGGCCTGTTTTATTGGCAATCTATCTCAGTGAAGTAAAGTAAAGTAGAATCTAGAATTACAACAACTATGTATAGAGTCTCGAAAGCGTCAAGCAGTGTGTAGTAGTTGTAATTGCGTGTTAAATGTTGTAATTGCGTGTGCCTGTTCTACAGGCAAGCAACAAGTGCAGCCTCACTTAGACCAGAGGAGGCCCATTGTGATACCACAGGATCAAATAATATCAAAACTACCCGTTGAACCAACAGGAGCTAAGAATAAAGCGTTGCAGCTGATGCATAAAATTTATAAAGTGTGTCCCATAATATACGAAAAATTTGAATTTTACACGATTCAATTCATAGTACAGTGATGCCAAACGAAAAAAAAAAGATAACAATGTGACAGCTGACAGTTTGGGGTTAGTAAAGATGGAGCGCTATACGAAAGAAGAACGCATTTTCATTGCCCGCGTTCCATTGACCGCTAGATGACTAGCGGCATGCCAAACTCCATATAAAAAAAACTGACATTTCACAATATGTGCTAGAGCTCTAGCGCAAATGATGAAATGTCAGTTTTTTTATATGGAGTTTGGCATGAGCGCTAGTCATCTAGCGGCTAATGGAACGCGGCCATTGTTGAGCAATATTTTAAAAATAATGAAGGTTTGTCAGCTGCAGTCCGCAATTTTCGAGCAAAATTTGACTGTGATTTCAAACCATCAACTGTGAAGAGAATAATTGAAAAATTCAGGGAGACTGTATCACAGTGATCTTAAACACTCTGGATGTCCTGTCACATAAGTCGTTAAACAGAAAACATCAAAGCAGTTCGCGAGAGTATTGCTGACAGTTCATGAACATCAATTTGTTACCGTAGTCAACAACTGGGCATTTCGAAAAGCTCTCTACAGCCAAATCTCTCGAAGACTTAAAACTTCATGCTTACAAAGTTCAATTGACTCAAGAACTGAAGACTACTGACCATGCATCGCGAAGAGAGTTCGTTGAACAACAACAAGTGGATGCTGATATTTCGAACAAAATCATCTTCAGTGATGAAACTCATTTTCATCTTGATGGCTTCGTTTATCGTCAAAATTTGGGATTTAGAAAACCCACGAGTAATTGTTGAGAAACAAACGCATCCACAACGCGTGACTGTTTTGTGCGGATTTTGGGCCGGAGACATTATCGGACCATTCTTCTTTCAAAATGCGGCTGGTCAGGCAGTAACAATAAATGGTGTTCATTATCGCGACATGATAACCCAGTCTTTAGTGCCTAAATTATAAGATATGTATGTGATCAACATGTAGTTTCAACAAGACGGTGCCACATGCCATACAGCCAGAGAAACAATTCAATTACTGGCATGAGTCATTTCCTAATCGTGTAATCGGCCATTTTTGCGATTTAACGCCATTGGACTTTTTTCTTTGGGGTTTTTTGAAGTCAAAGGTCAGTGCAAAAAAGCCCAAAATTTCAATAAAAGAGTACGTACTTGCCAGCAAAGTCGTGGCAGCCATTTATCCGATGTGCTATTCCATAACCCCAATCTGTACATACAGTCTATGAATCAATACAAAATTTAGGCTTTCTAATTCAAATTCTATCAAAATTACATTTTGTGCATATTATGGGGCACCCTTTATATTAGCGAGTTCGCCGAGATTGTTGAAGATGTATTCTGCGAGATATAGTTTTCTATACGAGATGATAGGGCTGGGCACGGTAAATAATTTTCTCCTCTCCTTGTCTATGGAGCTTCTACAGAAAACGTTGGAAGTATAGCGCTTATCGCATTTTGTTTGATTAAAAGTTTACACGTAGCAAGAGGCAAATAGACATTTCCAAATCTATAAACTACGAGATTACAAATACACATCGGGTGCATTAATTCTCACCCTGTTCCATATATCGTCTTTAAATCTGTATAACAACCTTTCCATTTCTTTCACACTATCAGTTAAAATAATCCGGTTCTGCACTATTTCAACTTTCAAGGACTTTTATCGATAACTTTTTAAAAATCGAATTACTCGTAAATCTCAGAATACCTTAATTACAAATATGTAAATTGAGTCTAACATCACAATAATTGTAACTCAATAGAAGCGAGCCTCACAATTATTGTTCTCAACACAAACGGGAATCGATAAGAACACGCTAACAACCCACCAGACAGTGTCTTCTCTCGGTTTGGCATATTATACCTGCAACCAGCAACCTGCTACAAAAAGCAAACTGAACATCAATTAAAATTCTCTACACTCAACTCACTTTGATTGCAATTTCAATATCCTCTTCTCGCATGCTGCTCGTCCCACTGGCGCTGCTGCTGCAGTAACCTCTATCGTAAACAGGTTGAAGTCTCATTCAAATTCCGAAATCTTTTCCACTTGTCCACTATGTATCTAACTATGGAAGCTGGCTTGGACTAAGCTCCAAATGTTATTTATTTCCGGATAGCTCCGTCTTCAGAGGACTCTTTCATGAAATATGTAAAGCGGGCGGAAGAAAGTCTATACTCAGGTTGACTCTTCTGATGGGTAATGTGACCCGATGTGATCCTGGAAATAGAAAATAACTTGCATTATTGTGACGGAAAATTATAAATTATAAATATTTAAAAAAAAATTGTGCAGTTAGAGAATTTTATATCAAATGAAGATAGATATCCATTTAGGACTTATCGAGACTCCCCGTTGTTTCAGTTATTGCCGCATTAGCAAAAGAAAACGAGTTATTTTGATTCACATGGTATAAACGGTTGGACAACATTAGCGAAGTGATGGCATCTAGGAAGCAACATTTCTCTTGCGTGTTTGATAATGGCTAAGTACGTCAGTCTTTGAGTGTAATTAGTAAGTCAGTGAACATTGGCAATGGAAATGATGTACTGCATTCGTACTGCGATACTGGGATCTGGATGTAGATATTCTTCGCATGTGGTAATTCATTTAAGGTATTTTGTATAAGTAAAATATTTTAAATTGCAAACGCGATCGATTAAATTCAATGCACATAAGTAGTTGCTGACAATACAAGTTATTTGCACCGTATTAGATTAGGCATGTTTTTTTGAAACCTCGCCAGCCAGCCGTTCGTTTGGACAGTTGCCAGCACAATTGCCAGCAAGATGAAGCCAGTCAAATGAATTTAGGCAATAAGCCTAAAAGCATACCAGCATTTCGTATAAAATTATGCATTTGGTAGAAATATTTGATAAATTCTGACATTTTTCTCTGGAATGTTGTGTGCATGAGATAAGAACGCAATTATAATTTAAACAAATTGTACGGAAATTCTAAGCCAATTGTTGCTTTCAGCGCCACCTGTTTGCTCATTGTGAATTGAATTTAGCCAGCTGCCAGCCAGCAGCTCTCCGGCTAGCGAGAAAATCAAGAGTTTTTGCCAGCAGGTTGTTGTTTTAATTAGCATGTGCAATGTGCCTCAACTGGCAACTACTGGCAACCACCGGATGGGGAGGTTTCATAAAAACACAACTATTGTCAATTTGACAGTTGAAAGTTGATTTGATTAGTACGTTTTCCCATTTCACGATGAATAGAATAACACCAGAAGAACCCGTGCAAATTGTACAAACTTATTTTGAAAACCATAGTTCGATTCGCCAAACTTTTAAAAACTTATAGTGCGCTACGTCCATTTTACGGTCGACATAATCGTCCAACTGAGCAAGTTATTCGGATAACGATGAATCGTGTACCAGTTATACTCTAGTGCCACGTATACTCCTGGGCCCTTAGGGCTTCGCAAGTTTTAATTTTTCACATCTGTAAGACTCCAAACAGAAGAAAAGTCTTACGTTTCTCTTTACGAATTCCAAGAGCAAGGTGGAAGCGAAATCCAATAGTTACTTTGCAGTCGAAGATTAAGCGCGTTTGTGTTTCCCACATTTCCAGTCAGACATGCTTCATGGCTGGCACATATATCCGTGAGAGTGTACAGGAGAACCCGAGGCAGTCAATATTGTTCGCCGTGCTCGTGCATAATAAAACGGCTTTTTGCAGATTCCAACTTCGCGAATTTTGCATCGGGATCTGGGCTTACGCCCGTACAAGATCCAACTAATCCAGGAGCTCAAAGTTAATGAACATAGACAAATCCGTTTGTTGGCTGACTTGGCTTTGGATCGTTTGGAAGAGGACCTCAACTTTGGCCTAAAAATCATCTTCAGCGACGAAGCGCATTTTTAGATGAATGTTAACAAGCAAAATTGCCATAAATATTGGACGACGATATTTCAACATCGACCAGTCCTTATTAAAAAAACCCTTTATTGAATCTTCAGTAAGATCAGCTTCTTTCTATTCACATAGCCTGTGCTTTTAGAAGGGCGTCGCAAAAATATTTCAACCTCTCTAGGGAGCCGTAATATGAAAAATATTGAAAACCCCTGCTCTAGTGGATAATACGCATCCCCAAAGACGACAAACAGTGCGAACACAACAAGTTATTTGTGGAGCGCAGTGTTGAGGGGATTCTGAATGATCCACATTGTGGAAGGTTTTATGGAAAGATCTTGGCTTAAAAGCTTATAAGATCCAGCTTGTGCAAGAGTTGAAACGCATCGTAGGTTCGGTGAATGGGCCGAAAACATGATTTAGCTTGATCATCATTTTCAGCGCAAAATTTTGTTCTCCGATGGCGCTCATTTTTGGTTAAATGGATATATAAACAAGCAAAATAAGTGGAGAAAACCCAGAAGTATTTGTCGAGACGCCCTTACATCCATTAAAACTCACTGGTTGATGTGCCGAATCATCAGCCGTAATATGTATATCTACAAGAGGAAACCTTGTCAAAAAGTGGATGATGGCGCAGCCTGAATTTCGGCGTAGATTTCCCGGTCGTCCGACACCAACTTGCAAGCACTACGACGTTAACCCGCTCGATTAGAAGAGTATGATGGGACAACACGAGATGCTGTCAATTCTGAACGGGGCAGCTGTTCAGCTCACAATATCGCATCTGTTGCTGAAAATGTTGCAGATGCAGAATACCCCGGCGTATCGATCAGACGACGTGCCACGCATTGGGCATCAATCGGTTGTTTTTACAGATAATTTTGGTAAAAGACTGTAAGATGTTCCCAGACAGATGTGCAAACAACCGAAATTTTGAAGGCTGTGTTTCCGGATCACCTATAATCTCTCGTTTTTGACGATTTGCTCTGGCCGCAAGATCGCCTGATCTAACCCCTCTAGACCTTTATACTTTTGTTTGTGTTTTTTGAAGTCACGAGTCTATGTCAACCTCAACAAGCCTCAAACTCTGGAAGCCCTTAAATAGATAGAGTTACTTTATATAGCATTTATAATATTGGTGACTAGGACTAGGACTTCCAATCGTCCCAAAAATAGAAACTCACACAAAACGAATGGTTGCGAGAAGCTAGGCCTTGGGTGTCATCCGCCTGTTGCGCCACCTATTTATTTTTTTATAGGACTAGGACCGCTTTTGTCAGCTGATTATGAACAGTAGATATGGTAATCTTTCTACCCTTTCTGTCTCTCTGTCTAAAATTTTCTCTCTCTCTTAATTCTTCTGTTAGGACTTGGCATAAAATTGTAATATGCGTCCCGAATTAAAAGCTCACAAAAACCGATAGTTGTAAAAACCAAGGCCTATTGGGTAGCCCTACAGACCTGTTGTGCCAATTATTTGTATTATAGTACCTACAGAGCAGCTATTCTTCAATTAAAATAACAAAAGTGCACAAATTATAGGTGTTTTATTCCCACTCTTCTGATCTATCTAATCCAAGATCAGCTTATCCTTAATTCGATCTACAAGCAATCAACTCATCTCAAATAGCCAGCTTAACTGCTGTCAGCTGTCGGAATATGAAGGACAAACATTGCTTGCATTCCACGAGGTATTATAAACACAAATACATTATGGCATTCACACTTAAGCACCCAATATGCTTACACCTGATTCAATTCCGACCTTGTCTTGTTCTCAGGCTTAAATCAGATGAAATCGAAGTCGAGTCCGTTTCGATTTCTTTGCGGTATCTCAAAGATATAAAAACACATAGGTGGGCAACTACATACATCGACGTTAGGTATTCCTCCATAGATACGTATATGTATATCCGATAGATATACCCAATCGAACGCGGTTGGTTACGATAGGAAAGAAAAGTCAAACACGACTTCCAATTCATGTTCGTCTCTGCTTTTTTGTTCCATTTTAGTTAGTTATTAAGTTACAAATGCGAAATAGATTTCCACCAAAGCCTATGTCTATCCACAACAACCGGCATCGGCATCCATTCCTATATGAACAACACAGCCTTGTGAGCTCGCGGTGCACGGCGCATATATAGCAGAATGGAAACGGTGTACCACACACAGGTTCAGCGAACTCTATTGCACCAGGAATGAAAGGCATGTAGAGTACGCGCCGCTGCTGCTGTATGAATGCGCTTCTCGAGTAGCTAGTAACGACAGCGAATTTTGCTTCCTAGACGTTATACAGGCGCATCTTCTAATCAAACAGATGGTATTTTGATGGTATCTTTGTGTTCGTTTCAAAAGTGCCCGTTGGCTATATAATTATCTACGATAAAACTTAAGGTGTTACATTCAGTTTGAACTTTTGAAGTTGATATTCATTTGGAAAGGAGGTACGGATGGGTTGGCGAAAATCTGATAGCAACTGCATATGGAATAAAAATAACTGAATTTGATTATGGCTATTTGACAAGAAATCTTAAAAGTCATAAATATACGACTGTTAAATATGGTTATGCATTAGATAATGCTAATCAATATAAATATTTAAGCTAATGTTAAAATTACTATACGTATTAAAGTTGAATTTTCACTCGAACAAACATAATTCATATGGAATGCGAACTGACAGTCGTTTTATTTTATTTATGCTTTCCGTACGATTAAGGGTTCCGTCAAACAGAGCTCGTTTTAAAGCCACCCAAATTCTTTTTCTTTTTCGAAAATTTCGTAGCACGGCAAATAAATTCAATAATCCGTTACCTGTTTGACGTCGTCTAAAGATGCGGAAAGAACGTCGAGTCAAAATAATCTTACCGCCGCGTAAAATAATCTCACCGCGGCGTTAATTCACTTCCGATCCAAAAATTTCTCTAAAAATTAGAAACCGTTTATATGGCATTTATAATTTTTATTTTTATTAATATTTGAATGAATGAAATTGCTTTGGTTATGTCGCTGTCAAATTTAAATGCACATAAAATCATGTTCTGTCAAAACTTCAAATTTCGTCAAATTGCGCAATTGCAAACAACTCAATGTGCTCTCAATAATAGTAGTTCAGTTTCAGTAGTAAGCAAAACGGCAATTCCAAATGCACTCAAATTCAGAACGTCATTCTATAAAAGAAAACCTAAAATAATAATTGCTTACTTGTGTTTTGACCTTCAGTCAGAGAATTTTCCGTCTCTTCTTCTTGCCCCTAGATGGCATCACCAAAAAAGTACCTTGTTCCACAACCAGTAGTGGTGCGAAAGATTATGCATAAACTCGGTGCGGAAGCCATTTTTATGATGGTATCCTCGATTTTCTTGTGTTCACTCATCCGAAGGTCCGAAGCAGATGACTGCCATAAATAAATAAATTTCTCCCTGGCGCATATAAATTTCTTGTTAAATAAAATCAAAAAAAGGACAATTATTGTGTTAATTTTCTTTTTGATCGGGTGCAACTCAATGCTCAAGACATATGTGCAGCATTTTCTGTTCAGTGGAAATGGAACATACACGCTTCAATCGGAGAGAACACATGTAAATTCAGCATGCGTCGCAGTCGCAGTACTGTAAGTTGTCTCTACTTCTTAATCCACTGCAGCAAACAATGCCACCACAACACATGACTCAATTACTTTAGTTTACGCATTGCGCATGTTCTCCATTTTGAACGTGACGCAATTTGGGCGTAGAATTTGTGTAGTTCGTTCGGTTTGAGTTGATTTTAGTAGCCGGTTGCCTTAATTGCTCCAAGTAATGTTTTAAAACCACCCATATGGGCATAGTTCCCCGGCTTCAAATCCGGACATTATAAAATAATTTATATTGTATCCTTTGAAAATAAAATAAATATTTAAAAAAAATTAAATATCAACATTTATTGAAATGGGTGTTTGTGCTGTATTTTTGTGTAACACCAATACAGAAAAAAAAAACATTGGACACCAGCTTTCATAGCTTCTCAAAGGAAAAAACGGTGCTTAACAAAATATTTATTCCATCATTACGAATAAAAGAAATTAAATTAATATAATTAACACAAAACGAAACTCCACTGTCAAATACTCACACCATTATCTCTGCCTGCCAAAATGCATTCTGCGCTCAAATGACGTAGGTGCGCAGAACGAAAAAAAACTGAACATCACCATTGATCTGTAGTATTTGTATCATGACCACAACATAAATAAAAAATTACCATATTTGGCACATTTATTTCAAATGTTATGCTTAAAAATAACATCCTGACTAACTGCTAGGTTTCACATTTCACTTTCACTCGAAATGAAATCGGAAATGAATTTTTGTGTTCTACATTTCACTGTATTCGATTTCGATTTCAAAATTTTCGGAATTAAGACAAAGTGAAATTGTAATTTCGAAAACATTTCTGAGTTTCCGAATCGCTCGAAATGCATAGCACTGAAAACAAATTCACTTGATTTGCAATTTCGATTTCACTCGATTTCTAGAACCTAGATGTAAATGTAGGAAAAAAGAATAGAATTCGCTAAGGAAATATATACCTAAAACTAGTCAATAATGCGCTTTCTTTTTTTCATTTCCACAGATGCAAACAAAATTCAATATAATGTTTCATTTAATAATTTTATATTCAAATCAAAATTTCACAAAACACAACAGCTATAAGCAAAAGCATGACGTTTGGGTATACCCGTGTATCTTGCTTGCTGTGCTGCGCACGTCACTGCGTCTAGATAACCTCAAATCTTAAATAAATTAGGTGGGTATACAGAAAGAGTTGACAGTTATTGATTGCGAAAATTATTCAAACAAATAATTTCGAATAGGTTAACCATTTGAACCTATATGGCACATTCATTAGCAATTCTTGAAAGTTTGAAAAATTGCAAAATATATAAGTATCAATAGCGATTCTTTCCTATGCTTAACGTCACACAGCTGTGGCGTTAAATTGTACCCGGAGATTATGATATCGATGTGACGCACGTTGACAGTTTTGTCAATTATTAGTTTTTATTAATCTATAGACAGAGGGCCTAACCAATATAATCATTTTTAACGTTCAACTTAAATATTTGCTCAGTCACAATAGAAAATTTCATATGGAAAATGTTACAATTATGAATCCTAATCAATGGCTAAAAATGTTAGCTCAATCGTTTCGGTTATTTTCGACATATATGATTATATTTTGTATGCCACGCCCCTTTGTTCTATTTTAACCAAACTTCACAGAAACTGCTTTTGATCAATGGCAAATACTTCTTAAAATACGATCTCAATCAGTTCGTTGGGTTTCGAGATACATATAAGAATTTCAATTTTTTTTATGTGATGTGCCACGCCCCTTGGTCCAATTTTGTCCAAACTTCACGTTCACAGGTACTTCTCTGGGCCAATACAATAGATTTTCTCAAAATTTTATCTTAATCGATTATGCGGTTTTTAAATCTTGTGATTATTGGTGGTGCATACTCCCATATAAAATGAAAATTTAGATTTTCCGACTTTTCATTTGAGATTTTCCGCATTTCCTTTTTTGCTTAACCACCCCTGATTCAAGACGAACAATACAAAAGAAGAAGCAGTTTTCGACATTTTGTGAGACTAACGACCAATGGATTTTTAAATATATAGAAGATAGAAGATAGATTCATAGATAGTATAGGTATTTAGTTTTGAATGCAATTGATGTACTATATACCCCAGAAAGTATAGCATCTATGTACCTTTCGCTTTTTATTTCTATTAAACAATTCTTCAGCAAAAAAAAAAATAGTAACACAATTTCCTTCGAGCCGGATTTGAACCAGCGACCTATGGATTTCAACATTTATCATGAGGCAAATATGTTCGAATCGCTTTCACACTTTCCGATCACATCAGTTCACAAATTTTACTTCTACAGTCCACCGCTCTACCAACTGAGCTATCGAAGGCGTTGCAGCGACGCTGGCAAATTTTTCAAACAAACCACTCGCAAAGTACATTTTTGTATCTCATGCCCACCCCATTGGGAGGCTCATCTATATTCTTATATGGAAAGCTTTTTTGTTTCATTATTGAAGTTTTCGTCGTTGGTTAGGTTAGGTTGTGTGAGGAGTAGTGTCATGAGTTTGTGAAACCGTCCCAGTCGGTGCAACAAAACGAAATAAATTTATTCATCGGTCTGGCTTTTGATTACCAATGAAAATGACAGTAAATTTGTTATACAATAATAAATTGACATATCTAAACGGTGAGTAGGTACTACTTTAATGGATTGTTTCGTTGATAACGTTATTTGGAGTACTCTCTTTTTACTCCGATTATATTAAAGTCACAGACCTTTTCATGATAAGACTTATAACCCCATAGCACCCGCATAGGACGTGGTTTATTGGATAAAAATAATTGCCAATTAGTTGGGCACAAAGTAAAGAGGAGATGAAGGGCGATATAATAAAATCATCTTGAATATGTGTGGGGGGGGGGGAGAGGGCATGCTGCCCCCTAGAACCCCAGTGCTTGTGGCCACTGTAGGATTTGAAATCGGTGAAAATGTGGGTACCTATTATAAGATACCTATTATGCGTTTTTTTTTTTTTAATTTGTTCGATTTTTGTGTAGATTTAGAAAAAAACAAGTAGATAAAAGTGTTATAATCGGCCTGCCTGGGCTGTGCTTTGATACCCTCCGTTGCATAAAAGTCATGCAAAATATTTGACATGCGAGTTAATATCCCATTTTCAATACCAACCTGACGACACGGTAAAAAAAAAGTCCTCTCACAAAATTTCATTCATCTTTGTCAATTCGTTTGGATAATATCGTGTTTTCAACAGACAGACAGGCGGACATGGCTAAATCGATTCAGGATTTTGATACTAAATAAATAAATAAATAAATAGGTGGCGCAACAGGCGGTAGACACCCTAGGCCTATAGCTTCTCGCAACCATTCGTTTGTGTGAGTTTCTATTTTTGGGACGAATGGAAGGGACCTACAATTTTATGCCAAGTCCGAACGGCTGAATTGAGAAGCTTTTTGAGGACAGTCATACTCTCGGATGTTTCTCAGACGTTCGCGAGAGTTAGCGCAGTAGAAAAACCTTAAGATGTAATTTGTGTTTTTCCGGGGATCACACTAACCACTGCGCTATACTGCGCCCACAGAATTTAACTGATTCAGAATATTTACAGTGAGCGTCAAAAGTGAGTAAACACCGATGCTTGAGTTTTTTTTAGGATCTGGAAACAAGTCTTGGTGTTCACTCATATTTGACGCTCACTGTATATACTTTATGGGGTCTCCGGTGACTCCTTCTTGGCTTTACAAATGTAATGGCAAAGTAAATATACCTTCCTGTGGAGGGTATAATAACGCCCAAAAAATAAACAACACTTATTTACTTAGATGGCGCTACAGTCCAGGGTGGACCTTGGCCTCAACCAACACGCCTCTCCAGTTAGCACGAACTTTGGCTAACTGCCTCCTTTTGCGCACTCCAAGTTGGTTGGGGTCCCCTTCCACTTGTGCGCGCCACCTAAGGCGAGGTCTTCCTCTACTGCGTTGTCCCTCCGGGTTTTAATCGAAGACTCTTCGGGCCGGATAGTTGGTGTCCATTCGCTCTACATGTCCTAGCCATCTTAGTCGACTGTTACGTACCTACTTTTCTGACCAGGTCGATGTCGCTGTTACAGCTCGTAGAGTTTGGTGTTTAATCTCCTCCTCCAAAGCCCGTCAACGCAAACGGGACCGAAAATCACTCGAAGAATTTTGCGTTCGAAGCGACCAAGGAGATCCTCATCCGCCTTTGACAACGTCCATGATTCTGCGCAATAAAACAGGGCTGGGATGATGAGGGTGGTTGGGTGGATGGAAATAAAACCCAAAAAAGAATTTGCAGTTTAATACGTATGCTTCGGGTTTTGCTGTCGGGTTTAGAGTAGGTATGTGCGAAATTGGATATATTTAAGGTTTTTTTGCAGTACAAACTCCCACCTAACTCAAAATCCAACAGAAAATCCAAGCAGGGATATTGCAGGGAGGGCTACATGCAGTCCAGGACATGGGCCGGATAGTTGGTGTCCATTCGCTCAACATGTCCTAGTCGAATGATACGTACTTATTTTGACCAGCGTCAATACCGCTGTACACCTCCTACCGAAAATCACTCGAAGAATTTTGCGTTCGACACGACCAAGAAGATCTTCATCCGGCGCCTTTGCTAACGTACATTCTTCTGTGTCATAGAACAGGACTGGGATAATGAGGGTCTTAGAATATTCTCTTAGTGTTTCTTGACTACGTCCTACTAGCCAGTTGCCGCCTTAGGCCAAAGAAACAGTGGTTGGCAAGTATAACTTTTAGTTAATAGCGGAGCAGAGCCAGAGGTAGACAAAAATAAAACGTCTATTTATATAAAACAAAAATACTGAATAAACTCCTCTCCTTATCTTATTCTGCAAATCGAAATTAATGCAACTAGCTTTAGATGTATAGCTATGTGTATATTGAAAACGAATTTTTTCGGTCTCCACTTTGTCGCTTTCATCGGAATTGACCCAAAACTGATTGTATTGAAATGAACTTGTGATTTTACGTAAGCTAAGCACCATTTTAAGCGCGCATTTCTATTTATATATAGGTGCCAGGTATCGGTACCTCTTCAGATTAGTAGGTAAATGATGGGCGAAAAGCTGTTTTTACGTCTTCTTAAAGTTAATTAAGTGAATTCTTCGATTTCGACACTTTGCCCATTAGCTATTTAAACCGAGATTTAAACGGCCGAACCGAAAATCACATTCAAGCGGAAAAAGTTTACGAAAATTGCCCATTAGTGTCGGTTATCCGGTATAGTACCAAGCTCTTTAGTACAATTGTAATCCATCACATTCTGACGCAAGCGTTTGTAGAACAGAAACCTATATAATTATAAACATTTTATAATTATTATTATTTTCCATCAGTAATGCTAAAACCTTTGAAAAAATTACTTAATACCATACCTATAATATAAAATGTAAACCCTCCTTAAAAGTCACTTTCAGTTAACCACAGACTTTTCACAACCATGTAATGATGATTGGCAATTGAAACCAGTTTCATCGCAGGTATTCGATGATAGACAACCAAACTGCTAACTCCTCTCACATTTTTTTGTCGAAAATAATAATTTAGTTTAAGTCCAAGATAATCCATTGCCGTCGGGCGGCAATCCGGCTTGTATAAGTCCACGCCTAATATTGTGATCTTGAGCACTTAACCGTCAATCGAATTCCATCGACTTGTTCTGCACAGCGGCGCACGCGCAAGCGGACACATTTAAAATTCAGGTCAGTACGCTAGCAAGACATTTTAATTCATAAATCATCCATTTCACAGAGATTAGCACATTCAAAGACAAAGTGCACACGCAATGCGTAGGACTGGCGTATACATGCGCACTGGCAGAGTTGCGCGTGCGCAGCGCTACTACTAAACCGATTATAAATTCTCAACGTGCTCGCGATGGCATAATGATATGCAATACATATACCTATGAAAGGTTACCATAAAAGTCACTTAGCCAGAGTTCAATTAACTCATACCGCGAGTGCAATGAAACTCGGACTCTGGCTTTGGCTCTGGCTCACACGAGTTTCGCGCAAAGTATCGCTGCAATCATGCGGCTTCAATCTGTGCTATTGTTCCATATGCAAATCCGTAGCATGAACGTACCGCAATCTATAATTATCTTAGGAGGAACAATGAAATTTTGTCACAATGGTTATTGGGTTTGGGTCCACGACAAATGAGCCTTCCTCCCTCTCTTTCGCTCTCTCTCTCTTTGAGCTAGAGATTAAATATACATTGCGTTGCGTCGTCGCCTAGTTAATTAATTGCGCAAACGTGACGGTGACGGTGATATGGAGCCGATTCTATCTACTGGATCAGCCACCCCGTATAATGGCAAGTTGCACAAACCTAACTATTGCATGATGGTGTAGGCGTAATTACCTCCAGTTTGAGTGAAGAAGACTGCAGCCTCGAAGATGGAAAACCGCATGTATTATTTTTTTTTTTTCTCAAAGCTGGCTGGCTGTAGGTACAGATACATAGATGGATATGCTTGGTGCAGCGCAGAGATTGATGGTATAAATGACGACGATGAAGATCGTTTTCTATTCACTGTTAGATGATCATCAACAGACAACAACAACAACGACTACTCTCTATGGTGTGGAGATCGTTTACCGGTATAGTTGTTGTTGGTGGTCGTGGCGATGAAGTTTCGCTTAAACGTTGTTATTGCTACATTGTGTATGTTGCAATTCAATTGTATCTGATGGGGCTATTTTTTGCCTCTGTTTGTTCCCATCGTGTTTTTCTTTTGTTTTTGTTGTTGCCTCTTCAGCAAGGCAATGCAAAATGCTTCTGGGGACAATCATCCCGAGCTATCCGCATCCGACCCACTTTAAAGAAGGAGAATCGGAACAGTCATCAGTTATTCGGCTGGTGGTGGCTCTTTGCCTCTTTGATACCCTCAAAGGAGAACTGAGAGATCTATTAAATTGGTCTTGATGAAGATTTATATGCGAACTGCCAGTGCAATGGGATAATGTGCTTACTTGAGGTTTCTTCCTTGAGAGACTGCCTCAAGCCAGGCATTGTTGATATTAGATGAAATTGTGTAAGAGTAGCTTCAGTGGTTTCTTTAAACCAAATTAAGTCAAATTCAAAATGAAGATTTTGTGAAAATAGTATGAGAACTGTTTACTTGGAGGAACAGGAAAATTGACAGAACAATGAACGTTTAAATCAGGCTCAGTGTCGCGTTATATAGGTTGGTGTTGGAGTGTTGTCGAGATGACAGCTCTAATCACCACAGTATGATTATGTTACTGTATCTCAGATCATTCTGACATGTGTAGCTCTAGCTAGTTGCAGTTCACCTGCTAAACGCTGATCTAGGTGGTGAAAATGAAAACTGCGCGCAAAATATTCAAATATCCCAAAAATAACGGACAAACTCGCACTTTGAACCAGCACCACTAATATATCAGTTTAGTTTAATTTGGATTAGCTTTTTGGAAATGTTTTTCGCTAAGAAGAAGCTAAACGTCAAAACTGAAATTAAGTTTCAATAGGTTCGTTCGGGTACTTTTTTGCAAACGTAAAATTATTAAAAATTTGCTAAGAAACTGTGCAAATGCGACCACGTACTGAGTAAATTGGAAAAAATGAGAGAGAAATCCATTTCCCCTCTTTTCATTTTTTCGTAATTTTCTACTCGCCGAATTTCGACTTACTGAAAAATGAAAACTGTCATCTAAGTGACATCTCAAAAGTTTGACAAACAATACTCCATTTATTTTCGTCTTCAACGATGTCGGAGGAAGAAGTTGTAATTGAATGTTCCTAGAACATTATCAGCACATTCAAAAAAGTAGGTTTAATAGGTATTTTAGCTTTTAAAAAATTCAAATCCAACTTATTCTGTAAATTTTGCCGTTAACGTTCGTTTTTCGAATGTCGAAATGACATTTCGTAAACTTTTCGTAAGAAACCCGTTCAGGTACTTCTCTAGAAATTGAGAGATTTCTCTCTCGATTTTTGAGATTTGACATTTTTCATTTTTCTATACTGAAAGTACACGAACGAACCTAATGATTCGGCAGTATTTTGCTCAGCTTTTCATGACTTGTGCGAGTGCCCTCTATGCGCAGTCGTCGAAGTAGATATTATTAAAAGCCCGATTAGGTTGTTTGACACAGGAGCAAATAAATGGCATAATTGTTTTGACACATTCGAGCTTTTTTCTCGCCTCTTGACACTTCAGTATCACACTGTTTGATGTCCTTTTTATAAAATATCAACTTTGTATTAGCTGTCAAATACTTTTGGTTTGACTCCATGAACCAAAGAAATAAAAGACTATGACATTAAATTTCCATGTTTTTCCTGTAAAATGTTACAGCTTGTTGTCCAATGGAAAATGAATTTGACAGACAGCTGATGCAGAAAAACTAGTCTGAATCTGAAAAAAAGTGTTTTTTCTTGCCCAATGGAAATCGACATAAGATTCAACCACCAGCTAGCTAAAACTACGCTGGTTATAAGAACCGGCATAAATCTCGCCGCAAGGATGGTACGCGATAAACCGAGGAGCTGATGCACTCTGGACGTACAAATCTACTACAATTTATTAATCAAAAACTGAACATGTGCGAGTTATTTAACAACAACTAATTCTCCATTAAAGATTAAGGCCAATGCTCAATAATATAGTCTGCTTTTCGTACACATCTTCTTTAGGGCTGTTTTTTATGGTCGTCATAATCGTCCTGCTAAGCAGGCTATTCAAACCATTGTGAGCAAATTTCGCACCAATTTCACCTTATTGGACATTAAAGCACCGACTCGTTTGCGTAGAGTGCGTACAGAGGAGAATACTGCTGCCGTATCAACCAGTATTAATGAAGACTGTGAAATGTCCATCCGCCGTTCGCGGCAATTCGATAGGTATGTGTTATTCGACCACGTGGAAAATTTTACGCAAGGATCTTGGATACAGCTGGTGCAAGAACTGATGCCAGGCAACCTGCCACAACGTCGAACAATTGGATCGTGCGATTTGACGCTGCTGGATTTTTTTTTGTGGGGATATGCGAAGTCTCTCGTCTATTCCGATAAGCCAGCAACTATTTTCGCCTTCGAAGGCAACAACATAACTCGTTTTATTTAGTGAGATACCAGTCGATATGTTATGAAAATCGTATCTAAAATTGGACATTCCGGACCATTTGAGGCGTAGTCCTGGTCAACATTTACACGAAATAATATTCAAAAAGTAAATGGCAAGAAATGATTTATCGATTCAAATAAAAATTTCACTCAATTTTCTTGTTTTCTTTTTTTTAGAACCAAACACTTAAAAAATCACCATTTAGTTCAGTTCGTCATTTCTCGTAATCCAATATTGTTTTGATCAAATTCGACGCATTTAATAAACTAAAATTTATTCGCAAGTGAAAGGCCATGACGCAAATCACAGCTATTATTATAACGCCCTTAACTCAAGCTCGATATTCAAATGCAAAATTATTGACAGACGTTAAAATGCTTTTTATTTCACCCAGCAGCGGTTATTTCGTGTCCTTTTGCCGGCATATAAGTCAACATTCGCATATGGTAATTCATTCAGATCAATGAATATTCTGAAGTCAGTTCAATGATCTAGTATTTACAGAAACAAAAGCTTTTATGACGTTCACTAGCTATATGGTTTAGGTGTCAAAAAATAAATAAATGCTAATTATCTATTCAATTTTGTGTTAACATTGCATCCATGTATCTTGTACCCGTATTAAATTAATGTTATTTCGTTTTCTATTCGGAAAATAATACATGCAAAACTGAAGTTATTATTAGACAGTGTCAATAAAGAACTGGTCATTAATCTGTTGTTTGTGTGTTGTTTTTTTTTTGCGTGTGGTCCAGTAAACTAGTATACTAGGCCCAGGTCCACCCCGGACTGTAGCGCCATCTAAGTAAGTCCAGTAAACAATCCACTGCTCCACTAATTGCCATTTGGTCAAATTTAGTTGTCAAAATCAGCACGTCAATTGGACCTCACTTTGAAAGCTAAAAAAATAAATATCGGAATTCTATCGGAGAAACTAACGAGGACTGACATTATTGGCTTATTTGTTACAGATTAGGATTTAGTTTAGGTCATAGGAGAAAATAAGATAATGAATACAATTTGATTTACAAGAGAAAACTTAAAGGAATTAGCTTAATTCTGAGTTGTTTTTGTCTGTATCTAATAAGTGAACGCATTTTAATTTATGGTATTTAAATAAGAAAGGAAAGGAATTATTTTGCAAATGAACATGTTCATGGTCGTGTGACAGTTGCGCTAATTATCCACGTCTAATTTTCTAAAAAGAGAAGCAGTTCACCAAACTCTAATCTTAAAACAGAGATTTATTTCATTTCATACCTACCTACTATGAAATAATATAAAAATATTTTCATAATTGAAATTCAGTGTTTTATTTCCTCTTCCATACTCTAGCAAAACTCAAAAAAAAAAAACTCAGTAAAACTCAAACGTCAAAGAAATTGGTTATACAACTTATTATCTTGACGAATTTTTACACCACGAATCACGATAGTGTCAGAAAATTATCTGAGGATAATTATTTAGCACAATTGACACACTATTAAGGGTTAAGACCCCGATTTACATAGAACATTTTTTTTCTTTGTTCTGTAGTGACAGATATACCTAAAAACAAAACCATTTTTTTTATTAACAACAAAAAAAGCGGACCACTATAAATAATTCCCGTTTGCATAATAAATCGATTAGAATACAACGATCGCTACAGTTTTGAACGTGTTTAGTTAAAAAGAATGCAGAATATATTTTGTCTTTCCATATTATTGCTCCCAAACTAAAAATCGAAGTAGACACACTTGATGGTTCAGGATACTCCTGATACAAAAAGCCTACTTCAAACGCCCCTTAGACTGTTGATAAACTTGCGGATTCATTAGGTCAACGGGAATTAATTTTACTTTTGATTACAATCTGCAATATTCATTGGAAATCGACCTTTAGGAATTGAAACACTTAATTGATTGCAAATAGTTATTTAAAGATTTATGCATTATGCAGCTTGATCTAATAATAAGGGTATTCACTTCACTTAAATGCGTAAAAGCCCCATAAACTGCGTAAACTGCAGAACTTTGCCACCTCGTAAATGAACTGTCAGATTTTGTATGGAGAATAGTTTATGCAGACTTCATAAACCCGACGATTTAGGTTCGGAAATCAACCGCGGAAATGTATGAATTATTGTTTGTATGATTCAAGAGTTTTTTTTTAGGAAGACCTCAAAATGAGGGTAAGAATTCAAGTAAAAAAATAATTTTGATTACTTGACAGTCGATTTACGCAATGACATTTCCGAGGGTTGTTCACTTAAAACACCGCAGACATTTATACATTCACGAGCTGCATAAATTTATCAGATTATTTGAATAATCTTAATAAAAATAAATAATTCTGTTTGCGCGCGTGATGCCCGGTTCAGAGTTAAGTGTAATTTAAGTTTGACTAGAAACAAGGACATAAAAAAATCTACCCTTGAGTGAAATTTGACGGTGAATCAATACTTTAATGAATACTGCGAAACTGGACATAAATAGGGATGAGTGTTTGCGCCTTTTCCCTAATGTCTGAAGAAAACCGCGTTCCCAGCCAGAAAGCCATCAGAAGTAAACCAGAGAAATCTCGCAACGAGCCGAAAGAAATGCTGCTTAATGACAGCTTCTGTCAGAGGAGAACAGAAGATCACAAACTTCACCGCAGAGATGGAATACGAGAAGTCCACAGTTGAGTGCGGGTCTTCTCATGCTGGGTTTCCACTTGTTGATTTGAAATTGACAATTGACGTATTTTTATGCCAATTAAACAATTGACAAGTGGAAATAGGGTATTTCGCGAAGCTATCTCTTTCAGAAGTGCGGTTTCTCTTTCACTGAAACGTCAAAAAAACTTGTAGGAAATCAAACCAAATTTTACATGCCGGGGGATAGGTTTTGCATAGTTTATTGGTGAAAAGTTTATAATAATGTGCGAAATTCTAATTGAAAACATTGCAGACCTGAAATTTTATGTTTGTTTAAAGTGTATGCAAAAGTTCAATAGATAAATTGTAGAGATTGCTTACAAAAATCCAAAATAAATTTTTATCATCACGCGCGTCGTGGCGGCTAATTTTACCATTTTCCAAATTCGAAAATCAACTAATATACGTAATAAAATTAGGGAAAATGCCGACAAATTGTTGCATTAACAACTGTACAACCAGCACAGCCAAAAATAATGACAACAAATTGCATTTATTTCCAAAATTAGAAGCGAAAATGACGAGTCGAACTCTGTCTGAAAACACATAATATGAGAGAAAGCAAAAACAGCAGATACTAAGAATTTATTTTGTATTTTTGCACACAATCTCTACAAATTTAACTATTTCACTTTTGCAAACACTTTCCACAAACACTAAATTTCCATTCTGCAATGTTTTCAATTGGTATTTTGCACTTTATTATAATTTTTTAACAAATAAAATAAGCAAGCCCTATCTTCCGCCATATAAAATTTCGATTGTTTTCCTACAAGTTTTTTAGCTGTCACTTTATTATTTTTTCTCATTTGACACTGACGTTGTCGCGAACTACTCTATAGCGAATAATTGCTTGTCAATGAATTGACTAACAGCGTTTGTCAATAACTGACAAAGAAACCACTGGACAATTTGAAAAAGCTGAATTGTCAAACAAAATGTCACTTTGTCAATAATTGACAGTGAAAATTAATTGGCATCGAGTTCATAACTTGGTCAATCAACTGACAAACGATTTTTTGCCAATAGTTGGCATAAGTGGAAATGAACTGACGGTGGTTTCGTTCAATGACATAAACACGAGAGCTGTCAAACTTTGTCAATCAACCTACATGTCGAAACCCATCTTCATGGTTAAAGTTACTCTAGTTTTCCATTGGTTTCACTCGAGAATTCACTAATTTTGAAATCCAATGGCACAAGAAAACTAATTCTGGTCGACTACACTCACGTATTGGTGAAATATCAAAAATTATTATATGCCTGCTGACAGCTCGCTTGTATAAAATACATAAATGACATGACATACATGAAATCGAGAAGCGAAATCTTCTTCTCTGAATCAACAGAAGAGTATTTTTTTCGCCAATAGAACGGTTTCAGAACCGATTTTCTTGATTCCGGAGTCCGGACTCTCCCGGACGCTTCTTTTTGCCCGATGTAAAACGTATTTATAGGTAGACTCCACATACACTCCACGGCATTCCGCGAATTATGGCACATGTGGTTGTGGTTTGCCATTTCAGTCGACGAATTTATATTTTGTCTTGGTTATTTTTGTTACTTGGTCAATTGATTAATAAATCAATAAGGATGATTCTTGGCCAATGTAAAAAAAATACGTTAGTCGCCCAATTATCCCTGTAATACTGCAATAGGTTTAATAAAACAAAAAACACGTCGAAAATTTCCATTTAAGTACCTATATACTTGTTTTACTTTTTTATTTACTAACAGTAATTTAAGACGAGATCACGACAGTTAAAACAATATTAAAATCGCCCCTCTGTATGTTTACATTTTAATTTACGAACCATTTTTAAATGCATTTGAGTAATAGATAGCTTGTGTTATATGCTTTGGTAACATTTGCGGCATTTCATTCTCTTTATGCAAGTCATCTACCAGTTCGACAATTTTTCTTTTGAAGAACCTTTGATTTCGTGTCGACAATGACAGTACATCGGGCGCAATGCCTTTGAAAAATGACATTAATGCTGCTTCTTGTCTGGTTTCTCCGCTTTCACCACTGTCATTATGTGTCATTCTGTACTTCTTACTTGGTGGTTCCCGATCATCTAATTCTACGATAATGGGCTTTTCGATTTCTCTTACATTTGAACTAGATGTCCTAATGTGTGTATAATATCCTTCTTGTTGTAGTTGGACGTTTTCGAAGTTATCCAATTCCCTGTAGTCAAGAATGTCTGAGCTCAAACTATCTTCCGGTTCGGTTTTTAGAACTGTACTCTCATTTTCTTCGGTTTCTGTCTTACAATGTGACACATGATGAGTAGTATTTGTTGATGAATCATTGCGCAGGATGGAGGGCAACAGAAACTGCATCTGGTCATGCAAGTAGAATGGTTTCTTCTTAGTTTTCACTGTTCCCAAGGCACTGTTTTCAGGATACTCGCGTAAACTTCTCAGAAATCCGGTGCGAACATTTTTCCATTTATCTCTGCAGTAAGAAACTAAAAAAACAAAAAACCTATAGTACCTCTACAGACGAGTACATGATAGCGTATCTACGTATAAGATCTGTCTACCTATTAGTCTACCTACCTGGTTTTTCGCATTCTGCGGCGATTTCATTCCAAGCGATCTCCAATTGCTCACGCTTTGCATAAGAGGACGACAAGGGATTCCATAAACATTCATGTTTCTCTACACATTCGATTACTTTTATTATGAAATCCCTTTCAGTCATTTTAACAAATAGAATTAGAAAACAAGGGAAGCGAAAATTATCAAAAATACGACGTACACGTCACTGTGATATAACCACGCGATGGTGACTAAATCGAACATCAGCGATCAGCACAGCAGACATCACTTCATCGAAAAACATTGTGCCCATGTCCGCCACATGTCGATAGTGTGTTTTACGTTTGTGTTGGTGGGATATCACCACATCACCTACAGAGATATTGCTTTGGAGGAAATTAAAACTGCGAAAAGGTTTACTTACCACATAGCCGTAGCTTGTTGGTATATTATATACCAGCTGCTTTGCTGGTTCGTTTGACTACATATTTTAAAATATAGCCATAGCTAATCAATGTAGTGGTATAGACATTTATACAGGTATGTAGATCACTTTTGTTTAGACGGCTGGCATGTGTCATATTGTGTGAAACAAAACATCAGTAGCTTAGTATAGTGTTGTAGGTATACAGATATACATATTACTTACATACACGCGTTAATTTGTAAAATTTAGTACTGTTATCAGCTAGATTCTGCATTGCAGTGGCGTGTCCAAGAACCCGCCAAGTAATCAAGGGGCTTGGACTCTTGGACGTTCCAATCACTGTTTGTGTCCTAAATGCAGTATAACAGGTGTCATCGTTCAGTCAAAAAATGTAATGTAATGTAAAAATGTAAAGCATTCAATAATATTATTTTATTTGCATATGTTGTTAAGATGTCAAGATTATCGTTGACTTCTTCAACAATTGTTTGTTTATCGTCCGACATTCATTTTTCGTCAAGCGCTGAGTTGGTTTTATATCCAACGACGACGTTTACGACGTTGCATGAATGCCCCTAGTAATTTCTCAATTTTTCAGCTGTCACTTGTCGCAATTCTAAATTCTTATGAAATAGAGCACAGATATATTTGCCGTTGCACCATACCTATCGAGGAGGAATGTACTTTGTGAAATAAAGTCAACTTAAATTTAAATTCGTAAATGTATAACAATATCCAGAAGCCATTTTGTTTTATACGAAAATAAAACTGTATATATGGCATCGCATGACATCAATGATCTATCCAATAATTCTGCACCATGTCTGTCTTTTACCATCAGGTAGTATTTGAACATCCCACTCATCATAAAGTTTCATACACCTATTAATTTGACATTGAAAACCAAGCTAAAACATAACTGTCAATTCCTATCGCTCTTAATGAAGCCCCCTATTTCGGACCCCACATTCGGTAGTCGGTAAGAGTTATTGATATTTGAGACTAAGCAGCATGTTTAAAAGAATTACCAAAAATGATTAGGTACTGCTACTTCTTAATGTTATAAGCGCGGTTCAGACTAAAAATGTTAAATTGAGAACAATAAAGAATGCGAAATGCGATTATTAGAAGCTGCCTACTCGTATTACATTGAATTGTTTTTACTTCCGCAAATCATTTCCTCTAGGTAGGGCCTCAATATTCTTTTGACTCTTCTTTATAACGAAAAGTACAAGTCATTATTAAACATTTCCTCACATAATCACAATAACCGCCATTTTGATCTGAACTTCAATTTGACTCTTACTTCAAATGACCCAATATCCGCTGAATCGCAGCTAATTCCTGTTAAACATCTTGTCCGCTATGCATTTGCTGTACGGACCAAATAAACATAGACATAGTTTCTATTTAAAATATTTCGCACGCAATGAAATTAATTAGCCCGTCAGAATAGATGGTGCGCGCCGATCATAGATGGAACACACGATCGAAAGTCCATCTATGTTCAGGCTAACAGTGCCTCAGTGCGCAAACAGAAAATAAATCGGCCTATATGATCAAACATGCATACCGTCCTGCACTTATGGCTATCTAATTAATGACGTTTCTTAAGCTGCGCACGCATTTGGTCATTTTGATTTTCCTCTTGCGGCTAGCTCTTAACTGGTTTGCTTCAGTGGATGACTTTTTAAACGAGTCTTTTCGATTTCATTTTAAGCATAAAATAAAAAATGATATTACATGTGGAAAGAAAACTCTCACTCGAGCAACTTTGGTCAATCTTTTGACACTTGCGTCGAAAGCGAAATCTAATGTCATAAGTAACTGTGACCAAGTATATGTTTTTTTTTTTTTGTTTATTTTGTAATCACACCATTCCGACAGCTTTCTTTAGTTACTATGACCGAGAGTAGATCTAGGTATATAAAATAATTCCCTCGAAAAAATAAAACAATTAAGACCATCTAAAAGGTGCAATGTTACAATAGTTTCAGCTTCTACTTGACACGAGAAATGAAAACAACATTATCACGGTTATAATCTTGTTTATGACCTTCATTAAGATGACTATCTTCGCCGAAAAGTGTGTATATAGACGTGTCATGAACAGAACCAACAACGAGATGAGAAATCACCTGTAAACTGACATGATTCTTTATACTCTACACTTCTCCACTCGTGTCACGGTGACGTTTTAATTGTGACTGATGTGTCTATGAACAACTTAACCACATGATTGATAGTTTAACTCTGATGACCTTTTGACAGATAATGGAAAACGATGTTTCATAAAGACGGGGGATCGCGAAGCAGATCTGTGAGGAAAGAGTGTCATTGATTTGGTATAGTCAAACTCGTTTTAAACACTTTTCTTTCCAAATACTTTTTTTTTTTTTGGTAAAAACGTTTTCTTTCGCCCCATTATTGAGGTCGAAATTAGTTTTATTTCGAACCGGATTTGTAAGCATCAGCAATTATTGCCACTCCCAGAGGTTATAGTTTATAGATAGTTTTGACAGTTGAATTTCAATATGGCGTTTACAATTTCACATAAGAAGAGGCAAAGGAATTTATTTAAAAGAAAATTTAAACTCGTTTTCTGTTAGATGGAATATCTTTTTTTGTGAATATCGATAGCTTAAATGCAGGCAGAGAGTTGAGATAACATTAATCGACTCAAGTTTGACTCAAGCTGGATTGATTTTGGACAAGGTCATCAAGTTACTTTCTTAATGTCGTGGTTGTGGATTGCATGCATTTTTCTACTCTGCCTCGGCGTTTAAGGCTTGTTAGTGATGTTGTGTCACCTTAAAGTGGCTCTTGGGCAAAATTAGCTAAACAAGTTATTTCTGTTAAATATTATGAACTAATCAAATTTAAACAAATTACCTCTTGTGTTTATGTAACTGAAAAAAAAAAACAAATAAAAAAAAAAGTCTTCATCGTTAGCAAAATTCATGTGTGATGTGGTAAAATCTGTTTTGCTACTTTTATTGTGGGGGGTGGGAAGGCGTAAAACATACTATATGGCCCGATAGTTAATCGTTGATCGACAACTGTCGATTGATCGAGAACTGTGATTGTCGATTGCGATCGATATTTGTCGATTTGACAGTCGCTTGTACTCGATTACAAATGTCTGATCGATGCTTTCTCTTGGAAGTAAAAACATTTTGTGCATACGAATAGCTAAAATCAATCGACGCAATCGACAATTGTCGTGACGATCGCTTATCGACAATCACAATAAGGGCCTATACCAAAAGATACAAAAATTAAACATTTGTTTTACATGTTACCTAGACAGAGACGTTCAAAGTCTATAGTTTAGTGAGTTTGACTTGATTTGTTTGAGTTTTCATTGACGTTTATGGAGTCAATAAATCAAGTTAAGAATTTCTCCATCACTGAGTTATTAAGTTGGCTGTAAAAACTCTAAGCTAAGGCGCGAGTTATACAAAAGTCAGCATCAATTTATTTGATATTTCATTTCGGCAGGCAACAGTTAAATTTGCGGCACTTCAGCTATAGAAAAGAAATGCGAACATCAACATACCACCAGCATAGCTTGCTTCTTATGTTCGATACCATTTCTATTTGGTAAAGAGCAATTAGTGCAGTGACATTGTAGCTGTGAAATAAAGCACATCGTATGCCATTTTTGTTAAATGTTTTTTATATATCTACATATCTTATCGACTTAGGACGACTTTATTTTAATGTGCTCAATCGCTTTAGTGAATATTTTCTTGGTGTCGTGAATCAAAGATATGTATATTTAAAATTACAATTCAATTGATAAACAATAAATTCGTTTTTCATTTAAAATTTGCATTTGACGTCCCTTATGCTCTGCTGAACTCACACCACCTTTCTTTTTAATAATTATCTTATTTAATTTATTGTTCTATTGATGTGTGTCTGATGCTATCATGCAAAAATAAATAAAAATGCTAATTTGATTTTATTAGAGCTTCTCCTTTCACGCTAAATTATAAACATTATGTGCATATATTTAAGCGCTTTGTTTTCTTTACCGAATATCAAAAATTATAATTACTAATAAATATAAACGTATATGTATATTGCTAGACACATTTGTTCTTTCATTCATTCATTCATTTTCAATGCCCCGCTTATCTATTAAAGGGTGCTTAAGTGAACACTCGATAAATCTCGATCTTTTGCCGTGGACTCTAAATCATCGAGAATAATCCCTATGCGGGGAGAGAAGACTTTGAGCCTGCCTAAAGGAACTGATTGCATTGGAAGTTGAGGCCATACGTTTGACATGACCAATCTACTAAAGCATGGACCGCGATTTAATGCCTTTTACTCGAACGCTACTACAGTTTATCTAAAGAGACCAAATGGGCCTCCAGAAGAGAACTGGCAATTAGGTACTGTAGTATCGGCACTGTGCGATGCCAACACTTAACTATATAAAATGTAAAACAATGAAAATAAAGTCGCACTTATAAAATAAAAATACGGAAAATAGAAGTCAATTGATAGAAAAATATAAAGCAATCGACTATGAAATATTGGGTCTCTACAGGTACATACTGCAGTACCAATAAACTCCCCTTTTTGGAAAGGATCACTATCAGCCCTAGCTTTACAACCATTCGATTATGGATTGCGGGACCATTAGACCCTCGCAAACTATACCATCCTTCAGGTCTATCACGAAAGGGCTAATTCTAATTTGACAAGCTTGGCAATATCCGAGACTGGCTTGATTCGTCTTGTCGTCTTAGATGTGCGCTTCGTCATTTTCCCAAAATTGAAAATAATTTGAAAAATTATCTTAAATATTGTGGATTTTTGCCGCATATGTATAGCGTTGCCAGATGTTAGGATTGTATACATTCTTTTCATTATTCATTTAATATTTATTTTAATAAAATAAAACTACTAGGTATGCCCAAAATATATGTGCAGAATTTTTCGCGCAGAGGATACAGAACACACACGTTTAAATGGAAGAGAACAAATGTAAATTCAGCATGCGTCGCAGTACTGCAAGCGAGCTGGCTCTGATTTACTACACTTTTTCAAAGAAATCGGAAATTCGCACCAAGTGCAAATATCCGACAATACTTCGGAAATTCGCACGATGCGAGGGGTGCGAATTTGTGTACTCTTCAAAAGAAATCAAAAATTTGCTTAGACTTTATGAAGATGTCTATTTTTGACCTAGACTCTTCACTTGAAGTTTCAGCTTTCGATTGTTCACCAACGAAAAGTGTTCCATGTTTGAGTGCTATGAGGATGCAACACTAATAGAGAACCTCTGAATCAAGAACTTCAACTTAATGTTCCAGATCACAACAGAAACTATGGAAGCTCTATTTTAATAAGATCAACTCGGACCATCAAACCTGGCTTTTTCGCCCCTGGTGCGAATTTCCGATATATTGTCGGATATTCATTCGCACCGGTGCGAATTTCCGCTAAACCAAGCAAAAGCATGACGTTTGGGTATTGTATGACAGAACTTACTGCAATTACGTCGAACGAAAATTCTGTTCGTGTGTCTTTCTTACTGCGCGCGTCACTTCGTCCAGAAATTCTGCACATGTATTTTGGGCATTAACGTCAGTTTTGCATCTGAATAGATAAAAAGAATAATATTCAAATTTTTTCGTCGGAAGCCAGCCAGCTGCTAGAATTGATTTTAGATTTGCCTTGCTCTTGCTGATACTGGAATTGAAAGTGCATGTTTAACGATTTCGTAATTTTTTATAATAAGAAACATATGACATTTGGGCTCAAATAGTACGGGTACAAAACTCTAATTTAATACTTTAAAAAAATGAAAATGTATTCATTCAGTATGCCAAAAATTGACACGATTTTTGACATGTGTAATAGTAGCTTTTGCAACAGCAAATTTGTCAAGAAAAGACAAAAATAGCGGTATCACATTGTGTGTGTTGATAGCGAAACCAAAACGCTGTCTATAAAATCTGTCACAGCTGCAGTGTCATTGCCATAGTGTATTCATGTGTTTAGCATTTGAAACATCTGACTCGCCAAATTAATATAAAGCACGTCGTCGACCTAGAATATTTAGTGTACCAAAACAAGAACTAACAAAATAATATTCAACTTTCCAATCCCATCTGTCTTTTTTAATTTCGTGAACAATTTAGCGTTCGTCTGCCTACGCTTATTTTAATTTAATCGGTAATACGTAATAGGTTTGTTTCTGCGATAAATGTATCATTTGCATTTGAAAAGGTTTTTTTTATCTTCGATAAAAGGGATAAGTTATAATGTACATTAAAAAACAAAATAACATATTTACTGTTAATTCTCAAAAAGGGAAATATTTTTGAATCATCATAAAATGCAAATAACGTACACTATTTATACAAACACGACAGTTTTTATTACCGTCTTAACCGAACCTTTGACCGAGAAGTGATAGTGAGAAAATAAATCCAAAAACAAGCTGATATTTTATATTTGTTTTATTTCAATTAATATTCAGGTCAGTAAACTCTGTTAAACTATTTTTAAAATATTGATTGTACACTTCAAAATAGATCAAAGGATTAGAGGTAATTAATAACTTTTAAAATATTTTTATGTATAAGTTTTATCAGTGGCCACCGAATTTTGATTAAGTGTTATCCAATCAAATTTAAATAATGCTAACAGCCTGAGGGAGAGACTGAAGGAGAAATTTATGGCAAAGAATTCAATAGAAATGTGGTAAGAATAAGAAGTCGGGTGTAACTAACAATATTTGGAAAAGCCGTAAGCTTAATGAGTTGTACCCTAATTACATAAGTTTTAGACTTAATCTAAAGATTTTTATCATCATAACCAACCAAAAAAAAATTAAATATTTGTATGGCAGCGCATTTATACAAAAAAACAAAACAATATTGCCCTTGCTAAAGCATAAAGTTAAGGGAGAAACAGATTGACAAGTCACCAGTAACATTAAAAGCCACAGAACACTTTTTAAAACCACAAATTTTTAAGGGCTCACTATAAAAAAAAATTTGTGTTGTTTAAAAGTGTTAACGCTCACTGTACGTATATGTGGCTTTCCACATGCCGCGTACTACCTAAGTGTTATCGGACACAGGCGGGTCCAAGATGGATGATGATTTTCTCAGTTCCGTTCTCCTTAAACCAGTCTTTTAGAATTTAGACTACCAAATAACTGTATAGTGCCTTTCAGGCAGAAATTATTTTTATTCGCGAAGCCGCTGAACTGCTAAAGGTGAGATCGATATCGAATTCAGACATCGCTATCTACCTATACGAACAGTCAAGCAGCCATTAAAGCACTCGATTCACCAATATTAATATCAAAATTGGATATGCACTGTCGTAAATCTTTAAATGAGATCTCGGGTAGGTGCTAGGTGCACGTTAACGCTGTTCTGGGACCCTCATAGAGACATACTAGGTAATTATCAAGCAGACGAACTAGCAAGGAACGGAACGAAAATGGAACTCTCTTCTGATAAGGCCCTAGTTATAGCTATCATTGAAATGCATCATTGGAACAAATCAGTGGAATGGTGGTTTCATTTTTTTTACAAGTCGGTTATAGCAATCATTGAAAAATTCCTGTCAGTGAAATAACCTGTCAGTGACTTTTCAACAAACGAGTCTAGGCTTTGAGGTTAGAGTTGATCATTGAAAGCAAAACTGACAGCTGAGAATAGGAAAAGAATCGAACACATTAGTGAAACGATTGGGTTCCAAATTGGAGAAACGAGAATCAGCTGTTCATTGAAATCGATTTCGATCAGTGAAATAATAAAATTGAATTTAAAGAAGAGTTTTAGTCAGAATTAAGTAATTTCTTTCGTAAAAAAAATCCACAATTGATTACCTTTATTTTGATACCAACTAAAGCCAACATTGTTTGATTAATCGTCTTAAAATCGGAAAATAAAATTTTCAATGATGCATTTCAATGATAGCTATAATTAGGGCCTAAAGGTGAGTCCCATGTGCCAATCAAAACAACAAAATTCAATGTTCCCTTATTAGCGCTGCAACGAGAGATGGAAGGATCTTGACAGCTGTAATAATGCAAAACAAACATGGCAACAGATAAGTTGGCGGACGACAGAAAACCTGTTAAATGTCAGTAGATGGTAGATCACACATCGGAACTCTTGTCGAAGTATTAGCAGGTCACTGTGATAATTGCCAACTAACCTAACCTAATCCCTCTACAAAAATCCGTTATTATTTTTTGCCGCCTATAAGTTATCGTAGCTCGTATTCTAGCAAATTGCAATTGCAAAAAAAAGAAACTGTCAAAAATTACTCTATATAGGATAATTTATTATCTTGCTCCCGGAGCAGTGTAATTTTTTGACAGCTGAAAAATTCGTTTTCCACCACTATAACGAAATGCAAATTTACGATAAAGCCAAAGAGCTCACAGCATCAGAAGAATAGACAAAATAATCGTCCCATTTTTTTTTATTGCTTTACTGAAATAGATTCTTCATTTATGATAACTTCTCCTCGATCACGCACAAGAGAAGAGAATCTCTGCTATGGTTATGCGCACTAAATGACAAAATTACCTTCAGGACATATTTTATTACTAATTTTTTCCGTAGCAGGACCGAGCACAGTTTCTTTGCCTGTCAAATATCAAAACTGGTTATCCCAAGTTGCAGCGAGGTGGCTAATAAAATAATCGCACTTCTTTATGTACAAAGATCACATCTAACGGGTGGGCCAAATACAAGTTTCCTTTCAAAAATGTACAAAATTAAATTTTTTCCATGTATTATGGCTTTATTAGTAAGAGCAAACATTCCCATTAATTATGGAACACAACGTCGTTCAAGTGGCTGCCTTGGATGGCTTCGCAGTAGCACATTCTGGTCACTCCAATTTTCTAAGACCTTGATGATAATTTAGGGCTGTAGCTCACGGATTGCTTGGATGATATTGGCCTTAAGTGCTTGAATCGTTTCCGGATTATTGGTGCAGCATCGGTCTTTCGCGGTTTCCCACAAAAAAAAGTCGAAAGGAGTCAAATCGCAGCTCCGAAGAGGCCAACGCCAATACGGATGATAACACGATTTGGGAATTTGGTGCACAAAAGATTGATTATGGCATGGGCTGTGTGACATGGCGCGCCATCCTGCATGAAGCATAGGTCGTCCAAATCAATGTCTTCAATTTCAGTCGGTTAACATGGCTCTGTAACGCCCACCGTTGGCCGAAACGTTGAGGCTAATTTTTGGAGAAAAATTGTCTAATGACACAATTCACAATCACACAATTCACAATCCGCACCAAACTGTCACTCCCTGTCGATGCATTGGCTTCTCGACAATAACGTGCAGGTTTTCCGCGTAGGGGACCAAGAGTGTTGTCTACTAGCATACCAGTTTCACGAACTGTTTGGGCTACACAGCACCCACTTTTGAAATAAGTTTTCAATATTTCCCAACGTTTTTCAAGCGTAAAAATAAATAAATAAATAAATAGGTGGCGCAACAGGCGGTAGACACCCTAGGCCTAGCTTCTCGCAGCCATTCGTTTGTGTGAGTTTCTATTTTTGAGATGAATGGAAGGGACCTACAATTTTATGCCGAGTCCCAACGGCTGAATTGAGAAGCTTTCTAAGGACAGTCATACTCTCGGATGTTTGTCAGACGTTCGCGGGAGGTGGCGCAGTAGAAAAAACTTTAAGAAGTAATTTATGTTTTTCCCGGGACCGAACCTGGGATCCCTCGCAGAGTAGTCCAGCACACTAACCACTGCGCTACTGCGTAAAGCGGAGGTATGATACTGACTTTCTGTCAAGATTTCTAGCGGGAAACAGCAGTCAGTGTCAAAATATAAATCATAGGTTATTTTGACACTGACACACTGAAAAGAAACCCGGAGATGGCTCACCCTTTACAATTTCGTTATTGCAGTAGCTATACATTTGAGATGGGTAGGTAATGGATTTAAGTATTAATGCTTTAATAGCTTATCAGTAAAATCGCTGAAACAATCACAGAATCAAATGGATTGGGCATGCCAGTTGACGATATTGGTCAGCAATTTGACAGCCTTTAGACAGACACATACTTTGTTTTGCGACATTCTTTCCATCCTATTTTTCATGCAACCTAACAATTATGCAATTTGCATATTAGTTATCCGACTAAACATACATATTTAAATAAAGTTCCAACTCATTTTAGCACTTACTCCATCTCCTAACCAAACTCGTTCCTGCATCGGGCATGTGCAACTTCCAGATGCTCCCAATTCTTCAGAGAACATGTTATACAACATAATCCGTTGCATAACGACCATATAGATAAAGCCAGCTACATACACGTAATCTAAACGGTCTCTTTTGCGAGATCAGATACAAGTTCTTACAGACTACACCTATTTCCGATATGGAATTCTAAACATGTTCAATAGCTGAACAACCGATGATGAGATCAAAAGAAATCGAGATCAATTTATTTTTCACATAGCGTATTATAAATTCTAATCCATCTTGAGTTCAGTAGCCCCCAATATTATAAGTCAAATGCTAGGGGAAATAATATATAAACATTTATATTTATTTTATTGTTTGACCAAAATACTTTTGGATAGTCAATTAATTTTAATAAAATGTGAATTAATTACTCCTGATGACGTCTTTATTTTAATGAATACAGTTTAGATCGCTTTATACTGTCGGGTCCAATTAATCTTCACCAGGCAGCAGCATCACGTTTCCTTTTTCTTTTTGCAAAAAAAAATGAAATTCCAAAAATTTTAATAAATGACGTTTTGCGGCAAAAACAAAAACAAAAAAACATATGTTTCACTTCGATGCCTTAACGAGCTTTTACTGTGCAGATGAACTTTTAATGATGTTTTTTCCGTATACGTACATATTATGAAAGGTAATTAAGTTTAAAAAAGAAACTCATTTCGCAGAGAGACCGTGATTTTTATTGGGTTAGTGACCGTTATGCCCCTTTGTAGAGGTGTATTACTGTTGAATAGCATTTGTTTAACGATCGAATATGTTGATCGGTTTTATGAAAGTCTTAATTTGCTTCGAGGTGCTGCTATACCACGCGACACACCTTATCCCGCCTCTTTTTGTGGCATAAATTAATGTTTCATAATGTGGCGCCAAGGTACTGTAGGTGGCATAACTTTATCTTGCATAAATTTAAATATTTTGTTGCAAAAATAGTTTAAATAAAAATTTATTACAAATGACGGCTACTTTATTTTGCTTGACTGTTCTAAATTGCGTAGAAACAGTTACCATCTAATACATAATTGTTTGACCGAACGGCAATGCTGTTGTTTTACCGATATAGGTAGATTGCAGGAGTTGCCAACCTCCCAGTCGCAAGAATCTTCGATCACCTTGAGCTGGGAGATGGCGTATTCCCACTCATGTCATTTGCTTTGCCTTTATTTATGTTGTGTTTGTTTACCAGATTTTTAAGTGAATTGTGTTTTTCTATTGTTGATAATTTAACATGCGGATAAAGTTTTTTGTAATAAGCTTGTAATATTCATTAAATTCATCTTCCAAACATTCTAATAAATCCATATTAGAAAACTTGTGACTGCAATCTACGCTCGTCAATGAAAAAATGCTCTATATTTTTTCCAGCCACTTAAAATTTGTAAATATTTTGTTTATCTTTCAGAAAAAAAAAAAAACTACTTGAACCGGCTGATATTCCATCAGAGAATAGTTCAGTTTTCTTTTGGCCCGAAGTGGATGATATGGATAATGAACGACATGTAGTTCCAACAGGACGCCCTGCAACGAGCCGAACATTTATGAAGGCATAGTTAGGCTATGTCACACAAAGGCGTAGTTAGCTGGCCCCCGAGTTCGTGCGGTTGGCCCCCGTTATACTTTTTCTTGTGGCGTTTTATTAAGTCACAGGTCTATACAAATAAGCCGCAAACGATGGGGGCCCTCAAGTTCAATATATATCTTGCTATAGCTCAAATTCAGCCTAATCTGAACGCCAGAGTCATCAAAAATGGGATCTATCGGATGCGCACCCCATAACGAAGCTGCGATCATTTGAACGATTTTATATTCCACACATAATGTGGCATTGATATGCTTTTTAAATCAAATGTGAATCAAATGATAAACTCTTCAAGATATTTTGTTTAATTTTCACATGTACTTTATTCGTCTTATTAATAAAACAAATTCGTATCCTACTCTCGAGACTCACAATTGCGAGTCCTTAAATCGAATGTGGAAAATATAAATGGATATTAGTAGGCAAAGCAATTTCCAGGGCACAGCTTGTATGTTCAGTACATGAGCGGTGCACTACGCACAACTATGTACCTTTACTGGACTTAATGTTTCATACTACCCCTTGATGTATTTAGCAAGCAAATGGCAACGAATGCAGCCAAAGACGAAAGACGAAGTTGGTGGGGGTGTTTTCTTAATTCGAAGCTCTTCTTCCGTCTACCAAACTATTACAGCGTGCTCCAGGCGGGAATTATATCTAAAGAGAAAGTATTGTATTAGCTCAAGAACAACCCTTTAAGATAGCCAAATCAAATCGTTGGATTCTTTCTTTATAACTTCTCTAGTAGTCTTCGACTGTCAATCATCTCCAAACAGTTCAACGTTCACATTTTTTTGAGGCCGGGGCATAGAGGCATTTCAGGGAATTGTAAGACCGATGAACTCGCCATAATTGGAACTATTATACCCATCCTGCTATGCACCCTAGGAACAGCAATCGCTTTTTGCAAACAAAAATTGAAGCTGGATGCTATCGAGAGAGCAAATCTTAGGTGCGGACAAGTGGCACTAGGTACTTGTCTAGCGACAAAACAAATTTGGCCTAAGCTGGATTCAAAATGTTCTAAGAAAATGATTTCTCTCAACAGATTGCATATCGGCACCACCACAATAGTTGTCATTATTGGACATTGCCTGATAGGAAAGCATGCCGTAAGGCTAGGCCTTTTTGTAAACGACTTTTGCAGAATCTGTATGGATGAAGAAGAGGAGAAAACTACTCCTCCTCGTCCATGCAGCTTCTACAGAAATCGTTAGAAGGGATGCCCAGCCTGAGAGCATGTCTCCCATACATACAGTGTCCCGGGATGACACCTACTAATGTGCTTATATTGGACAATGGACCTAAGTGTGTTGGCGTTTCCTAGCTGGCAGCCACTTTCAACCAACCAAAGCCCAATAAAATAACATTTTCAGTTCTCTATTATGTTAGTTTTTTCTAACGTTAAATGTTAAAAATATTGTTTAATTTTTTTTGTAAGAAGGCATACACACTTAGGTTTTTGAGGTAACCTTTTCTTTATATTGAAAGTTTCGAAAGTACACAACGAACCTTAATTTGTAAGTCGGCTCTCGCATTTAGGCAATAGGAAACTACGCGATTTTATCGCTTGCAATTATATTAGGTACTTTGAATTAAATTAGAGGTCTCACATCAAAACAACTCTTTATCGGTCAAAGAAAAAATGTTGCTGATTGCGACAATATTTATCGCTGGCGATACACAGCGCATGTTGAAAAGCAACAAATATTGCTTCGTAATAGCAACATTTGTCATTAGACGTTTGCGCATAAGTACTACGTTTTATTAACTTTTAAAAAATATTTTGGACGATCCTGTTGTTAATACAAATTTCGTAGAAATAGTGGGAAATATTCCTGATAGCTAGAAATTGCTGACAATACTGTTGCATCAATATGAGAACAGGTTAAAATAAAATTGCGTATTGCTTATTGGCAATTGCTAGTTGATTTGTTGCTCATTGGCTTGTTGCCTTAATGTGTCAAATATCAAAACAGTGACATGTGTCAAACTATCACGTTGAGATCATCCTTTTTTTTTAGTTTTGTGCAAACCTATAACTGCTTCTCATACGAGCAGTTTCATGAACATATGTAAGCAAACATGACAAACGGTAACAATATGAATCAAAATGACATTCTTCTAAATATGTTTCTAATTTGGCCCTAATGAAAACGTAGTATAGGCTTAAGAGAATGCATATACGAAATTTGTAACGAGCATTTCACTTCAAGCAACTATACAATACATAACCTACTTAACTGCCATTTCACCTTTACAACTAACAGTTTTTAACATCTCTGACAACTGCTAAACACTTTAACTTACGACACCTTAAATTTACTCAACCCGATTTCAGAATTTTACCGCTACAAGAGATGCATAGTATTTTTCTTTTCAGTCGGCACCAAAGACACACTAATCTAGTCCCACTGTGTGGGCGTTAAATCAACAAAATCATGGTCCGTCGATGCGTTACAAAATACACACACTCTTGGTCTGGCCAAGACATTGTTTTTGTTAAAAATTCCAAAATGTGACAGCTATCGCTACACTTCAAAACCTGATCAGTGATCAAATATATTCTGCTAATAAAACACAATTTCTCCAGTCAGCTTTGGTGCGTGCATAAATATTAGATCCCCAACCGTTTGGAGATGCATCCAATTCAACCCATGATTTTCTATACATGAATATCTTTGAAGACAACTTGAACTTCCCATATCCACTCGTGTTTAAAGTCAAGTATTCTCTTCATCATAAATATCGTAAAAATATGAGAATCGATGTGGAAACTACACAAAACGTAGTTAATTTTAAATGGATTGTCATCGTATCTGGTTAGAAAAATTCGAACAGGTACCTGTCTGACTCTGGAGATACACTCCTCACACTCACCTGTTGTGTGTCCGGTTGGGAGTGGAAGCTACAGCTACAGTGGTATAAATTATTCCAATTCTATTTCCAAGTTCAAGACAGAGGCGATAATGTTCCCCTTTTGTGGGTAACTTCAAGAGATCCAGACCAGACACTCACTGGCAGCGAAGGGTAATCCAGACTTTATGAACCAAATCCAAAGCAAAATTGTTAATCACTTTAACTAGGTATTTATTATATCTTCTTCGTATTTTAATTGGATTTCTTTTACAAATTACACTATACACTCACAGGCACAGCACAGAACATGAATAACAATAAAGTAGATATTTTATTTTATTTTCTATTTCTATATAAGATTTGTTTAGTTGTTGATGGATTAGGAACTAATGTATAAACTTGATTTTTTTCAAATTTTCCTTTCTTTTCTCACTGATATTCGTCTTCCTTTTAAGACGTTTTCCTTGTGTGGCAGTTTTCACTTTTTCTATCCAATAGATACAAGTAAAATGAAAAACTAAACAAACAGATACACAAACTCGAATATTTTCCACGTTAATCTGTAGACTTGGACCGAAACTTAAGACATCAAGAACCGACGAGCGCAGAGCTAAGACTAAACTTACGCTTGGGCTTGGATCTGGATGGTACTCATGGTAGTTTGTGTTGATGAGAGCCGCGATGCAGAGCCAAACTTGGCCAAACTCTGGCTCTACTAAAACCATGGAAAAGAGCGCATGATAAAAATGTATCTAATCCGTGTTGTTGTATTTTCCTACTCTGCCTCTGCTACTCTGATCAGGTGTATATTGTAACCTGTGTACATAAGGTAACCGATTTTACCTGTTGTTTGTATTGAGTTTCTGATGTTGCCCTTACGTTCTTCCTATTTGGTGCATCTTTAATAGTTGGTTGTTGGACGTTGGTAACTTGGTGGATGTTAGGTATGTTGTGTGACGACAACACAACAACAACAATGACAACAATGCGACCATTCTATCCGACTTTGTGGGAATGGAATCAGCAAAGTGTGACCATAGAGGACATGAGCATACGTTTATGGTTGCCCGTCTTTCTATAGATGGCTCTTTTGCTTGTGAATTTGTTATTTGAGACGGTTGGATAGTAGTGAGACATGCTCAAACTTCATCATTTAATAATGGGGTGCGCTGTCGAGTTATTATAGAAAATGTTTATATGTCTCGCTAGTAATGTTACACCTGTATAAGAAGATGGAAGTTTCAATAAGTGGTTCTAATTTCTTCCAATTCCAAGGTAGGTATACATTTTTCATGAAAACAAATCGCATTCAAATTTGGGCTTAGTGATTAGTTTGCTGAGCTATTGAAAAATGGATTTCAACCACGGTGAAAGGTTTTGACCACAACTCGAAAAGACCTACTACAAATTAAAAGTTTGAAACGCAGTGACAGTCCAATTATATGACATGTGACATTGCCCGCGTTCCATTGACCGCTAGATGACTAGCGGAATGCCAAACTCCATATAAAAAAAACTGACATTTCACAATATGTGCTAGAGTTCTAACGCAAATGATGAAATGTCAGTTTTTTTTATATGGAGTTTGGCATGAGCGCTAGTCATTTAGCGGTCAATGGAACGCGGCCATTGTGTAATCTGTTCAAATACTTTGCAACGTTCTATATAGATAAGCCCTTAAGAAAAGCTAATTTGTCTTCAAAACTTAAACTGAACCAGTTTTCGACCGCATCAACAGCGCAGGTGACCATTTGATTTGAAGAAAATAATGTGAAGCTATAACATTTTATATATTTTTCTTAAATTTTATATTTACCTGTTACATAAGATAAATCTTAACGAACTCTAACCTAATGAATTAAATTACGTAGTTAAGTGTAGGATTACATAGGATTAAGAGACTATAATATAAGAATGCCATTGGAATTAATTAAGGCTCAGAAACTACATATATTTAATTAAGGTAAGGAGGTGTAATGTTGGTAATGTTATGGCAATACTTACGGCTGTCAGAGTTATGGAGCGAAGAGGTTTTTATGACAAGTGAAATTAGCCGTCAAATCTGAACGAAAAGCAATTGAAGTAATGAAAGCCTAATACGAAAATTAGAATCGTCTTTCCTTAATATATTACAACCACGTCTTTTAAGAAAATCACATTTCGAAGGAGTAATTTTTGAAAAACGTAGCTTCGAAAGTGCAATCACTAAAAAATATTTGGCCATTTTTAATGTATAAAACAAATTTTAAAAAGTGATTAAATCATGGAATGTCTCCCATTCTTTTTTTTTTGTTTGCTTTTGTCAAATAAAAAAGATTCTAATAATTTATTCTGGTCTGACATCAATCACAACTGATCACAACACTCACTCATCAAGTGAAGCATTAGTATATAACGGGATCTGACATGATTCTGGTTAGAGAATGTTATTTATAAGCAAATATAAGTTTACTCCTATACTACCAAATAGATTTTTGTAACATATCATATGGCATCAACTAAACTAAACACGCCTACAGTCTACAAGTAATCTGTTTGGGGCAAAAAGGAAACTAAATGTTTTCAGGCACATAGGTTGACGTGCTATGGTGTTGACAATAAATTGGCGGAAACATTTTTTGCTTGGGAGACGTAACTTTTTTATTTTACAAAAATTTTGCTTTTGCCAGATCGGAAATGGTAAAGAATTTGTAGCTAGAACTAAATACTCTACTAAATCAATGGGCAAAAGTCAATAACAGCATCTTTTCTGCCTGAAAGATATGGTGAACTACTTGGTTGAAGAAGCAATGTTAGCCTCTGTTGGCTCATATAGGGATAAAAATGATAATGACGCACTCCCTAGAGAGAAAGTAATAATCCAGGAACTTTCATTCTGAGGAAGAAGGAATCACACTGTCAAATTAGAATTCAGAAAACTAGAGCAATAAAACAAGATCAGATACTGGAACAACTCTTAGGGCATGAGGCAAACCAAGAAACTTCCAGGGAACCGGATAAGGTTCTATGCATCCATCGGCATAAGCAAAAATAACATTCGTATCATAAAGGGTTTCCTATCGGGCCATTAAAGACTCAATACATTTATATATCTAGGTTAGGTACATATATGAAGAAGTCTCTGCAGATTCTGCTTTTCAGACTTTTCATACAGCCATATTTTAATGTCTTTAGTTGGGCATTTCACAACATGTCGTCAACGAAGAAACAAGTGAAGGCGCAGGGATTTGACTTAATTTTTAACATCTTTTGGTGTCCCTTCCACACGTCTGTGAATGATTTTTTGCTGTCAAACACTCAAATGTCAAATTTCAGTCAGGGGGCTTATTCCAAAATGCGCGGCGCATCGCTTTTCATGGCGGATTGGTATTTTTTTATTTCCAAAGGCGATTTGATCCATTCAAAACCGATAGCTGTTTAGGTGACGGTTTGCTGGCGGATTTATTGCGGATAAAAAATAAACTAAATTCTTATGACGGGAAAAAGCTGCCAAACTTTTGGGAAAATAAAAGGAAAATTGGAAGTTTAACTGGAAAAAAACTGAAAAGCACAGTTCGCATTTGAGAATAAGTAAAAGCGAAGACGGTCGAGATCGAAGTTTCGCTTTCAATACGATCCGCATTTGAGAATAACCCCCCAGGGCTTATGTCTGCATAATCACAAACCAGAGATTATGCAGACATAATCTCTGGTTTGAGATTGCCAGATTATGCACACAAACCAGAGATTATGTCTGCATAATGAAGTCAAGAAATAAACAGCTAGGTTCCAGAAATCGAAATCTAAATTGCAAATCGAGTGAATTCGTTTTTAGTGTTCTACATTCCGAGCGATTCGGTAACTCCGAATTTTTTTCGAAATCACTTTTCGCAAAATTTCAAACAAGTAACATCTGTTAAGCTAGTATTAGACGATAATGTTGAATCAGCATACGTATGCTGAAAATTGTGTTCCAATCACAACATATCGTGTAAAAAAAATTTCTGTCATCAAGTATGCACGATGCGTATGCAATTTTCCAAAATAAAACACCTACGATGTCCCAAATAATAATGCTGTGCTAGTTGCTGCGGCATTGCAGACAGAGAGAAATAAATAAATACAGGAAATCAAATCCGTTGGAAATGCTTCGCAAGTTATAAAAGCTAAAAGCGAAAGTTTAATTTTGTCGATTATTTGTCATTTAATGTGGGTTCATTTCATAATACCGTCTAAATAAATGTGTATTCCTAATGGTGTTGTAAATTGTTCAACAATCTTCAGTTCCTGCCACTTTGCAGTTAGCCGCAGTTTTGCTGGTCCATAAAATGAATAAAAATTCCCTCCTGCGCAGTATTTTTATGACGTTTACCCTTGTTTTAAATTATATTTTTTGTGAAATAAACTTATCAAGTTTGTTTAAAATTTATTTTTTTTACTTTCAGTAAATACAGTAAAATGTAGAACACAAAAATTCATTTCCGATCGATTTCGATTTCATTTCGAGTGAAAGTGAAATGTGGAACCTAGCTGTAAGTCGGACTCAAATGTCGAAATGTCGTGTCCACAAAATCATGGTTTAAACTCTACACCAGACATATACTGATATCATGGCTTGAATCTTCACTGAAATTATGTCTCGTGGCGACTGGGTGTAAGAGGTCTATGTGATTCGGTCTTAATTCCTTTTCAAGTGCAAATCTTGATACCCAGACTTTTTGTAAGTCGTTGTTCTTAAGACTTATTCATACCTTTGTTTTTAAAATACCTAGGTTTTTTTGTCATATATGTACATACATGTACAATGAGAATATTGCAGCACGTCTTCGTCACACAAAATTACGTAATACAATTATTAATAATATTTGATTACCTTCGGAATACATGAATCCGGATTCGCAATCCCATGCACTTTGTCATAATAAAACTGATGCAGATTCAAATATCTTGCATAATAGCAATCAAAACTTAATCCTACATACGACAGACAGTATAATACGAAGGAGTTTGCAATTAAGTTGTCAATTTTGATTCCCGACGATTGAGATAATAATTACCTAAGACGGTCTTTAGGAATCGCAAAGCTCTGCAAAATTGTTTCCGCCAATGTGGGTGGATCTTTGTTTAGATTAAAAAATAAGTCCGACCACACTCAGATGATTTTCTCTTCTCACATTATAAATCATATGCGATTTTGGATTAATTTCAAAAGAGCTGAGCATGTGTTCCCCCATGGCATGCAAATAACGACTTGTCGCTTTGGGAACTTTCCCACAATGGAATTCGAATAAAAAATATCAGAAACAGAGCAAAAACTCAATTTCTTAATTAAGTTAATAAGTGCTATAGTTATTCCATTGGCATGCTATTGTTTCTGAATGACTGCAGACAATTAATTATTATCTATTAAAATTGATATGTAATGTACGGCGGTGGACCTACAGAGGAGCTGTAATGATCCATGATTTCATGATGTATAGAGAGATAATATATGAGAATGTACCTACATCTACGTATTTAAATTTTGTTGGTGGCGAAGAAAACCAAGTAATGATGTTAGGCACTTACCTGGTTTACCCATCCATCCTCTTCTTTGATTCTGAGGCGTTATTTTAATTGCCGACATGATGTCACGGATTGTAAGGTATTAGGTGAAACTATTGGGGAAACACATTAAGAAATAAATTTTAAATATAAGAATATTATAAATTTTTATATTATACAGGGTTTTTATATTTCAGGTGATCGATTTGTAATTTATATTTCATTGACAATGGTCTTTAACAATGTATGGAATATGATTTTCGTGAAGTGGCCGCCTCTGGTCGTGACACAAGGCGAGCACAATTTTCATAACAATTTCCCAGACTTCTGATGTTATTCCATCAATTTAATTTTGAAGTTGTCCCTAAGCAACAAACTAAGGTTGTAGTTGATTTGTTAGTCTGCCCTTTTTCCATTCGAATCTTATTTTACTTTACTTTAGAAGATGACGCTCACAGTCCGGGGTTGATCACATCCTCAACCAACAAGCCCCTTCAGCCAGCTCGGTCCCTAGCTATAGGTGCCTCCAGTTATGCACACTAAGTTGGCTGAGGTCGTTCTCCAATTGTGCGCGCCACCCGAGATGAGGTCTTCCTCTGCTTCGTTGTCCCTCATGGGTGGACTCAAAGACTCGTCGGGCTGGTGCGTTGTTGTTCATACGCTCCACGTGATCTACCCATCTCAGACTTGGTTTTGTGAGAGAGTATAGCTTTACTTCTAAGATGCCTTCTTTCTTAGCCCGAAGAAACAACGATTTGCAAGAGTTATTCAAGTACCAACATAGGAAGAAAAATCGAGAGAGGTAAATTGGCAATGTGCATCCTAGGAGAAACTGTGTGTGAACGTGGTGTTGGACCGCATGTTCCGTAGGCATAATTGATCCGATTCGGGCAAAAGAAAGTTTTCCAACCAACATGTAACTGTAACATGTGACATTGCCTTTAGCATCTTCAATGATGCCGCGGGAGCAAATACTGCAGCGTATGGATTATGGAGTTACTCTACGATGATGTAGGGGCTTTTTGTGTATTGGTTGCGAGTTTTCGGTACCCAAAAAGCGCGGCTATTGTGTTTATTTGCAAAACATGCCAAGCCAAAAATTGCTTCACAATTGAACAATTACTTTAAAAAAAATGCTTTAATAATTTCAATACGTTTGCGACATTAACTTCTACATAATAAAGAGACAACAAGTATGTATATTCACTTTGTCATTACATTTGTAACGCTAAGAAGAAGTCACCGGAGACCCCGTAAAGTATATATTTTCTGAATCGCGATCAAATTTTATTGCTTCGAACTTCGCATGCCAAAGTAATAGAGTAGGTACGTTCAAAGATCTAGTTTAGTTGTGTAATCTGACTTGATATTTCTAAGTTTTCATTTGGCTAGACTGGTCACGTTCTTCCGGACGGTTCTGGACAACCAACCGAAAACGACATAAGTTGACATTTCCATTTGCGTCTCAAAGAGTGCAATTTGACATTCGCTGACGTAGACCACCATGTATACATGGGAAAAAATGTGCACGACTGCGTCGCACGTAACTTTCTCGTTCATTGCGAATCTCGCAGAATCTCACTCATTCCAGCAAATTTTACATTTAAAATCCGCCCACTAAAGATGTACTCAGGTTTAGTAACTGAACTCTTGTTAATTAAATAAAATGTTATACAACACTTTATTATGTACTTACTTTCAAATTTCACCCCGAACAACTGACACTTAAAGGAGGCAAGTAGGCGATGAATCTCGAATTCCCATTTTTGATTATTTGAAAAAAGTGGTCTCAACGGTCGGGATTTGGGTAGTCATTTTTGAGAAATATATCATAAAACGGCTATATTCGAGTTTTCTGAGAAAAACTAAGTACGTGATCATGTTTAGAATGCTTATATTGTCTTAAATATGTATTTTGATCAAAATCGTTCGAGCGGTTTTTTGTAAAATTATGCTGACAAAATGTTACAACTTTGGATTCGAAAAGCACTGTTACTAAACTGTTTAGCTGAAAACTGAGTACGACGTATTCTTCAGGATATAAACATTACCTAGCAGTTACATTTTCATCCAAATCGAAAATGGCGTTTTTGAGATATGAGCAGTTTTTAAAGTATCATTTTTAGCGATTGGCGTGGAAAATCGAAGGACGCATTCTTGGTTTAAAAACACTGTTTTGTAACTGTTTAGCTCAAAACTGAGTAAAGTTATTAGGTACTATGAATTTAAGCATTACCTGCTAGTTACATTTTTATCATTATCGAAAATGGCGTTTTTGCGATATGAGCTGTTTTTTAAATTACTATTATTAAGAATTCGGGTGGATATCAAAGGACGCAGTCTTTTTAGAGAAAAACTAAGTTTGCTATATCAAGTTAAGAATGACGATAGTATCTTAAAAATAAGTTAAAGTGCCGTTGCTGGACTTTTAAGCAAAAAACTGGGTATGTAGTCATGTTAAGCATGCCTACATTAACCCATCAACTATCAATTTTGGGTCAAATCGTTAGATCCGTTTTCGAAAAAATCTAAATTGTGTAATATTTCGTAAAATTTGCCCACAAACTTTAAATACGAAGTTTAAAAAAAATCCGTCCAAGCGTTTAGATTTCCCAGCTATAGGAAAGACAGACATACGGACGGACAGAATTGCGAGATCCATTTTTGTTAGTTCCCCTATCATTGTAATGCACTCATACCTCACTATACGGCCGCTCTTTATACGGCCTTTCGCTATAACGGCCTTTATTTTTTAATGCTTAGTTTTCGTTTTACGGCCAATTTTTTTCGTTACAACGGCCAAATTAAAAATTAACGTTTTCTAAAATATTCTTAAAATGCAAAAGATAAGAATATATTATTATGTAACTTGCCTTTTTGTCCATTTTACACTGCGAATTTGATCTTCCTTGTTGTCCTCTTGATTTTCGATCCTATTGTACACCATACCAAAAAGTATGTATCTAATCTACATTAGGTATCTCCAAACTACAGAAGAAGAATGTACAACAAAGTCGACATCGATGTTATTAAGTTTGAATATCCTTCATTCGGGGTTTTCCCTCTTTGGTTTGAGAGATAGATTTTAATTCAGATGTCTTTAATTAAAAATGTTATACCAAAACGATCGAGACGAAAAACCCAGTGCTTAAGTTTAAGAGCTGCTAACGTAGCCATTAACTGCTATTAAGAAATTAAGAAAAAACATTAAAAGCAATTAACGACGGACCGACCGATTTTTTAAACTCCAGTCGATTGTGTAAATAATTATTATACATAATGTTCTTTTTCGTTTTGTATGTGGCTATGCAAATTTTATTTCAACTCCTCTCAATATAAAAATGCCACTGCTCTCCAAAGTTAAAACAATAAATCAATTTTTCTAATATTTTATGAATTTTTTGGTTGTTTTTTAAAGATTTGAAACCAATCTAATAGAGTTTGTATAGGTTTGTATAAAAAAGTATGTTTCGTTATACGGCATTTCGCTTTACGGTATGAGTGTATTAGAATTCATCAAAATCTCGAGCTCGAAATTTTGTACGAAAACAATATCATTCTCTTACTACGTATACGAGAAAGTTAAAAATACCTAATTGACGTTTTCACGCTTTGCAAAAAAATCCTAACTGATTTCTTTCGGTTTATTTTTATGAAAGGAAAGTATTTTCCTGCCACTTCTTACTTCCTTTTTGCTCAACTTTTCATCATGTGGGACAGACTTTTTTTTTGCCTTCACTTTCTGACGAAATTTACAATTAAATAAGCGCTCAAAAGGTCATTAAGAATAATGATCAAAAGAACAAAGAATAATAAAACTTCATTAAATTAAAAAACATTTTTTTAAACTTACTTTATATTTTCTACAATATCGGTTGTAAACAATAATTTCTAAACTACAATTTTCAAGTCTTTTTTTTGATACAAATTACAAATATGTCTTCTTTAACTATGCCTATAAACAGATTTAATAATATTAATTTATTCGAGTTGATAATTGTTTTTAATTTCCGCAGAATCAACAACATATGATTATATAATGAAAGGGCGATTTAGAAAGGTTCGTTTTTGTTTTCGAAAAGACTCAAAGACGCCAGAAAACAATAAAACAGAAATTAAATAGCTTAATTTAATATTGAAAAATTCTCGAAAACATTTAGGTTTTCTCGTTTTAAGACTTGAAGTCGACAAAATGTATGAGCTTGTCCTCATTGGCTTACTGCCTAACCTACATTATACTCTTCGAGCTTAATTTAAGCAAACGAAAGTTCCCTCCGTAAGGTCGCTTTATTCATTAAGTGGGCTTAAAATATAAGATAACTTTTTTATTTGTGTTGATGTCCAAATTGTAGTTAATGTCCATCGAGCTGAAATGTGTTCTTCTCGTTCTGTCGAACTTAAGTGTTTGAAAACGTTCCGTGTAATTATGCAGTTTTGAGCTAAAATGCAGTTTTGACAGTACAGTACAGAAGAAAGTTATTAATTTCAAGCTTGAATTCTGTATTGCTTAGCTAAATTAGTTTGCTGTGGATACTGTTGTCTGGAGAGCCATCTTGGTTGACGTTTGCCCAGGTCTCCTGATGGATCCTAACCACATCAACACTATCTTTCGATGAATTTCGGCAATAGCGTATTAGGATTATTAAAATGAATATGATTTTATGTGTTATGTTAAAATTTTACACTACTATTCCGAATTTAGACCTTTACAAATCGCCCTTAATAGACAACAATGATTGATATTCGATTGAGTGTTTTGCTATTTACGGTTCGTTTAGAGTAAGCGATAAATTGACATCTTGTCCTTACTTTTGTATGCGATTTTTTTTAACGAAAGCATTTTGGTTTTGTTAAATATATAATATGCTGCTTAAGAAGCATTCAATTGTTTTAAATTGATTTTTACAATAATTAAAGCATTATTTTTGTATTTTAAATTAATTTAAATTAGCACATTCACTAAAAAGCAATTTATTTAGATTCTTTTAGATAAAAAATATTGTTTAGCATTTCGAGTTTACTATAGTAATTTTTAGATGGTTAGATGATATGATAGAAGATAGTTTCTTTTTATATAAAAGCAAATGCAAACAACTCTTGTTTTTTTTTTCTGTTTTAAAAATATTAATTTTTATAATCTTGTATAATAATATGTTTGTTTGTACGTTAATCAATCACAGATTTTTAAATATTTATTATATAGTAATTAATATTTGAGTTTTATTCTTCGTTTGTTTTTTTTTTAATCGGTGAGCGATGTAGTACTTACAAAATATTAGTTAACTCGATAAATTGACGATTTATTCGATGTTGTGAAATTTGTATTACATTCACATAATTTGGACTAAATAAATAAACTTAAAAATTTAGTTACATAATTATATATCTTTAAAATTTGTGTTTTTTTTTCTAATCCATGTTGGGCATGAATATGATCACGTTGCTGATTTTTTGTTTGATGGGGCAAAACATTTCGTTCAGCCCCTCGATAATATTATGACGTACATGCTATAGCTACTGATGTAAGCTGTGCTGGGTAAAATAACTTATTTTGACCTTGGAGAGAAGTCAGAAAATCGACTCGGTAATTCACCCTTAACTTTTTAAATTTAAACAAAATTCATCATTGCGAGAAACATGATGGCGTTGAGGAGACATACATTTGTTTGTCTCTTTAATTGACCATTGACAAATCAAACAAGAAAAGTTTACAACTTACAATTTCGAATAGAATTTCAAGGAAAAATCTGCTTTTAGAGACGGTTTTCGCCACATGTGGTAATAATATTAGTAGATGCATGATCCCCAGGGCTTCAACAATCAACACAGCAACAACAATCACCGCAGCAGCAGAAACGATCAGCTATTAAAGTCAGTCAGAGTCAGTCGACAGGCAACGATTGTAAGTTAGCATTAAAAGAGAAGCAAGAGTTAATAAATAAATCAAACGCCATTAAATTATTATACAACGTTAAATTGTGCGTTTTCTTCTTCGGTTGGCGTTATATATAATATTCTACAGGTCTAGAGATCCTATTAAGGACGAAATTGTACTCGGAGTTCGTAAAGAAATTGCCATGTCTCAACTACTAGATATCCTCAGCAGTAGGCCACGCAGAAGTGGCCGGCTTGAACAAGGGAAGCGAACTTGGACGTCTGGAGTTGCACATTTTTTCGGTGCAATGGGACCAATGCAAAGCGTGCTTTCATTTTACATGTGCAAATATTACTTCTGCTATCTGCTATCTGAACAATGGATATGTGGCAACTGTATCACAAAAGAAGACCCATTTCAAGAAGAAAAAATCAATTTCACGTTCATAACACTCCAAATTGGAGCTTTAGAAGTTGGAATAAACAATAACATTACAAATTTAATGGGATGAAGAGGCTAGAGTTTTACAGGTTCAACGTGGTACATACAGAGATACTTAAAGATAAGCTATAAAAAAGCAAAGACAACTGAAAGCAAAACGTGGCGCGGAATATTTAAACCAAAAGGTTTCCGTTTTGGAAGACCAAGATTATTTTGAATCTTGCTCTGAAGAAATCTGTCACCAGCAGATTAGTGATAGTGGATCGTGCCGTCAATCCGTTTCCAGGAGTGGGCGCTCGTCGTTGGCATTTTTGAAGCATAATGTCTAGCTGGCGCATGTTATATGGACGCTCCGACATTATAATCCAAACACTTGCAAAGGATTCGTACAGATCCAATGCCGTATAATGGAGGCTTGTAAACAATAGATACGATCAGCTAAGGCGATACAATTGAAAGAAGACTGTCAATTTTTCAGTGTTCAAAGTGTGGTTGTGAAAGGGTCGAAAAGTACAATTTTCGAACAATCTTGTAACACCGTGGAAAACTACAGACAATTCCGAGGCGGGGGCAGGAGAATTTCGGATTGGTTAGCTTATGGCGATTTGCGAGCGAGGCAATGATGTGTGAAGATAGAATTAAGGTGTGCTGAAAAAGCTTCATCCGTTCGGACTCGGTATAAAATTTGTAGGTATCTTTTATTCGTCCCGAGAACAAATTGTTTTGAGAAGCTAGGCATTGGGTCTTATACGGACTAGTTGCGCCAACATTTGATTTATTTATTTCGTTTTAAAGAAGCAATTGGCAGACACAGTGGTGGTTCCATTCCAAAAAATGTGGTATTACCCTTCTAGCGTTAGTGGGCGCAGTAGCGCAGTGGTTAGTGTGCTGGACTACTGTCCGAGGGATCCCAGGTTCGATCCCCGGAAAAACACAAATTACACCTTAAAGTGTAAGAGTATGACTGTCATGAAAAAGCTTCTCAATTCAGCCGTTCGGACTCGGCATAAAATTGTAGGTCGCTTCTATTCGTCCCAAAAAATAGAAACTCACACAAAACGAATGGTTGCGAGAAGCTAGGCCTTGGGTGTCACCCGACTGTTGCGCCACCTATTTATTTATTTTTGTTACCCTTCTAGTTTCTAATTGTGGGCCCACGAGTAGCTAAGGAAATAACCGTCCACCATGGCCCCACATAACATGGTAAGACCACAACTTCCGCCCTGATTCGGACTGATCCTTGAGACGATCACCGACTACAACAGCATATCCTGTTAAATCATTGCAACTTAAGTCTGCGCACCAACGTCAAGATGACCGCCCCTTGCGCTAGGGGCAAACCAATTAGTCGTAAGTACAATTTATTATTACTGCGGCTTATTTGGTCGTGTTAGAAATACAAGACGGAGATGGTCAAAAAGTCCGACATTCAAGTGAATAGCCTCGATGTCATATACATATACGAAAACGCAAAAGGAAATTACCACAAACTACAAACCAGAAGTTTTATACAGTATTTATGAATTGGAGGCGTGCGGCTTTTGTTGATTGACTCACCAAGTTTTTCTCGGTAAAACTATTTTTCTTCCTTACCATAAATTGCCAAATCCTAAATTATGCGGTGAAGAAAAAATAAATGTTTTCAATAATTGCATGTTGTTTTGGTTGGTGGCGGCGAAAATATTAGCATAAAGTCCAACATTGCCCAACAAAGCAAAAGCACGAAGATTCATTTTACTAAACCGCGACAATCAGAGGCACTCGATATCACTGGCTTAAGAAATGATCATTCAAACTGCAAGATCCAGAAATGGTTATGTTATGACAGTCAAGTACTTCGAAAATTAAAACAAAGAAAGTATTTTAAAAGATCTCTGCTATATGCGAAGGACGTTTGTACTTTTGCAAAATTGGGGACTCTTCTAAAAACAGATCTCTAAAACATACAAAAGGAATTTCCTCATGTGGCATGTGGGAAATGCACCTATAACAAAGGGGGGACAAAGCTAAATATTGAATGATAGCAAAAAACGCTCCGCAACTAGTAATGGGCTATATTCTTCATACTAAAGAGATCCTATTCAAGACGAAATTTTATTGGAAGTTGGGCCTACCTCTGCCTACCTAAGTCATGCGTTAGACGTGTTCATAAAGTCAGATTTTGGATTGAACAAATGCAGATGAATTGCAAAAGATAATTGTTCATAAACGTCATAAATGTCATCAGCGTCTGGCATACTATGCATCCATATTTTGTTGACTGCGGAGCCAGAAAGCGTAAGAGGTAAAGAACAAAACTTTTAACTGTGAAGAATGTAAGTTTTGTTGGCAATTTTTTAATAAATTTGTTGATGTATTTTTTAGATATATAATATTAAATCACAAATAGGATCGATTACAACTTCTTTCGCGGCCATTTCTGATTTTTTGTCTGACGTTTATGAACATTCAGTGACTTTTTAAAATTGCACTTAGGTAGGCCTGCACATGTTCTGCAGAATAATGCAGAATTAAGTGTGTTCATTAATACAACAAAGAAGAAAGACGACTGTACTAGCGCAGATTTTCGACGTTTATGAAAACACCCTTGACCTTAGTCAGAAATTCATTAGCAAAACTCGCAAGCACAGCCTAGTTTGAAGCTCCGAAAGGTCAAAAAGTACACTGATATATGGTGATGATGCTTCAAATTGTACTTACACTTCACGTTGTTGAAGGTTAGTTATCGCATCCATATTCAGTTACTACTGATACTGCAGCTTCTATAACACAAACGACAAAGTGACTCTATACTCTGTGTTACAGAAATGCGTTACATGGTAGAAATAGAAATGCGCTTGTCGGGTTGCAGATATGACGTTTGCTGTTTTTCGCCATTCTGACATCCGAAAGGTAACATCAACTCCAGGTTAGGAGTGTGCTACTGGATTCTCCACCGCATATTAACTGAGGTAAAGGTCTACCCCCAGACTGTAACACCACCCAAGTAGTGCCTGTTTTCACGGTTTGTGTTCCCACTTTACTTTATGTCCCAGAATTACTTGAATATTTTTTGTGATGGGTCATTAGTTCCTAGAATTTAGTAGGGTTACTTCTGGCGAATTGCTTAATTTAATCAGTTGGAATTTATTGGTAGGTACATCACAAGGCAAAAATATGTGACATGCACTTTATAACCAATCATGGACCGAAATGCAATAATGGGTGCGCGCAACCCCTGAATAAATATGCAATAAAAAGCATGACCGATCGCTACATAAAACACCTACAACCTACTCCCACAACACTATAAAACTAAAATTAGAAATAAATCATAAAAAATTAAAAGCATATTTTTATTGCGAATATTAAACAATTTCAAATAGATTTCATCATCACAAATTCAATAAAGAACCTCCTCTAACAATTGTTTTTAAAAAACCAAAAGGAAAAATGTACAAATAAAAACAATAATAAAATATCAATAAAAATGTTTGCATCTAGCGTTTAAGCGAAAGGACTTCCCCCCAGAGGAGAACAACACTGTCCCCACTTTGGTATAAAAACAAACATGCAAACTCAATTCAGAAATTTGGGCTTAAACTAATGAAAAAAAATATTGAGCAAATATTTACACTGGTACACAGTCATTCACATTCATCTATGATATGTTTACGAAAGCATTTTCCCCCTCGAAAGCATACACAACAGTTACTTATTCTAATCTATGATAGCGCACCTCCAGTTACAAGTTTCAAACTTCATTGTTGTGGTGACGCTGCAAAACATTGTTAATCTTTAGCTTCAGAGGAGAGAAATCGATTTTCTTAAATCTAGGCAACGAGGTGAACTTCTTCGCACTGCTAAGTTCATTTGTTGCACTGGCCTTAGCCTTTGAGCATTTCTCAATGTACTTGTTGTTGGGCGTGATCCTCGCCAATGTGGCATACTTCTGATAGATTCTCGTGGCGCTGTCAGAGCCCTGCATGCAGGAGCCCTTCAAATCTGATTCGTTCTTGCTGTCATCGAACTTAAAGTCGATATTCTGCAGAGCAGTTAATTTGAGAAGTTTGTGGGATTGACTGTGTGCCAGATCACCACCGGAACGAGTCACTGTGTAGACATTTTCGGAGATCTTCCTTGCCATCAAAGGCGATGATTTTTTTGTGGGATTTCTTTCTGTTTGATTATCGGCTGCGACTACATTTGATCGCAGGCGTTGATCGATAATTTTTTGTGGCGATGAGATGTAGAGATTTTCACGGCGCGTCACTTTAATGTTCGCCAGGTGACGGAGGTTATTCGAATTGGCCGTCTTCTCCGGAATCGATGGACTGCGACGGCGCATTTTCGCTGTATCACAGCTATTGGGGTAGTAAGATGGAATCTTATCATCGATGCTGATTATGGACTTTCGTGGCGTTTGATAGTATCCCTCCTCTGTGTGGTCTGTGTGGTCTGTGTTGGGGAGACAAATACCAATGTTCTCGTACAGGTTTGATTCGTTTAGAGCCGACGAATTTGCCATGTTTTCGTAGACAACACTCTCGTTGGTGGGTTGTTGCTGTGGTTGCTTTATGGGCGATAGTTCATCCTTCTGATCATCGTTCTCCTTATCACTGTCATTGTTCGATGAGGGTGGTTGTTCCTTGAGTATCGGTGCCATCGCGCAATACCCCGACATGTCGTCTATGAGCACCTGCTGAGCATGTTTAGTGTTCAAATTGGAGCCAACCAAATTGACGGTGGACGAGTTGCATGAAAAGTTAAAATTCGGTTGGATCTGCTCGGATATATTCAAGCTGTCCATTGAATCAAATCGTTTTTGTATGTTCTCCTTAGTTTTTAGCAGTGATAAAGAGTCATCGAGGCTACCATTTACCAACAACTCGGACGACAGAGAGCTGATGTCGTCTAAAGTGGACAGATCATCAAATACGTTAATCTTAGACAGATCGGGACTCGAGAAACTGTTGCGCTTATTGTCCATGGCTTTTTTTCGAGCCAACGACGTGTTTGGCTTTCGCCGCAGATTGATGTTCGGGGTATTCACATAGAGTTGTTCCAGAGTTTTTTCCTCATCAGGGCTGGCACTGATTAAATCTTCAGTGGTACTTACCTGACCTTCGCTGACGCTTTCGGAACGTTTCGACCGGCCAAAGATGTTGTCCAGCACGTTCTTGTATTTTTTCTTCTTGGCCATTTCAGACTCGGGATTTGTGTTCGAACGGGGAATTCCGATGTCGTGTTCGAAGGTGTTGATGCGCTTGCGTGGCGGAAGTGGTGGGGCTGGTTCTAAAGCCTCCTCACTGCAAATCATACACATTTCAGGTCTCACTCAATATATAATTTGAAGCCGTTTACTGACCTTATTGCCTTGCGATCAGCTGCTGTGGGTTTCATTTCCTCGTATATGCCAGACGCAATTGATCCACGTGACTGCTGTAGCAGTTTCAGATCAACGCCATCGGGTATCTCTTCGTAGATGCCAGACATACCAGAAACTCTTCTCGACCAGTTGATGCTGAAAACAAATATACTAGTAAGCGCAATTGTGGCAGTATTTTCATTGCATCTATTTACCTGTCACAGTCGGGAATTTTTGGCAAAGGTCCAAGAATGTCTTGTAGATTTTGTTTACCGGCTTTGTTGGAGGAATTTCCTTCGAGCCGTCCTCGGCTAGAACGTCTGGTCTCGAGAAATACTAAGTAAAATAAAAATTAAAGGTTAGTCCAAGAAATTTGAAAAACTTATTTTTTTAATAAGAACTAGACTGGTTGGTTCAACAGCCTTATGGACTTGAATTTAGATATTGCAATCCTCGCTTAATGTTGTTCGGATAGGTGGAAATATTCGCTGTGGTTGATAGCTTGTCTTTGCCGTTTACAACTGCGAATGTTTAAGGGCTACCATTGACTTATTAAATAACTAAAAATTATTAAATATGTTATCATGGCTTAGGAATTCTACAATAAGAGGACGAAACTCGACATATTGACTCCTACTACTGCGCTATTATTGACCTAATTTCTTAAAATATACAAAGCACTTGTAATGGCAATCATTTTTCGAGCTGGTGGTGGGTTTTTATCCCACTTTAAAGCGATGACAAAGTTAAAATAAAACATAGTCGTGGGGATTTCCCGCAGCTATCTGAAACATATTGAATGGTATTTCTATAATCTGAGGGAAAAAGACGCCTGATTCAGAGAAAATTTTAAATCGTAGAAGCGAATACACCCAACCATCTGTTTATGCAGCAATTGTAATTCTGCGTTAAAGCTTTTGTAGCTGATAGTGCGACCACAGCACTTTTACTCATAAAACTATTTTTAAACATTCAACTAGGCATATAATAATAGATAACTTACTTTGTCGATGCAGCTCTAGATTTTTTATTGATTTCTTCATCCATTTCATGTGGCGACGGCAGCTGGACTCCGAATCGACAGCAAAGTATACAAAGCATCTTTTGCGGTTTTGCATCCAGAAAATCCCATACGAATGTTGTTTAGTTCGCGATGACGCCAAACTGATAGTGATTCCGGGAATATTTATCGACACACTCAAGTTAGCGGCCTCGTCTTCTACATTTCGTATGAAAGTTATGCGTAAGAAGCAAGGAAGGCATTTGATTGCTTCGATCTTAACGAGACATTTGACCCATGACTGAAAAGAAATACATAATATGCAGTTAGACTAACAGATCCAATAATATATAAATTACAAGGACATCAGCACAAAAATACAGAGTTTAAGGACCTACTTTCCTTAACTGCCAACAATGAAAAAAGGCGGCAGACACTTAAAAAAAAAAAACTAAAAGAAACCACATCCCAAATTAAAGACAACCGATTTGATCCACAGATGGTTTGTCGCAAATGCATGCAATGAATTACCAATTGGTTTCCCGCATTTAATATGTACACACAGAGCAGTTGCGTATGCAATTACTCACCTTAAATTTAAGTGCTTCGGCTTTCTTGTCATGTATGTCTAGCTTTACGTCCATGAACATGGAAATCTCATTGCTCTCCATTGTTTGAGATGAGTAAGATGAAGGGGAATATGAATTTTCTGCTCTGATGGTTGTGGTGACTGGAGTTCCGCTGGTTGATAAAATGAAGGGATGTCTATCCTAATTGGAGATGATTAGGCTTCATGGTTTTATTTGAGTCGGCGAATTGGTGAATAAAATTGCATTTTTAACACAGCCTACTGCTTTTGTATTGTTTGAGTTGTTTGAATGTGAAATTAAATTGGGAAGGATGATGGAAAAATTGAAAATTAAAATCACCACACCCGAGAACTGCTTCGATGAAAAATGTATTTTTTTCTACTTCGATTTTGACATGCTCAGTGCAACAACAAAAATAAAATCCTTTTGCAAAAGGACTTAAGGGATATTTTTTTATTTTTTAAAGTTGGTGAAAGTGCTTGCTTGTTTACGGAAAACTACTTTAATTAATTTCAAGGAAACGGAAACTGAACAAATTAGTGGAATGCAGAGATGAATGTTAAATGATAAAAACAGAAATAATAGTTGTGCAGTACATAATTTAAAACAAAAACATTTTATCAGTTGCTGGCAGGGGCGGCAACGTAGAAATGTAAAATTACACATGTTGATTGAAAGAGGTCAACTGTTGAATGCAGCACTGCCAGGTGATATTTTTTTTATTATGGTAGGAAATTATTATGGCACATCATAATGGCGCCAAACACAAAAATGTTTAAGGAAAGGAATTTAAAGACGGTATTTATAAAGCACAGCACGTTGATTTAGTTCAGGCATAATGAATTCGCACTTCTCCACTCCTCCTCATATAAAAAATCCATCGAAGAGTTTTTCTTTCAAATGAGCCATAAGTTTCAGCCTATTGGAGGAAAATGTGCCGTAGAATCTATGTACCTACACTTCTTTCTGCGAGCCCTTTTCCTCTTTTTAGGGTTCCCTTTTGCCGCATCTCCACTAAGATATTTTTCCTCCTCCACCATATGTAACAATGTATATATGTAAGAATATATACATTGTTAATGATTAGGTACATATATCACTCATGGACTGCTATTGAAATGTCAGTTTCATGCAAACCTCATACAAACCTGCGAGAAAAAATAAAGTATTAAACCTCTGCGCGCCATTGCTATTTGTTTCATACAACACCAGTGCCATCGATTGTAGATACATTGCAACTGCGCAAAAAAAAAAAACGATTTATTCAAATTATTTCGAAATTTCTATAACAGATGGCATACTCAGCACTCAAACAAAATAAGCGTTTAGTTTTAAAACATTTGAGTGTTTTCGCTTCTTTTCACCGTGCACCAAAGGTGCTAGTGCTTAAGTGTGTATCAACGAAAAATTGGCTGCTAGCAGTCCGTGTATCTGTATTATATGTCAATGATGCTACCAATACATAACCATCGTGTTTGAAGGAGCTCCGTTGAAGCCATTAAAAAAAGAGGTGGAGAAACGAGTAACAACTTTACAGCTTTTTGTAATTAATTGATATAAAATGATATTTTTTTTTTTTTTTTTTTTTTTTTAATTTGTTCTCGCTCGCTAAAAGTAAATTGCGCTGAGAGCAGTTTACAATCAGTACTGTGAACCAGTAAATTATCAAGATGAACTACATGCACACATTTTGCCCAACGCTCAGAATTTAGATTACTTCTACGTAGTAGTTTTATTTGCGTCTTTTAAATGTACATGAAAACATTACTTTAAAAGTTTTTAAATGCAACTACCATAATACAGTTTTGAAAACAAATAGTACTGAACGCCATCAATTTCAAATTTACATTTGCCATAAATTCGTATGTTTGTTGTCAATTTTTCCAACTTAAGTTTAAGAAGCTCTAATGCAGCTGTCATGCTGTAAACAAAACCATACGAAACTTTCAATTCACATCTTTTGCCATCGGAAACCTTTAAAAATAACTTCAATATCATGGTGGAAATTACGTACGAAAATATACCAATTTTCTCTGTGATTCCGTTAGTCTTTGTTTTTCTATGGACGTTAATAGTTGGCGATTTTAAGGTAAAGTAATATCTAATTTACAAAACCACACTAACAAACCCCTCTGATTTTAGAATTTCACCGGCAGCAGAAGATCATGTACAGTATTCACAGCCAAGGATCCCATCAATTGTTACCAAAATTTCAGAAAAACAAATAAAAAGGAACATTCCAGTTAGAAGTTGATGGAGAATTACGACCGTTCTCAAGTTTCATGCAGCATACCATTTTTATTTATTTACTAGTTTTGCAATAAAAAGGAAAGTAAAAGGAATGAGTCACGAAGATACTGTTGCTATTTGTCACGTTCGTCGATTGTTTCGCTTATCTATTATATCGGGTAGGTAGATAGTGTAGATTTATATAAGTTGATTTCCAGTTTATGGGATTTCTTATCGTGTCTCAAGGTTAACATTTTAATTTAGACTGGCCAGGCCACTATGCCACTACATTGAAACGAACACACTATCCCAGTTTTGTACCTGCACAGTATGAATGTGAAACATGGCAGAGAACTAACTCGACTTGCTAACTTCTTCTGAAAAAAAAAAAACAAATATTCATTCGGTGATTGTCCTTAAAGAAGAACTCTGTATTTATATAATTGTTCTTTAATGAGTACTAAAATTCAATATTAAATGGAAATAGCGGATGCCTCCTCATGCCCGAGAATGAAATCATCCGATCGTTCGTATTGTATTTGTCCATGATTTTGATGTCCTCTTCACTTAACTTGAAGTCGAAAACATTAAAGTTCTCCTCGATCCTATGCTTTGAGACGGACTTTGGAATGGGCACTGTTCCAATTTCAATCAAATATCTCAAACAAACCTGAGCTGGCGTCTTGTTATACTTCTTGGCCAGCGCCTTTGCAGTTGCGTCATAAATGAAAGCCGGCCATTTCAACTCGGGCTGTGGTCGTGCCAGTGGACAGTAGGCTGTGATGACTATTCCCCGTTCACGACAAAAATCAGTTAGTTTCTTTTGATTAAATGCTGGATGACACTCCACTTGATTAACCAACGGCTTAATACGGCAGTTCTTCAACACTCGCTCAACCTGTTCGCTATTAAAGTTTGATAAACCTATGCCGCGCACCAAACCCAAATCAACTAGTTTCTCCATTTCTCTCCAAGTATCTAGGTAATCAACATCTGACAGACTACCGCTTCCATGAACATCTGCATCACCCGCATAAACTTGACCGACAGGGAAATGCATAAGATACAAATCGATGTAATCCATATCCAAATTGCGCAAACTCAACCGACATGCATGTTCCACTAGTTTCGGATCATGATGAATGCCACCCAACTTTGTCACAATGAATAAGTCCTCTCGTTGAACTACTCCTTCTGCGATTTTCGTCTTAACAGCGCGTCCAACTTCTGCTTCGTTTTCATACACAAAAGCCGTGTCAATGTGACGATATCCACAATCAATGGCATCCTTAACAGAACGCTCAGCATCGGATTCAAATGAGCGCCAGGTCCCCAGTCCAAGAACTGGCATAGCCTGCCCGTTACTAAGTTGAATTGTTGGTGCCAGGGTGGGAGCCATTTTTACAGAAAATTACACACGTATAACTATTTCACTTAACTACACAATAAGACGTTAGTACGCACAATGCTTCTTTCGATAATGAATGAGGCAAAACAAGTTTGGCTGTAACATGCCCTTGGCAGGTGATAGCACAGATATGAATCACATTCACGAAATTTATTTTTGTTTCAGTTAAGCAGCAGCACTGTAGAGATGGTAATCATACATACAACCATGACGCAATCGGCTAGTTCTAGTTTAGCTCTGTGTTCAGCTCGTTCAACTAACCAATAACCAACTAGCTAGCGCAAACCACAAACCAGTAAGACTAAGAATAGACCGCCGACTTCCCGTACACCTACCCGATTCCCCCTGGAAAGAATTTCCCTGTCTGTGAATACGTGTAAATGTCAAAATTAATGGCGGCAATGTTTTTCTATGCAATACCATGCGACCAGGATTTTTCAAGTATGCGTGCGTTAATGGCGCCCATTTGATTTTGTACAGCACCAATACATGAAAAATCTGGTCTCGCCGGCAGCTTGTAGGCAAAGTCCGTTATGTGGGAGGAGTCGACGGTCTATTCTTACTGGTTTGTGGCGCAAACCACATAGAAACTACGTCGACTCCTCCCACATAACACGGACTTTGCCTACAAGCTGCCTGTGCCTGTGGAGTGTGGACCCAGGATTTTTCATGTATTGGTGCTTTACAAAATCAAAGGAGCGCCATTAACGCACGCATACTTGAATAATCCTAGGCCCATCGCCCATGGTTCATGGTAAAATCATGCCGCCATTGATTTTGACATTTCACGAATTAATTAATCGGAATGTTTCAGGAATTCCAAATACTATTGATGATGTCATCACTTGGGTTGTCAATTTGGAATTGGTTGTTCCTCAAAGTATGCTACGAAGAAGAGAAATCATCTTGCGAGATAAGTCCGATCCGAATAATGGACACCACTGTGTAATACATACCGTTCTCCAAAAATAAAAAAGGAAACGAAAAGATAACTTTGAGATAGACATTCAATTGTAAGCGATAGTATGATACGCCTCCTAGAGTTCATTAGAACATATCCCTTTCTTAAGGAATTGGTAGCACTGTAGGACTGTCATTGGCAGCTCGGGAAAATGAGTATGTATTCCAGATTGTTAAGTTCAAATTGTGCACGGCCACTATAGACGAGTTCGCTTGTAGTGTCGGTTAATACAATTAAAAAAAAAACACGCCTAATTTCTGATTCCTAATTTTGAACACAATTTTTATAGAAATAGAGCTAACTAAAAACCCCTCAAACTGTTATCATCCACAATTTAATTATCCCCACCGTACAGCGGTTGCAGTCCAACCAACAAAATTAGCGTCAATTTTTCCCAATTTGACATATGTCATATATGGCCGCGAATAATTTCTTTACACAGTGGTGTATATCTGTTTATTGTTTTGTTTTAATTTTTCTTCGGTTTTTTAAACGATTTTTTCCAAAGGAACCATTGCATTTGCTAAGTGAAAACAATGTTGCATGCATTTGCCTAACCATTCGTAGAACAATTATCTGATTTTAAGTGATTCCAGTGAATTTAGCAACACGCACAGCCGGAGCATCACATCACAATTGCCATTCACAGCCAGAATGTCTACAAATGATTTTATAGATGATTTTATCGAAGAATACAAAAATCAACCATGCTTATGGAAAGCGAATTCAACTAATTACAAGAATCGTACCAAACGCCAGGAGGCCTACATGAAACTCATCGAAGTAGCCTCGAAGCACGGTGAGCATTATAATATCGAACGTACCAAGCAGAAAATCAACAATTTACGCTGCGCGTTTAGACACCAGTTGAAGAAGTACACCGAAAGTAAGAATAGCAAATCAGGCAGAGAAGAAGCCTACTGCCCCAAGCGAAGGTATTTCGAAAGTTTGATGTTCCTGATGGAGGAAGAGAAGCCATCGAATCGCATCAAATTAGCTGAAAAGCTAAAAGAGATGAAGATGACAAGGGTGATAACGAGGAAGGAAAATTCTCCGCCAAAAATCATTAAAAAGGAGATCATCACGCCGAAGACCGAGCCAATGAAAATCACCATAGAGACCATTGAGAATTCGAATGGTGATGAACAGCAAGAGGAAGTCATCGAACTGGATCAGGATGAAAATGAACACCATCAAATAGAAGCCGTCGACATACATGAAGAGAGCGAGAACTGCACTGTGCACTCAGAGGACATATCCGTGGCTGGAGATTCGGTGAAGGAAGCCGGTGGCGTTGTCTACCATACCGATGTGCAACAAAGCGACGAAGAGGATGAGGGATATAAAATTATATGGCCCGTCGGACAGTCGAAACCGATGGATGGCATTCAGACAACTAACTACATTCGAATGGCACCTCCACATTCGCCGCAAGCAACGCCGTCATCTCAATCGCAAAACACGACGTCTAGTGGGCCAATCAGTACGCCAACAATAATCCATCATGATCTCACCAACTCGCGCCACAATTCCTCAACCACAATCAATCTGCCCAACTCCATCACCATTCAACCTGTTCCCAAGCAAAGCGACTCAGTCATCACCTCCGACGGTATGCCACACCCGGCAATCCGTCGAAGAACAATCTCCATCTGTTCAAACAAATCTCAGTCGATACAGACGACGGAGAACTACGAAGTCAGCCAAGAGCCACAGGCAAAGAAGGTAAAAATCGATTGCAAATCTAGTGATTTTGAGAAACTCCTGACTTTGGCATGCAGTAAAATGAACGCTCCCGATCAGCAGCCCGAGGATAACTTTTCCGTTTTCGGCAAAATGGTGGGACACAAAATGCGCACCATGGATTCCCAACAGGCAATGTTCGCCGAGAAAATCATCTTTGACATTCTCTTCGACGGACAGATGAAACTGCTCAAGTATCCGTACCCAGTTTCGGCGCAGTACGGTTTAAGCTCAGCAATACCAGTATCTCGTTCGACACTCTATCCGATAAGGCACACTAACAGCGTTGCCGGACCTGGCACAATAGTCACGACAAGTAATCACCAGCAACCGCAAACATTTGTCATTTCCTCAGTGGATTGCCATGGCACACCGACTGAGATTCACGCCACAAGCTCGGCCCACCAAACGCATTATTCACCACAGGGCGCCCACTACACCACGACCACCATCGGTGACGCCGATGTCGAAGAGCAATTGTAATCTAAACACATAACCCAATAACAGTAGATTTTAGCATTCTCTTAGACGTTGTAAAAGGAATTGTCTCCCAAAAAACAAAAAAACAATTAAAAATCAAAAGTTTATTTTCTTCGAATGAAAAGGATTACATTATTGTACTATTCGCGCAGCAGTAGAACCGAGCTAAATTTATTTTCATTTTGTTATCGTCAGTCAGTCTACCTTTATAGCAATTATTATAAGCATCTACAACGGGTCCCGTTAACCCACATTAACATTGTCGTATTATACGTAAATAATAATCTTAAGGAATTTTAGGAACAAACAAAAAAATTGCTTGAAAAATTGTTTAGTACATGTTTAGATGGATAAACGACAAAATTACATTTTTTATTTAGCTATTAAAACTAAAACTTGTGTATGGTCAAGACATACAAATAAATCTCTTAAGGTATACAAAAAAAAAGGCGGTTTGGTTTTATTTTTGTGGAATGGAATTGTGGGGGGGGGGGGGGTACTACTCCGAAACGACTCATACGACTTTAAAAATTCGTTTACCAATATTTAGAATTACCTACAGTGGATATAGACTGATCGTTTACGATACGAGAAAGGAGACTGGAGAATGTTTTTGTCATTGAAGTCAAACAAAATGTTTCTATAATAGAAAATTTAACGCTAATGGGGGCTAAAGTTTAAAATTTTAAATATTAATTGGTAATGACCTATTGCCAATATAATTAGTGGGTACGGCCAAAAACGGACGCTACAAAAGTACAGCGACAGGGACAGCAAACGACGTCGAATTTCTTGGCGCTCTTCAGTAAGGTTTGCCATTTCCTGATGGAAAGATATACGAGCCAACAACGAGTCGAAATTATTAAAATTTACTACCGAAATTCGGAGTCAGTGGCCTCAACGTTAATAGCTCTACGTCCAATTTATGGTCGTCATAATCGTCCTAGCAGATCAACAATTGAGCGTCTAGTGGAAAAATTTGAATCCACAGGCACAGTACAAAATGTTCCCGTGCCAGTGAGGCAAAGAAGTGCCCGTAGTGTCGAGAATATTGCTGCCGCTGAGGCTTCAGTTGAAGAAAGCCCAAATGTGTCTCTCACACGTCGTTCTCAAGCGTTGGGCATCTCTGTGACCGTCTCTCTATCGTCGAAAATTGGGTTCAGCGTCTGGACTTCTGCAAGCGTGCCCGTGGTGGCCATGCAAAAGAAATCGAGTTCCATACATAATGGCATCGAACGTACTTTCACAGGAATAAAGAATTGATATCCAAAACCGTTTTTGTTTTATTTAAAAAATGTAGCGCTCTTATTGAAAAACCCTGTATATACAGATATTTTAAACTCGATAGCCCCTGGACCGATTGACAAAAAGCGTAGGTACACAAAATGTTATGTTGAATTCGATTGGCAATCTGAGATTTTTTAAGATTTCTGTAGATTTCGTCTGGCCAATCGAACAAAAAGAAGTATACTGCGCTGTTCTTTGTTGGTGTTGGTGGTGTGCCTGCCAAAAGTTGTTTACCTTTTTTGTTGTGAAGAATTTTTTTTCATCATAATGAAAGTGTATTGGTAAATCTCGAGCGTCTCTGAGAAAAAATCTAGATTCGCAAAAGTGCTCTCGACTCTGAAAAAGATTGCTTTTTTTTTGTACCAAACGAACGAAAAAAGTGATCTCGGTAAGGAAAGAGTGCTTTTTTCTGGCGAATCGAAATTAACATTAGTTTAGTGTGTATTGTAGTCTGTATGAAGGTTCCTTTTAAGAGTAATCCCTATAGGTGGGATTACTCTTAAATTAAATTAAATTAAATTCTGATATAAACCAATTACTTTATTGCTATTTGCTTATATCAGAATGGATGTACCATTGAAAATATATTGGACTTAGACTGAGGCCCTTATTGTGATTGTCGATCAGCGATTTTAGGTATTCATACGCACAAAATTTGTTTCACTTCCAAGAGAAAGCATTTCTAATCGGCTGCAAGCGACTGTCAAATCGACAAATATCAATCGCAATTAACAATCACAGTAGTCGATCGATCGACTCGACAGTTGTTGTCGATCAAGTATCGACACTCACAATAGGGCCCTGAGAGTAGACAACTTCGCGTTGGTTCCAACATTAGCGCTAGCTCTCGTGGTTCAGAAAAGAATAAATTGGAAACTTTAACTTTATTAAAATGACATCTATTGTAAACAACGAAGCAACAATTTGAATTTCAATGTTGACGTAATTTCTCTGGGCAGAGAGAATTAAATTCAATTCTGATAGATGGCGCTATATTTCATCTTTTGTATTTGTTGGTCGATTTTGTTGTTGATATTTGAGTAGAACTGTTGCATGTAATTAAATCGTGCGCGTGCCCATACAAATATTGGGCCTTACTAATTAGCTAATTTTTAAAATGCAACTTTATACAACTAGGTTCCTGAAATCGAGTGAAATCGAAATTGAAAATCGAGTGAATTCGTTTTCAGTGTTGTGCATTTCTAGCGATTCGGAAACTCCGACATTTTTTCGAAATCACAATTTCACTTTGTCTCAATTCCGAAAATATTGAAATCGAAATCGAATACAGTGAAATGTAGAACAGAAAAATTTATTTCCGATTTCATTTCGAGTGAATGTGAAATGTGGAACCTAGCAGATAATGTTGACGGCCACAAAACAAAATTTATGTGAAAAAAAAATAAAATTTCGCCATTCTAAGTTCACAATATAAAGCGTATTTTTTTGAGAGTCTATAAGCTAGCTCACTTTCACTTTTACATGCAAAACTTGTATACATAGATTTTCTTAAAAAATGCAGTTCCCATAAAACAACTAAAAACATGTTTCTCGACAATTTCCACACCATTTTTGATAACGGCCTTCACCGGGGGTGCTTCAACTGGCGTTCACTTTATTTGTCTCTTTTATTTAATTTTCTATGTCCCGTCTCTCTTATCCATTAAAAGGGTTGCGGGTGTACGTAGGTTGCCTAAGTGGTCAGTGGACCCTCGAAGAGGTCATGTCATAACATGTCCAAACTGCTGAAAATGAACCCCTACCTCGCGGACTAAGAAAAAAATAATAATAGATGGCACAACAGAACAGGTTCGTATGAGGCACCCTAGGCCTAGCTTCTCACAACCATTAATTTGTGTGATGTTTTCATTTTTTGGGACGAAAATTACCTACAATTTTGTGCCAAGTTCGAACGGCTGAACTGAGAAGGTTTTCAATGACATTTAAACTCTCGGATCTTTGTCTGACGTTCGCGCCAGGTGGCGCAGTGGAAAAAACTTTAAGATGTAATTTGTATTTTTCTAGGTATCAAACCTGGGTGGGACCTCTCGCACAGTAGACACTAACCACTGAGCCACTGCGCCCACTATAAATCATAATTCGAGTTATGCTTTCCAAACAGTCCACTTGGCAAACTGGTTCCGAGTGTTAATTGAAAACCTTAAATATTTTCAGTCAACACCGCCATATCCATAACTTTACTTACTTCTGGTGGCGTTTCCGTCTAGGCCATTTTATTCTTATTACCTACGTGAATGAATATAAAATAATTAAAAAGAAATAACTGTTCTCCATTGAAATCAAAATGTATTTATATAATTCTTGAATTTAAATAATTTGCATAATTAAAGTTAAAACATTTATTTCGTTTTCTTTTTTTTTTTCTCTGAAAAGTTAATACTTCTTACATTTATTGTAATTTGTTGGCTCATAACTCACAATACTGTGCATATGCCAACAGTTTGTTAGTAACATAGTCCCAAAATTAAATAGTTTTTTCTTTCATATAGTCTTTTTTCTTCATAAACACAGTGCTACAATTAAATAAATTTAAAGATTCTATTCTGTAGATGTTTCATTTAAAAAAAAAATGTTACATACTTTATTAAATTAAATAAAATAAAAAAAAAAACCTTTACATAAATATTTTCCTCAAGAGTATCAAAAACTATTTTCAGGCAAGAAAATTGGAAAATTCGGAAAAACGTACTGTTTTGTGTGTACTGTATTGGTTAATGTGTTTTTTGTTTTTACAAGAATATTTGAATCGTTTGTACTTTTTTATATTAACTAGAAATTTTACTGAATTTACAAACATGACTTTTTTTCTATATTGGTACAATTACAATTATAATTTTTTGGGAGTGATTAATATCAAATGTCTATATGCATTTTTTTTTATCTTTTGTAACTACAACGATTTAATACAAATAATTATGTTTAGAATTGTTTTATTTATTTTTAAGTAATTATAATAATAATATATATAATAGTAATACATTGCAACAGTTCTTCAAATAACATTATAGTTAAAATGAGTTTATATAATATGAATACATAATAGATTTTGTTGTTGTGTATTTTTTAAATACTTATAATGTAATATTTTCGTATCGATTTAAGATATTCTATCTGAATTTAATCGTAAATTATTGCCAACAATTATTTAGGTTTGTTAATATTAAGAACTAAGTTTTAAGGAAGTGCGATTAAATATTTATAATATATATTAGGAAAATCAAATGAGAACCATAAATATAGGAACGATAATTCAAGGTTTGAATAGGTTACACTGTCAATGAGAGTTTATAGACGCCCGTGGTGAAAAAAAAATTGTCTTTGTATCGAGTCAAACTCAAACCCAGTTAAGTACTTAAACAGTTTCGATCTACATATGATAGTTCAGAACCATTTGCAATTTTTGCGAAAGTAGTTATAGAAATTTGTAAGGTTATGCTATTTGGTGGAGGGTGTGAAGTTTGTTCCAAATACAATTAATAATAATAAATGAAGTAACTATACAATGCGAACGGTGACATTAAGATGGAATACTTATCGTCGTGTATATGAGAACACCGCACAACTGACATTTTTTCGAAAATCCACTTTTTGTTATCAGCGTCATCTACTACTCAAAATACACATTTTAAGTCATTATTTGTGGTGGTGACATCTATATTTAAGTGTAAAAATTGGTTTGAAATACCGCACAAATGCAACCTCAGCATTTTTTGTTTAAGAAATTTAGCACATCTGCACATTTCCCGTGCATATGAGCTGTGATTTGGCTAAGGTATTTTTGCTTTACGATTTCTGTTAGAATTAGTTTGTGTTTGACTAATATTTTGGATTCATTGGTAAGCTATTTATCAATATTTTTGATAGTTCTATTGTTTTTATTTGTATTTTAAAGCTCTTAAATAACGTAAATGAAAATTAAAATTTAAATTGCAGATGTGTGCTTTTACCAGTTCCCCTGAAGTACTTGTGTGGCGTTTCCTTAACAAATCGTACCATATAAAATCAGACATTATCTCCAAAAATGTATAAAAACATAAATTGCATCACACAACAACTGTCTTTTCAAATACAAATAGATACTATTTTTTAAGATGAATTTAATGAACATATTTCCAACCTAAAAATATTATTGATGTGTTTTTCGCATTAGTTTTAACTTGAAATTCTTTCGCAGAAAACAGTTTTTTGCGTCTCCTGAACAATTTATAAAATGTTAGTTGTGCGGTGTTCTCATATACACGACGTTATGAAAGAATGACGACATTTTGATTTTCTGATCTCCAGCCGTAAGAGGACATTTCATGAAGCACATTTCTATTACAGATGAGCTATCGTTTTTTTTTAACGTAAAAAAGATTTGTAGAAAAACTATTGGCATGTTTTATTGAACACCTATCTTAGCAAAGTAAAGTAGAATCTTCAGCAAACAAATAACAACAACTTCACTCTGTTTGACACTTTCGAGACTGTATATATAGTTGTTGTAATTGCATGCTGAAGAATTTACTTTATTTTGCTGAGATATACGTTCAGAAAAACACCCCTAAAAGAAATTTTTATATAGCAGCGTTTTGTTCAAATATTGTTTAACAGTTCTTCATTTATATTACTTTAAATTGTTAGCTTTTACGAAATACTTTCCATAAATACTAAATTCAACTGCAATGTTTGCTTTCTGTATTTTGCACATACTAGTATTATAACAACATTATTCAACAATTTATAACCAAGACTCTGCTCCAGGCATTATAAAATCAGCTTTAGTTTCTTCAAAGTTTTTTTAGGTGACATTTAGTTTTTTCTGCTTCTCCCGTTAAATCTCTTGAAAACAGTCAAAATCAAATTTAAATGACGCACAAATTATTAAGAGCTCTAAAGCTAAATGCTTTTTGAAATAAAATTTTACATTGATGATGGAAGAGTTTTTACGTGCATACTTTACTGAATATGGTGATTATTACTAATCAAATTAAGTCGGTTTTTATTGAAGGGAATAAACCATAATTTTGTTTTCCAGCAAACCCAACCGTTATTGACGAGAGCAGTTGCAGATATGAGTTTAAGTAGGTACTGTTTATTTCTACAATATTCATTGTTTGACAGCTGCTTCTTGTTCTTGGTCAACAGTTTTTTTTATGTGGCATTTTGTGAATTATCTATTGACAAACACATACATAATTTGAAATATTTATTTCACTTCGGTCTTAATACCACCAAAATTTCTGGTAAGATTGTTTGAATATCAGTGACCCCATTTTGCTCAAACATTTTCAAGAATAACTACTGTAAATAATTTAAAATTAAAAAAGCTAAAAAGCTAGATTGGTCACCTGAACCGTAGCCGACAAATTAAGTCAGAAATACCACGACTTAGTACTAAGTTGACATTTCGATTATGGATAAAATAAATCCAGCCAAATCTAATCTAGTCGATTTAAGACGACTAGAGTTTTGAATGTGATTGATTAATATTTAACCCAATAGTAATTGATATATCACTGACACATCAAACAGTGATTTTCATGATCAATTGTTGCGATCTGCGCAGCTGTCAAAAAGTATTTCATAAAATCTTCACATTGCCTGCCTTCCATTGACCACTTCAACATCTCTGACAAATGAGTTGATTATTTTCTGAAATGAGTTTCATATATGCCTACTGGCATTGGTTTCTAGAAGTGTATGAAATTCGTGCAATATTTTGCCATGCACTTTCTGAAGGCTGAAATTGTTACCAGTGCTTTACGATGACTTGAAATTGTACTAGAATTTCTGTGAACAATTTCCACATGTTCACAAGTGAGGTTAAAAATTAAAGAGATAAAGATGACTTTTTCTATGTGAGCTTTAAAAATTACAAAGGCGTTATCATGAATCCCTCTTTTCCCGCCGTGAGCCAAAAGAGTAAATTATGGTGGACCAAAAAAGATGCAGATCAAAAATACCTACTACCTTTGCCATGAAGCTATACCAAGACGGTGTAACTATGAAATACTTGCGTTAACAAAAAATATACGCTATAGAGAAAATAATTTCAAAAAGTCCATATGCATTGACGTTACAGTAAAGTGAGGTTACTTTCAAATATTCAAATCAAGAGGTTTGATTACTTATATAAAATCGAGAACATTGGACATTTTTTTCAAATACCTTTGCCCAATATAAACTACAAATATATTGGCACTACTTTTATAATAATAACTACGTGTTTTAAAAACGCAAACAAAAAACCATCGCACTTCCTCACCGTAATAAAAAAAAAACATAAATACAATAAATACATTTTAACAACTCACCAAATACACAACTTAATTTCCCTGGAAGAAGTTATTTTTCATTGCATTGTTTGCAATAACAACAATAACCACGTTACTATATACTTATCGTCGAAACCGCTTCGCATCTGCGAACACAGATGTCACCACGCACTCTTGCTTACAATTGACTGTTTTGTACCTGATCTGCAATGGCGCTGATAACTGGCAGAGTTGGTCGCTGTTTAGACAAGTCTATACTATTGCCTGAGTGTAACGAATCACTGGCATCACAACTGGCATCGATGGAATCACTGTTTAGATCACCATCATTGAAGTTCCCATTCGTCAGAATTTGTTGCATGGGAACCATTTCAGCGGTGGTCGTGGTGGTGGCTGATGATGCGGTCATATTGCTTAGGCTACTGCTAGAGTCAAAATGTTTACCGGCCTTGATGTTCGGACCGGGACTCTTGTCAAAGTCGCCCACCGAGTCCTGTGACACTTGAATCACTGAACTGCGATTTGCATGCTTATCCTTGCGAATCGGCGGTTTCGGCACCTCTTTCGGTTCGCCAGTGACTGTGCCATTTTTATGCACTGCCGCCTTCGCCTCTTTATCCTTGTCCTTTTCTTTATCCTTGTCTTTGGATTTCTTGAAGCCTGCAATTAAAGCTTTATGAGCTTGAGCCTTAATACCCTCTTTGCTCGAACGAATAATCGAATTGCGACTGCTTATGTTCTGTTGCTGTTGGTCGCTCTCCTCGGTAATACTCGTTAAAGCTGGCGGCAGATGATGGGTTTGTGACTGCAACAAATTTGGATCATCACCCTGGATTGGTATATCGTCTGGAATAATTTTTTTTTTAGATTTTCAAAAGAGATTTTCGAAGTTATCGAAAGGAATATCGGTCTATATATATTTATTTATTTTTTTTTTTAGTTTTTGATTCTGAAATGTTGATCGCTGATTTAAGTAAAAGCGCGCGCACAGAGCAAATTTTGCACTTACTAACGAAATATACAATTATGTAACTTTATTTACGAAATGTCAAGAAAGCATTGTTTAGATAATGTTAAGTTTATTTTATTTTTTGTTTAATTACCTACTGCTAAAATTATTGAAAGAGTAAAAGATTTTATCGAAGAACTGTTCTTATTTTTGTCATGACATGACCCATGCTTATTAACATTTTTAATTAGCACATAAAATTGAAAATGCAAGCTACAAATTAACGATTTTTTTAAAATAAATTTCTGTTCTCGAAAAAATATAAATGTACCTATTATAAAAAGTTGTTAAATAAGACAAAAAACGTAACCATAATGAAGCCAAAACAATGCACAAACAACTGAATGAATGTAGTGGTTATCCCTGCAGAACTAATTTTTGTACCTACTTTGGCTGCCGTTGCATAAAAATTATACCAACTTTAATAAGTTCCAATACCATGTAAATAGGTAGGTAAGTGTTCAATATGCGCATGTTCATGTGTATGAACCCTAAATCCGATAGCCCGACTATATGAGTATTCACATTATGTTAAAGGTGGGTTTCCACATGTCGGTTGATTGACAAAGTTTAACAGCTCTCGTGTTTATGTCATTGAACGAAACCACCGTCAGTTCATTTCCACTTATGCCAATTATTGGCAAAAAATCGTTTGTCAGTTGAGTGACATTTTGTTTGACAATTCAGCTATTTCCACTTGTCCAGTGGTTTTTTTGTCAATTATTGACAAACGCTGTTAGTCAATTTATTGACATGCAATTTTTCGCTATTTCCACTTGCCAATTGTTTAATTGGCATACAAATACGTCAATTGTCAATTTCAAATCGACAAGGGGAAACCCAGCATTACTGTTATTTAATTATACTTAATAATAAAGAAATAATAATAATAAATAAAGTGTTATACAGAACCATGAAAATGAAAATGTATTCTTCTCTTCATGATTCTTCTCTTCATGTTTAGCTTATGACATACAGCTAGGTTCTAGAAATCGAGTGAAGTCGAAATTGCAAATCGAGTGAATTCGTTTTCAGTGTTCTGCATTTCGAGCGTTTCGGTAATTCCGAAATTTTTTCGAAATCCCAATTTCACTTTGTCACAATTCCGAAAAATTTGAAATCGAAAACAGTGAAATGTAGAACACAAAAATTTATTTGCGATTTCATTTCGAGTGAAAGTGAAATGTGGAACCTAGCAGATAATGTATCCCGGTTTCACAAAAGACATTTTAATATTTTATGCGATTATAATAATCGATTGCCAAAAAATACAATTATTTAAAAAAAATGGAACATGAAAGCAAATTGATCTGCTTTTGTAAATGTATTAGTGCGTTTTTTGACAGTACATCGGAAGCATACGAACTTCATATATATAATCATATCGACGAAGAATTGAGATCCACAGATGACGAGAAAGAAGAATAAGATGACGAAGATGATTAAATATTGCAATTCAAAATGAAACACACACATTTCAGTGTGAATGCGTGCGCACATAATTTTGGATTTTATGTGCGCGCATTCATATTGAAATGTGTGTGCTTAATTTTTTGCGACTAAACAGGCGCGCGATTGAAATCGCGTGCGGAGCGGTTGGACTACATGCAAAATGATTATTGCAGAAGCTGAAGGGACGCTTATGAAATAGAATCTGTACGCCAAATACTCTGCGAATGCTTAGCCCTTATCTTTATCACATTGATAATCCCCAACAGCTACATTCTTAGGTCAACTACGGATGATATGGAGAACGTGGGTCTTAATTTACTTCTTAGATTCAAAATCAAATCTGACTGGTTTCATTAGATAAACGCACTTTATCTCCTAATCAGTTACTCCTGTGGTTAATTGGAGGATCTGGATATAAAAACTCAGGATATTCATGCGCAAGGTAATTCAAATAAAAAAAAAATCTGTCTGATAATTTTCTTGCTGCAGCTAAACACCGAGCTCGACTTTCCAACAAGTGAGGTTAAGATTACCCTAGACCTAGACGAAGAAATTCGAAGTTGGACGTTTTAGCACAGCCAGAGTAGCCAACTACCAAAATAGCCAAAATCAAAGTAGTTTTCAGTCCGCTCCAGAAAAAGGGGCCTTGGTATGATGCGTGTATATCGTATAAAGGTGACAGAAGCGATGCACATGCAAAAGCGCTGTAGCGCAAAACAAAGGCAGCAAGAGAAGTGTATATATCGAACCAGAAGAAAAGAGAACAACGATGACCTACGCTACGCAGTCTTCCAGCCCAATGAGATTGAAGTTTCCTATCATCGAAACAACAATTGCCTATAGGGCAACACGTTACAATTAATAGCAACAACTATGCGAGGGAGCTGAGGAGTTCGTCTACCTCAGACTAAAAATTGAGAGAGTGGAGATAAAAATCCTCTAGTCAGGGGGATCTTGAAATTCATACCCCCAGGTGCGAGACAAAAATTAAGACTTGTCTTCTGGCAGCAGTGTGCACTCGGGATCATGAGTCTCAGCTCTCTCAGGCAGAGGATTTTCACAGATCTGAATCCAAAAAACTTACTCATACTTAACGGATTATTGAAGAGTATCTACTCTTTTGGTAAGTACCAAATATGGTTAATGAAGCAGAAAGCCTGTAAATCAGACCCCGAGGCCGAGCAAAACCAACAACTCATATTATTGGTAATTTAGGGTCCCAATCTTAATGAAAATAAATAAATAAATAAATAGTTCGCGCAACAGGCGTGTAGACACCCTAGGCCTAGCTTTTTACAACCATTCGATTGTGTTTTTATTTTTGGGAGAAATGGAAGGGACCTACAACTTTATGCGAATTCCGGACGGCTAAATTGAGAAGCTTTTTCAGGATAGTATACTCTTGGATGTTTCTAAGACGTTCGCGAGAGGTGGCGCAGTCGAGGTGAAAACAAAAAACCTTAAGATGTAATTTGCGCTTTTCCGGGGATCGAACCTGGGACCCCCTCGCACAGCAGTCACAAACCAGAGAGAATAGACCACCAGCTTCGGCCAAAAATGAGAGTTTCATAGAGCCAGTTTTGAAATAAGTAGCTCCGCCTCTTTTTCTATCTGTGAATACGTGTGAATAAGCAAAAAAATATGAAATAAGACAATTGAATCCCAGATGGCTTTGAAATAATTCAAATAATTTGAATAATTGACCTCTTTTGGGACGTGTTCAGCAAATGGTGTGTATGCTGTGTTGAATTAATTACCAACTTATATTTCATTAAAAAGCATAATATGTAATATACTATTTGGGTGATTAAAAATCTAATAATATGATTCCTATGACATTATTATACAAAAAAATATCATTTTAAGCTGCAGAACTAAATTGCAAGCACGATGTAATTAGCTAAACGCGATTCTTTGCAATTTTGTTGACATACATTTTGAGCTCTTTCTTCTTATATTTTAAAGAAAATTAATTTATTTTCGAATATAATAGAATAATGATGAATGGATTTTGAATTAGGTAGGTATTATAAAGAATTGGTTGTTCAAAAATTAAATATGTAGATACATTTGTCACTTTAAACATTGAATGCTTGTCATTTTTATACAAAACCTGATAGAAAACGTGTTTCAAAACAGAATAGGCGCTACGGAATGCGTAACGTTAGCGTATACACGCCACCCTCAAATTTAAATAAAAAACTGTCATTTTTGATTGTTTCCATAAAAAAATGTCGTTTCCATAGTAACGCATAAGCTAAAGCGAAAAGTGAGCTTTCAAAGTACATTATGTATGTACATTGTACTTAATATTTTAATTTAAAATACGTACTTATCTTAATTTTGCTGTCCACTTTCTGTTCTTTAAATGCTCCATGGTTTTGCTTTTTATGTAGGTATTCTTTTGTTTTTCACAATGAAATTATAATATAATTTAACTTTAACACAAACTCTAAATAACATTTGTGTGTTTTTACTATTTTGATTCTAGTTTTGACATTCTGTTAGTATCCATTATTCTGTTATATTTCATTAACGAATTTTGAGTCATATTTTGTACAAATATTGGAAAGTAGTGGAAAATTAACGAATTAGCTAATACAAAAATATATAGGTACAGCAAGTTTTAAAAATTTGAATTGTATTAATAAATATTTCCTGAAATTCTCATATTTATGTATAAGTTAATAAATTCGTATTTACACCTGATACAGATTGCTCGTGATAAAAGCCGATATGATACGATTTAGTCTTCTGTAGTTCTGTGTGTCCAAAACGTATATCTTTTTTAGAACGTAAAATTTGCTCAAATTCCGATGACCAACTAATTTATTTGTTTAAAATCAATTCGTCACATTTTCTTTAGTAGATGAAATAAAACAATAAACATAATTAAGCCAGAGTCCTGACAAAACAAATTTTTTCTACCTATCCTTTTTTTTAATTATTTATTCCAAAACTCAGTAGGTACACTTTAATAAAATAAACAATTAAAGAAAATAAATAAATTTTCGTTAAAATATATAGACAAAGGCCTAAATTCATATCAGCAAAACTAAACGAATCGTGTTTGATGATTTTTCCCTGATGTGTGTCATGCATTTTAGTTTTGCAGCTTAAACTAATATTTTTTCGTAATAATGTCAAAGGAATTCACATTATTGCAGTAACTACCCATTTATATTTACATGCTTTTTAATGAAATATAAGTTGGTAATAATTTCCCCACACCGAACACACAATTTGCTTAACACGTCCCGATAACAGCCAATTTATTTGAATTATTTGAATTTTTTCAAAGTTACCACAGAATAACTGTAAATGTTACTATGTGCCAGTGTATGCGTGACCAAATTCACCCTCCGTTTACTTTAACATTGCACGCATACTTAACCACGCAGTAACTTTTTGAAACTGGCTCTATGAAACTCTCATTTTTGGCCGAAGCTGGTGGTCTATTCTCTCTGGTTTGTGACAGCAGTCCAATACACTAACACTAACCACTAAGCCACACCCTCATAAAAAACCTTATATCTTACATTACACCGCGTCTCCACGAGCAATATTTCATAGCTTGTCATCTGTCATTTCTCATAGAAAGAAATAATAATAGTATGCAATAAAATGTAGGGTGGGCATTCCATAGCTTACTATTTCCATAGCAATCTCATGAAAACACATGCGGCACAACAAAAAAGTACACCCCATAGAATACTATCGATAGCAAGCTATGAGCTGAGCAATATATAGAATACCATTTTTCATAGAATACTATTTGTGGTCTCCACGAGCAATTCTCATAGAATGCTATATGGCATTCTATGAAAATTTTTTCAATTTTTACCGCTCTTGGAGACGCGGTGTTATGTAGGTGCAGTGCAGTTCCACCCGTATATTGTATATCCTACCTAAGGTATCAATAAACTGATTACGAAAATGATTCTACAAATGGGTAGCACTACATGAAATTTGAATGAAAAACGTTAAACATTACCATACCAACAAAAAAAAATTCTGAGCTTAAATGTATACACATGGGTATAAGCATTTGATGAAAAACAGCACTATAGATTACTCAACAATTTAGCGAGAATACCAACAAAGTACAAATTCAAATGTTGAACAAACTATTTATGTAATTGCAAAAGCCACGCCCCAACCTCCAAAATAATGTTCAATAATGAAATTTGTGTACGTGTGGGTGTGTGTGCTCAGTTTGTAAAGGCCATTCTTCCAAAAACCAAAAAAACCAAAAGAATCTTTAATTTCATTTCAAATTGTTAAAATGATGTTAATGGTGTGAATATTTACCCATCCGGTTTTAGTTTTGTGCTGACAAGAAGTACCCACTTTGCTTGATGGAATCAATTCAATTGTTCAATGAATTTTGTTTTGTTTGTATTTGTGTAGGTAAATTGTAGATAAGTATTAATAGATATTATTTTTTTTATATTTCATAAACAAGTCATGCGATTTACAAAATAAATCAAATCAATAAACAAAGTTAAATGTTAATAAATCGGAAGCAATAGTAACAAGGAGTATATTTTGTTGTAGTTTTTGTTTTATAAGAATTTGATATTTTCATTGTTTGAAACATTAATTTCCCAACTGCTTTTGATATATTGGCGATGGTACATCTTTATTTTTGTTTTGTAGTTATAGGTGTCAGTGTGTAGGTGTGCTAAAAAATATTCTTTTCGATTGAATTTTTGCTTTTATTTATTTTTTTTTTTTATATTTCTTTTTCTTTGGGTAGCATAACAACAATATTGTAACAATAGGAATAAATAATTATAACAGAAAATTAGCGTTATTCTTAATCTTAAAAAATAATTCATTATTTGCTTTCTCTTATATTCAGTTTTTTTTTTGTACGTTTTTTTCTTGGTTTATTATATGATTGAGGATTTTTCAAGTTATATGTACAATATTAATTTTTTTTAATGTTAATGGTTTCCCTTTGATTTATACCTAACCCGAGAGTAATATAATAAATTCGGTGCATATAGTTCTTAGTAATAAACTATACAATTAAAAATAGGTAGGTACTTATTTTAAGTTAATATATAACTAAAAACTTTGGCACAAAGCAATATAATGACACATTAAATATTTTAAATTCGTGCAATAGTATAAATCATAACGTCCGTATTATTCGCATTTTGCAATGCCCAATATAAAACTAGGACCAGATCAAGTATTACGATGACCGTCTGGACGAAATCGTTTTAGAAATGTTGACGATCATATAAACCTATTTTCTAGATGACTTTTTTTTTAATGAAAAACTCGTGCAGGACAGAACAAATTCGTAAAATACGTCAATTTAAAATACACCTTTTATGGGTACCGACCGGGCCATAGAAACATTTAAGGAAATTGCAAGGCCGACGAACTTAGGCATGGTGCAACAATGTCGATTCTACTGAAACAGGAAAACCTCTATATGTCTCTTAACCAAAATGTGATAAGCGCTTCTAATCGCAGGAGGTCAAACTGCGCAACGTGCTACACCACGAAACAGATCTGGCCCATGGTGGATGTCAAATGCTTCAACAATCTCTACATATAATAACATTGTAGATTTTTTGTTTGTTCAACTATCACGTAAGAACTTACTAACTGCTAACTCGATTGGCATGGATGGATCTTTTTGGAAAATGTAGGCCCTAACGATGGGCACCATAGGCTATCTATTTCATTGCAATCGGATTACTCATTCATGAGATGTACGAAAAATAACGGAAAATCTATGCTAAAGCCCACCACCCCAAAGCAGAGAAACCAATCATTTTCTGTTGTTGCTCTGCTCTGCTTTGGGGTGGTGGGCGCAAATCGCAGCATGATGTTATGTGGCCCATGTGCGAGTAGGCCGTACGGTGCATAGCGCTTGGTAGTAAGAATGAGAGATACATGCCCTATCCGTCGGAACGGAAAATTCTCCGAACTCTGACTTTATACGAACAACTTTTCGGCATTTCGTTTCGACAAATATGTAACGCATACCTACTGGCGTTTTGCGTTTCAGTGCGATCAGTGCGTTTTTACTGATATTTTTGACTGTTTCATACGAATTTTCTTCTAATATGCTCCGACAGGAATTGGTTGCGGAATTTGCCTACGGAAGTATTGATAAATGAAAGCAATAAATAAAAAACATTTTAGCAAAGTAATTGATTCTATTTGTTGCAGCAACAAATAGGAAAACCCCGATGTAGCACGAAACAACATCATGTCAAGTCAATGCGTCGTCGCATTTCAATTATGTATTATTTACGAAGACAGGTACCTCCATTGACATACTATACAGTATACCTACATGGACAACCAATCTTTCGTTGAAGCAAACGAAAACACTGAAATGTCATCGAGTAATTCGTGCGATTTTGTTTGAGTGCTAATAGTGCCTGTTATAGAAAGTTCGAAATAATTTGAATAAATCATTATTTTGAGCAGTTGCAATGTTTCTACAATGGATGGCACTGTGTTTTATGTAAAAAAAAAACAGCAATGGCGCGCAGAGGTTTCATACTTTCGGCGCACTGAACCAAAAGGGAAACTGACATTTTACTAGCAGTCCAGTCCATGTATAGTATGTCAATGGATACCTCGAACTCGAATGTAATTTGCACAAACCAGTAAGAACTAGACTGCCGACTTCCCGTGCACCTACCCGAGAATTTTCCGGTCCGACGGATTCCTCGCTAGGGCTGTGTTCGTTAATCGTCGCATATTTTTTACAACAGTTAACTATTGTGTTGAAACTTTCAAGGCATGTTCATTTAGCATATAATTTAAAGTGAAGAGAAAAACAAAAATTATCCAAACGCGTTATTTATTTTTCCTGTAAAGTCGTTACAAGTCAATCATCGAATTTCTGTCTTCGCGCCACATTCCATCTACTCTCCAGTTAGCTACAAGAAATTGGTAATGAGAATGTTCAACACCAATAGGCCAAAATACTCTGTGACCTTGAGAATACTTAGGTAAACTCTGTCCAATAGTTGAGTGGCTCATTCACATTTAGGAATTCTTTCTCCTAGAAAACCCTATGGGCATCACGGCAGAAAGCACCTCTGCCAGAAAATTATGTGGCCAAATATGGGTGCTTTTCCACATAGTTTGCGCTTTATTGGCTGCGCGAATCGAATCCTACTGTTAGAAATGTTCGTTGTTAAAATGGTTATTTTTATATTCCTTTGCATTTTCTAATAGTGCATTATCTACTCAAATGCTTATACCCAAATCGAAAACAACACAAAAAAAAAGAAAAACAAATAATGTCACATGTCAGTGTCAAGTGATGCCAAATGTTACCTAATTTTTGATGATCACCTTACGCAGACGGAGTATTTTATTTGATCACAAGTGATTGTCACATTTGTGATAATCACAAATAACCTTCCACCCCTGGTGTGGAATCGGCTAAGGTTATTTGTGATTATCACAAATGTGACAATCACTTGTGATCAAATAAAATACTCACATTTGTGATAATCACAAATAACCTTAGCCGATTCCACACCGGATAAACAAAATAGTTGAAATGGCGGACGATCGTTGTTGTGAGTGTGTTTAATAAACAAATCACAACAATCGGAGCACGCTCAAAGTGCTCGAGGTCTATTCAAAGCTCAGCTCTGAACGAGGCTCTGAACTTAAAAAGAAAAATGCCCCTTATGAAATATCCATTTGAGGAACAATTTTGAATCTTGTGAAAAATTCCCCACGGAATTGAGAAAATGGGAGACCTGTCAATGCAATTCTGTTAAAAGGGGAGGTTCGTCGATAAAATTCGGATTGAAATGAATAAAAGGCTTAAATCATATTTTTCCATGGAAAATAAGTTTATTTTTGGAGTGAAAACAAAATCAAATGTTATGTTCCAGAGTAGTCGTTCCTCCATCTGGGATATTATGTATGAGGGTATCAACTCGTTGGTATGAAAACGTAGTTGAGCAACTCAAACAATATGGTTATGTATTTTAGCCAAAGGCACACATAACGAACGACGAGGCGAACAACCAAAAATAAAATAAATAACAGTTGGAGATATCACAGGAGAACTTTTATTGGTCGAAGGGTATCGGTTCCGGTTGACAGCCACTTTAACCTAACCTAACTGATGGAATAGTAGTTTTGAGTTGGATAGAAAAAACCTCCAGCTCCAGCGTCTGTTATAAATAAAATTAATAGACTGTCATACGTTCAATAAGAGAGATATTAGCACTGCCTGCATTAACTTAATAGATCATTTGAAATACATATACATTTATGTAGTTTGTGAGCACTTATTCGAGTTAAACTTTTATGCTTAAAAAATACAAATTAGCACATTTTGTTTTGATTTCTTTGGGTGGACTATAACCTTTTCTCGGATTAGATAAAACCTCTGGAATCATACATAGTTTCTTTTACAACTTTCGTGTTTTAAATGATGAATGCTTTATATCGTTTGGAAATTAAAAAGAACAAGCTCGCTTCACATTCAATTCCTTAGGCGCGCAGCAACAAGCAATACCATTAGTAAGTAGGTTTATAAAACAAATTTCAAATAAAAAGATACAGAGATAGAGAGTTAAAACATGAATTTCAATAAAATATCGATAAGAAGTAAACAAATCAATTAAGAAACAAAACAACTTCACCTTAAAATGTTAATACTATTGGCGTGTTTAAATTGGTATTCGTTTGCTTTTTTCTAATCTACATGAATGCATCGTTCATAGTTCTATCTACTATTTGTTTATGATGGTGTAACCAGATGCCGTCTGTATTATATGTATACTGGCTGGTCTGCCATTTGCTAGCAACGCCTCTCTCTCGTCACCCGAATCGCAGGAGTCCTCTAGATTGCTTATCAATCGAGCACCTGCACTCGATCTCAGTTCGGGTGATTTCTTAGCGGGTGATGATGATTTTTTACGTCGAATTGCCGCCACCATTGAAGAGTTTGTGAAACTATTTAGAATCTCCTCGGCTGGCTTCATCGCCTGTTGGGGTTTTCGTATTTTCGGCGATGCATTCGGTGATGAATTTTTCGATGACGACAGAGATTTCTTTGGTGAGTCCGGCTCCTCTTCAATGCTGGATGTTTTACTACCGGGGCTGTATTTCCAGCCCCAAGTTTTCCAACGCAGTGGATTTATTATACTATCGCCCCCGCCACCGCTGCTGCTGTTGGTGCCTTTTTTCGTTCCATCTCGGTGTTGGTTTTGGGTGGGATCGTTGTTATGATCGAATTGCATCATCCCATCGGGATTGTTGTTATCAAGTGTGCGATATTGATCGGCATTGGGTTGATGGGGTAGGCTAGCCAGAAATTCCATGTCCAAATCGTCTAACAAAATTTTTACACACAACATAATATACACATGGAGATTTTATTATATAGTTGAGAAAAGAGTAGTGTTTCATTTAAAAAAAAAAGGAATACATATAGAAATAGATAAACAAATCTGAAATAAGGGTTTGTGATTGGTGGTGGTAGGGTGGTGGTGGTGGTGGTGACAAAAGGAATAAACAAATTTCAGCAGAAAGATTGGTGAGTATTCTTTTCATAGATATAGAGATCACAAAATCAAATTTGTATTGATTATTCGCGACAGAAAATTATGCATATATTTATATATAGAGAGAGAGATAGTTATGTACATTTGCTTTTGTATCGTTTTATTTCTTATACACTAGAGCGTATTTTATCGTATCTTTGAGAACACGTTTAAATTACGGGAAAGCAGTTAGGATTTTCTTTTTCATATTTGTTTGTGAGATATATTATAAATAAATAACAAAACGAAAGTAAAACTATTGTGTGTGTGTGCTCTTAAATGACATCTAAATGAAATCGCATGCAAGTACTACAACATAAACGGGGATTCTTCGCAACATGCAATAATTATACTTAAACACTCAGTGGTTATATGAATGTTATTTGTACACTAAATCAAACGAAAAATGATATTTGTTTAAATGAATGTAAAATGTGTTGAAGCTGAGAAGAGGATTTCTTATTTGGTTTTGTTTGTTTGTCTGATAATTTTGGAAACTAAAGATATAAATGTCTAGTGCTCTGAACCTAGTATTCGATAGAGTAAACAATTTGTTTGTTTTTTTTTATCGTGATGAAAAACATTTTAGAACAATTAACTAAAGTAAACGCGAAAGCCTTATTGGAAGCTAAAAAGAACTCACCTGGTAGCTTCTTCGTACGAAATGATGCATTTGTGATCATTGATTTTGACACAATGGGTGCCGTGTTTGTCGCTGGAGTCAAGGCAACGCTAAGTCCCATCGGACCATCACTAGGCTGGCCTGGAAAGAGTAACAAGAATTAGCAGTTGAATTTATTAAGAATGTATTTTATTAGTAGGTACGGCGCCGTATGTACTGGTCGTCTTACGGTGAAGCAAAGTTCTGAGTCATGATTGGTTGGAATAATTTATAAATTGTCTGTATTAATTCTTTGAAAGATAAGTCACCATCTAGAAAAGTAATAGCGAACAGCACACCAAAATCCTCGAATTTCACTTTGAATGCTTCCGCGATGGAATATCTCAAAGCGTGACAGAAGATGCAGATTTTGAAGTGCTGGAGCGTATACCAGGGCAACGAACGGCAAAAACAGTATAGAGCCAGAAAAGGGAGAAGAAGGTCATACCTTATACGTAGTTTTATAAGAAAGCTAAGCAACTGGCTGATGAAATTAAAGAGCTGGTAAATATGTATCATTCAAAAAGAGTGTTAGGGCAAGAAGAGAAATCGCATCCACTCAAATGACGCTGGCCCTGATGGCTTAACGGGGTAACTCTTAAGATAAGGAGGCGATGTTTTTATAAAGTGCATGATCCAGATTATAAACCAAGCATGGCTGGATGACAGACAGCATGTGCATCACCCAATATTACAGAATTATCAGCTCCATATGCCCCGCCCCATCTACAACAATGATAATCTTAAGTCTTGCATGAGGGGTTAGGGCTATGCTACAACAAAGTGAAGAATAATGCCGAACTTTATTAGCCGTACCAAGATAAACCGAAACCCGTCTGCTACATTGGATCGCCAAGAGTTAAGCAGATCTTCGAATCCCAGCTACGAGACTTCTATGCTGAATCACATAAATCAAGCAACTGGTAAATTGTCTTATATGCAATATAAAAGTTCTGAAAATCACACCCCTACATAAACTATAAGAAAACCTCACCTGACGGATTAGCATGTAACGAATTTTTAACGGCACTTGTAACCAATACTACATCGGAAAACATCTCATAGCACCCTCGGTTATGAATGTCATCTAAAGTTTGTATAGCAATCGTCCCGAATCCATTGAACATTGCAAAGTAAATAGCATGTACCAACTCAACCAGAAATTGTGATGATAGCGCGATTCGTGGTGGAGGTCTCGGCACCAATGCACTTGTTGGATCCGATCCATATGATGTTCGATGGGCATGACCGGGCTTTGAGAAACCCTGATTGACAAGTTGTGATGCCATACGACACAAATGCAGCAATGTATTCTTTTGTGTTAAACTTAGTTGGTGGTTATAGCAAAACAGCAACGCAGACATCACTTTCATTCGACTCTGAGCGTTAATCGACTCTATCTGGGAGAATGGGCCCCATTTGATTTCGCGATTACAGTTCTCCTCCCAGCGTCGAAGATCAGTAATGGGAAGACTTTTCTCCTGGAAAATGAGAGCATAAATCAGTGGACATTGTCAATGATTAATTTGTAATTGTACTGCTTACCTCATGATAAATTGATGCTTGCGCCAGTACGGGCAAACGGAATGAGACAACTTTTGGAGTTCCATCTTCAGCGGTAACTTCGGCATTGTAAATGCATATCAGTAGTGTTTCAACGCTGCGGCAGCTTTTTTTATCCCCCATTGCCACAGAGTTAAGGTACACATAAATAAGAACGGGAATAAATTGCATTGGGAATTTTCTCAGTCCATCTTCTTTTGATCGATAAAAACTTAGGAATTGATTACATATCCCATGGATTAGCTGAAATGATTTAGCCTCAATAAAGCTTGTTGCATGGAAAATGTCACTCCTACCTCTGGATACTTCAGCCTTTCATTAAATATTGTGTATATTGCTTCAGCTATTTCCTGATTGTTTTCATGCAAATTCGCAAATGACTGCATCTCTGATGGTTGCAGGCTCTCATATTCTGCCAACCAGTCCTGTACTATTGCCTCGGCCATGTTGCAGGATTCAATTGAAGACCTACTGAAAAGAAAAATAGAAAAATCTATCAAAATTCGACATTGATTTTGGGTAGTTGCATATATTTTTAACATATCAACAGAGACGACACAGTAAAATGAATACTATAGGAAGGGTGAGGTAATCACCAGCCACATAGTAACTTAGTACCATTCAGTGTATATGTGAGGGGAGAAGTTACGTTACAAGCCTTAATAGTCAATGACTAATGATGGGGTCAGAATCTAGTCAAGACAGCTCTGTATTGCAAAATTGACCTTTCACACTTTTTAATTAAATTGAGCAAAAAAAAATTATTTCAGCCTTGAGTAGGACCTCGTACTATCTGCGCTGTCATTGCGAGTTTCTTTTAATTGTTATGTGATTACTGAATGTCAGAACTATATTTTCTTTGGCTTCATTTGATCTTTGCCGTTGGTTGTTTATTTGTAAGTGAATTTATTTTGAATTGAGGGCTTTAAATTGCATAATTATGGAATTTTATCGAATTCGAATACATACCATGTAAAGAATGTTGATGTTTTGACGTAACTTCTTTGACTGGAGTGTAAAAAAATTGATTAAGGCTAGAGTTCGAAAATACAACAAAGTGAATGCGTTTAGTTTGAGTTTAATTATTTGATTGAACGAGTTCATTTACTAACTAGCGCGAGTATTGGTGTTCGCATTTCGTTCGTTAAATTATTAGATTCTATTCTTGCGTGCACTTTAAGGTAACTACCAATTTCGATAGCAATCGATCGCAACCGCACAAAATCTATAAACGTTCTCATCAAAAATGACGGGAAAAGAGAAAACCAGCAAAATCATGAGTAACGAACATTTGACAGATAGGCGAAATAAACAAAAAATATTTTCCAACGGTTTCTGGGTTATAAGTTATACAGATATTAATACAATACAAAATTATATCAATTTAATTAAAATTGTGAATTTTCGGTGCAGTTTGGAATAGTTTTGTTTTGTTCAAATTGGTGTTTAGCTGGAAATGGCTCGAAGTGTATACACGTACTTTTGGGTACATTTTTCGCTCTCTGAGAGAATTGCGCTCAAATTTTCGAAATTGACAGATTTCTACTACAGTGCTCGGAAAAGTACGCGAATAGGCCTAATAATAACAATTCTTCGTTTGACAGGTAACCACTTTTGCTAGGCACAACTACTCTCATCCTGATCTGGTGATTTATTCAAAAGTACCTAATATTTTATATGTCAATATATCCAGGGGGCAGATCACGTAAAATGAAAACGATCGAACGACATCGTTTCGACAATAGCAGTCTCTTTTTATTTGCGCAGATATGATAGAGACAGCATGCGACAAAACGATATCGTTCATGGTGGATTTACATTACCACGCCACGCATTTTTGCATGACTTCAGAGAGAAAGATCCGTGTTTCCACAGTCAAGGCTAATGATGTGTATGAGTGAGACCACAAGCCTAAAAGTTGAATTTAGGCCGCCATAACTTTTTTATGGAGATTTGTGGTCTCACTCTTACAGTTCATTAGCCTTGACTGTAGCAAACGGATCTCTCTCTTTAAAGTCATGCAAAATTGCGTGGCGTGGTAATGTAAATCCAGCATCAATCGTTTTTATTTTACGTGATCTGAACCCAGCATAATAAGTTTCGTCTAAGATGATTGAAGATGCGGCAACAAATTTAAAAGATCACTGGCGGATTCGGTGAATTCTAATAGTGACTGCAAACAAAATTTTTTTAAAATCTCTTCGTTAATATTTTTTATCATCTTTTCGAAATTGCTAAAAATGAATATTGTAGTCACTTTTTCCTCCTTTTCATACAGAATTTTTCTCAGACCATCCTATTCAAAAAATCATAAAAAATATTAGCGAAGAGATTTTTGAAATTTTTTTGCAGTCATTATTAGAATTGTTCGGAAAAACTTTTTGCATGAAAACATTCCCTTTTTGAGATCGAGGAAAAAAGTCAAAAAAGTAGACTTTCACTAAAATCCTAAATTTTCAAAGTCAAAGAAGCAGACTTTATAAACATGAATAAGAAACTCAATTGTTAATAAATGACTAGTTTATTTTGAATTTTTAATTCAAAAATTTATTAATTTTAAGCAAGTTTTTATAAAGTACGTGGGGTACCATGACATTTAACGCTCACTGTAGCTCGTTAAATGCGCCCATTCAATTTTACTTCTTACCTGAACGTGAAATTAGGAAATTCCAAGCACGTCCGCTGTCAATATGACAGCTGTCACTAATTTGTCTTTTGACAATCCTCAATCGTTGACCAGTCGTAACCGTAAGAGGAAAATTCGTCGAGATTTTACAACTTTTCGAAAATGTCGGCCCTTATCCGATTGAATAATCGTGCAATTTTGAGGAACCTTATATCCCAAACGCGCACGATTAAGACCTCACCAAAAAATCGTGAAACTGCTGCCGTTTCACCAACCATCAGCCAAACTAAAGAGGATTCTTCCAATAAGACTAAAAATTGGGTTAGTTGGGGATTTGACGACTTCGATGAAGCACACGATCGGAGTTCCACCAAAGCTTCATTCTTTTTCTCCGTAACACTATGTATTGTTTGGGGAACTTTCTTTTGGGCCTACCTTCCTGATACCAGATTACGTGATTGGGCTCAACGTGAGGGTTTCCTAGAGTTGCGTCGCCGCGAGAAGGCCGGACTGGATTTGGTGAATCCTAATTATATTGATCCCAGCGCCATGAATCTGCCATCTGACGAGGAACTGGGCGATACTGAGATCATTATTTAAAGTTTACATTTGGCAGTTGCTTGCATTTTATGCAGATACCTCGTCGATTTGTTTTCATCCATTAGATGATTTGTGTTATGTAATTGGATTTTAATTTTAACGAAATAGCCGAAATACACATCCAAATGCTAAGTTTGTCAATAAAAAGTGCAGACTATGGTATTGAACGAATTTATGTTGTGTTTTATTTGAGCTAAAACGCTTAACATGTGTAAGCGCTTTCTCACTTCCTTATGGAGCAATCGCGACTGTCGTCATGTTTTACACAAAAAAGCCTTCGCCTCAAAATTGAACATTTTACAGAAATTACTATTTGAACAGTTGTTGGGATTAACAAAATTAGTTAAACATATGAGAGTCGCAGCAGACGTGTGTACAAATTGAAATATTATATTATGAGGAGTGCTGCTTAAACCAAAACAACTGAATGCAGCGTTCTAATTTTCCAACAGAAAAAACTACTGCTAACAATTTTTAATATTTTTTAGTGCCCAATTAGAAACCACTATCCGTTTATCTATAATTAATACCTGCAGAATAAAATGCGAAAATTATAAAACTATTCCTTTTTAAAAGGATATTACCAGAATCTATTTTGATATCTTCAAATGTTTCTAGATAGGTAATTACACAGGAGCCTCGACGCAAAGGAAGGAGCACGGGTATTTGGCAAAAACAACTGTCACCTAAGAAACACCCTGTCTTACTTCTCATATACTAGTTGAGTAGGATTAAACGATAAATAACAGCCTAGGCGAATTAGTGCTACAGATCAATGCGAAATATTTCGGAGTGGATATTGGCATTTGTATGGGATTCTATTCTGGATTGAATAGATATAACATCTACCGCAGCGTTATAAATAATAAAAGCTATATCTGAGGTAGAACAGCAGTATTATGACTTTCACTCGAAATTAAGTCGGAAATGAATTTTTGTGTTCTACATTTTACTGTATTCGATTTAGATTAAAAAAATTTCGAAATTGAGAAAAAGAGAAATTGTGATTTCGAAAAAATTTCGGAGTTTCCGAATCGCTCGAAATGCAGAACACTGAAAACGAATTCACTCGATTTGCAATTTCGATTTCTGGAACGTTGCTGTAAATGTTAAATCAAAAAGTCTTCAGCATAACAAATTTTATTTATTTATGTATTTATATTGCATCTCTTTTTCGCATTTGTTGTTTTCTTTGTTTATATTATAGTCTATACATTTTTATATAATACATTATAATTTTATTGAAATTAAATTATTATTATTGATTTTACTATCAAGGGTGTGTGTGTCTATATCAACCAAGCTTAGCAGGGGTTCTGGAAAGATATTGCCCGCAGTGTCTCATGTTTGCTCATAAATGCATTTCTGGGTGCTTTGCCGTGTGCTATTAAAATAGGTTTAAACTTATATGAGATGCGTTCTGCTTCGTCACCCAGATGTTGCTAACAGGCAAAGGCTTCCACTACTCAGTTAGGAACGGGTGGATAAGCTGACGGCTGTACATTTAATCCTTCTAGAGCTTGTGTGGGTATTGTGGTGTTGACGGTGAGTGGTGGCATACCTGGTAGAGAAATTGGCGTAACAACAGATGTCTGTTGGACCTGAGGGTATGATGCAAATGTTTGCATATAGGGTAAGCTAACATTTGAGGATGTTTGATACCCCGATGATGGTTGACTCGGAACGGGATAGTTGTTCGGATTGTAAAATTGTGGCTGCTAAAAGAACCAAATAAAGGTAAATATTTACTGGGGATTTGAGATAAAATACGATGGTATACTCACTTGTTGGGATCCAATGAATTGATTTGATGCAGCGCCTGCGGCTGGCGTTTCATATCCTACAGTCATCATATTCGTAATCGAAGTCGGTGGCGGCAGATTCGTGTATGGTGATTGTTGGGCGAACATCGGCATCTGAGATGGTGGAGGCACAGACGTTGGACCTGGAATGAAGGTTTGCTTTATTGGTAACTAAGTATTAATTGTTGTTTTGGAAATAGTGGTTTTCAATTGTTCCAATATAGGTTTGATAACCCAACCTCGGTTTTAAAAAGTACAATACAACAAATTTCCTACTCCTAGGTACAAAAAAATGATCTTTCCAGATCGAAGATCTTGGCGAAATCGCCACTAAATGTTCAAGTTTAGTTGGCATCTTAACGTGGGTGTACTATACCTACGGCCTAGGAGCAGCCTTCCTTAAGGATCGCAGCAACAACTTGGGGACTTATTGCAATACCTGGGCCCATCTTATTGACGTAGCTTTCATATGGGCATTTGGGGAGTTTGGTAAGTAAAAAAAATGCATAAATAATAAAAAAACATCTGGTATGAATTTACTTTCAGGCTCTACAGTGGGCACTATGATAGGAATATATTTCCTACCAAGCTTATGCACAATGTGTTGTGCATTAGTTGGCTCATTTGCTGGTGCTTACCTGGGAGGCAAAACAGTAAAAACAATTTGTAGCAAGCTGCAGTACGCCCATCTACAAGATGATATACAGGTATAAAGGAAGTCAATTGCAAGTTTTTGGCATGATTTACAAAGAAATCCCGGTAATTTTAAAATGTGTAATATTCTTTTTTCGCATACTGCATATTTTTGAAAAGTTCAAGTTCGCGAAATATTTTACACAAAATTTATAGTCAACTACTTTAAAATCGCGGTTTGTTTCGAGATTTATTCACAGCATCCCAAAAGCTGTACGAACTTTGAAATGTTTTCGTACCACCAACAAAATTGTTTGTATAAATAGTTACAGATTATAGTTGGCTATCTTAAATTGTCGATGTCCTGAGATTTATGCCCTTATTATGCCCTCAACTTAGTTGAGTTGAGTTGTCTTCAATTCAACCCAACTTTCACACAACCCAAACTAACTAACAACTTGGCTGCATTCCAGGTTTGACTATTTTAACTAAATTAACAGCGATTGTTTATTTACACCGCGTCTCCACGAGCAATATTTCATAGCTTGCCATATAGTATGCTATGAAAATTGCTCGTGGAGACCACATATAGTATTCTATGAAAAATGGTATTCCATCTATTGCTCAGCTCATAGCTTGCTATCGATAGTATTCTATGGGGTGTACTTTTTTGTTGTGACGCATGTGTTTTCGTGTGATGGCTATGGAAATAGTAAGATATGAAATGCCCACCCTACATTTTATTGCATACTATATTATTATTTCTTTCTATGAGAAATGACAGATGGCAAGCTATGAAATATTGCTCGTGGAGACGCGGTGTTAGTTACTTTTTGGAATCTGGGACAGCTTTTGTTACTAATGACATGTTGTAGTATGAGTGAAATGAACCACACTTTTGCCTCTCGTTAATTTAGTTAACTTCCCCTCCTTCGAACTGTCACAGCACAGCTTTTCAACGCTGTAGTTAAAATAGTCAAACCTGGAATGCAGCCCAGAAGAGTATATTTTGCGCCAATGGAACGGTTTCAGAAGTGATTTTCTTGATTCCGGACGGATTTATAGACATAGGGGCATTAGTTAGCTTATCACTGGTTGTTTGAATGATCAACAAACAAATTAATGGAATAATCGGTGAGTCCTCTAATATTTAAACTTAAAACTATTGTAAACTAATTTGAATTTTCTCTACAGGGGGCCAACTATGTAATTCGATTCTACAATCAAAATGTTCGAATTCGGAAGATTCGTACTCTGTAACTCTATAGCCAGCGCTCATATTCGAAAATCGAACGGACCTCGAATTGTCTATTTTTTTTGGTACTACCTAATCCTAAAGTAAATGCCAAAGCCATTCGAATTCGCAAATAATCATTCTAATGCAAATGTGTTTGCGAACAGGCTGTGTAGATTGCAGAAATCTCAAAAAATGTGAGTAAGAAATTTGTTCTGACTTATTAAATATTATTAGGAGTATTAAAATATACTTTATGCATGGGGAATCATCTAAATGTGCAAACACAAAGACATCTCAATTTGAGATTCTTGTTCAATACATGACAATGCATCTCGACTTATCTAAAGGATTTATCCCAAATTCGCCTTGGCTCAATTTGATCGTTGCAATCCTCATTTTCTTCGGTAAAAAATTAAATTGCGACACTGTCCATGTTGATTTAGCACAAAAGTCTGTCAAACACAATGCGACACTCGTTCGAAAGTCGGAAATTGTTTGGGAAAAAGTTGGCATTACTTACATTCGATTCTAATTTCATACATAGGTAGTTACGTTTGAAAGTAGAATCGGAACCAACTTTCGAATAGAATCGAAAGTAGAATCGAATTACATAGTTGGCCCCCTGATTAATAAGAATTTCCAAAGTTTCCTAGCGCTTTGGTAAAAAGGCCTTGCGAAACAGATTGCGCAAAGAACGAGATGAACAACATTACTTTCATTTTCTTATGTTGATTCTGATTATAAATAAAATAGAAATTTAGTTGTTTTGTTTATGTTACCAAACAAAACACTAAAAAAAAAAAAACACAAAACTATTTTTGTTGCTATGAAATATTGTTATGAAATATTAAAATGTATATTTTTTTAAAAATTATATTTTACTGATTTTGCTTAGTTATTAGTTAAATAAAAACTAAACCCCATTTGTGTGCGACTATTTTTAACGCTTCTTAACAGCTTTTGCAAAGTATTTTTAGGAATCTGTCGGCGGCGGTAGGAACGTTTCTAATTGTTGGCCAAAACTCAATTATTTTTAACGAAGCCAACCAATCGAAGTCATGGTAGATTTTCTACAAAGCCAAATACATATTCAAGTTCTGCAACCAGCAAGAGGCAAATGGGCAAATATAACAAATGCAGTACTGGGGAATTAAAATATTTTCTCAAGAAGGATAAGCTCCTCGCGACCGACTGAATGGAGAAGTGTACTTCAGGTATGAACTATTAGTTCTTTGATTAAAGGCCACTTGTGTAAGTTGAAACTGAAAATGATTAGGATGATGATAAATCAAATATTTACCCACACGCAGTGTTCGCTGTAATTATATGCGCCCGAATAATGACTAGATCTTTGAGCTCGATACGATAAGCTATGATTTAGTTTTTCTACTAGATGACTGATCGCGCCTGAAACTTGCCAGGTGTTACGCAAAAAAGGTCCGCAAGATATCGACATGATGTAACGATTTAATAGAAGAGTGTACGTTTAGTCTGGAAATTAAAATCGTTGACTGAAAACGATTAAATATTAGAACTGAGTCAAGTTATATTCAATCCGGTCACAAAGCTGGAATCCGATTAATTTTTAAAACATTATTGAAAACTATAAGCACAGAACCCTCACATCGGTACATCTCAGCATGAGAAGATAATACGTTGTAAACAATATTGTCTTAACTGACGTGTCCATTTCTGGTCGTGACATTTTCTACATGACACGTTAACACGTCTACAGCGGCAAACAATTATTTTCTTCTTATTAATTTGATTATCACATGGTTTACTGTTATAACGGAAAATATTGATCTACTTACCAGCAATCGCCGATTGTCCCTGCGATTGTTCTGTTTGCTGGTGTATTGGTTTCTGCTCTGGCAACTGCGTCAAATTTACATCGTTTGAGTTTTGAAAGAATGCACTTGCACCGGTAGCAGCTTGTTCTGCAGGCACTACAGGTGCCGATGACTGCTGCGGCATTTGTGATTGCGGTTGATGTGGTACTTCAGTATTACCAATAGATACTGGAGCAGCCGGTGTATTTGGTTGTTGATTAGGTACGATTGACGGCGATGCGGTTATGTGAAGATTTGCAAAGTTATTAATGTCACCAGCAGTTGTTTGAGTCAGCGCCGGACTTCCACTAGGCGGAGGCCCGATAAAAGTGTTTGTTAACGGCGGTACATATGGAAAACTCGGGTTAACCGAAGTCACCTGAGCAGCGGCTACTGGTTCGACAGATTTTGCCGCTTGTAATGTCACATTTGTGGCAACTCCTTCAGCAGGTGGCAATTTCAATGCCGATTTAGTCTCATTGGATACATCTTGAATCGGAATGCGATGCAAGTAGCCAAATCCAATACCGCAACCAAGGCTGCCTTCGCCACCCCATTTCGAATTCGGTTTTAGTGAGACCTCACGACAAGCGTCATCCTCAACGTTGTAAACATAAATCTTAAGTGTTTGGTTCTCGTGGGTTTCAATCATTGTAAATAGATCGTCTGTTTCATGACGAATAGCATCGGCACCAATAATATAATCGGTGAAAGCTCGCAAACCAGCTGCTTCAGCTGGTGACGATGGATGCACTTCAAGAACATGCCAGATATTCTCGTTAGCACCTTCAAACGAACAAAATCGAATACTAACACCAAGAAGACCCTGACCACCCCATGAAGTACTGGGAGTTATTGAAATATCTCGAACTGTTTGTGTCTTACTACTGTAGACAGTCATTTTGATCACTTTGTCCACATTTTGTTTGAGTAGCTCTTTTAGTGTGTCGTTATCTTGATCGAGGCGGTTGCTGCCGATGGCGACAATAAAATCAAAGAAAGCTTCTAAACCGGCAACTTGGCCGGGTGAATTGTCTTGTACCTAGAAACGCAGAGATAAGAAATATTGTTTTTGAGATTATTATCTCAGGGAATGGTTAAGGTAATTTTTTATTTAGCATACCCTTAGAACATGATAGCCTTCGGTACCACCTCCGGGAACTTCAACACTATGTCCGGCGCCCATTATTTATTTATTTTGTGGAGTTTTGGGAATAAAGCTAACATAAAAAATACGTGGCACTACTTGTAAAAATCTAAGAAGAAAATTTCCAAATCTGACTTTTTATTGACATCTGCTAACAATTTTGTGGCGGTGACGTTGGAGCGTTGTTGAATGTAGTCATTTAATAAGTACACTAAGGGCCGTTTGCTGAATTGCAAGAAATGGATTCTGCAAACAAAAAATTCCATTCAGTCTACCTACCTACATTACAATGCGTCTCCGGGAACAATGGCCGCGTTCCATTGACCGCTAGATGAATAGCGGCATGCCAAACTCCATATAAAAATAAACTGACATTTCAGCATTTGCGCTTAAGCTCTAGCGCATATTGTGAAAAATGCTTTTCTGGGAAATTTTTCAATCTAGCGCAAAATGAACTGCTAGATTGAAAAAAATAACGAACCTTCAAAATAAAAGTGAAAGTGCAGAAGTCAAATATTTCCAATTTGGTGTAAAATAGGAATTCAAACTTCAATGTAATGAATATACATTGTATTTGTTTATTTAAATTACAGTGTATTGTTAGATATGCGGCATGAAGGCAAAAAATACATTTTTGACTCTCATGAAGATGAAATAATACGAATTCAAATTGGTTCTAATGTCACTTTGTTCCTTCATTAGGGATATTGTGTGCAAGACGACTAGCGGTCAATGGAACGCGGCCAATGTTTTATAGTCTGCTAGCTGTCACTTCTCACACAAAAGATGAAATAATACGAATTCAAATTGGTTCTAATGTCACTTTGTTCCTTCATCAGGCATATTGTGTGCTAGACGACTAGCGGCCAATGGAACGCGCCCAATGTTTGATAGTGCTAGCTGTCACTTCTCACACAAAAAAAATGGATAGTATGCCATTCAATATATAAAGGGTATTTTATATTTTACTATTTCTGTAGACATATCACGGGAAAACATAAATGTCAAACTTAAAAATACAGCCCATAGAAAACGTAATGAATTTAATCCTGTAGGTACCATAGCTTAGTAAGCTGATCGAGCTAAAGTTTAGCTACCATACAAAATTCTCTCAAAAATTTAGATGAGCTAGATCTAAGCGAATCATCTGAAAAATTAATTAATATAAAACTGACTGAAGAGTTCGAGACTTGGTCAATAATTATGTGTTGCTACTTTTGATTAGAAGTGTACTTTTCTTATCGGATGAAATGCACGAAGCGGTGTAAGCAAAAATTCTTGTGATAATAAATATATTTATATAGGTATATGGATATGGTGTATTGGAAAAAAGAGTGTAACTACACAACACCACTACTACATAATCCACAGATCGAGTTTTACTCTTTCCACTAATGCCAATTGCGACCAAGCATGATAATTTTAAAAACACCCACCACCACTACCATACCAAGTATAGCTGTCGAACGTCGCCGTTTGTCTCGTATCGTTCGTAATCTACTGTCAAGTTTTTTTATTATGTGATTTTTTTTCTTCGTGTACCTTTCGTCGTGGTTTCGTCGTGCGTGTTATTTGTTACGAATTTTATCAGAAAAGCGCTTCAAAGAATTTTCTCCCCAAGAGGGAACGCGAAATTTAAACAATTACTCCGCGGAGTGCAGTGTTTTGGATCGATATCAAACGAAAGTGATTGCAATTTGGCACGAAAATATAGAAATATCCTTCCACCACAGAAATGGCCGAGCAGAACGAGAAATTGCTCCAAGAACTTTTGCGTCTGTATGGCAATAATAGATGCGCCGATTGTGGCAGTAAACGTAAGTGTGTTCAAATAAGTACGCAATAAATTTCAATAAAATTACGTTTCAAAAGAGTGAAGTTTGAATTTAATTCAAGTGAATTATTTCAGCTCCTTTATATTTTTACTAGTTCTTACTTTTTTTTCTTTTGACAAGCCAAGCCTTGGGGGCGGGTTTAGTAAATGACGTCGTTAATCGTTCTGCTGTTCTCCGTGTGTGTTTCGTTGTTTGTGTGCGCGAGTGCGGGTTGTTTTTATTGCTGGCTGGCAGTGTTTACCCCAAAAGTAGAAGGCTCCCTTTCCTTGCCTCCTCGCCAATTATTGTTGACTTTTTAACTTGCTGTGATGAAGTGAGACGTGATACAAATTAATTGTCGTAGGAAGTAGGTACCTATCCATATTGTTTACTAGGTGATGACTGATGAGAGTAGGGGGCAAAAAAGGACAAATTTCCATACTAATAAATAAAATTAAATTGTGATGTAATATTTTGCAAATCATTTTCCATAAAAAAAGTACAATCGTGCGATTTTCCTTGCGACGTTACAGCGTATACCTATGCTTGGCTAAAAGTCATGCTTTGTTTTTGTGATTTACTCTTTCCCTCTCTCTCTACTGGTAGGCTTTTAAGTGCGCCGTGAAATTTTTACTATTATAGCTTTTTGGTTTCTATTATTTTTTTTCTTTCATTATGTCGTTATTTTTCATTGGCGTTTACAATTTACAAATGTTCATTCATAAATTTACTATACTAGTATTCTGACGTCGCGTCGAGAGCTTTAATCAATCGTATGCGCGAGAGAGGAGGTTGACTGGTTCTCGATGGCGGTTGTCGTTGTCGTCAATTCACATTTGCATTGCATTGCAATATGTACATCTGTATATGTAAACTTACTCTACATACACTATACACATTTCGTTGAAATGGGAAAAAGTAGAAGCCAGAGAATAGTAGAAAAAAGCTTATTGCCGTAGTCTGGTGTTTTTGAAAATATTTGGGTCGAATGGAAGGTGGGTGGCCCGTGCGGGCGCCCATCGCTAAATCAAAGTGTGCACAAGCACAGTGCGCCTGGGCTTGATACTGAATGATAACAAATGAATTGCAAGGGTTAATGCACTTTTATTCTCTGTGACGCTGATTGTTGTTTGTTATTGTTTTTTTTTTTTTTTGTATTTGCTTTGCTGATATGTAGGTATTCTGAATTCTGATGCACATGGCAATTGAATAAGCCTGGTGAATTGTTATGTGTAGTGTAGGTAGGTATATGTAGATATTACGTGTGTAGTCGATAATATATTTTTTTTGACCAGGTTAAGATGGTACTTATGAGTAATATGTGACACAATTTGTGCAGGTTTATTTATGGGCTGTTGCTATTCGCCCGTTGTTCGGGACACGACTACGTAAGTTTATATTGCGTCAAGTTGGGGTATGTGGCTCGCTACGCTCGCGGCAAGGACTCTAAACTCCAGTATAATCATTTTCGGACATTATGCCGTACGTTTAGGATCAACTTTTATCTTTATAAAAGAGTTTTTAATGAAAATACTATGACGTTACGTTGATTACGTAGTCGTGTCCCGAAAATCGGTAAACGTCAGTTCAGTACAAAATCTGTCAAAATGAACGGGCGAATAGACACTCCGTTATTTATGTGTACATGGTGGGTTAAACTTATAACGCCACTTGTATAATGTGGTTTTCCATTGGGACATAAGATCAATCTTTTTTTTGATCCGGATCACTTTTTGCAGATCTCGATAATTTTCGAGACTTGCACACACTCTCACTAATACCAATATACCTTGCATACCTGTTTTACGTCATTCGGAATTTGTGTTCAAAACAAAATTACGAAAAGCCTCGTGAAAAGCAATTATTCAGAACAAAAACGCTAATAATGGACATGGACTTAATTTTGGAGCAATTACTATCATCTTCGTCATCTTCTTCTGCTTCCTCGTCATCTGTGGATTTCGATTCTGCGTCGATATGATTACCCACAGTAAGTTCGTATGTTCTCATCGACAAACAAACAAAATTTGCACAGCTGATGTACTGTCTAATAACGCACTAATACATTCACAAAAGCAGATCAATCTGCTTTCGTGTTTCATTCGCCACCAAAAATCTGAGATCTGAAATAAAAATCTGATGGTCCCAATGGAAAACGACATAAGTTTAACCCGCCGTGAAACTTATATTGTGTACTATGTCATATGTATGGCATAGTAGGGACCAATTTACATTTTGTTTATAGGTACATTATGTAGCTATGTACATTATGCCATAATATATATATCATACTAGCGCACTCGAAGACGTTGCCCCTGCCCATCATTTGATTGCCAATGCCAATATTATGCAATATCGAAACACAGCGAACAGAATTAGGTATGTATTCGAAATGATTTTTTTTTAATTTTGAAAAATATTGGTGGGGGCTTAAATTTTGTGGCTATATGTTCTGGTATCTTATGATATGATATCTTAGGGTGCCAGTACCTACACGATATGTAGCACGCCTCATATATATGTAGCACGTCATTTTGACGTCAGCGATTGGTCCCAATAGGTACATTCCGTGTACAAGCTCTCTTTGTGCACTCTCTGTTGACGTCAGAGGCACATATACATATATGAGGCGTGCTACATATCGTTTACTAGCACCTTTAAAAAAAAAACTAAAAATTGTTTTTTTTACAACTTCGAATTTCCCCAAGGGAAGGGAAGCATGGCGATGTTGTTGCATGTTCAATGTTACAACAGAGTATATTCACCAATAACGAAGAGATAATTTCTAATTTGACATTTCTCAGCATTACTTACTTAGATGGCGCTACAGTCCGGGCTTGACCTAGGCGTCAACCAACACGTTAGCCCGATCTTTGGCTAACCGCCTCCAGTTGCGCACTCCAATTTGGTTGAGGTCACCTTCCACTTGTGCGCCAAGGCGAGGTCCCTCCGGGTTGGAATCGTAGAGTTCGCTGTTAAATCTTCTCCTCCAAAACCCGTTAACGCAAACGGGACCGAAAATCACTCGAAGAATTTTGCGTTCGAAACGACCAAGAAGATCTTCATCAGCCTTTGTTAACGTGCATGCTTCTGCGCCATAGAGTAGGACTGGGATGATGAGGGAGGGTCTTATATAGAGTCTCCTTAGTGTTTCTTGACAAGGCCTTACTAGTCAGTTGCTTTCTTATTCCAAAGAAACAGCAGTTGGCAAGTGCAACTCTTCGTTTGATGCTGTGGTGTCATTGTCAGAGTTTATAGCGGAGCCGAGGTAGATAAAGTCCCTATAACCACCTCAAAGTTAAAGCTGTCTATCGTGACGTTCTGTCCGATTTGTCGATATTGTGTGTCCCTTCTTGTTGACAGCATGAACTTTGTTTTGCCCTCATTCACCACCAAACACATTTTTGCCACTTCTGTCCTTAAACTTAAATAAGCAACAATATACATATTATGTATTATGTTTGGGAATGCTGTTCAAACAAAATGTCAAATCAGACATTCTTGTAGTGGAGAAAATACTCCCTAAAGCCACATTTATAAGATCTTTTCAGTTTCATTGAGCTTTCATCAGTTAAACTGACGTCTAATTGCAAATCAAATATCAGTTTTAGTAGATACACGAGTAAAATGATTAACGGAGTGACGTCCGTTTGTTCGTTATATTCATGATCATGAGAAATGGTTCACGATGTGAAGTTTATGTTCAATCCTACATTTAATGGGCAAGTTATAGCCGTCAGAAAAGTCTATCCGTAAAAACACGAAACAGATCAAAACTGAAATATTTAACCCCAGCATTTCATAGGAATTCAGTTGAACCTGTCGTGGAAATGAATGAGACTTTGAACAGGAAAAGTTTAACGTATGGAAAAATTAATAAATTCGTTTTCTAGAAAATTTAAAGATCAATTGCTTAATTTTTTGACGAACTTACTTTATAATTCAAAAGCAACATTTTTAGATTAAGATTCAGTTCAGCAATTAAGTTTAAGTGTTCCAAAAAAGCAAAATAATTTTTTTCGGTTGCATTTTACTGATATAGGTATTCTATAACTTGAGCCTAATGTCGTTTTCGGTTGACCGTCTAGAACCGTCCGGAAGAACTCTCCGCGATTGTGATTTCAAATCTAGAAGCAAATTTCTCTTCTTTTCAGAAGAAGAACTACTGTCAGTTGGGTTCGGATTGCTTCCGGACGGTTCTGGACGACCAATCGAAAACGACATAAGTGAACCTATCTCTAAGCTCGCACTGCGAAACCGGGTATTGCCTGTGGGATCTATCCAAAAAACACTAACTGCTTTTGTGGCTTTTGCAATTTTTGTAGATCTTGCAATTTTGTCTTGCGTTGTTATAATGACTTTTAAAAAACATTCAAAACGAACCGTTTAGCAAGTTATTTCGTCTTTGCCACTAGTATGTACTCGTTGATGGCTGTTTTTTTTGAAAGCCAGAAACATTATTGAGTAAAGACCAACATCGTCTCCGATTGGTTGCATCTGTCCCCAAGTTCATTCATCCGAGCATTCCAATCCCATCAGCTACACATGTGTATAGTCAGACATCGTACCGACTCGTCGTTAGTTCACAATAAAACAACTTTTGAGGGGCACTACCGTAAATATAATGAGAGCATGCTTATGCAGCCTCACCTTGTAGCACAAGCACTATTATGACGTCTCGACACATTCTGTATTTGAATTTATCATGTGAGGTACCTCGATATAAAAACGTCTCCGAGAGCAAAGCTCAGTATGTTCTGAACTTGGACCCCTTGGCTCCCTTACCAAATAAACACCTTCAAAATATTAAACGCCAGCTACTGATAACAAAGGACGTATTCACCTTCGCTCATTCATTGTTAACAGATGCAAAACACCTCGCAGTTCCTCTGGGAGATGACTTGTTTATCACAATAATCACAGAAGTGAAATGTACATACCTCTAAGGCGGATGCCAGAGTCATTGTAGATCTAGATATTACTTGTGAATGTTTTCATTCATTAGAATCATTTGGCTCAATTTATAAAGATGGTTACATAAACTTAATACATACACATAATGGTGTCGTCTGACGGCAATTCTTTTTCACAGCACTGATAGGGGGGGGGTCATCATTCTGAGAACGTTCACATGATATTTTCCGGTATTTTCCAACGACGACAACAGCAACTTTATGAAGACGAATTAAGGCCAATTGAGAATTCGTTTATACATATCTCAAATATTTTGATTGTGGCGAATAGTGAATGAGAAATAATGTGGGGTTCAGTGCGTGTGTAGCACAAGCAACGCAATGTTTTTATGTAGGGTGGGCGTCGAGAATAAGATTTCTGATAACATAAGTGTATCAGTAAATCCAAAACAACAAATCAAAAACAAATAAAGATCTCGTTCGTTCTAGAAATTACCAATCGACGAATCAATGATGTTAACATCCAGCGCTGTGATGATCACAAGACAATCGTCGTTGATTTGTGATGCGTGTTTATTAATATTTGGTCTGGTTTAGTATCAAAGTGTGGATTCATAAAATATATTTAAAATTATCATCATTTGCGCCACAAACGTTAGCGGCAAGACGTCTGCCTTGACTTGATAGCTAATTCTAATATGAGGAGAGTCTGAGTTGTGTAGATTATAAAAGTCTTACATCAGTCTCAATACTCCAAAATTCAAACTGAAAAATGGGTACAGAAAAGTTTCCTCATTTTTTTACATATATGTACCTACATATTTTTATTTTCCACCTTGCCTATTTTCTTCTCTTTGAACGTTTCCGATTTACGAAACCATTGTGAACACCTGCATAAGAAGTGTTATACAAATTTTCTCAACTAAATACATCCATAATCCATTCAACAAACCGTCTCTCACTTCACTTGCAAAAGTAAGCTGCCGTATGTAAATAAGAATCTAAAGGGCCACTAATTGTTGCACTATATAAAATGATTGATATTTTATGATCTATTTAAAGCTCCATCGCCCAATAGAAAACAGAATTTTGTCAAAATTTTCAATTTTGTCAAAAACAGCAGATATGCTTTTCTGGTAAACTTGAAAATTTATTTTGAAACCGGTTTCTCTTTAGAGGAAGATAGTTTAATTATATAAATATTACAAGCCACAGGCAAAAATAAATCCTTTCGATGATAGTCTTTGAACCAATGATTTGTCTTGAGGTTGATTGGAAAATCAAAATTCTCGGTGAAAGTCGAGCAAACTTATGAGCCCAAGCCCACCCACCACAATTTACAATTTGTCATAAACATCTTCATTCGTTTGAAGGAATTTACTAAATCGGACGACAATTGAACAAGTTCGATCGATTTTCAATGCTAAATCTTCAATAAAACGAAAAGTTTTATGAAAAATTGTCGATTCGAATAATTGTTTCTTTAAAATTTAACGTCACGGTGGGGACCCTGGTAGGACTTAACGTTGATAGACTGGGATTGGATTTTGTGACGTACCTGGGTGAAGTTCCCACGCCCTTTGGCGAGCTGCTTAAAGAAGCAGCAACAATTTAAAGTAAGATTTTTAATTGTCCTCTGAAGAGGCCCAGCTCTAAAATGAAAGGAGACTTTTGCTATACGCAGCATTGAACCGTATATTCGACAGTAATGTACGCTTAAGTCAGACTGAGCTGCCTGAATACGCAACGAGTTTTAATGTGATTCAACTGCTAATGGTTACTCTCTGTATTTGGGCACTTTCATGTTTTTACTAATTTTTCCTTCGCTTAGTTCTAAGTAGATCAAACTGTCTTTTAACGATTTTGAATTTGTATGTCCTCTTTCAGATGTCGAATGGGCCTCATACAACGTTGGTATATTTTTGTGCACCCGCTGTGCTGGTGTTCACCGAGCTATGGGCGCACATATCTCCAAAGTGAAACATTTGAAACTGGACAAATGGGAAGATAGTCAACTGGAACGAATGAAAGAGGTTGGAAACCAACGAGCAAAGATAAAGTACGAATATCGAGTGCCTCCCTGCCACCGTCGACCTCACGAGAACGACCCACAGTATGTAAAAAGCTTGAATTCACAGAAATGATAATATAAATCGAATGCATTTCAATTTCAGGGTTCTCATTGAACAATGGATTCGAGCGAAATATGAACGTCTAGAGTTCTCACCGAATGGCCGGCCTAGCTATATATCCGGCCACATGGAAGGCTTCCTTATGAAGCGTGGGAAAGAAGACAGTCGTTATCAGCCACGAAAATTTATTTTGTCCGAAGCGGACGACACACTCAAATATCACGTAAAAGAGAGCAAAGATCCGAAAGCAGTACTACGAATATCCGAACTAAATGTTGCGTTTGCTCCACGAAAAATCGGTCATCAGAACTCATTGCAGTTGACTTACATGAAAGACGGTTCAACGAGACACATCTACGTGTATCATGACGACCCAGAGGTCATAAACAACTGGTATATGGCGGTGCGTTGTGCTAAACTGCATCGCCTACAAGTCGCATTTCCAAGCGCAACTGAAACCGAACTGATGCACCTGCTAACGAGAGACTTTGCCAAAGAGGGCTGGCTACATAAGACCGGACCTAGACCTTCGGATGGCTATAAACGGCGATGGTTCACGCTAGACAATCGCAAGCTAATGTATCACGATGATCCAATGGATGCGTATCCAAAGGGTGAAATATTTTTGGGTCACAATTTGGACGGATATAGTGTACGAGTTGGTGTACCAATTGGTGCTAAAGACCAGCGATATAGTTTCACATTGTTTACACCGGAGCGAACGTATAATATGTCAGCGCATAGCGACAAGGAACGGGAGGATTGGATAAATGCCATTCAAAGGGTTCTAGAGCAACCGCTCACGCCGCAGGACAGCTCAAGTGAGTACACACACATACCCCCTGATGAATTTGTTTACACTGAATGTTAGAAAAGCAGACACGTTTTTTTACATTATTTTTTATTAAATCGACTCCGTGATGGGCGATGTTTTCATTGAAAACAAGGAAAAACCACGCAGTCAAGTCTCAATATTAAAAATGGTGCAACTTAAGATATTAGCCCTTTTGTCTTACGTTGGGCGCCAATCGCAAATCACCTCCTGCTGGCATATAGCAACATTACTGTCATGGGTGCCTTTTTGTGTAAGTGTTTCCCTATATGTACCAATAAAAAAAAATTGGGAGAGATAGTTCGAATAGCCCCACAATCCATTTGTCGCCGATCCTCTCAATTTTGCCGATATCCACAATTTTTTTTTATTTTCCCATTAGTGTACGTCATTTGAAATCCGTTTGCTGAGGTACTAATAGTCCACAGTACACATATTAAAGGTAATATGTATAGGGATTTTTGACATTTCTCAATATGAAATTGCGTACTAGCGTACGGGTGGTGTTTTTTAGAGGTATACAACTTTGAAATGGAATAAAACAAAGATTATTTTTTTAAATTGACATGAAATTTACTTTATTCGAAAGATAATCTTTTGGCATTATAATTAAAATATGATTTCTGTCGTATGACCGCCACGGCTGGCTCGGACGTAGTCTAATCTGGAGGTCCAATGTTCGATAACTTTCCAACATTTGTGGCCGTATATCGGCAATAACGCAGCGAATGTTGAATGTTTCCTTCAATGAATCAATTGTGGCACGAGTTGTGTGACATATTGCGCCGTCTTGTTGAAACCACAGCTCTTGCCCATCATGGTAGTTCAATTGATGAACGAAAAAGTCAGTAATCATGGCTCTATAGCTGTCACAACAGAACCATTCATTCATTCATTTTCAATGGTCCGCTTGTCCATTAAGTGGGTCGCGGGTGTAGGTTGCTCAAGTGGACCCTCCATAGCTCTCGATCCTCCGCCATCGACTCCAAATCATCAAGGGCAATCCCCATGCGGGTAGAGGAGAGATTATGAATTTGATCTAACAATCTCATCCTGGGTCTACCTAGGGGACGCCTGCCCGATGGTACGGATTCCATAGCACGTCGTGGGATCCTGGTCGGGGACATACGTTTAATATGACCAAACCACCGAAGCATGGACCGCTCCGTTCGGAGAAGTAGCTGCTCGACATTGAGTTCCTCACGTATTCTAGTATTTCTAATGCGATCTCTACGGGTCACACAAAGGAGAAATCTCATTTCGGCAGCTTGTATTCGCGATCTTATTCTTTCGGTCATTACCCAAACCTCATGACCATAGGTAAGAGTTGGAACAAATGATTTTCAAAATAAATTTGAACGGAGAGTTCTTTCGGACGGTTCTGGACGACGACTAACCTAAAACGACATAAAAATAAATCACTTGACAGCAGACAAAATGGCCGCCAGTTGATTTTGGGTCGTGGAAGGTGACCGTGCGACACTAGAAGACAACTCAAAACAAATATTTTCCTCGTAAATGTACAGCAAATGTTGATGTATTATGTAAAATGACAGTAGAATTTTATATCAACTTGCATGATTTATGTTTAAAAAAAAGTGTAGATTAAAACACTGGTGAGATTGGTAACGCGTTCTTATACATTACTGTACATATTATAATGCATTATCTATTAATGTTTATTTTTTACGTTTCTTTCAGTGTCGGCTCGATTAATACGCAAACGTACTGGGACCAACGCTATGAACATATTCTCTGGAAGATAAAACAAAACCCAGAAAAAAATACCTAACGCTACCACTACCACTCAATAGCAATAGTTTCGCTTTTAGTATAAATTATTTTAAATAAATTATAAATAAATGAATCCCTCTCGGGGAGTTAACCGACATTGATATGAGTAAACTACAACCACAACTATATACATATTTACATATACGAATATCTATTGTGCAAAAATTATTGATTGATTACAAATCGTGTTCGTTAAATATACAAAATAAAATATAATTATCTCTATATATATACAACAAATTTAAAAGCAAATAGTATATGTATATTATATATAAATGTAAATTTATAGTGAATTATATTACATCTGCTGCAGGTTAACGGCGGATCCTTCTATTAAACAAATTTAGACACCCAAACAAACATACACAAACAAACATAATATACAATGTTTCAGTGTTTTTATTTTTCTGTGTGCGTTCGTTAATCGAAATGTTAAATATTTAAACAAATACAGCTTTCATTATTTTTATTAATTTTGTTTTTTTTTTTTGTACATTTTTGTGTATAAAACGCATATCAATCACAAAATATATTCTCGATAAAAAAGCATACACATTTAAAACAAGCATTATTTAGAAACAATTTATATATATATACGTATTATGTAAAAAAAAAACAAATATTAAAACAAATACAGGAATCTTAAAATCATAATAAATAGCAAAATTTTTAGAAACGAAATATTAGCATGCAAAAATGTTTATTATATTAATAAAAACAATAAAATACTTGTTAAATTATATCTTTGTTTTACTGTATAAGTATGTAATCGGCAAAAAATAATATCCGCTCTTTTAATTAGTCTGTAAAAAAATATTTGAAAATTGTTTTGATTGTTTTCCCCGATTGTAATGCGTATATTTATAATTAATAGAGTGCAATTTTGTTTAAATATGTTTTGTATTTTTATTTGTACATGGATATTTTGTAGTTAGGTTAGGTTATGAAAGGGTGTGTGATGAAGAAACAATTCGTCACCTCCACTCGAAGACCTAAGAGGTGCATTGTGAATCACTTTTCGAAAACGAAATAAATAAAGCCATACATTGCGAGCTTAAGTACGGAACTTACGAGAATGAGAGAAGAGAGAGAGATGAGAGCATTACGGTTAGTTGATGTGTTCAGTTTCCGCAGGTCGAAGTATCGGCATGCAAAGTTCGGGACGAAAACTGAGCTAAGCATAGGACTTAAAGACATCAAATATCGGATAATTTTAAGGTTTTGGGTGAAACTGTTCTGTGTGGCTCTTTACTGAAGCAAAGTTCATCTTGGCGGTGTTTTTCATTTCATTTGGATTTTCTGATATTCCCTAATAAAAAGCCAGCTTTTCCCACAATATTTTGAATTTAATTTTTTCTATTTTCTGGATTTTTCACTTATTCTTATACAAAGTTATTTTATGCATGTTTAATAATACTTCGTCGTTGCGTCTTACATCAAAAGGTCTTCCAAGTATTTCTCGAATTCCTCTTCACGTTCCACAGTCTCGACTTCAACTTCCTGCTTCTTCCATACATTCATACTTTCTTCTTCGCTGGGACGATCCACACTAGCTTCGATTTGTTTCGGTATAGATTCCATTTCCATATTCATCTCAGCAGATTTACTAGTGCCTACTAAAGAGTCTTCATTATATTCATCAACGCCCATTTCGCTTGCCCTTTGTTTTGAAGTCTTTTTGCTTGATTTAGATTGTTTCTCTAGTCGCTTTTGGCGTTTGACTTCTCGCTTTTGGTAATGATAATTCAACTGCTTAGAACAATCTGGACATAGACCTAAAAAGGTATAACTAAATAAATACTAGGGATTCTATTGTTATCATCCAACTTACGCAACTTTATTAGAGCATTCTTTTTTTCTCCCTTCTCCATATAAGCAAAATTAACTTCCCAACTACGAAGAGTCTCTTTCGATGTACATTTTCGATTACCGCAAATAAACTGTCCCCTGCCAGAAACGACTTCTTGTTCTGTTCGCCATCTGAGGGCAATCTTTGATAGTTCCTCACAAAGCTACTCTAGTTGTTTCAAATAACTATAAAGGCATACCTTATTCTCCTTATATCGGCTCAAGTCTGCGATGCAATATTCTTTAAATAGTTTATCGTAGTATTTCTTGGCCAAACGAGCTTCCCAAGAGTCGGGCACATCTTCATCTTCCCAAAGGAACTTATGATTTTCACGAATAACATCGATATCACGTTTTTGTCTATTGTTTGCCGCAGCAGCTTTATTGAGGATAAAGGTTTTAAGAATGTAATCGTGACGTTCTTGGGGATTCAGTGATTTAATAGGAAACATTTTCCCAAAGACGTGTATTTATGTTATTACATGTAAAATGCGACTACATCACATTTGACAGCTGGGGAAGTGCTGCCAAACTTTTCAAAATTACATTTTGTAATAGCAGCGTTCAGAAAAAGAATTCAGTATAAAAATATACAATTTCATCCGAATAACACTAGGCCTGTTTTATGGCACATCTATATCAGTGGAGTAAAGTAAAGTGGAATATTTAACACGCAATTACAACAACTACACACTGCTTCAAACTTATAAACGTTAGGCAGGATAATTATCGAGACTTAAGGGCCCAACCATTGGCATCCGTTCCGTCGACGGATTAACGTATTCGACGGAACGAACCGTCTCATAAAATCCGTCGCCGCAGTCCGCAATTGGAATCTTTAAAACAATTTGCAATTTATTATATTCGAAAATATCCGCAAGAATAGTTTGACTTAACTGTTATCTGCAGCATTTGATAGTTTCTCTCATTATTTTAATAGTTCTACCAATGAAACTGCTTCCTTTCATGCGGTGCCAGCTGTCAACGGATGCAACGGATAGAAAAGTAGAAAGTTAATCTACTTTATCCATAGCATCCGGCACGTACGTTGGTCACTTTCCATAAGCTTTGTGTGCATTCTATTAACCTGTCAGTCAAACTCCTTGCCGCAACGGATGCGACGGATTCTATGGGTCGTGCCTTTATGCCTTACCCCCGATAAAAACTTTGCTACCAATTCCAATCGATTATGTCATAAATGATATTTGCCATTATAAAATTCAGACAACAAATTTAGCAAACAATTTAAATATGTACTTGCTAGAAATATGATTACAAATTAAAATTTTTTGTAATTTTACTTGCATTTTTCATGTTTGTAAATAATTATTTGTAGATTTGTTTTTGCTATTGACTTCACAGACAATTTTCTTTCTTATTGTTTTTTTCTATTTGTGAGTGAGGTTTTACAAATTTTGATGATGCTTTTATGAAGACTAAACGCCTATTTATAAATTATTCTCTTATATATATTCTCGAATATATTCAGGTGCACTCAGTCTCAACTTTCTATATAAACGTGGGAAAATTATTTTCATATTTTCGCGCCTGAACGGAGTTAGTATCGATAACATCGATAGCAAAATTAATTACAGGTCGTTCGTTTTCGACATTTCTCTGGCCAACTTGTACATGTACTGCTTTGCATATTGTTTTGCTAACAAATTATAATGAAAATAAATGAACATATTAAAATTGTTGGCAACAAAGTAATACTAGTTCCATACGAAGCAAAACATGTTGAAAAGTAAGTACTTTCGATTGTTTGATTATTTGCTTGAATAACTATTTTTGTTAAATAGATATCACAAGTGGATGAAGAGCCCAGAACTCCAAGAGCTTACAGCTTCTGAACCACTCAGTTTGGAGGAGGAATATGATATGCAAAAAACCTGGCGCATCGATGATGATAGTAAATAAGCAAAACTTAAACTTACATCCTTACGAAGTTATCACTCTTCAACAGAGCTCACATTCCTCATTGTTTCTCGTAGAATTTTCAATGAAACTCAAGACGAAATAGAATCACTTGTTGGTGATACAAATCTATTCCTACGAGTAAGTGAAATAGACACTGACGACAGTAAGAAAGAAGCTCGGGTTGCCGAATCAGAAATAATGATTGCCGAGCCGACATCTAGAGGCCAGCGACTAGGGTGGGAAGCAATGTTGCTTCTTATGAAATACGCTCTGACAAATCTGATTATTGATAAATTTGAAGTAAAAATAGGCGTAGAAAATGTACAGAGCATCAATATGTTTACAAAAATGAAGTTCTTAGAAATTTCAAGATCATCCGTCTTCAATGAGGTAACAATGGAACGGACAGTTACTGATGACTGGATTAATTGGTTAGATGAACAAGTGCAATTAAATATCGAGGAGTATCAATAAAATCGTTTATTTTGGAGGAGTATAACTACAACTTTTATTTTTCTAAATGAGTTGTCTCATGGTAGTATGCGCATTTGTTTAATTTTGGTAGGTACCGAACTCTCATTTGTCTTAAGTAGGTATGGTAAAATGGTGCTTATTGCTTTCTGCTGCTGTGCCTTGCCCTTCACAAATTTTTTTGATTCTCCTTATAGAATGCTGCCTACTTCTGTGGTGAGTTAAATATAGATTGTGTGAAATCGACTCAGCGGTTACCTTTGGTTACAATAGCATCAGGAATGTAGACACCTCAAGTTTTGCGTGTGTGAAACAACTGGTTTTGATTCTGAGTTTCTTTTAAAAAATGCTACCTACCGTTGGAGACAATTTTAATACAAAAAAAAAAAAAAAAACGTTAGTGTATTTTTTTTGTCTTCAAGCGACCAAGCGAGAAAATAATATGTATGTCCCTTAATGTGATTGTCATAAGCGATCGTCACGACAATTGTCGATTGCGTCGATTGATTTTAGCTATTCGTACGCAAAAAATTTGTTCACTTCCAAGAGAAAGCATCGATCAGACGTAATCGACTACAAGCGACTGTCAAATACACAAAAATATCGATCGCAATCGACAATCACAGTTCTCGATCGATCGACAGTGTTGTCGATCAACGATTAACTATCGACACTCACAATAGGGGCCTATGTACTATAGTAGTATATAGTCGATAGTAGAATAATTTTTTTTAAATCCCGCTTACCTTTGCACCAACAAAACGTTTTTTTTTTTTTCTTAAATTTTAATCGCAAATGTATTTTTGTTTAACAAATCATCGAGAGGCTAACTTAAGCCTATCTAATACTTTGACCTCATCATTACTACATCTGAATACAAACCTAATTATAACTAAGTTGTCAAATTAGTGTCTTTTATTAATAATGTATAGATATGCTCTTATCTTCTCTTCTTATTTAGGGTACACAAGCAGATATAGTTCCTTAACCTCTATTTCACATTGATATTGTTTTTTTTTTTTTTTGTTGCCATTCGACAAGTGTGGCGTAGGTAGGACAAGTTTCTACATACATATAACATACTGGCTGACAGTTATGTACTTGTTTTTAGATCTCGTTGAATTCTCAGCTTCGTCTTCGTATTAAGTTTTATTGTAGTTGTTCCCCTTCTGCTAACTTAGCTGCATTTCGCTTATCTTATCAAACTTTTGCTTTATTAAATTTTGAAGAAAACAACAAATATTTATATAGTTGTCGCTTTTAAGATTACTACGACCGATTAAGTTAGTGGTCAATTGGAGACACTTCTCATCAGTTTCCATTCGCACTTCGATACGGTAGCATACAGTTCAGTCAACAAGTTGCTTTCTACACATTTGAATTTGTAATTTAAATCCAAAAAAAAAAAAAATGGCAATGAAAAGTGAAAAAATCGGCATCGTTGGAAGGTATGTAATTGTGACATATATACATATAAAAAAATGGCAAATTCTAATGATTTTACCTTGCCAGTGGCCTAATTGGACGCTCGTGGTCAATGCTATTCGCTTCGGTGGGCTATCAAGTAATGCTATACGATATTCTACCGGAGCAAATTGAAACAGCTCTGCGTGAGACCAAAATTGAATTAGCTTCATTAGAATCGAAGGGTATTCTGCGGGGTAAATTAAATGCGGAACAGCAGTTTAAGTGCATCTCGGCAACAACAGATTTAAAGGAATTAGTGAAGAATGCTATATTTATCCAGGAATGCATTCCAGAGAGATTGGAAATGAAGAAAAGTCTATACACCCAACTGGACAAGGTAGTTGAATCGAAAACTATATTGTCCAGCTCGACGAGTACGTTCTTGCCGTCATTATTCAGCAAAGATTTGGTGCATAAAGAGAACGTAAGTACTAAAGTGAAAGTGTGCTTAGATTTAGATGCTCATAGCTATACTAAGTTAGTAAGAGGGGATAAATCAGCACCAGGAGTTTAACTTGTATACTAATAGGGTAAATACGTGTTTTATTTAAAATTTTTATGTTTGATTAATACGCTTACTGATCAATGTTTTCCGAATCAAAACAGAAAGTATTCAATTATTCTCCCGACATTTCGTTGGTGTTTTTCCAACTTCTTCAGGGGATGTTTTTTTCTTTTTTTTTGGCTTACATCGGTCTGAGGAGAAAATATTATGTAGTGTTGAATTTTTTTAATTGTGTTGGAAAATCAATAGACAATACTATGATGCAGCAGGCAGCTTTTAGAAAGTGGAGTGGCGACTTTAGGTTTGTTCCCGTACGCTATAAATTGTACGACTAAATGGAGGAAAAGCTTTGAAATTTGTTGTTTATTTATGCTTACGGTCCTTTACAGGTGGAGAATTTGAATTTAACACTTCGTTCGCTTTATTTCAAGTATTAAGCAAAACTTATAGGTATCCGTATCAAGTATAAAATCTCTCTAACCGTAGAAGTATTGGCCTTAATGATTTTAAGTTGGTGGCGGAAGAGACACTTTAAATCCACTTATCTGTTTTCTTTTATTAATTTTGTTACAAAAACTATCAAAAAAAGAGCCACAAAAACAGGGGTCGGATCACGTAAAAATAAAACGATCGAACGACAACATCGTTTCGACGATAGCAGTATCTGCCTTTCGCCACAGATCACAGATATGATAGAGACCAGACAGCTTTATTTAAAACGATATCTTTCAATCGTTTTTATTTTATGTAAAAATAATAATGAGTTTGTGTACATAGTCTAAAACCGATAGTGACCGAACTAAGCGAAATTCCTTAAATTGAGCGATAAATGCGCTCACATCTGTTGGTTGTTGTTCGTTATAAGATTGACCAAAACCGTGAAGGCGAATGCAGCTTTGTCAAGTTTCATCTGCATTAATATTTAGGTGGTAGGTTTTTATTACCACTTAAATGTACATTTAATTAAATAGGTTCAAATTCATTTGCTACAATCCAAGTCTGCATTTGTAAATCGCTTTCCTAGAAGAACTAATAAAAGTCATTGCTTTTAATTTTTTACTACTATGATTTGAAGCATTTTATCCGCTTGTGAATGCTGTTCATTCGATTTTATTAACAAAACGTTGCCCATTTCAGGTCGTTGTTTCCCATCCAGTCAACCCGCCCTACTACGTGCCATTGGTTGAAATCGTACCCGCCCCATGGACTCGACCAGATGTAGTACAAACGACACGTGCTTTAATGGAAGAAATCGGCCAAAAACCCGTAACTCTGAGTCGCGAAATCGATGGTTTCGCCCTGAATCGTATTCAATATGCTATTCTAAACGAGACATGGCGTCTCGTTAAAGATGGCATTCTCGATGTAAAGGATATTGACAGCGTTATGTCCGATGGACTGGGAATGCGTTATGCATTCTTGGGTCCTCTAGAAACAGCCCACCTCAACGCTGAAGGCATGACAAACTACTGTGAACGTTACTCACCCACAATCTATGCTGTTAGCGAAACAATGGGTCCCACTCCGAAAATGGAAGGACCAGTAGCTGTAGAGATTGCCAAGCAACTGGAGCAAATGGTGCCTCTGGACAAATTGGCCGAACGACGTGCCTACCGCGATAAATGTCTTACTCAGCTGAGCATTTTGAAAAATGAACTCAACAAGAAAGACTAAATGTATCTGGGAATTCGTATTTTATTTACAAAACGTAAGATATGTATAAAAAAGAAGAAGAAAAAAAAAAGAAATAATTAAATGAACAATAATAATAAACATAACCATTAATTGGATACGCGTGATCTTAACGTCAACTTAATAGTTTAATTCCAAAACTTACTTAAATAACTCTGTCTATCTTAATCTAAAGGAAGAGGATGAGACGAATGCTGTGGAAGGGGGTATTATTGATGCCTGAAAGGTTGTCTTTGTTGTTTGAACATTCTAAGTATCAGTCGATGGTTTAGTGGCATTAAACCGGGAAATCACTTGGTTTCGGAGATGCAAAATATGTGAAAAGATCTTGATGGCCGGACCAAGTTTGATTTTCAAGATATCTGTAAGATCTGATTGGTGCATGCTGAGTAGGGCAAGGCCATTGATGTCTTCTCGCACGAAGATATACCCTATGGGGTGGCATTTTGCGGTTATGTAGTCGGCTGTCTCCTTGGTTGTCCATTCGAGTGGGTTCTTCTTGATGGCATCAGAATTAAAGTTGCTATTTTCACACCAAATCATATAGTTCTGCTTGAGTCGTGGCCCATAGTCGCAGAGGTATTCTCTGGCAAGCTTAATCTCATCGGTGGATGAATTAAGGTGTGGTTTTGACTCGGTGGTAGATGGCGCCGCAATTGATTTGCTTTTTACAAGTTGAAGCTTTTGTTTGCCAATGGGCAGTGGCTTGATATCGGATTCTATTTTTACGTCTGTAGCTTGATCGTCTGATGAGAGATCTATGATATTACTTTCGCTATTGGACTGTCGTTGAGTAGTGGATGCGTCATTGGTGCAGACAAATCTGAGAATAACAAAAAAGAAAAACGATTTGTTGGTTGGTTAAACTAAAGTAATTTTTGCTTCGAATCAAAGCTACAACAAAGAGCCTTTGATGACAAACCCGGAGGGACACGGGGTATGTACAGAAAGATCTCGCCATAAGTGGCGTGTGGAAATTAGTAGAAAGGGACCTCAACCAACTGTTGTTGCTGTTCTCATCATAATAATTCCTAGACAAAAATTCGACAATACTTTCTCAACAAAAATTGTCAGGGGAAACCCAAGCAGCGAGAATCGTTACTTCTCGCTCTTTATTCCAGCGGTTATTTAAATAACCCGGAGGTGTGGGCATCAGTTATGAAGATTTGCTCAGCCAAGGCTAAATTCGACAAGGAAAACCGAACCAGGCGAGATTCGACATCGCAGAGGATGGAATGCTGGAATTAAGAAGTAAGACGGCGTGGATAGTACGATGTAGCACAATATGTTCCCAAAAGCTCTGGATTACTTCAGCAAATTATTGTCACACAAAAGTTTCAGCGAAGTTAATTTTTCTTAACCAAATGCGATTGAATATGAACTTGATCTAACCATCTCATCCTGGGTCTACCTAGAGGACGCCTGTCTGATGATGCGGTGGTCGGATTGTCACAGTCGGTCAGGTTTAACCCGTAACAGCTACGAGCTTCCCATCAATGGTCTCGCAAACCATTATGGTGGTCAGTTGCTTAAGTGGACTTTCGGCTACTCGACAACGGCGTAACAAGATTCAATTTAGAATTTCAACCAACACTCACCTTCCAGCTTCGTCCAGCCGCGATGGCTTCTCAATTTCCAGTTCCCAGTTCTTCAGAGTGTACGGGCATGTGTCTTCATTTGCATGGAAGGTGATATCGATACGCCTTGCATTACCAATGCCACGACAGCCCTTGACTGGGCATGGCATATTCGCCGGTGCTGGTTCGTATGCTGCAAAAATGTCCGTTAAACATCATTCCTGGCATATATATGTAGTTGGTTTTAACTTACGTGGTGGTGGTTCCAAATCATGTCCAGTTTCTTCAGACCAGCCAATTGGATGTATGTCAGGAGAGTCATCGTTCACCCAGAACGTAAATTCATTTGGCCAGCCAACCAAGTGGATTAAAATCTTATACTCACTGCGACACAAAACTGTCGCCGGACGAATGAGACAAGCGTTCTTCACGTCGACAACTTCCAACTTCATGCCAGTGCAGAACTCTATTGGACAGCGACGAGAAAACATTCTTGGCTGAGCTGGTTTGCTTCGGGTGAACTCTAAGTACTCTTGCCAGGAGAAGTCCTCCCAGTCGGGCGGTGGAACAAGTTCCAACGATTTACCCTGATGCCAATCAATGGGATGGATATACGGCGAATTGATGTCAATCCAGTAGTCATAGCTTTCGTCCCAGCCATCAAAGTGAACCAGTACCCGGTTGTCGAGTACATCTGCGACACTGGCGACGCACACTTTTCCCGTATTCTTTAGATCGTCTGCTTCTAGGCGCATGCCAACTTTAAAGGGATTCGTTGACGACTGAAAAAGTGAAAACTCTGTAGACACATTGAACAAAAAACATAAAACGGTAGCACTTACCGATGAGTTTAAATGCGTAAAGAGACTCCTTGGCGCCGGAGTGCTCTTGGTCTTGGTCAAGTAGGCGGGCCAATTGAATGTGAGCAAGTTCATACCCTTGGGAGGCTGCAGTATGCGATTTGTTTTGGCACACCAGCCAGGTGGGAATATATCCATCGAATCGCAATTTACCCAGAAATTGTGGATCTTCGAGTAGCCATCGAACTGCAATTTGAGACGATAGCCCTTTTTCTCGACAACGGTACAGACGCAGAACAATGAATTGTGCTCCGGATCAATAGCCTCCAGCTTCATGCCAATTTCAAAGAGATTCGCTTCACACGGGAAGGGATTCAAGAATAAGTCAATAGGAGCGGCTTCGGCTCTGCTTGTGCTCAAATACGATGCCCAAGTGAAGGGGCGCTTTGACGACATGCACTCTCTGTTTGCGTCTGCACTCTCGACGGAGGCAGAGCCCAACGACTTTCTGGCCTTCTTGAAACGTTCTTTGCCAATACCGGTGGGAGTTGTCTTCGGACGCTTACGAACGTCCCGCCGGAAACATTCGTATGAGCAGAACTCTGGTGCGAGAAAATCAATTGCAGCTCCACGACAATTGCATCGGCGACACAGGTACAATGGATCCGTGTAGTCCGATGTCTTCGACGACGATTCCCGCTCAAAAATGGGTTTCTCATAAGCGGTATGAATGCGATCGCGGGGCGGACACCTTTCGGCGACTTGCAACAAATTGAATTCATTCAGATGGAACTTTATCTGGCTGTCCTTGCATGAACCTATGCGATCCTTCCACGAGAGCATTTTGAACGCCGACAACATATCCAACACAGTGTTTAATTGGAAGGAGTGCACATACGCCGTATCAATTGTCGATCCTGGCTCTTTTTGCGGAGTAATTTCCAAACTGCTGTTATTGCTACTACTCGACGATGGTATAGTTTCGATTCGTTCATTACAAAGCAAGGAAGCGTCTGTTTTTTGCACTGGAGGTGATGATGCAGTAACATTCTCTTTGTGTTCCGCAGAGTCTGTAATCAGTTGGTGCATTTGCAACAACACCTCGCCATCTGAAGCGGTAGAAAGCCGTCTGCTTCCCTTGGGTGGGGGACGCTTGCGTTTAGTTATTTTGGCGCTGATAGCCGTTAACGATTTGGAGCGCTTTGTCCGAGGACTTGTGTGCAGTAGTCGTGCCAAGCTGTTGACTTTGAGCAACGATTGCTGCTTGGGGTGCTTCGGTGGAGTCTTTTCACTTGATGTCGGTGAGGACTGCTTGAGCAAACTCTTCTGTGGTGGTTCTGGTTCGTCTTCATCATTGCCAAGAGATATCATCTTGCTGCCGCCGATTGTATTTACGACAATGTCCATTGGCTCGGCGCTGTTTGGGAAAAGAATCTTTCCCTGCTTTGAACAATTGAATAAGCTTGCGGTCGGAGTATTTCCTTTCTTTTCAATGGTTATGATCGGCGAAGGAAGTGATTTTGCTTGTTTGCCGGTCGTCGCAAGGGGCGCCTTTGTCAGGGTGACAGTCGATGATATTTGTGTCACTTCAGGTGATTCTGAATTTTGTCTATTAAGGATGACTGGATTCATGCTCGTCCTTGGGACATCCTTGATGGTAGGTAACTTTCTGCTCGATATATCTGCGGATCTAGGCAACAATGATGAGGCGATCATCTCTGGATATAAAGTCGGGGGATTGACGTTCTTCCCTTTGTAAATTATATGACCATGCGGGGCTGTTGGCATGCGAAGCGCCTTAGGTCCTGGCAATTGTTTATGTGGTGGCACAGATCGCCTTACAAACGACTTGAATATTGTTCTTTCCTGCAAATAAAATCATAAGTTAGTAAATATGCACACTTCTTACTATGCTTTCAAAAATATTAATCGTTAGTTGACTCAAATGTGTCAAAAAACAAATTGTAGGCAAAATCAACAAGATACAGTGGTAGAGTAATTTTTAGGCAAAAACTCCCACTCCCTAGCACCAATTTCATAGATAGATTTTGGCTGCCGAACACAGGTCAGCAGCTGAATTGTTTTGTAACTGTATTTCCATTCATAGCATCGCATCCCACCTGTGTTTGGCTTCTCCTTCTAGTCCAGGTTTGTTGATCAGTAAAGGCAACTTGACCTTCCGGTATCGAATTTGTATAGGTACTTCTCATACTAACATAAAATAAAAAAAAAACTGTCTGTAGTTGGTTTGCTTGTTCTGCCGATGCGATGTCAAAAGACACATTTATACTATAAGTCCACGTGCTGTCACCACACACACAAGAGTGTTTATTTTTGATTGTTATTGCCTATTTTTGTTTACTAACTAACCAAAAAGTACTTAATTTATTTATTTTTAATGAATTCCAACTTACCAGAGTCGATTTCTAAAAATATAAAATAAAACAATTCCGAACTCTTTGAATCAACACCCGATTACAAACTGCTTGCTATCTACTTCTACTATACGCTACGCAACTTGTTTAATTGTGATACACGTCAAATTGCGTCATTTACGTTCTCTTTTTTCCACTTTAGATATAAAGACGATATAAACTAAAATGCAATATGTAAGAGAAACCTTTTAATAAAACATGTTATTGATTTTCATCAGGAGTAACCATAACCATCCACCGTTCAGCAACTCCACAAACAATTTTTTCTTAAAAAAAAAACAAGAAATAAGTGCAGATAAATTTAAAAATAACCCCGTGCTTAAGGACCTTTGGAAGATTGTTTTATTGATAAATCGTCTAATTAACAATTTCGGCACTTATATATTGGACTACATTTGTACTTTTATACAAATAGCTAGTCGCATTTGGGTGTTTGATATGGTTTCTACAGCAAGAACAGCGACGACCACCTAAAACTTTAACAATCGTTCGTTATGTAAGGAGCGCCGAAGATTTCGCTTTCACATGTAGGTATTATCACTCATTCACAACTTACTCGAATTCATATTAAAATATTTATGTATATAAATAAAAAAAAAATGGCAAAAATCCATTGTACCTACCGCTGAACCTTCAGGATTCTTGATAATGGGCAGCTTTATTAGGCTCTGACCAGCAGTTTGCTGCTTCGATTCGCTCTGAGCTGGAGCTTTGGATTGCTGTAACTTGACAGCAACACTCGCGTCGGATACTGATTTTGCTACTAATTTAGCAATACTATTCGACGCTAAGATTGTTGCTGTTGGTGATGCTACTGTTGGTATTTGATTGTTTGCTGACTTCTTTAGAATCGATTGTTGTTCGCTGATATTTGATGCACCTATGACGTATTTAATCATGGCCCTGTCCGTATAAAGAGATGGAGCGTTTATTTGATCACGAATTAATGCCGAGGAATTATAAAGTTGCGAGACACCGGCCGACATACTATGAATTTCGTGTTTTCTTTTTGAAGTTTCGATTGTTGTTTCCATTGGATTCATTTTAATTGCACAGCTAGAAAGCCGCATGCAGGAAAATGGCAATATATATGTACATGCAAGTGCAAGTCCTTCTTCTACTAAACTTGCAAACACAAAATTAGACTTGGATTCTATTTTTCACTATTTTTTTTTTAATCAACACAAACCGACGATTTATTGCGATCAGAGGCATCTAGTGGCCAAACGTCAGTCAAAATTGAATGTACCAAATGAATTATTGTGAATGAAATGAACGATTGTGAGTTTTTGTTCCTCCAAAATTCACTGCGATGCAATGAATTTGTTGCAGTTTCGAATTTCGAGTACTTATTTTTTTTTCTTTACTAATTTGGAGTTGGGTTTTTCATTTCATAAGGATATGCTTTAAATCAGAGCAAATGAGTTCGATTCTAATGTTTTTATTGCATATAAATGTAATCGAACGTTTAAATATTTGATTGAAGAGAACACTGTTCTAGAGAAACGTTGCAGATTCAAAAGAGGAACGCATGTGGAATGTGAGTTCACTCGAATGCATTAAATATGATTTTTTATATAACATATTCTTGTAATATTAACAAATAAATATGATAAGCACACTGATGATGTGTAAAATTGTAATACTTTTGTCTTAAACCAAAATAAGATAATCATCAAAAAGTTTATACTGTGAATATAATGCACTAATTCAAGGCAGTATTGCTCAGTACTGCTGCTTTGCAATGATGTGAAAATGGCGATATAGCACTATGAATATTAAATATTTTGTTTATTTATGTAAAATTAATTGAATTTGTTTGATTATTTTAACAGTTTATTGATAAATTTATATTTTATTGGGTAGATCTTGCTGCAACAGCCACAGATTTTCTTTTACTTGTGAATTGTGATAGGTAGGGTTCTTTTGACAGATGAAAATTATAGAGGAATGGGTTAATTGAAGAATGTAGTAGATGAGAAAATGTTTTAGCCGCAGAATTCATTTTCGTTTTTCGCAATTGTACCTAGTTTTAACGGAATATTTTTTTTTTTTTAATTCTAAAGTAGGTGGCTAAATAAATATAAATTTTTATTACATTTTGTACACTAGACTATTTCGGGTCTGTTTTAAAAGTGTCCCTTTACTTTCACTTAGTTTTGGGTTAAGACAAAAGAGTTATGTTGAATGTAAAATATTCATAATCATAAACATAAAACATAACTGTGTCCATTCGTTGAAAAAGTATGTGAACAATAATTTAGCCATATTAGCAAAAGAAAATTTTCTGTATTTAGTTTATAAATACCTAAGAAGCCACCCGCTCTTTTTAGGAGTCACTTAAATTGTTCGTTTCGCTGTGGTACTTCTTGCGAATATCTGACAAACATTCATGAGTAGGTACAACTTTTCTGATAAAAATATTCTTAACTCACCCGCTTGTATACGGCGGCCTAAGTGCTGGGCCACACATGACTTCCCATGAAAGTCGTGTCGGGTGAGACAGATAGATTTTTAGGTTAGCTAAGAAAACAAGGGTAGATTACACCGAAAATCTCTTCTCTTTTCTACTCATTTATAATCGACCTGTCTCGCCCGACACGACTTTCATGGAAAGGCATGTTTGGCACAGCACTAAGATTGTGGGACTACAATCCCACATAACTAATCGTATCGATTTGTATAATAAAAATGCCGCATAGATAAAAAAAAACTTACCAATTTGTATCCAAATATCTGTTAGTAGATTTTCGGTAATCTGTCATGAAATGACGGGAACACGCACTCGCCTTTTGAAAAAATATCCAAAACGTACTTTTAAGTAAAAAAGTTTGTGGGAAGATTTATTTTCTCTTTTATAACATTTCTACGGGAATAGAATTTATTAAACATTTTGTATGGAAACATAATATTTTGTTAGTGCGGTGTGGGTTGTTTTCTCTTATATTATTTGGTTTTCATTTCGTTTACTTTATCTTAATTGGCGGAATCATCGCCTAGAAGAATGAAAATGGAAACAGAAGGCGTATTTTTTTGAGAATCTATAGCTAGCTCACTTTTACATTCAAAACTTGTATATGTACTCACTTTTGGTTCTGTTATACTCACTTTTGGTTTTACATGCAAAATTGTTATACTCGCTTTTGGTTTTGTTATATACTCACTTCCCAAAAAAATACGCCAATAGGTGTTTAATAAAACACACCTAAAATATTTAAGGTGGTGTTCAAAAGTTTATAAAACTTAACATTCCGTCTCGAATCAAACGCTGTATTCAAGCCTCAAGGCTTTAAATCACCAACCAGTGAGAATAGACCGTCGACTCCTACCACATAACGGACTTTGCCTACAAGCTGCCGGCGGGCCCAGGATTTTTCATGGATTGGTGCTGTACAAAATCAAAGGAGCGCCATTAACGCAGGCATACTCTTGAAAAATCCTAGGCCCATGGTATAGCATGGAAAATCATTGCCGCCATTAATTTTGACATTTACACGTATTCATAGCCCGCGTTCCATTGACCGCTAGATGACTAGCGCACATGCCAAACTCCATATAAAAAAACACTGACATTTCATCATTTGCGCTAGAGCTCTAGCACATACGCGGCCATAGACAGGGAAATTCTTTCCGAGGAGAATCGGGTATGGTGCTTGGGAAGTCGGTGGTCTAGTTCTTACTGGTTTGTGCTTTAAATCGACTACCTAAATTAATTTGTATTTAATATTTTTCAATACATATTCTTTTTATGTGGGTTTATTATTAATAAATTATTAATCAAATTATTGAACTCGAAATTAAGTTTTCTAAAATGGACTCCGAAGCCAACGAATCGATTCAGCTTGCATTTTCCAGGCAATCTTTCGCCTTTGCCCGAGAGTATTTCTGTGAAGTTTGGACAAAGTCGGCCCATCCGTCTCGGGCAAAAGGGCATGGCACCATACAACGCTATTTTTCGACATTTACGGGATAAAGCTGTACCAACATTATAGGAACATTATGTACATTGTCCGAATAACGGGGCGTTGCACCGACACTGCATTAAACAATACTTACAAGCCGCTATTATTTAATTTCGGAAGGCACCTCTTAGATACTATGTGGCACTGTGGTTAGTGTGCAAGATTGCTGAGCGATGGATCTCAGGCGGGTCGTTTTAACGTAGATATTTTTTTACTTGACCCCTTCCAGCGAATGTCTGACAAAAATATCCTGGAAACGAATTTCAATTTAGCCGTTCCAAGACATATTTACGTGTTGCACCAACTGTATATTCACCCCTATTCCCGTTGGGGTTTGTCGTAAACGCTTATTATTTCACTTCGGTTTTAAGCCAGTGTTTATAACTTTTTGAAACAAACGATTTGAAATTATACACATAGAAAAAGAAGCAAACTATTTTTAATAAAAGTTCGAAAAAAAATCTGAATATCGTTTTTACAACGACACGACAAACGCCAACGGGAGTAGGGGTGTTTTTTTTCTACCTTGAACATCAGTTATCCGAACGCAACATACGAATATTCGTGTCGAAATTAGTTGGGATAATCGAAGCTGTATATCCAACCACATTAGGTATAGGTACTGCTTCCCAGCCCACTTTATATACCTACCTAATTAAAATCATATAAAAATGTATAAAAGAATAGAACTCGTAATCATTATACGATTTTAAACATATTTTTATTTCTAAAAATCCTAGGTATTTACAAAGCAAAAAAAAAAACCTGATTAGTAATAGTAACTTAAATGCATTATTCTGTTTTGTTTCGCGAACATCACAATATCACAAAATGCTTAGCATTTTTCCAGCAGTAGAGCAATACCCTGTCCACCTCCGATACATGCTGATCCGATGGCGTATTTCAAATTCTTGCGCCTAAAAAATTCAAATAAAAATAATAATAATAAAAAATAAGCACTCCGATCTTACTGTAATTCATGAGCCAAGTGTCCAGTAATGCGGGATCCACTGGCACCCAAAGGATGTCCTAATGCAATAGCTCCACCATTCACATTAAGTTTATTCATATCGAGCTTAAGAGCATCCGCGCAGGCAAGCGTTTGGGCACCAAAGGCTTCATTGATCTGAAAAATTACAAAATTTATGCAAAACTTAGAGCCTAAAAATCTGTATATGGCTTACTTCTATTAAATCAATATCATCCAATTTCAGTCCGGTGACCTTAAGTACATTCTGGATTGCTGGTACTGGACCAATTCCCATAATCTCTGGTTGTACTCCAACATATGAGTAGCCGACCAGACGAGCCAATGGCTTCAAGTTGTACTCCTTAACAGCTTCTTCGGAAGCCAAGACGACAGCTGCAGCACCATCAGCGATTCCCTAAGTTATATATATATGAATTAGGTCCTTTATTTGTATGGAATATTTGGAAAAAAAAAACTTACTGAAGCAGTTCCACCTGTAACAACACCGTTCTTCTTGAATAAGCTTGGCAATTTGTTTAAGCCTTCAATAGTTGTTTTAGGTCTTGGATGTTCATCAACAACAAAGTCGATTTCCTGCCCCTTAACCTTAATCTTAAAGGGAGTAATCTCATTGTTGAAGACGCCAGCATCTTGAGCCTTTTTCCAGTTCACTTGCGATCTAAGGGCAAACTCATCAACACGTTCTCTGCTGATTTTGTATTGCTCGGCTAGATTTTCTGCTGTTATAGCCATTGGCAACTTGCAGTAGCTGTCTGTTAGTCCAACCCATAGACTGTCCTCCAAAGTGTAGGGAGCTCCCAATGTGGTGCCAAAGCGGATGTTTCTAGCAACAAATGGTGCTTGTGACATACTGTCTACACCACCGGTCAGGGCAATTTTCGCTGAACCTAAGATAATATCCTGAGCGCCGTTTACGATGGACTGGAAACCAGAACCGCACAGACGGTTGACTCCGAGAGCAGGTTTGTCAATTCCAACACCACAGTGAAGGGCCGTGTGTCGGGACATAAAAGAACCATCCGATGAGGATACCTTGAGTTTAAGCATGTTATTTTAGTTTTACGTAAGTAGCAATAACATTTTTTTTTCTATGCATTAACTTACGGCAAGGACATTGCCAATGATGGTGGTGTCAACTTGTTCTCCCTTCAGTCCAGCTGATACAATAGCGGCTTTCGCGGCAACTGTTTGGAGTTGAGTTTGATGGACATTCTTTAAGGTTCCACCGAATGTACCAAAAGCTGTGCGCTTAGCGCCGACAATAAAGACTCCTACAAAATTGTTAAATACGTAATTCGTTTAAAATTTAATTGCATTTATCTAACTGTGATGTTATAATAAATTATGTAATGAGACCATGAGTCACAGTTCCATCATCTGCTAAATTGTTTTGATAGAAACAGAAAATTTTCCCATACATCTTTCAGTTTTGAAAACCCTGATCTCTGAAGTAGATTTCGGCTATAACGATTTTCGCTAAACATTCGTCTATCTAAATCCTAGAGTAAATTATTAATGAACAGACACACAGAAAGTACTTTATTGCGCGCGCCTCTGTTATTCCGATTTTACACTGCGTGGGCATTAGCATTACTAACGAAAATCATTGTGTGCGGACCTTCATTGAAATGCATATGCATGGGGTTGCCAACGGCTTTTCTTTAAATTCTTAGCAAAAAAAAACCCAAGTGACATTATCGTGAGTTCACCCTTCAAGCAAAATCGCTGACCCAATTTTTCCCGTCATTTTTGGATCCGCATAATATGACATATGAGGCGTTCCACGCACACATTTGTAAATTCGCTGTATATACACAACAAGTAGAACGAGAGTCGCGAGAATTTTTGTTTTGCTTTTTTTATGCAATGAAAGAGTGAACATCTGCCGCTGCCGGTGATTAATCTCACAAACCAGTAAGAATAGACCGCCGACTTCCCGTACACCTACCCGATTCCCCCCGGAAAGAATTTCCTTGTCTGTGAATACGTGTAAATGTCAAAATTAATGGCGGCAATGTTTTTCTATGCAATACCATGCGACCAGGATTTTTCAAGTATGCGTGCGTTAATGGCGCCCCTTTGATTTTGTACAGCACTAATACATGAAAAATCCTGGTCTCGCCGGCAGCTTGTAGGCAAAGTCCGTTATGTGGGAGGAGTCGACGGTCTATTCTTACTGGTTTGTGATTAATCTTTCGTTGACGTTCGTAGTGGCAGGCACGTGATTAAATCTCTACGAATTAATTTAATACGGAACATGAATTCGAGAGTGATTATTATAGCATAGCCTGAAGGCAATTTTTTCAGATGATGTTGCATCGAAGTGTTCTTTCTACGGAAATAACAATAATAATGAGATCCAGCATTATGGATGTATCACCCTAATAGAAGGTTTGTTGAAACTGCAAAGTGTATTGCAGCGTTAACACCCTTTTTATTTTCAGAATGTGCAAAAACAAAATTCCCGAATGCTAGACCTCAAACGTTTTTTTTTTTTGTGAAAATAGTTATTTTAATTAATAAATTCTTGGAAAAAATGCATGCAAATGTAAACAAACTTGTTTGTATTTCGTCTGAAAAAAGTTCTTCGATACTCGATTGTCATCTGCCAGAGTGCCAGCGCTTGCCTCGTTTTTTAATTTTTTTTGGATCCGTTTTGGATTAATTTTTCACTGAGTGCGGCGAGCTCGCTCTCTCATTCTCTCACCAACACATACAAAAGTGGGTCCGCGGTGATTCTAATTTCTATACTAATTTGAGCCGGCAAACGCAGTTTCGCGGATCCGTATGCGGAGTCTTCCATATGTCATTGACTCCGTTTTTGAACCGAAAACGGACTCTCTTGCTTGAAGGGCAGTCACCCTGCACAATTAATTATCTCCACGAAAATCTCCACAAAAATATTCCACCAGTATTTCACTTCCATTTCAAAATACTCTTTGGGGAAAATAAACTGTAATTTCACTTAAAAGGCTAGGTACCTATAAATTTGATTAAAATTACATATTGTATTGCAGATAAACTAGACACTATACTACTGGTTATTTACCGATCTTTTTATTCTTTTTTTCTGATATTTGACAGGAGAAATATAAATTATACTTCCCAAAGTTGTTTGCTTCTAATATAGTAAAACGAAGTGTGTATCTGCTGCCCTAATCTGTAGGTTCTTAAGATAACAGGAACCTGTGCTAACCTATTTATTTTTATAAGTTCAGAAGTTCTTGAAGTTAATGGGTTTTAAACAACATAGCTCGGTATTTGTTTTTCTTTTACACTGATAACTATCATAAAAAAAAATTCCATAAAAATATTTTATTGAAGTCAGATAAATGCAAAAATATAGGTCAACACAGCTTCACCCACCAACGGACTTTAACCGATTCCATTGCATGTAAAAAGAGATAAATAAATCGACATAATAGACTATTTTATTTAAACTTGGTATATATAATTTAGACATCAACACAGACTGTTTCTAAATATAGATGATAAGGTAAGGGCCTACGATAAAGAAAATTCCATCACTTCAGCATTGCAATTTTGGTTTAATAAACTCACAATTAATTGTTGCTGCTATCTTATTTTATGTATATGATTTCCAAATAGATAGTCTATATTTACACACGTATTAAGCTAACATAACAAGTAAATAGCTAGCGAAAGTCCAAAGTACACTTAATTAAGATTGCAAAACAAGTCGTTGGAGGAATTAATATGATAGATTGAATGTTATTCTATTTTACTAAATCTTACCCTTGATGGCTGCAGACATAATTGTATGTAGTATCACTGGCGAGAATTAATTAACTAAATAAAAAAATGGAAAGAACAATAATTTATACTAACGATTATATGATTACATGACAAACACAACACGTCCTAACACCTACCTCTATAGAAAGTGACTGAAGAAGACAGCTCCACATCCACTACGCTCATGCACTCATGGTGGAGCTTGGAACATGATGTGCCGGTTTTGTTGTACTTTGATTGTTGTCTGCCTGTGCTGTGGCTGTGGGATTGTATAGTTATCGCCGACTGCCATACACATTGCCTGCCATATCAGTGTGTGGAGCTGGGGGCTTGTACCTTGTATATTCTCTGCTTTATTTCAGTTAAACTCTCGCTCTGCTCCCGCTGTTAATATATAACGACATTTGGACTTTGGTCTGTTGTAACGTAAGGGAAACCAAACATATTAATGAGACACTGATCAGTGATCTGATCATATAGTTATGGTAGATACAATACAGCGCACATACATTATGTGGGTAAGAGGAGGAAAGAAAGAATTGAGTTTGTCTTGCGCATGTTTTCTTTTAAACGTCATCAGAGAAGAAGTTAGTGGTCATAGGTACATTATTATTTATAGCATGTTGCTTCCTACGTATCGAATAGAGTAAAAAAAAATAAATTAAATTAATGTTTTTTTTCCATCATGTAGCTTGTCTATAGGTATAAGATGGAAAAAATATCACTTCGCTGTTTTGCTTGACAGATGCAAAAATCGAATTGACATTCGACATTTTGTAAAATTTAAGGCACTTTTGGATCACATTTTTGATAGGGTTACACATTACATTATGGCCCATCTTGTATATATTGCGCGGTACCTACTAATAATCATTTTTAAATTTAGGTGTGGAATCGGCTAAGGTGATTTGTGATTATCACAAATGTGACAATCATTTCTGATCAAATAAAATTTTATATCTGCTGAGGTGACCACCAAAAATTGTTAAATTTGGCATCACTTGACACTGACATGTGTCATTTTTTGTTTTGAGTATTGTTTTCGACTTGAATAAAAGCCTCGGTAAAAGTATTTTAGTAGAAAATGCAAATAAATAAAATATGCAAAAACCATTTTAACAACTTAAATGTCCAACATTATTATCTATGTATGCGCCAATAAAGCGCGTTATTCAACTATAGAAAAGCACCCCAATTTGGCCAAATCCTTTCTGCCAAAGGATCTAACTGCCGTGATGCCCATATGATTTTCTTGGAAAAGCTTAAAGTATCCCTAAATATAAATGGGCCACCCACCCAGGCGACAATGTTTTCTCGTTTAAGTGTTTTCGAGGTCACGTCACATAGCGTACTTTGGCCAATTGGTGCTGACCAGTCATATTGGCAACTTGCCGTTGGTAGCCACTCCCAAGAAAGTTCTTGACTAACTGGAGAACAGATAGAATGTGAGTTGACGGAACTTCAGCTGACAAATCCAATAGATGTATATGATATACAGAAATAGACCTACATAATTCTTTTTTAGTCGAACATTTTTAAAAATCTTTTCAAACTATCAATTAGCATGGTATCCAACGCAAACCACATAGAACTAGAACGCCGAAAAATCCTGGGCCAGTCACAATGGCGAAATTTTCCATATAAAATTATCTATTCTGACCGTCAAAATATTTAAGGGTTAAGAATGATTATTGGTAAGGCTTATTGGTTCAAGCATTAACGCTCTATTACTCATGGCAATCAAATGCATTGATTCGCATATAAATTAATGGATCTGGATTCGAGTTCGTTTAAAAATAAAGTAGGTATCCATTCATGTAGGTAGGTAAGTAGTTAAAATAACAGTGACTTAAGATTATAAAAAGCAATAAAAATTAACATAATTCCTTACAAATTGTTTGCCAAAAAAGATTATATAGGTACCTTACTGCAAAATGGCTGAAAACCTACTAAACATCTCTAAAACTGAAAGCTAGATTATACAACGGACTACAATATGTAATTGTTTACAAATTAAAATTTTTTTATACTTGAAGTGAGTGATAAACCAGAAAATTAAAGAGATACATATAAATGTACATACATATTGTATGTCATTATAAATGCAGTCAAAATGTAGGTAATAATCATAAAAATGAAAATCCCCGTTCTTCATGTACCTACATGGATAATAAAAATTTAAAACCTGTGTTCTTATTACACGAAATCAAGAGTTCAAAATCTTAAAACTCTAGTTCAAAGTTTAAAGCTTCGCTTGTACTACAGGTTATTTGGCGCATTTGGAATTGTAGTCTACAGATTAAAGCTAGTCGTGTTAAGCAGTGTTGGGGAGCACCAAAATAGAATGCTGACTGTTGGCTCCCGCTCCAGTAAGCAGATTTGAAAAATGAATCTAAAAAAATAATTATGAACTAAAACAAAATTGTGCTTAGGTACATTCCTGAAGTACCTTTTTATTATGTAAGACAACTCAACTGAAGTACAACTACGAGAAAGTTGTCTCTTGGCTGTAATTCAGAATTCAGTATTGTTATACAAAACCTTGATAGAAAAGTTGACTGCCAAACACAAAAAAGACAGCAGTGGTTGTCTATGACTATGAGTTGTTAGTTATTTTGGTTGTGTGAAAGTTAAGTTGAATTGAAGACAACTCAACTTGAGTGTTCTACAGTAAGGGCATTAATCTTCAACTAAAATATTTTGACAGTCACAATTATTGATATAAGGAAATTTTATACGAGATTTTACATTTTGACACGTAGGTAGTCAAAAGACATAATAGGATCAGCCTCTGTTTCGCTGATGGTATTGGTAAATTACCAATTTGTTGTTTAGTAATTTATTTCATGAAGTTTTAATTATGTATATTAAATTGTAAATTTTGCATGGAAAAGGCGACAGATTGTATGGAGATTGTGAATCAAGCATCATAAACAAGATTGTAGTAAAAAGCTGTCGGTCGTACGCCGTATATATTACAAAGTTGTAGTAGATCTGCCACGAATATAGAATGTATTGATGAGGGAACTTATCATCTGTGGTTTGGATCTTTCATTGTGTTCAGTTGCAAATATCACTAACAGATGGCGTTTTCAAATATTTGGCTATTTCGATTTTTATGGAGTGTGTCCTCTCTCAATGTCGACCCCATACCCATTTACATTATACACCCTCTCTCTCCTAATCCCATATACCGCGTCTCCACAAGCAATATTTCATAGCTTGCCATCTGTCATTTCTCATAGAAAGAAATAACGATAGTATGCAATAAAATGTAGGGTGGGCATTTCATATCTTACTATTTCCATAGCCATCACACGAAAACACATGCGTCACAACAAAAAAGTACACCCCATAGAATACTATCGATAGCAAGCTATGAGCTGAGCAATAGATGGAATACCATTTTTCATAGAATACTATTTGTGGTCTCCACGAGCAATTTTCATAGCATACTATATGGCAAGCTATGAAATATTGCTCGTGGAAACGCGGTGATATGCCATATTTGCACTCCACAGTAAGAACTCAAGGCATGAAGTTTATAGTAGACTATTTTATTTCATCGAATAAAAAACATATGGGTTTCATCTCTTAAACATAAAAAACAGCAACAAAACATTCACACCCTGCCTCAAATAAAACAAAATATGCACTTTTAGATAATAAAGTCCCTTACACCCGTATAAATCGACATAACAAAAGACATCCCTCTTCCTTTATGTTGAGTCCTTAAACGCCTCATTGAGAGCGTTCAAATTTTTGTCGTTCACATGTTCATGCAAATCATTTCGGCCCATTAGCGAAATGACCATCTTAAACGTGCTCCATATTGTATCTGACATTTGATTTGAAGAACCACCGGCAGCTCCCTCGGGTAGGCCAGATCTTTCACCGGAAGTAGCTTGTAAATTTAAAGCTACCAGTAAGTGTTCAGCTGCCTGTTTGTAAGCTTTTAAGTTCATACAGCATACACCGACATTGTAACGTACACGTATAAAACCGGGTTCGATCTGCAAGGCTCTTTGATATGCCTCTACAGCTTCCACGGATCGATTGCCATTCGCCAAACTAGCACCGAGACGATTCCAGATTTTTGCGTTTTCTGGCCGAACGTGTAGCGCGGCTTGAAAACAATCGACAGCTTTATCGAATTCGGATGACAGATTGAAGAGAACTCCCAGAGCCTCTTGTACATCGGGATCGATCTCATTTGAATTTTGCTTTACCGCCTCGAGAAAGAGGTTTTGTATTTCCTTTAGCTCTGGTCCTCGGATAAGTGAGCTCGTCAAATTCGCCTCATCTGCGGGCCGAAGCAGGTTCTCCGGAACTAAATGCGTGTACTTTGGATGACAATGTAGCCATGTTGTTAGTGATTTCAACGCTTGACTTTGTAAGCTTTCATTGGTGTAGGAGACGGACAAAGCCATCAGCACACGCATGTTGTTTGGTTTAAGAGCAAGTGACTGTTTGAGAGCTGCTATGCAATGTGGATCCTGTAAGGAATATAATATCGCTTAAACGGGTGATTTTTATAGAAGTAGTTTCTACATTTACCATTTCGTTTTCAGCTTGAGAAATGCCAAGGAACTCCCATACCTCGGCATTTTGTGGCTCTTTCTTGGCAGCTGCTTCAAAACACATCACGGCGCTGGGAATGTCACCATTTGACAAGAACTCCTTGCCCTTTTCGAAGGCATTCTCTAGCTCGGCCATTGGATTCTCTTCAGCGAAAGTGTACTCTTTGTAGGGATCATACAAATCTGTGTAATCAGACAGCCATGGATGCTCCGCGGTACCATCTTCAGATAATTTCTGCCATTCCTCCTGCAGGCGCTCCCAAAACTTTGTATTGTAATCGGCAGTTGCTTTCTCTGAAAACAAGTCACATAGAGAAACACACATGAAATGACAAGAACCTACCATGATCCTCCTTCGACGTTTGAAAGTCGTTTAGCCAATCTTCAGTCGATGCCCTCGTTTGGCCACCAACAGCACCGAGTTCATTCTCTCCGAACTAAAAGCAAGCAAATTTATATAACGTAATTTTTCAGTAAATAAACTACTTTCTTATCAGCAAAGATTAAGTCATTACACTTACCGTCGGTGGGACGTAAGGCGGGCATATGGCTAAGTATGGTTGGCGTGGTAGAGATTGTATCTGCGGTTCATAGTTCATATCAAAAAATTCATGAACATATGTGACTTTTTCTTGCACTGGTTGAACATTGACCATGTTTTGTTGTTGCCACAACTAGAGAATGAGTACTTTCAATAATATTACAATCTTAGTTACTTTGTGTCCACTTACCTCATTGTACTGAGCATGCATTGGTACTTGAGAAGATGCAAAAGCTTCCTGGCCAAATTCTTTGGCCCATTCGCTGCTGTTGCGCGTAACTTCGTCAATTACCCTCGGAGCATTCACAACTTGCGGCTGAAAACGTTGAGCTTCAATTTCACGCATCTCCTGAAGCAGGGCATCCATTTGGAATGTCTACGAAATGAGATTCTTAATTATATCCATCTTTTTATATTGTTTTGACTCACCTGCGGAGGTCCTGATATCTGTCCCAGAAACTCATTGACAATTTGATCCTCTGGCATAACCGATCGTGACTCAAATGGTGCATGAGTGCCAGAGAAACCTTCCTCTTTGTGAGCATTATCTCGTGTGAATTGGCCACCCAGTTGCATGAGTGGATTGACACCACCACAATCGCCTTCAACTAGTTGTCGTAGAGACATTTTTTCTTTCCTTTATTTTGTTGTTTTTGCACAAACTACTATCTCCAAGATAACACCTTCAATATAAAAAAAAATTTATCAAAATTAAAGAGGAACTAATGGAATTTTATCAAAAACATCATCCGTATTCCAAGTAGTTTTCCCAATGTTGGCAAAGTGTCAGTCGGACAGTTGCTTCGCTTTGTTATCATCGAGACAGCTGGCTGTCAAATAAAAATTGTAATAGATTTGCCAAGTAAAATCGGATGAATTTGCGCGCCAATTCTAGGAAATTCAACCTTGAATCAGCTGTTTGAAATATTCAAATGAACAATCATTTTGTGAAGAAAAACAAATGTTTTGTTTACGTGCGTATTTTTATTAAATTTTATTGTTTATGTTGCAAATTGTATAAGTAAAAGTGCTTAGAATGTTTAAATAAATGTAGACGTGTGTTTTTTTAGTTGTTAAATTCTGTTAAAATATATTCTATTGGACGGTAGGTTTACATACATTGTTTTCTTAGTTGTGATTCTTATTAATTAGGTATTTTTTATTTAGTGTCCAATTATTATTGAGCTATTTCTCAAGTGACCGGCTGATGTTTCTGAATAGGGCCATGTCCTAAGTACCTTACTCTAGATTAGATTCCTCTAAATAAACGTGTTTGGCATGCGCTGTGTCTTCAATCTTCTTTTAAGGCTTTTCAGTTTGAAACGATGTTTTACAGAACATTGCATAGTTTGTAGTTAACTATATACTCCATTCATGCCTTCCAAAATTACACAAATACCTACATATGTCTTTCCGGTAATAGGAGTTCGACTTAATCGGCGAAACCCATTGGGCACTTTTATATATTACTTTCAGCTTCCAATACCAGCTTCCAATACCATAAAATGGACTTTGATTTATTCGAATTTGAAGATGACGATATTTTGTCCTCTCTATGTATTGCTCCGACACGTAAGCTACCTACTGTTCTTTCAAATCAATCATAACAAATAAAACATTTTTGAAGAGGAACCAGAGATAGCCAACAATCCAATTCCCGAATTCAATTGCATTGGTGAGGACTCCATTAATGCACAATTCTCCAGTGATTCCTTCGTCAAGAATTTATTTGCCCTAAACGAGAGAAATGCGGCAGTTGATGAACTCTGTCTGTCGACATACGAATTCAAATACACATCCTTACAAACAACCTTAGTCTTCGACTATATTGTTGGGGATGTAAGGTAAGCTATTGCTAGTGGCTCGCCCTTCGTTAAACTAACTACTCTTTTTGTTTCGTAAGAATGTGCATTCAACATCTGATGGCGAGTCTAAGGACTCCAATAGAAACCGATGATGGTCTATCATACTATCAAAGAAGACGTCAGGTAACATTTTTTTATCATACGATTCTCTCGAAGGCTGGTGAAATGCATTGGGCCAAGTTAGATAAGCATTTGTCTAGTTTGCGGCTTTTGCTCAATCGAATAACGAACAGAGATGTACTGAAGCTTGTGTACATTGCCAATAGTTGTAAAGGAAATGAGGTGAGCTTGTGAAATAGTAACACCTTAACACCTTACTCTTAAATGAAATTCTTTCACAGACAAATACACCTGCTTATCACTTACTGCATGGATTTCTGGAATGGAAACTCTTGGACTTATTTATTTTGCAACGTTACCACGTAGACACATCTGATGATATAAATTCCGACGTAAGATTCTTTGAAAAATAAATCCTTAAACTTGACCTATACCGTTTCAGGCAACAAAGGATTCTGTTTTCGAAGCTCAGTTGTATAGGCTACTGGATGATCTTATTAATCTATCGATCCATTTATTCAAAAAGGTAAATTTCATTTCTCATCATTTCTGCTAACCAACAAACGTTTCACGTTGTTTTTGTTAAATGATTTACAGAAGAATATCACAGAACTTCTATTCTCATCGCCTTTTCCTTGTACCTGTATAAAGGAGTGTTGGTTGGTGCTACAGATCTCTATTGAAAAATGGCATGGCGAGACGTTCTGGAAGCACTTTAACCGAATCATGGAGAACCTCAAAAATAAGTTAGGTATGTTAAACTTCAAGTAGCATATTCTCAGCGAGATTTTAAATTTTTTTTCTCTAGATGAATTATCTTTTACGCCCCAAAGTTTCTCTGAATTTACAATTTGGATGGTCAAAGCACTCACTAGACTACAGGGATATCGTTCTAATGGTGTCTTTGAAGGAGCACATTATCCGAGAGTCACGGACAACTACGACCAACTGGAGAGCACCACTCAGGTGTTTTTTAATTCAAATCCAAATGAGGAAAGGACTCGAGTATTCATTTGCATTCTAATGCCAGTGATCTTAGAGTGGTAAGCTTAAGGAAAATTCGTTTTTGTGAGAGTCATTACTAATTTCTGCATATTTAAGGTGGAAGCCAAAAGTAAACATTCCAATGATACTATGGGAACATTTCCATAAGAGACTCAATTCTTCGTTTTTTATTGTCGGATCAGCACCATCAAATTTGGCTGTAGCAAGGTATGTAAATGTAAAAAACGATGCTCCTACTCAGATAGATAAGTTAGCTGTGAAAGCATCAGTCGCTAGTGTAAAGAACGTTTATTTCTATATGCGTTTGGTACCTGTAACATTTATTCCAAAAGCATTGAATATATTTCAAAAATTGTAATGCCGGGAGATGAAAGAAATTTAAAAAAATGCTTCTCCTCAAATGGCCACAAAATATGGTAGGTTCACTGCTTAAAAATTACACACTCGAAAGATTTAATTGCAGAAAAAAACAAACCGAAAAGTCTACAATAAAAGCTGTTGTCGATTTACCAATGTCTGAAAACGAACTGTGAACGCAAAATTGGGGTATAATGCGTTCGGAACCACTATGGACCGTGAAAGGCGTGAATTGTGCATAGCCACGTTATCATTCTGGAAAATCCGTGGAATAGGTACACAAAGGTCTATTACGGCAAAAACTGTTTCCAAAAAAGTTTTGCAAGAAATTCTAGTAATTTTATTGGAAACGATTTTCAATTTAAAAGTGCCGAAGAATGAAATTGCACCCATCCCTTCTCTTTTAATAGTTGTAGGTGCAGCTCGAGCCACCCAAGTTAAACTCCTTTCTAAATTCAAGGCTTGGGTTGCTTACGTGCTTGATTAGGCGGTTTTTTTTTTTAAGTTTTGTAGATAACTGTGGGTGCATAGACTTTTTCCCTTGTTTTGTTGTGTTAAAATTTTTACGATACTTTCTTTGTAGTTGTTTCCAGAAGATACCCAAGATACCCTATTTTTAAAGTTTCTAACTTTAGAACCCGTTGTACACGCACCGGTTTTTGTCGTTCGACTCGAGAATGTCATGGTAAAGGGGGTGAAAAGTGCAGGGGATAGCCGAACATGGATGGGCCGCGAATACCCATCCGATTCTTGTATTCTCTTTTCGCTCTCTTCGTAATTTTTCGCGTTTGCTTTTTTCTTAAACCCTACTCAGTCACGCTAGATGTCTGCATTTGCGCTATTTTCGAATTGTGGCCGGTATGCGCTGCGAAAATGCAGCTACCGCGAACGACGAATGAGACATAAAGGAAACAAAGACAATTTGATAATCAGGACACTAAAGTAAAAACACTGGACGTATAAATTCACCATAAGTGCCCGAAAGAGAATTAAGAAGTATCGGACGACAAAGCACGCAACGTATAAATCGGGTCCTACTGTCTCGCGGCCCGACACAAATTTAATGGGAAGGTATGTGTTCACCAATAATTGTACTCCACATGGTTGCTCTTAAGTGTGTTGCCACTTTTTATTACGCATTAGTCGTTTTGGTTTTATAATTGATAAAAACTTACTTACTTACTTACTTAAGGTGGCGCTACAGTCCGGGGTGGACCTGGGCCTCAACCAACAAGCGTCTCCAGCCAGCACGATCTTTGGCCAGCTGCCTCCAGTTTCGCACGCTAAGTTGGTTAAGGTCCCCTTCCACTTGCGTGCGCCACCTGAGTCGCGGTCTTCCTCTACTGCGCCGTCCCTCGGGTGTGGATTCGAAGATCTTCCGGGCCGGAGCATTCACGTCCATTCGCTCTACATGACCCAGCCACCGCAGTCGTTGGACCTTCACTCTTCTGGCTAGGTCAATGTCGCTGTACAGCCCGTACAGTTCGTCGTTGTATCTCCTCCTCCATTCACCGTCTATGCAGACGGGACCGAAAATTACTCGAAGAATTTTCCTCTCGAAGCAACCAAGAGTAAGCTCATCCGCTTTTGATAGAGTCCATGCCTCTGCACCATAAACTAGGACTGGGATGATTAAGGTCTTATAAAGGGTCACTTTAGTTGTTCGAGAGAGGGCTTTGCTACTCAATTGCTTTTTTAGCCCAAAGAAACAGCGATTGGCAAGAGTTATTCTTCGCTTAATCTCAGCGCTGGTGTCATTGTCTGAGTTAATAGCGGAGCCTAGGTAGACAAAGTCCTTTACCACCTCAAAGTTATATCTGTCTATAGTGACATTCTGTCCAAGACGTCGGTGTTGGGTGTCCTTTCTCGATGACAGCATATACTTTGTCTTGCCCTCATTGACCGCCAAACCCATCTTTGCCGCCTCCGTCTCAATGCTCACGAACGCGCCAGTGACATCACGCTGCGTTCTCCCGATTATGTCGATATCGTCGGCGTAGGCGAGTAGATGGACGGACTTTTGAAAGATAGTGCCTCTGGTGTTAGCGTTTGAGTTTTGCACTATTCTTTCAAGAACGATGTTGAAGAAGTCACATGACAGCGCATCGCCTTGTCTAAATCCTTTTTTGACATCGAAGGTCTCGGTGAGTTTGATAAAAACTTACCTTGTGAAATAGAAACACGTGGTTTGTATTTATTTTCGTTGCCGCGGCTTTTCATAAAAGTGGGAACCTATGCCTACCTAAATAGTGGCTCTGATTTCTCCATAGAAAAAGATTTTGTTCGCGGTGAAGTTCATTTGAGAATCCCAGGAAATACATAAAGCGTGTGACTTCTGAAATGGTTGACGTTATTATTACGCAACACCTAGATAAAGCCTTTGGTAATGAATACAAGAAGAAAAATATGAGAAATTTAAAGCACAGCTTTATAATTTTTCTGTAAGAATTTCTAATGATTAAAAAGTAAAAGTTTCAGAAACAAATTTCTTGATTCCGGAAGCTTCTTTTGCCCAATGCAAAACTACATAACAAACGAGACATTTTTTTTTCATGAAAATAAGCATAAACTACAATTGGCGCCCAGCATGAAATCAGTTTTTTTTTTGATATTACTTTTTACAACCTAACAAAACTTTGTAGCGAAAAAAAAGTGCCTAACCAATTATTTGCAATTTTTAGCATATCCGGTAAAGGATATCTGGACAAATCACGTTCTCTGCTCAGTCAATGCGTTCCCGATGCAAATCTCTCTAGTTTTTCCCTCTTTACAATAGTACTTGGCAGAACTATCGAAAGGCTGAATCAGACTGATCAAAGTAATCAAACACAAAAGCTACTGGGTAGAATTTACTCAAAGTTCAGCCTTGCCAAGTTTCTGGCCCTCAACGAGACTGGCATTCATCATTTGAACGAGTTATTTCTTTCGTTGGCTCTAAGTGGAGACTTTAATGATATTGTATGTAAATATTATTCTTTATTTTTTTACAAAATCGAGTCATGGATTTTTTTTAAGACTCCAAAGCTTCGCGAGAAGCTACTCTCTATATCGCTGGATAAAGTGGCGCCCAACAGGCAAATAGCAGTGGTCAAAGGTCATGTTGCTTTACTGATTCTTTTCTCGGAAAAACGCTGCAATATTTCTGATTATGCTAGCAAACTTCTTCAGCAGTTGGCAAGCATTAGGAACGATGCTGCTGTTTCAAAGATAATCGCCGATGGATTGCTGGATATTTTCAAAAATGCAGAAGACTTTGATAGAGGAGAGCATATATTGATTGGTGAGGAGGGCTGAACATATTTTTTTAACAGAACCAAGAGAGAAATGATTTTCTATTTAGATTCATGGATTCCAAACTATTTGAATTCCTGCACCCCGTCGGAGCAGGAACGCACCCTCGAAGCTCTACACTTAATCTTTGACAAAATCAAGAAGAACTCTCTTTTGATGTTGGGCCGGGAACAACTGGCACATGTGCAGGCTCTGTTCAAGTCGTTGAACACTCACATCTTGCCGTATATTCGACAGAATTTTGTGACCAGTTTCTCGCCATGGATGCCACAGTTGGCGGCGGACTTCTGTATCTTGACCACAGCTGGTGAACAGGGGGGCTTTCAACGAGCCTACAGGTTCTTCATTGATGCCATGAGCAGTAACCGACAGTAGGTTGTAAAGTATAAATTTTGATAAAGAGTTTTGAATATCGTTTTTTAAGAGCGGCTCCCAAATTCCTGCTCACCATTTTGCGATCTGAAAAAGCCAACATGGTGGACACATCTACTATTATTCAAGTCTGGTTGAGGAGCTTGATACAATTGTCGGCAAATAATGAGGTAAGAGCTGCGAAATCTATGCTGCAACATTTTTATATTGGACTCCTATTAGGACATTGTGAGCCTTACAACAATTATCTCTGGTCTTGAGGAATTCAACTATGTGACAGATATAACGGACGCGGAGGCTTTGAAGTCAAAGGAACCACTTTGCGTTTTTGTGTCAGCAGTAGGCAAGTGCTATGACTCATGCACAGATGCACTGAAAAAGCGCTCCATAGGCGACAAGTTCAATGCGTATCTGTGTTCGTTTGAGAAATGGGTTCCGGATAAGAACGAAAAGTCCGAAGTAATGTTTAGGTTTTACAGCTTTATAGCCATTGTTGTCTACAATTGTGCGAATATTGTCTACGCAAGGGTAAGTTGGATGCCATCAGGATTATACATCATTCAATTATATGTTCCTACTTTCAGTCTAAAATCAGCTGTTTCTTCCACGTGGCCCTAACGCGGTTTATTCTTCCCACATCAATTCAAATGGGAAAGCCACCCGAAGGAAAGCTTGCACAGGTAATACACAAAGTTTGGCCAGTACTCGTGCAAGGAATTGGGCGACTGAATTTCCTCAGTGATCCCTACGTAACTAAGACCCTAAACGATCTAGTTGCCAAGTGGACGCCACATTTCAAGATTGTAAGTCTATATTATCCTTTCGCGGGCTTTTTGATTGAATATTCTAATTTTAGTCGCCGAATTCAAAGATTGTGGCTCGACCATTCATCACCTGCTTGAATGGGGACAACGAGGGTCTATCGCTGTTTGTATTTGAAAAGTTGACATCTCTATTCTTGGCCACCCAGCGTAGGCAGGCCGATCCAAACGCTTGTTTGGTAATAACAATTTTTCAAGAAGTTATAGAGGCTGCAGGGGACGATGAGGCGATGATGTTCATAGTCTTCAAGGCCAGTTGCCTGACTATGCTGGAGCACATGATGATGGTGGATGAAATTATACCAAGTCGTGGATTGCTGTTGGGTCTTTTCAGGAATGTCGTCAACAGTAGGGCTTTTAATAAATCCAACGTACTGAGGTTTGTTTAGATCGATGCTACTAAATGGAACTGTGCTTATTTCCCTTATGCTTTAGGTCACTTATTGCGGAGCACTTGCGAATCATCGCCAAACGTCATTTGGCCTATTACACATTCTACTATTTTGAGCTGTTAATGAAGCTTGTAAACATCTGTTGCCCACTGGTAGAGGATATCATGGAATATTTGCTGGAAGAAATTCGTGTAGTTGAAGCGAAACGTGGCGGCGGTGAAGACAATCGAATAAGGTAAGAATAGGGCGGCCATTTTGTTAAACAGTAAAATTACCCCTACCACGTGTATCAATGAGCGAGATGCATTATTGAGTTGGCCTGACGCGAACAGAGTTCAGGTCATTCTAACAATACATCTCGATTAGGGTTGAACGGACTAGACAAATGCAATACATTTTCTCTAGACGGGAAAAAACTCATTCGAATTTTTTGTTTACAGGACCTGCGTTGAGAAACTCAAAGGAACGATAGTAGCAGCGAATAACAGAAAATAATTGAACAAAATATTAGTTTTATGTTTTTTTACTTTTATATATTTAGGTTAATTTTTTTAATTTGTTTTATATAATGTATAATTAAAAAGTATTGTATGTATTTAGTATTGTCGACGTCTTATCTCTAATATAATTATGTGCCTTTATTGTTTAGGACTATCATTATTTTAATTAAAAGCGAGTTCGCCCATTTTGCCCAAATTTGTTTACGTCAGTGATATACAAAAATTAAATATTGCACACAAATTAGGAAACGCATAAAATTGAGGTTGGCGCCCTACAGTCAATCAAATGAGAAAGAAGTGATTTTCTGGAATGGGCAGTAAAGTAAAATTGCGCCCAAACTGTAATAGATTTCCTTGTTCAACGAAGTGATTTTTATATCATCTGAAAAATATTGTAATCTACTACAGTTGGAACTAGTACAAATGAACATTACAAACAAATTTGAGTCTGGCAGTACTTGCATGACATGTGGCGAATTCATATATAAATTCGCCGTCATCAACGCGTATTGTCAAAACAAAAGTCGGCGTTCTTTTCCATTTTCCAAGAAGATTTTTTTTCTAATTTTATTTACTCGACAAACTCTGCCTTTATTTAATGTTTTCTTTAAGAAATCATTACAACAAAACATGTCAACAACAGAATTAATACAATCCGCTGTGCCTCTGCCCGCACAAACCGACGATAGCTCGTCTCAAAATTGTAAAACTGCGGCAATAAAGCGACCCGTCCGCATTGAACTCGAACAAGATCGTGAGACATTTTTCCGCGCTCTACAAAGTTTCCATGAGTCCAGAAAGTAAGTGTATCACATGTTGTTTACGTAAAAGTTAAATAAAAATCCTTTTCACAGCACTCCAATCACCCGTCTTCCGAAGATTAATGGCCAAGAGGTTGACCTGTATGTTCTCTATAGTGAGGTCATTAGCCGAGGCGGCTGGCTGAAGGTTAACATACGCAACGAGTGGGATGAGATAGTTCCTGCAGTGGGATTCAAGCAGCGTTGTGTTAATGCTGCCGTGGCAATTAAGACTATATACACCCGGTACTTGGATAAGTATGAACGCCTTAATTTCTTGGGTGAGGATCCGGACAAGCCAGACGATCTGGATGACGATGGTCGCCCTAAGAAGTGGTCATCCAAGACATACAACTCAATTCCAATGACATACAACTACAAGCAACACGAGCTGAACGAAGAGCAAAGAATTGCAAATCGAATGTCTGAAGATTTGTACAAGACGTCGGAGTATGACAAGTTGCTGCTGTCGTTAATTTCACCGCTGCCCAATGAACAGGACTTTGCCATCAATGTTTGTACCCTAATGTCAAATGAAAGTAAACACACGTTGAAACTCGATCATTGTCCAAAATTGTTAGACGCCCTGCTGGCCCACGCTGGAGTCTTTTGTCACTGTAAGTATAAACTTTTTCTTAAGTTGTTAACCCTATATGGCGATTTGTTTTTCCCTGCAGACACCATGCGCGAACTTTTCCAAGATCTCTACACTAATGTGCGGAAGCATTCGTTGCAATCGTTTTGGAAGGATCTGCTACATGATAAGCCACAGATTCTCGAGCTCTCATTCGATGATTACTACCAGTCATCCTACGAGAAATACACGGATAATGATAAAATAAACATCCAACCGTTGAGTTCGCTGCAGAAGGAGGTATTCAGCGACGGGCTAAATGCCGACGAAGACGATGTAAACATGTGCGATCCGAGTGCGTTGGATTTCCTCTCTTTGGGACGAGGATTGGGCACACAAGAGTACGTCGGTCAGCGGGTTCATCAAATCGTATCGATCATTCGAAATCTCAGCTTTTACGATGAGAATGTAGCGGTGCTAGCAAAGAACCGAACATTTGTGCGGTTCCTGGTAATGGGGTCGAATATTCGGTGGGGGAACTTGCATCACATGGTGCTAGATGTGTTTGGTAATATTGCCATGGAATTGCAACTTCAGGACCCCACTGTTGATGATTTGACGCGGTGCTTAATGTCGACGGTGTGCGAAGGAATTGAGAGCTCCGATCGTGGAGTAATCATAAGTTGCCTGGAGGTTCTGTACAAAGTCTGCCAACAGGATATCAATGAGGAACCCATACACAAGTGTTTGAATCAGCGATTGTATAATGCGTTGTGTTTGTACTTGCCGCTGAATGATATCATGCTGCTGCTGTATACACTGGAGGCGATCTATGCACTAAGCTCATTGGGGCATCGTGCGTGTAACTCGCTGGTTCAGGTCAAGGGGGTAATCAATTCCCTGATGTCGCTGATAACCGTTGAGGTAATCCATGAGGTGTTTTTTATTTTCCTTCGCATGAATGACTCACTACCAGACAAAAGACATTTTATTGCCTCGTTTTTGATACTCTAAATAATCACTACATGATTATTTGTTCTATAGGCACAATCCTATGGACCGGATGGTTGCATTCTTATGCGGGTTGTGGAAACCGTTCCTGGAAACATGCTGCCAATGGTCGCTCAAAACATTGCTAATATCGCAAATCTACAAAATGCCATCAATACACAGCAGCCGGCTCATCAGCAAGATGCTACTCCAGCTGTGCAAGGTTACCATTGGACACGTTTATATTTGTAAAAGAAAAATTTCAATGTGTTTCCTTTATACAGGTTCGCAAACAGCTTCTCCAGCGCGACCTAGTCAAGATGCGACTCCCCAGCAAAGAACAAAATCGCCCAATCCCACCTCTGTAAGTCAATAGTCAGCCAGCAGAAGAGCTTTTTCTAAAATTCCTTTATTTCTCACAGCAAGACCATGAACAATTCGCCCTATCCTGGCTGAGTGCAACATTCGAACCAACACCATCGACAGACAGTCGAGTTGAACAACAAGAACTCTATCGCATGTACCTGTCGGCAACACAGAAGTGCGGGCGACGAGGCATTGTGTCGCACACTCAATTTCCCCGCATGGTTCGAACGATTTTTGGGCACAATATCGGTCCCAGCGTCGTTAAAAAGGAAGGTGGCGAGGGCAACAAAGTATACTATGTGTGCATACGTGTTCGTGCCAATCCGCTGCCGATTCAAATCAAAATATCCACCCCCCAAAAGGGATTAAAAGATGGCAAGCAAAAGCTAGACCCCGGCTCAATTAAGAAGACAAAGAAACGCCTTAAACTGCAAGAACAGCTAAAGCAAGAACAACAACAGAAACAGGAACAGCATCAAAATCAAACACTACCGACCCTGACGAATACAACGGGTACTCAACAGCAGGTTGCGGGAGTTGTAACTCCCCAAAAGGCGGTTTTAAAAGTCGAACAAAAGGCGGTTGTTGTTCAATCACAACCACAGCCACTTCAAGTTTTGCCGCAGACACCCTCCAAAACAGTGTTGAAGGTAGATGCTCAACCCTCGCCTGTTAAACTACCAATATCCACGCAAGTGTCGAAAATTGTAAGAATTTCTCCTTATTTTCTGTCACTTGGAAATTATATATTATTCATTTAGACAAACGCTCCGCAGTCCCAGTTGATTGGAAATGTTTTAGTTACCCATACCCCACAACCAACTGTTGTACAGCAGACGGCGACACCAATTAAAGTAACTACCATCGCAGAAAAACCACAAGTTGCACAGACACAGCTGACCGTTACATCTCAGCAACAACAGCAGCAGCCACAACAACTAGAAATCTCACAAACAATAACACAATTCCTTTCAAGCATTCCAACGAATCAATCGAAACAAGGCACTCCAGCGGCACAACAACAATCGCCCGCTGCTGGTAGTAATAGTGGTGCACAATCGACTTCGTCGTTAATTAAAAGCCTCCTGGCCAATAAGGTAACAACTTCCTCCACAGCTACAGCTAATACTACTACCAATACTTCTACTACTACCAATGCCAATATCCCTGCTGCTGTTGTAATTGATACGAATGCGAGTGCAGCTTTAAATACTCCTCAAAGTTGTTTGATTACCCAAAATGTTAATTTGCATCAGGTAACATCTTTTGTTGTTGTTGTTTTGTAGTTTTAGTTAACTAATAATAATTTAGCGTGTTTATTTTTTAAGTATTCTAACTAACGTGTGCGTTATTGTGTAACACTCATCTGTTGACATAGATGAAGATTATTTGTAAAAATTGTAATACCATGTTATGGAGACTTGTTTTCTTATGTAGTTTTGGTTGCATCACTACAATGTCCGTATTTCCATGGCTGCACGTGCACCGCAACCTTTGCAGTTGTTGTGACCAGAAAATCGATCAGAGAATCTCTTTCTGGACCGACTGTTTCATTTCACCAGATACCCTTTTGGCGTCTCTCTTCTAAATAGTGCTCTCTGTTTCGGATATCTTTCAATAAAACAAAACAGCTCTGCTGTCAAGCAAAGAGTCGAGTATCTTCTCCGTAACCGCAGTTAAACGTGGGCCTAGTTTGTGCATTGTAATGCAAATATCGAGCGCCGCACTAGTATGCTCTCTACAAGTTGTTGTGTCTCAAATGATATCATAGACTCAACTCCAGCGAAGATGACGCTGATGATGGGGCGGCACATTTTTTTTATTTGCAGAGTCACGACACGTAATCTGGAAGTAAAGAACAGGGTCATTCATTAAGAGTGATAGGAATGTCCCAGATTATCTCTGCTCAACTGTCAATTGTCTGACCATTCCCATGCCTCTGGCGGTAGCTATTTTATGCATGGCAACTAAAGCTCCCATAGCATAACGAATTTTATATTTATTATGCTATGGGAGCTTTCATTAAGCTTATCAATCTCTTCTATAGGGCATCATTGCGGTCCTATTGCATCGCCCGATAAGTGAAAAAAATTCGAATTTATAAAAAATGTCGATGACAGTGTTGTCCACTTTTCCCCTGAGAAGGACGTGAATGCATGGGGTTTCTTAGCACTTTTAAAGCGTGCCAATTCCCAAGAACTTTGAAAAAGGAACCACCAAATCTAGCCATTTGAAACAACAATTTTCTCTGTATTTTTAGTTCCGTTAAAGGATTGTTATATTTCAAGGCAGGCCAACAGCAAGTAACTCCTCTATTCATGCTGTGTGCCTTTAGTTTTTTCGGTCAGAGGTATTACAATTTTGCATTTTTTTAGGTACATATCTCTAACATAGTTACTTATTGATAGTTCTTTTTTGTTCTTTAATTGTGAATGTAAATCCTTAAGTATGTATTAGGGCTTATTAACATGAATGATAGTGTCTTTTTATATATATTTAACTAAGTGATTCTTAACACATTTTGACTAACATAATCACCCTCATTTCTTGCTAAAGTACTATCTTTGTAGCTCTTAACAAACATAGCTTAACTCAAAAGTTTGTGTAACTTTGCTTCCACTAATATTTTCGTTTATCACAAATAACCACGCCGCTGGCAATAATCTAAAATATTATATTTGCAACGATTCTATAAATTTGACAACTATCTTGTCGTTTACGGCTCTAAAAAAAACAGAACGACTGTTTGGTATTAGCAACTAAAAATAAACGGCTTCTGTCGCGGCGACGATCGACATTTGTTTGTGTAATGTGAGAGTTCAGAGAGTCAATTCAAATGTTGCCAGTCCTTTGTGACAGACCACAACGACAATATGGGTGTATAAGTTTTTGCTGTCTGGGATAAAACATTTACAAACCCAGACCATTGAGTATATCACTCAACTTTCGGCCTGACTAATTAGCTAGGGTCCACTCAGTGCTCAGCTAGGGCAACCTAGTGTTCATATCGAAGACAGGTTTTGCAGTGCTACTAGTGTCCAGTAACGACTAGAACTAACCGAGCGTCTATTATTTTTTAAATAATTCAGATTCTTTGAGAGAATTTCCAAACAGTGTTGTGAAGCGACATAATCAAGCTACTTTCTATGCATAAATCGGATATACATAACTAGAAAGGTCTACACGGCATCATGCAGAGTTCCTCCCAAATTGCAAAGTGTCTTATTGCCAGAATTGACTATCTTAGATTCACCCATTAAAACAATACTTGCCTCCTTTGATTTGTTTTGAAAATATTCGATTTGTATCGCAATAAATCAAATCTAATCTAATGTAACCAGACCCGCATTGATAGGGGGTATCCACAAGGGGCAACCTCTCGCCTCTGTTATGGTCCCTAGTCATTGACGACCTACTCCAGTCCCTGTCTAATCAAGGGATCAATGCCATAGGATATGCCGACGACGTAGCAATCGTTGTCAGTGGTAAATTCGAAAGCACGGTTTCAGAAATTCTGCAAATGCACTATCTGTAGCCCAAAGGTGGTGTAACAAAGAAGGACTTTCTGACGACTATCGTCCCCTTTACCAAACGACGGAAATAAATCACTGAATTTTTACGGGAAGCCAAATACGAGGGAATCATCCTTGACAGTAAAATATCATGAAACCCACAAATAAAACTCATCGTAAACAGAGCCACCAGATCTCTTTGTATCTGTCGTCGAGTCTGCGGTAAGAATTGGGGTCTAAGATAATTGGGATGATATACATATTGGTTCTATTCGCTTGTGGTTAGACCAGCGATCACCTATGCTGCCGTGGTCTGGTGGACAAAGACTAACGAAGTTACTACTATTCAAGAACGGGTCAAACTTGTACCCATAAACTGCATGACGGGCTGTCTGCGCTCCACACCGACCACTGCAATGAATGTCATCGTAGACCTATTACCTATTTAAGTACAAACTGAGTTTATTCCATTCGAACAACATCGACCCCTATTCCTACCATAGAGGTCATCTGTCTCTGATTGACGCTATGAAGCCTTAAATAGCATTCAGCATGTTTCTAGGCGAAATATGGCTTCCATAAAAACTTCTCTATCATCATCCCTCGCTCTTAAAGCTCTGGACTCATCTGTCATAAAATCGAAATTTTTACCTAGCAGAAGAGCTGTTGGCTAGGAATTCACAAACAGGTGGCGCAGAAAGCAATGCTTTTTATTTACAAACGTTGGTGTCACTGCGAAATTGTTTTTATTTTTTTTTCTAAGTTTTTTTTTTCAATTCTGCACAATGGAAAAGAACGTAAAGAACGTACCCTGTCGAGGGTAGGACTTTCATTCCCCTGATATGAACGACTTGGCTACAAAAAGAGGGTTATTCCATACAACATTTTTCAATAAATGCGCTTCGAAATCGTGTAGCTACCGTTTTCTGAAGAAATGGATTCACCCACAATCTATGCCTTCTCTTTTCGCCTACCATCAGATTTTCTAAGTTTTCTAGATTATTTAAATTTAATGCTTTAAAAACGAGAATAGCCTACCCAAACCAGGAAGGCTGACGACATGTGAAATAAAATTTCAGTCACAAGATGTCTGACTAAAAACAGAGAGTGGGCGTTAAATACCAACAATTGGAATCTATCCCTACATAAAACAGCCCAGACAGCGCATGCCCATTGTTTAGTACAGTACTGTCTTCATTTGGCGAGCAGTTGTCGGCGAATTGGAGCACTTCTTCTATAGATTTCGAGAACCTCTCTCGTAGGAATTGTGTTTTACTAACAGTATTTCGCCACTAACATTGTCTAGCCGTTGATTCCCCATTTAACATTGAAGTACGCTGCTTATTCTAACATCTCTTTGAACTAATAAAAGCAAAAAAACAATCATTTGAGGTGCAGGGTTGCAGTACTAAGCAGAAAGGTAAATCACAGTAAAATCACACACATACACATAAAACATTTGTTACCTACGCAGTTTATTTTCTTAAACAGGTGAAGGATATAAGTATATATGTATTATATACCTATATATAAGTTTAGCACGTATCCTGACTATATTGCAAAATTTGCACTTCTATTTATAATAAGTTTTGCCTCCTTAGGTTGCACAACGACAGCAAAAGCAAAAGGAGCTGGCCGCCCAACAGCAACACCAACAAAACCAAAATTCAGCAATAAAGCTGTCCAGCACCTCCATTAGCGCATTGGTGAATAACCCCCTTATACAGACGACTCCCATGAAGGTAGGTCAAACAACAATCAAGCCTATCAACAACAACGGCAACGGTGGCAGCACAGACAAAAAGGGCACAATGATCAGCAGTGAAAATTCTGATAATTCCAATTGGGATCCGATACCACCAATGGCTCCGCTTAGTTCTGGTGCCGTGATCAGGTCGAATGTCATTCTCCAGCATCAGGTGCTATCAGCGAATGATGACTCTAGCTCGGCATCAATGGCCTCTAGTATTATTAGTTCGTCTCAAATGGAAGGGGATGGCTCCTTTGCCAGCTTTGAAGGTCTACTCATGTCAAAGTCGAACAAGAACATCAGCACATTTGTCATTGAGGATGACAGCTCTAAGGATTCGCTGAGTCGAGGTTCTAAGGATAGTGGGCGTCAGGTTATAATCGCAAATCAGATGCTTGTGGATCTGTTGGACAAAAAATCGCCAGACCCCCCAGTGTCGATGAAGCGAAAGCTTGACGAGGAATCGGATGAGTCAGACGGAAAGAAAATTCTTCTCGAAGTCGAGCCAAAGGTGACTGCTTCGAAAAACGCAGCAAATCTCTATGCCGAGATGGCGGCATCAATACTTGAAGATGAAGATCTGGAGGAGGAGCCAACCGTCATACAGCAAACTAAGCTGCCAATACAGCAAAGTCAGCAACAACCGATGCAACAGCAGCAGCAACAACAACAACATCAACAGCAGCAGCAGCAAATTCAGCAGGTGCAACAACAGCAAGAACCACAAAGCCAATTGATTTCGTTGCCGGTCAATATGCAGCGCCAGCTCATAGTGAACCCAAATAATCCCCATCAAGTGATCCTCTCGCAAGGTACGCCACAAACAAATATGTCGACTGCTACTGCGACCATTAAAACTGACCAGGGTCTACAGACTGTGCCGGTGATTTTACAAAAGAACACAATGGGTCAACAGATTCTCCAACCAATGCTCCAACAGCAGTCGCATCCGCAGCAGCAAACACAATACGTTTTGGCCACAAATCCCCAGGGCCAGACCTATCTGGTGGCTCAACAAACCCAGCCGCAGCAACAGACCCAAAGGTTGCTGGTGACCCAAACCCCACAGCAGCAGGTGGCTGGGACAAAGACCATCATCATCCTGCAACAAGGTGGTCCAGGGCAAGCCGTGGGCCAACAGCAGATGATTACAACATCACAGCAACCGCAAAAGGTCATAATGACCACACCACAGGGTCAGCAAATGATTGTGACGCAAATGCCACGCCCAATGCAGCATCAAATCTACATGAATACAGCCGGATCGAATGTAATTCAAACCGGCCCAATGCAATCTCACATTCAGATGCCGGCTCAGCAGCAGATTATCCAGAAACAGATCCAGACATCTCAGGCACAAACGCCTTCGAATATACTCTCACAGCTGTCGCATATTCCAGCGACCATCAAAATCCACCAGACTTCGTCGCCCATGGTGACCTCATCGATTTCACAGCCTATAACCACCACGGCTACGACCACGTCACTTCCACGTCTCGGCAAGTCGGTCTCAATAGTCCAGCAGCAAGGTATCCCTCCGCCGCAGACGCAGGTAACTCCAACCGTCATGCAAGCACAAATTGTCCAACACACCGGTACACCCGGTTCGACAGAGAAGCGACAAGTCATTATATCTGGCGGGCGGACCATTGAATTTGCCGACTCCAATCAACAGGGACAGCAATTGGTTAGAATGATTCAGTCAACGCCGCAGAAGCAACAGAAGCAGATTGTGGCCATTCAAAAGCCTACCGGTCGACCAATTCAACCGCAGCCACCAACTCCAACCCCATCGCCAACTCCGGTTCCGGTGGCTATAAAAACTCCAACACCACCTCCCCAACCGACTGTAACGGCTGCGCCCATTCCAGCTCAAACCATAGCCAAAACTCCAATCAAACCCAAAGTAGAGGTGAAGCCCGAAATCAAGATCGAAGTCAAACAAGAAGTAAAGGTCGAACCGAAGGCAGAGAAAGTTGAGGAAGATCCTCCAGTTGATGTTAACTGGTTGTATATTTGCGATTGGCGGAATTGTCCCAAAAAGAAGTTCAAATCCATCGCTGATTTGCATCATCACACTTGTCTGTCGCATTGTCCGGATCACTTGGATGTCGGTGCCGAGATATTCTGTCAGTGGGGCCCCGGCCCAGGTTTGTGTGATGGTGTTCCACGGAAACGTTTCTCACTGATGACGCACATTTTGGATCGGCATTTGACCGTTGAGGTTGGAGGATTATTACACTCTTAATGGTTGGGGTAATCTATATTTTTGTTCTCTCTCCTTCTCCCTTTTCAGAGCTTGAAGGCAGCAGTCCAACGACGTATAGCTAATGGTCCGCAGCCTCCCAGTACCGCACAACCGGTTACAATCATAAAAAATGCAGCAGCTGCCGCTGCTCAGCAACAAGTTGTGGATGGGGCCCGCAGTGCGGCTTCGCCAGCTCTCTCGACATCATCGAACGGATCAATGCCTTCGACGGGCTGCGCTGCAATGCACGCTATCAAGAGACACTCTTCGGATTTTATCAATCCCAAGGAATTGATGGTGAGTGAGGTGCTGTATGCCTATTGGTTTTGCTAAGGGATTGCAGTGTTGTGTTGTATTAATGTGCACGTTTTTATTTTTCAAAAATTAATGTCCCGATAGTTTAGACATTATTTTTAGAAACTTGTAGTAGTTAGTTTGTCATGCTTTGTATCGTTAACAATCTTCTAATGCGCTTTTTGCACAGTTTTCGCTATTGTAGGAATGGGTTGTAGCAAGAGTGCAATAAAAACACAGCAGATGTAATACGAATATTTTTTTATAATATTACACACATAGAAAAAAATAGAAGACGCAATTAATTAGAAAATATTTAAATATGTACATTTAGTACCTTACTTGAGAAAGGCAACACGATAAAGGAGAAGAGTTGGATGGCACCAGAACGATGACAAATGTTTTGTAACTGCCGTTGAAGTTTTTTTACGAAATGTTTTACAATCAAGTTGTGTTGGGCGCCAGTTTATGATTATTCTTACTTTTTATCAGTGTAGTGTACAAGCTTCAAAAAGTTTTACCATTATTCTTAACAAATGCTGTGTAGTTGTTGTCTAAATTCCATAATATCTGAGTTTACATTATTTGTTTTGTCTGGTTTTGTTTGAGTGAATAAGTAACGACATTTTGAAGTCGCAATACACCGAATGTCAGCTTTGCTTGCAATTTTTGCATGATTTTTTTTTTTTTTATTTTATTTGAATTAAATAAACAAAATTTTATAAAAATGTATATGTATATATAATTTAAAAGAATACATTACCTACAACAAACAAATTTAATTACTTTCGAGTAGAATCCCGATTTTGCAAATTTACTTAGCATAGAATCTACCGCAATTACCACTGTCGCTTCGTCTAACACAAAACTAATGCATCCTGCTTCCAATTCTACTTGTACTACTACTACTCCCGGTTTGGATGAAATGCAAAGTAATTTACTATCAATGGTGCCCGATGGTGTAAGTAAATCGTTATTGCCAATGTAAATATGTACAACAAACTTTATCAATTAATTGTGCTTAAAAATGGTTTAGAGGGAATTTAATGTTATAGCTAGCTACCGAAATATATTACAGCTTGTAACAATTTAAGATATGTTTCTTAAAATATGATTTTTATTTCTTTTTGTTTTCAATTTAGGATGAGAATGAGGGTCCAGTGACAAAGAGTATTCGTCTAACAGCTGCTCTGATCTTAAGAAATTTGGTTACATACACACCTGCAGCTAAAAGGTTTGTTGGTAATAATTTTTTTTTAATAAAACTAAAACTAAATGTTGAACAAATGTTACAGGACGCTGCGTCAGTATGAACCGCACTTGGCAAGTGTTGCTCTAAGTAATGTCGAGTCAAGTGGGACTATATCTCAAATTTTATTTGAATTGAATAATTGAATACGCACTGCTTTGTGCAGTCGAAATGAAAAGTACGAGTATTAAGGATGAAAGTTGAACAAAAAATAAAGAATTTGAGGTTACATATATTTTATCGAACTTTTGTGTTGTAATATAAAATAAATGCAATGTTTATTTTGTTATCGTACTTTTGGAAAATAAAATTAATTTAACATAATAACCTTGGTGTCTTATATTTTAGCCAGATATAATGGGTCATCCACAAGCCAAAGTATTAGTTAGTCTCCTCACTAGTTATAGCCACACGTAAAACGCAATCGGCAAATAAAAAGCAGGGTTGGAGTGAAACCAAACCTTGATAAGTAGGTATCTCAACAAAGCTACCTTGATGGTCCACTTAGATTAGGTTAGGTTTGTGGGCTGGCGAGGATTTCTCCGTTCCACACTCAGGTCAATATTGACCCATTGTGATTCCCATAGGGGGAAAGAGGTTGTGCCTTACAAATTATAACCCTGTATTCAAATTACTTACTGTGCTGCTACCATCTTGTTGATTTGACGAAGTTCATTATCTTATCTATTCATGTGCTCGAAAGCTCGTCCAGGTCGTTGAAGAAGTGACTCCATAGGAATTTGTACCTGGTGTGTTGGTCAAGTTGGTGCACTTGCCGGCAATAATGCCCACTATCACCGCCAAGCACTATCACCTCTATATTTTCCATCGTTTTAACGTTTGTTTGGGGGTGGGTAGAGTACACTTTTGAAGGTACGCGCCTACATTTCATACATTTCGAATGTGCAATGGGGTGTGTCTGTGTATATTCTGGGGGCTTATTCCGAAATGCGCGGTGGATCGCTTTTCATGGCGGATTGGTATTTTTATATTTCCAAAAGTGATTCGATCCATTCAAAAGCGATAGCTATTGTGAGGATTGCTGTAAAATTCCAATTCTCTCCAATTTTTTAAATTATTTAATTTTTTATAGAAACATGACGACAAAAATTCTGGAAATATAACACTTTTATAACACTTATCTCATCCTACAACCTGGTTTGAATACGTGCTAACTAACTCTGCACAAACCAAAATTGGTGCTATTTTTAATTTGGACCATTCCAAAAGTGAAAATACAAGGCGCAGATGAATTTCATTTGAATCACGCACCCGATGAATCAATGGCATCTGTGTAAAGGGTGGGCCAAATACAAATTTCTTTTAAAAAATGCAATAAAATTAACAAAGTTAAATTTTTTTCATGTATTATGGCTATTAGTAAAAGCAAACATTCCCATTAATAATGAAACACAACGGGTGGTATGAATAAAACCTAGCAATTGCTTTTACTCAAAATAAATGTCAAAATCGAAGCAATTGCTAAGCTTCGTATGAATAAAAACTGATTTGAGTTGACTCCAACTTTTGACATCTTCGAAAAGCGGCGCCACCGACCTTTTACTCAGATTGGTATGAATAAAACGTGGAAGACAAAGCAATTGCTACGAAAATTCCAAGTCTGCTATTTTGTTGACTCAGAGCATTTGCTAAATATTTTGCGCCCATATTTCTTTACAAAAACAGTATTTTCTTTTGAGTTTTCGGTGTTTTTTGTTTGTATAAATAGTTAAATTAATTTTTCTTTGTTTGATTGGCACATTAAACCTGTTTTAACTACTGTTGTTAACGTTCGTAAAAAAAACAGTAGGTACTATAAGCAAAGACGAATTGGTTAAGATCACAACTTTAACCAACCGTATCGTTTTTTTTATTAAATTAATTTAGCTTTTTTCCAAAAATCGTTTTCCTGATTCTAAATTCAAATTCAAAAAATTAACGACAAATTGTGACAGAAACTGCAAGGGAAGGACACATGCAGTGAAGTAAATGCTTTGTTCGAAACTTCGAACTTACTTTAGCAAAGTAGTTTTTATTCATACCGATTTAAAGCAATTGCTCAGTGCTTTTACTTTGCTACAACCTTTTACTCAAAGCAAATGCTAGTTTTTATTCATACGACCCAACGTCGTTCAAGTGGCTGGCTTCTCAGTAGCGCATTCTGTTACTCCAATTTTCAAAGACCTTGCCACAGATCACGTAAAATGAAAACGATCGAACGACGTCGTTTCGATACTAGCAGTCTCTGTCTATTGTCACAGACATTGACATACTATACATGGACTGCTAGTGAAATGTCAGTTTCATACAAACCTGCGAGGAAAAATGAAGCAATCATAAGCACTAGCCCTTTTGGTTCAGTGCGGCGCAAGTAGGCAACAGGTTTGAACCTCTGCTCGAAATTGCTATTTTTTTTACATAGAACACAGTGCCATCCATTGTAGAAACATTGCAACTGCGCAAAAATAACGAGTTATTCAAATTATTTCGAACGTTCTATAACACATGGCAGTATGGCACACTCAGCACACAAACCTCGACACAAACCAAATCGCACGAATTGCTCGATGACATTTGAGTGTTTTCGTTTCTCTCCGCCGTGAACCAAAAGGGCTAGTGCTTATGTTTGCTTCACCGATAAATTGGCTGCTAGCAGTCCATGTATAGTATGTCAATGGTCACAGATATGATAGAGACAGCTTTAGTGAAAACGATGTCGTTCGATCGTTTTTATTTTACGCGATCTGGCTCCTTGTTCATGGTTTCGGGCTGTAGCTCACGGATTGCTTGGATGATATTGGCCTTAAGTGCTTGAATCGTTTTCGGATTGTTGGCATAACATCGGTCCTTCACGGTTTCCCACAAAAAAAAGTACAAAGGGGTCAAATCGCAGCTCCGAGGCGGCCAATTGACATCGCCAAGACGGCTGATAACACGATTTGCGAATTTGGTGCGCAAAAGATCGATTGTGGCATAGGCTGTGTGGAATGGCGCGCCATCCTGCAGGAACCAGAGAGGTCGATCAAATCCGTGTTTTAAATTTTAGTAAAAAAAAAGTAGGTTAACATGGCTCTGTAACGCCCACCGTTGACCGAAACGTTGTTCCCAGCCTCATTTTCGAAGAAAAATAGTCCAATGATGCCACCAATCCGCACCCTGTCTGTCTGTGCGCACAGTACGACGACGGGGACCATGAGTGTTGTCCACTATGCTACATTTTTCACAAACTTGCGTACAGTACAGCAGGCGCGGTGGGTGTTTCATTTCGTTCAAAACTTTTTTTTTTTTAAACGCACTGTTTGGACTACACAGCACTCACTTTGGAAATAAGTTGTCAATATTTTCCAACGTTGTTCAAGCAGCGACTCATTTCGTTCCGCGGAGGTATGATACTGACTTTCTGTCAAGAGCGGGAAACAGCTGTCAGAGTCAAAATAACCTATGATTTAAAAGGAAACCATTATTAGATGGCCCACTGATTCTAATTAATTTCAGTATTGTGGGAAGTGAATTTTAATGCTGGATTTGCATTACCATGCTACGCAATTTTGCATGACTCTCTCAAAGAGAAACACTTTTGCTTTTGTAGTAACTATGAAAAATGACGGCTGCATTTTGGTTTTCCATAAATTGCATGTGAGTATGAGTCCAAGTATGTGGAAGAGTTTTTATTGACTGAAACTACATGCATTCAAGAAGAGGAAAAGGCTACATTATTTTCCCGCCTTCTGAATTCTGATACCATTTTCATACCAATTTGTTTCTCATATCGAGGGAAATCAAAAGACAAATGCAAATAGTCGTTATTTGCATTTCAAATCATCTGTCAATTTTAAGGCGACTGACAGTTTTGCCAATTCTTACTCAAAGAAATTTGTTGAGTAAAAACTAGTAAGATTCTCAGCGGAGGAGGGGTAATAACTTGCACTCTAGAAGCCGCTATCTTTTACGAATTTTTCGAGTTGAGGAACTACATTGAAATGCGTTAAAATTCGTAAGATTTAAAAGTAAAAGAGCAAACCTAATACAGCAGCAGCTTTAAATCATAGAGAATGATGTCAAAAAATGATTACTGATGAGGCCTAAAACCTTTGCCGCGAGCCACATACCTACACCAAATTGACCACTTTAAATTTTGACATTCCGTTAATTAGCCGTCATCAGTTATCATCCAAATATGTAGTTTTGTGGCGAAATCAAAATCATTTTAAATACTTTACTCTTGATTTTGAATTTTGGGTTGAAAAACATTTTGCGAGATGCTTTCATTGTCTGTAGCCCACTGTGAAAGCTTTTTATCCACATAACCTCAAACTGCACTATCCCAAAGTAAAGCTTCACAAAAAGCACTCGCCTAGAAGAAAAAAAATTATTAAATGCTGTCAAAAGTGACGGCAATGGCGGTGCCAACTATTATTCGACTTCAACCGGTGTTGTCACACGTGCTGCGTTCGCAGAATATTCGTGCAGCGAAATTGGTCACCTCTGTTCTATCAATAAAGTGTTTTAACTTCTCATCAACATCCAAAATGTCTGGACCATATACAACTGTCGAGAAAGGAGCCCGAAACTCCACCAACTACAGCATTTACTTTAGTAAGTTGATTAGTTTTTATTATATAATTTCTATTGAAAGAAGAAACTGGCGACAACGCTTTTTCCTCTTCCATTTGGCAAAGGTCATTGCCGACGTTATGTTTGCAATTTCAATTGGTTTGGAACCCCTTTTGAACACAAAACACACATAGCTGTTGTGTTTAATTATCTATTAGTCGGTATCTTTGCAAAAGATATTATGGATGTGGCGGGATGTAAACTTTATTAATGAATTTGATTAAATGGTACATTAGTGCATTCTGTATTTTGCAATAATACACGTCATCAACTTTGGACTTTACTTGGGTACAAATGATTAGAAATACTGTATCACCAAAGTTATATTATTTGTCATCTAATCGGTTTTTTTTAAATATTACATGTTCAATGTTTACATTAATTCCAAATAAAGTCGGTGGGGGTGGGTAGGTACATAGATTTGCATATTGCAATAGCGTAGTGTGCATATACATATGTATTTATAATTCGAGTATCCTTCTCTAATAATAGTCATTTTGTCAAGTGCACTTACTCAGCCATCAATCTAGATGTACTCAAATTGACGAAAGGCTACATTCTACTTGTACAAACAATGCTGAAGGAGAAGCAGGGTCAAAAGCTATATGTATTGTACATATTTCAAAGTGCACATAATTTTGGTATAGGGCAAAAATGAAACATCTAAGATCATTATGTAGGTAGTTCTTGTGTTGAATGCCAATTGTCAGCCACAATAATAGGTACATACCTACATTTTCAGGGATTTCCCAATTACACTACATATTATGTCAGCGTTTGATGAATGAACATACTGTTGCTGGCCGTTCACCTTTGGTAGGCAATGTGCGTATTTCTGCTATCAAGGTGACGCTTAACTACAAAAGTTTACGTTGGTAATACGTCAACAAAGATTAGTAATAATCATGAAGCTTGGGAATATAATATTTAAAACGGTTTGGCTGCAAATCAATTCGGTTTTCGACACTAGATACTTAGATTAGATGACGATAATAAACGACTGCACAAATCATAATCCGATCTAGATTATTATTTTTGTTGAAGGTCATATTTCTATTGAAAAATAACTAATACAATCGTGTTCTTGCTTTCAACTCATCATAATGCCCCTTGTAGAGTGTCTACCTAAATCACTGCAGTTATCCTCACAAAAACTCTAGCGTCTGCGGCGGCCTGTCTTCGAAACGAAGGTTTGGTCTTCTTTGGCCGCCTCGAACCTCGAAACTGGGATTAGATTTAAATGATTCTCTTGGCTGGTTGATGACGATTCACTGGAAATTTGCTGATCTAATGTAGTTGGCATAAATGTTGGCTTTTTCCACTACCTACATCCACAACTTGGTACCTACCGCTCAGGCATAGACCCAAAAACTGGTTGAAAAATTTGTCTTTCAAGGGAGTATAGGCATCAGGTTCAGACCTTTCGCTTTTTACTTATCATATCCATACTTCACTCGGTACTATATAGGATTCTCTACAGTATTTTGTCCTTCAAGTCTGTAGTTTGGTAATCTTCCACTTGTTGAGAGCTGCTCTGCGGACATGTTTTGGGGACTACAGGGACTACAGCGCTATTTTACTTTTTGTTTTTAAGCTTTATTTAAACCCAAGCTATACATGGAGCTGGAACTCAAACTGGTTCTAATGAAACTGTTAAAATGTAAACACGCCCTCAAGTCAAGTGACTAGATTTTCCTTGCTGTTTAGAAAGCATTTATGTAAGACGATATCCTGGAAGACGTCTTAGGCGAGTTAAAGACCACCTCCAACTACTTAGCTACCTGGGACTAATTGTTATGGTCAACATTTGACCATTCAAGAAATGAGATAGGAAAATTACTTGAGCTGGAAAATTTCTAATGAACTATTGATTAGGTTCACTCTCCTTCATTGTAGAATCGATACCAATCACCTATCCTGATAATTTTAATAAATTGTCTCTTTTTCTCTCTTAAATTAATGAGTGTTAATTTGTTTATCAACAGAAAATGCGGCTGGAAACGCCATCTCACCCCTTCATGACATTCCATTGTTTGCCGACGAGGCTAAGACTGTTTACAACATGGTTGTTGAGGTACCACGCTGGACAAACGCAAAAATGGAGGTAACCCACGAAAACCAATTAAAATGATTAACTGCGAAATCTATCGCGTGCTAATCGTTTTAACAGTTTTATTTCCATATACAAACGATAAGATTACAAACAAAAATAAATGTCTACCAATGACTCACGTAATCGACTCCTCCTAACAGATTAGCCTGAAGAACCCATTGAATCCAGTGAAACAGGATGTTAAGAAGGGTAAACTGCGTTTTGTAGCAAACTGCTTCCCACATCACGGTTATATCTGGAACTACGGAGCCCTCCCACAGACCTGGGAGAATCCCGATCACATCGAACCATCCACCAGTTGCAAGGGGGACAACGATCCAATCGATGTCATTGAAATCGGTGCACGTGTAGCACAGCGCGGAGAAGTGATGCAAGTCAAGGTGCTCGGCACTGTTGCTCTCATTGATGAAGGCGAAACCGATTGGAAAGTCATTGCAATCGACACCAGAGATCCGCTGGCCGATCAAATGAACGATGTCGGTGATGTGGACAAGTTCTTCCCCGGATTGCTGCGCGCCACCGTTGAGTGGTTCAAAATCTATAAAATCCCAGATGGTAAGCCAGAGAACCAGTTCGCATTTAACGGAGAAGCTAAGAATGCAGCCTTTGCTGTGAACATCATTAATGAAACCCACAAGTTCTGGAAGGGATTGATCAAGAAGGATCTGGATGGTGGTTCTATATCATGGTGAGTTTTTGTACTGGTAATGAGCCCCTAAATAAAGTAATATTATTTTATGTTTGCATCACTTTTCAGCGCCAATACAGCTATTTCTGATTCGCCATTCCTAATCGCTCAGGAGGAAGCCGATAAGATTATAGAGCAGGCCCCAACTGACGGGGAAGTTGAAACAATTGGTGATATAAGTGAGTAATCTGGTGTTTCAGAATCGGTTTATTTGTATAAATCTAATCTGTTTGTATTTTCAGTTGATAAATGGCATTTCGTTCACTTGCAGTAGAACCGATAACTGCAGAACGTATCACTAGGTGAACGTAACCTTTGATTTTATTGCATCACAGGCTTTGTGTGTATCGTAATTTCATTAAATCACTTTTAAGAAATAGAGAAAAAAAATGAAATGCTAATGTTCTTGTTTTAATGTACGTACCTGTTCATTTGCTATTGTTTCTTACTCGGCGAAATGTGGTGGGCTGATATTAATCGGCTACTGTCTATTTAAATAATGCAGTTTCTATGAACGGTTCAAATCACTTTCCCGATTTGAATTGAAAATTGGGATGACTGATGAGCTTTATTATTCTAACTTTAAAAGAGTGGGAAAAGACACACATTCGCATTCCTTTAAGCCCAGATTGAATTGACAAATACTTTGTATGTACCTAGGTTTTTAACAGGTTTCAATATTGTCTATGCTGGGTTTCAACTTCTTGTCGATCGGAAATTGACAATTGGCGTATTTTTATGAATTAGAAAAATGGTAAGCGAACAAGTGCTTGTCAATGAATTGACTGCGTTTGTCAACTAACAAAGCAACCACAGGACAGGTGGGCACATTTTTTTAATAAGGGTGATCACAGAATACGTCGTATTCGGAAATTTGCTATGAACCCCGAAAGAACTATCACAGCGGTACGCTGGGCTAAATGGATTTGCTTAAATTGAGCTCGGAGAGAATTTGGAGAGAAATTTGTATAGGAGCTAAAATTTAGCTGGAACCGCGTACTAAGCTTTAAGCTACAATTTGGTCTGTTCTGCAAAATTCAGCTACCGTGCCGACGAATGAGAAATACAGAAACTAAAAACAATTTGAGAACCCTGAACTTGCGATGCATGGCCAAAAGAGAATTAAGAAGGTGTTGCACCAGTGTTGTACATGAAATCAGGCAGCGTATAAATCCTGTCATCCTATTTAATGAAATTTTGTTTGATTCTTTTATTCCAAATGACGCATAAAAACCACTCTACGTCCGAGTTTCGTCTATAGGCGTATTTTTTTGAGAATTTATAGGTAGCTCACTTTTACATGCAAAACTTGTATAGGTACTCACTTTTGGTTTTACATGCAAAATTGTTATACTCACTTTTTGTTTTGTTATACTCACTTCCGAAAAAAAATCCGCCATAATGTACCTAGGTTGTTATCTAGGTACATACATACCTACTTCAAACATTAATTTGCAAGGCGAAAACCAGGCGCAAACACTACTGTAAAACATCCGCTGTATGGCAGATATTTGACCGACCACAAAACGCCGATGAACGCAGAACACTTGCTGTCAAACCACAGCTGTTTGGTATTATTTGTTAAAACTACCAAACTAAACTTTTTGTTGCTGTACGATATTCGTAATCGTTGCAATTTTTTAATTTATTGAGTGCTCCAATTATAAAGTAAGGAATAAACATGGATGCAAAGCAAGTTAAAGCATCACTGAAAGAAATCCGAGAGGCTATTAAAGCTGAAAATAACTCGCTAGCCATTGAAAAATGTCAGGTAAATCTACCGGTTATGATTGTATCATTTGATCAATACTTTAAATTATTTTATGTGCACGTAGGAGCTGCTCAAAGCTGATCCTGAAAACTACATGGGTCTGGTACTTCTAGGAGCTGCTTACCAAGGTACAGACAAAGTTCAGGTAAGTTCACTTCTTGTACTCTCAAATCCATTTGCTAACACCACTTTTAGGCAGCGCTTTATCTAAAGAAAGCCGTATATTGTTCCCCAACACCAACAATTGCGTTGCAGGGCCTTGCCAACTGTGCGCCATCTAGTGAACTTCCAGAAATATTCGAACAGTTGCTGAATCTTGTTCCGTGAGTTTGAGATTTGTTTTGAATTATTTTTACTGTAGCTCGTTCTTTTAGAGAAAAATCTTGCGAATATTACGATAAGATTTCAAGTATTGGATCGACATATCCTAAAGTTTTGCAGAAATGCATTGAAATCCTCAAGAAGGAAGCATTGGCCGCCGATACATCAGAAAGAAAAAGGTCATCCCATATCAATTTAGCAAAAATTTGGATCCTTCTAGATGACGTAGAGGATGCGGATAACAAATTGGTAACGATACTATCTTTTTTTTTACCTGCCGAAATACTTATTGAAACGTATAGTTCAAAACTTGCCTTGAAGTAGCCATTGCTGACATAAGAAGTACAGACTGTCAAATCAAGTGCTTCCAGCGTTACTTGAAGCTTCTCTACAAATTAGCCGATTATGAGAAGCTCATAATATCTGCTGATTCGATGTTTAACTTCTTTCCCGATGAACTGTATTCTCTCGAGTGGATATGCAAGGTTTACTGTGAGAATTACAAGACGAATGCTGGGATTTTGGTAGCTCTTCCGTTGTCCATTGATTTTTATGCTCAGAAACTTGAAGAACTGAACCCAAAATCAAGCTTAGCCCTGCTGGTCAAGGCCATAAAAACATTTGAAGAGGGTCAGGTTGTCACTGCAAGGGCTTTGCTTTATAGTGTCCAACAGATACAACCAAACTATCCTGTAGCGCTGGAGCTATTGGCACGAGCAGAGATAGAAATTGGAGCGTATGGAATGGCGCTACCTGTCGTTCGCACATTGGGCTCGAAAAACGAAGAGTATGGCATGTGTCTTTCACATTCTGCAGAACCTAGCGATCTACAGGAAGCTGTTGCTGTGCTCTCAAATCTGGACAGAAGTGAAGTCGTTTTGGATTCCCTGGCCAGGTGGGTGTAAAATTCGGTGGATCAAATTTATATGCATATTCCCAATAATTGCAGGTGTTACATTCGACTTGATCAGAATGAGAAACTGAATGAGCTGTCGTTGCCACCACTGCTCCAAGCGCAATACGAGCTGTAGGTAAAATAAATAAGTCTGGAAGTTTTCACAAATTTTTCGTTAATTTTAGCCCAACTGAAGAAGCATTGGAACTACTCAACACCTTTTACAATCAGGAATCGTATGAGATACTCTTATGCAGAGGCAAACTCAACATCAATCTGCAAAACTACGACACTGCTCTCACATGTATGTTGAAGGCCACTCGCTTGAAGCCATATCGCGCTGAATGTTTCCTCCATTTGGGTGAAATCTACATGGCCCTGGATGATAATGTCCGTGCTAGGAAATGCTTTGAAAAGTGCATCAGCTTGGATGGAATTTGCGAAAAAGCTGTATCACTTTTGAGTGCAATATATCAAGAGACCAGTGAGGAGGTAGGCTTAACAAGTAGTCGCATTGTAATTTGGATTGCAATTAAATTTTGTTCTTAGGATTTGAATGAGGCACTGCTGCTGAATACTTTGCCAAAGGTTCCAATGAACGCGTCGAAATGGGTGCATTTCAAACTGGGACTGCATTACCTATGCGTTAAGAAGTTTGATGAGGCGATTCAGTCGTTTAGGATGTCGCTAAAACTGGACATCACCTGCATTGTCACCTGGGAGTGTTTGGGCGATGCATACAGTGAACGTGGGTCGTACAATTCGGCTGAGAGAGTCTTTCAGAAAGTTCTCGAGATTGATCCGGGTAACACGTATGCGAAGCTGCAGGTTGCTTTAATCAAATTGGTAAGTAAGCAGTTTTATTTATAGAGTGGCGGATGATTGATTGTGATTAAAATTTGTCGTATTAACTGAATCTGTACGGTTTGTTTCTCCCTTTATTTGCAGACAATTCGAATGTACCCCGAAGCAATTGAAGCCTTCGACGAGCTACTTGCGGAGCATCCTGATTATCTGCCGGGCTTGAAGGGCGCAGCCGAGTCTCACATTGGGCTGGCACACAATTTGAAACTGGATAGGCGTATAGGCCGCTGCAAGTATCATCTACAACGTGCCATTACCTACTTAGAAAGGTTAAATTTTATGGACAACGAGATTCTAGTTCTTCTAACAAGTTTATTTTCGCAGAGCCTTTATAACTGGAAAACAGGATATGGTATGGCTTTGGCGTTTAGCAGCCAACGTATTTGTTCAAGTCGCTCTGTTGCCGAGCTCTAAGGCACACCTAGAAGTCTCGGGTAAACTGGCGAAACAAAGTGATGCGGCTACGATCGTCTTGGACCGTAAGCAGCTATTGGCTTTGGCTACAAGGTAAGTATGAAAGGTAATCTGTGATCGGTGATCTAGTTTGTTTACTGTTAGGTTCTACACATGCGCCTTAAAGCTAATGCAAACCACGTTCCTTTGGTACGAGTTATCGCTCTGCGTGTACTACAGCGCAAAATTTGAACCACAGGAGGAAGCCAAGCATCTAGATCTTGCAGTAAATGCCTGTAAAATGGCCATTAGCCAACAGAGTGATCGGTGGCACAATTGGAATCTACTGGGTGTTTTGAATGCTCACAAGGCAATCAACGACCTGCCATTCGCACAGCATTGTTTCATTCAAGCACTTATGTTAGAGCGGAAATCCTATGCGACATGGACAAATTTGGGAGTGCTCTACCTCCAATTGGGGAACATAAAACTCGCCAATCAAGCATTTCAACGAGCCCAACAATCCAGTCCGATCTATCCGAACGCGTGGATTGGTCAGGCAATGATCGCCGAACAAATAGGCGACGAGGAAGAAGCACTAGATCTGTTTCGGCACTGCCAACAGTTTGAATATCATTTAGAGGCCACCATTGGCTATGCATTTTGGGTGTGTAGCATCCTCTGCGATGAGCAAAAGCGAAAGGAACCACGCTTCAAGCGGACTATTGAACTCATGCATGCGGGAACCGTCGCTCTAGATGCCATCAACTGGTATGCGTCAGTGGAAGAGGACGATTGTTCTGTGGAGGCTCTATCCTACCAGGGTTTCCTAAACGCCCGACACCAACTATGGCGTCCAGCTATCGCGTCGTATCTCCAGGCAGTTAAGACTGCAAAGCTCGACAGCAGAGATAAGCTCTACACGAACTTGGGCTATATGTTCCTGAAGACCAACCAACCAAAGGAAGCCATATCTGCTTTTAACTCGGTGTCAGAGGCTAGTTTTAAGCCGATTGTTGGGTTGGCGTTAGCTTACTTCCGTGCTGGGCAGCACCAAGAAGCCTATTCGGTGTATAGTTCGATATTAAAAAGTGTGGCTGGAACCGATGATGCCAAAGCGGCTATGATACTCGTCGCAATGGCTTCCATGGTGTATGCGTCGCAAGGTGAAGCTGATACGAAAACTATTCTTTATCAGTGGTGAGTAGAAACTCTGCTGCATAGTCTGCAAGTGGTCTCAACTCTTCATTTTAGCATTCTCCTAAAGGACTCCACCATCGAAGCACTTTACTCGGCATGCGCTCTGGGAATTCTCCACCGCGACAATCAACTCACCGAAACGATCCTCGAAGAGCTAAAGAAGTACGAACGCACTCTAGAGCACTGTGCTCACATCGCTTTCCTCACGTCGCAGTATTACCTTACAAATGTAAGACACGATCCTTTTTGCTTTTTATTCTTTGCCATTTTATTTGCCTTTCTTAGAATCAAACCAGAAAAGGCCTAACCTACCTCATCTCCCGTGTGCACATTTTTCCACAATGTGCAGAGTTACGAAAAGTCTTGGCGAACTACTTGCTGGAGAATTACGGTCAAATGAGGAAATACTTTGTAGCGATAAGCCAGATTGCATTAAGCGCTATAGTTTTGGGTCACAGCGGCAGCAAGAAGTACGTACGCGACTGGGCAGCATTAGATATTCTAATAAGTTTGTTCATTTACAGAAATTCGTGTATTGAGGATGCAAATTCATTGATTACAGCCAGTAAGGCTATACGATCGATTGATGAGAAACGATCGATCAAACTGATTCAGCGAGCTATACACTTGTATCCACAAAGCAAGGAGGCGTGGAATGCACTGCATAATAGTATAAAAGTTTAAGGAATATCTAAACAATCGAAATGTGGGGAGGAGTGTCTGTCAGATAATTATTGTGTTTTTATGTAAGTTTAATAAATTTTATCACTTTTTAATATTTACTGTAGATGAGACTGGTATCTAGTTTCTCTTGGAAATCTATAATTGCGTATTGAGTTAATAATCAGTAGGCATCCATTTAGTATAACTGCTGGCAGGCAGACACTGAGAATGGCCGCGTTCCATTGACCCCTAGATAACTAGCGGCATGCCAAACTCCATTAAAAAATAAAAACTGACATTTCACAATATGTGCTAGAGTTGCGTGTGGTAGAATTGTACAGCACAATTCTCTTACATATATGCTGGTTGACTTAATAACGAGAAACAGCATTTATATCTTAAATAAGGAACTATCTATGTATGTCTCTATTTAGAAATATGGAAGTTGAAAAGACTAATGAAAGGCCCTGATGCCCACAAAAAGGATAAGTGTTGGGTGCAGGTAAGAATCTAGTTTACAGAATGACCCTCTCTCAAAAAAGCCCATAACATCAATCAGTTACTGCGTAAGTCGATTGATGCAAATCAGAACGGAAGATGAACATATATAGCTAAACCAACGAGTATCTGATAGATTTTTAGCCACCAAAAATTTCACCCACAATTCTCTATACAAAAACAGGGGGTCTAGCACGTAACTTGATACAATCGAGTTCGGTCGATACAATCGAGCTCTGTCAGCACCTAATTTGTCTCAATCGAGTATAATCAACCGAGAATAATCGATTGAAACAAATTAGGTGCTGCCAAGCTCGATTGTATCGACCGAACTCGATTGTATCAACTATCAAGTTACGTGCTAGACACCCAGTATCAACACCACACTATAAACAAAACAAACTCACTCCACTCACCAACTCATAACAATACGACCGATTTAACCCCCTCTAATAGAGAAAACGAGCAATCTATGCGATAAAATTAGTTTAACCTAAATGAACTTCCCCTCGCTAACCATGTCTAAGGCTCTATACTAGTTTGGTTTCCGAGCAATCGCCGTAATAGATGTCACAAGTTAGCTGTAATGTTCGCTTTGTATTCCTTCGATGTCTCATGTCAGTTGTTCGATAGAACGTGACCTGTTGATGGTCCTTATGTTCCACCTGCACATCCGAACGTCATTGTCCTTATTTCTTTTGCATGGATCGTCAAGAGTGAAATCAATCTGTATAATTTAATTTTCAACGCAACATATTTATTTCTATTTTGCGCGTAGACTTGTGAGGCTTAAGACGACGTCGTCTTCTGCACCTAAAGCCTATTAGGTTATCAATATTCGTTGTATTCTTGTTTATAGTGAAGTGAAGACTAATTTACATGCCTTTTGGAGTCTGTAGTTCCCTCAGCTGAATTTGCGTTGATCCGAAACGTTCATAGTTATTTCACTGGATGATACGATTTTTACGTAGCATGAGCTAAAGCCTCCATAACACATAAATATATAGATGCGATTCTGTATAAAAATTAAACTGATTTTCATCCCAAACTAATATTTTTTACGAATGAACTCATAGCAAACATAACTCTGTACTATTTTATCATAAATCACGGGATACAAAAAAATAAATCATTTAAGCAATTTAGAACTAAAAAAAATTAAAAAAAAAATTAACAACCGATTTCCTTCGAGCCGGATTTGAACCAGCGACCTATGGATTTCTATTTCATTTGCAACTCTACAGTCCACCGCTCTACCAACTGAGCTATCGAAGGTCGTATCATCTCAAAGCCAAAATATAAATTTGACAGTAGCTAACGAATTTGTGCAATTAATTTCGAATTTCTGTATCTGTTTCGTGGAATAGAAGTACATAATTAACTTTTGATTTATAATGCTAATTATAAAATATTACGGACAATACCAGTTGTAACCGCAATGCAAGCAAGATTCAATGTTCACTACTGTGAAGTAAGCTAATGTCAGCGATGATTATTGGCTATTATACGGATTGGGGTCTAGGTTAGGTTAATGACCTTCATTTTCCAACAGTTTCTTATTGTTATTACTACTGCAAAAGGGTCAAATTAAATCAACACAATATGGGTAAAGACATAATTTCCACTGTTGAAAATACGTTGGGCCTTTCTCGCTTCAAAATTATTTATAGAAAGTAAGTACATAATATGTACATATATACATACAGTGAGCGTCAAGAGTGAGTAAACACCGATGCTTCTTTGAGTTTTCTTTAGGGTCTGAAAACAGGTCTAAAAAACCAACAATCTGTAAAAAGTTTTATTACGAAATAACAATAATTAAACATATTTCATATCGACAGCAAAAAATAGTTTATAAGTATTTAAACAAAATTGTATCCAAACTCCAAAGCCAAATGAAAACCGCATTGCTGTTCACTAAATTTTATCGCTCACTACGATGAGGCCATACATTTTGCAATCGATTTTCACTCTTCAGACCTGTTGAAAATGTTTTACCCGGAAACTTTCACTACCTGTGAACAGGAAAATATTTTCCCAACAGTAAGTCATAAAATTAAAGGGTAAATAAAAAATCGACGGCTAGAATTCCCCAAGATCTAACAATTAACTACTTGAAAAGCTAATAAGAAGATGCGCCACTAAAAGCAACAAATTAATAAAATGTTTACATTTAATGGTTTTGAATTATTTATTTATTACGTTTTTCTACATTAATAATAATAAGTATGCCCGCAATTTTTCGATATGACCTCTATAAGACGGTTTGAAATAGAATCAGAGATTTTTTTTAATAATTGAGAGAAATTTGGGATCAGGCATCACGAAAAGCTTCGATTAAAGTTTGCTTGCCTTTAAATTGTCTGCCGCCTTCATACACTTTACGAGATAACCATGTCCAAACATTTTCGATTATGTTTAAGTCCGGTTAATAACTCGGCCATGGCAAAAGTTTCACGTCTTCTGATTGAATCCAATTTCTAACAACCCTGGAATCCAAAGCAGGGGTACGAAAATATTTTTGGAAATGACCGTTGCGTTGGAGCAAACATATTTGTAGTTGTTTCCGTTCTACAACATAGACAAAAACACTAACTCGATTGTGCCATAAGTAGGTAATAGCTCCCAACACCATTACACCTGATGTACGGCTGTGATGTATTGCCAAAACAAGCTACTCCTTTCTTAGATCATGGAAATAAAGGTTGTAACCATCGGGCCGTCAAGGTTAAACTTTTTTTTCATCCGAAAAGACAACGCGTTTCCTTGTGTACTTGCCTTAAAACAGGTTTCTTTCTTCTCTGTATAGTACCACTTTTTCGTGTTATCCTTTAGAATGTTGCTATGCTGGCTGATACGCCACTGTTGGCCCTTATTTTAGTCGCTGGTAGAGTTAAATTTGAAGCAAGCCGTAGAATTAACCGTTTTTATTGCATTGTTGTTGCTTCTGCCGTGCGTCATTTTTGATTTTTCCCATAGTGTTGTGGATCCGCAAGATAACTGTTTACAAAACTCTTACTTCTATTTAGCCTCTTTGCAATTTCTCGGCCTGAGAATCCTAACTCCTTGAAAGCATCTATTTTTGCTCTTTCTTTCGCTGTCAAAGTCTTTCCGGAACCCATTTTTTTTAACCTAAATAAAAACAGTTCTTTTCAACGCTTTTTTAAATATTCTTAACAAAACTTTGAAAAAAAGCGCTTATGTGCACTCCTTCAACGAAATATTCGTAATGGTCTCATCCGCGCCATACACTTTTCAGGTAGTTCATTGCCATAGTTTTTTATTTACCCTTTAATTTAATGACTCACTGTTGGGAAAATATGTCCCTGTCGCAGGTAGTACAAGTTTCCGGGTAAAACATTTTCAACAGGTATGAAGAGTGAAAATCGATTGCAAAATGTGTAGCCTCAGCCAGTGTACATACAATAAATAAATTCATTCAACTGCATTTAATTGAAATGTTGTTATCGTTTCGAACTCCTACATTATAAAGATGAAAAATCATTAACCCTTTCTAAATAATAGAGGAAACAAAAAATTTAACTATAGGTAGGCAAATAAATAAAATTTTCGGGCAGTAAACAACTGTTACCCCCAGTTTCACAGTGGACGTTTAAACTAGACTTTTAGTTTAAATTTTAGTCCAACAATTAATTCGGTTTCACAGTTTCGTTTATACTTTGAACATAGGGAAAATAATACATTAGTTTTATTTTGATTCGGAAACCATCGACCAGTAAGCTCAAACATTACTACTTAATTTATAAAATACCTGGGGCCTGTACCACAAAACTACTATTTAACAATTTTACAGGCACTTGTTAGTAATGCCGATTTAACAAGTAACTATAATTTCTGTACCACAAAATAAAAACGCTTCACTTGTTAAATATCATAATTTCCCTTGTTTGTACAAGTCATTTGTACAAGTGCGCAGGCAAATCGTCTTAGCTGAAATCATATTAAATAAAATATGTTGTTAATATTTGTTGGTGCCATCAATTCACAACGACACGATTTCCAGTTTCGCTACTTTTAAAAATATTTTTATATTAAATATGTATTTATTATTTTGTATGCGCCACCGTATACGATATCTATGTCTATAAACTTAATCAGTTTATCAATTCTATCCGATCGAAACAAAAAATGTTTAAATTATAGTCACTGAGCTGGGCATACGAATGTGCATTAAAAGCAAAAAGTTCGCAGAAAAATGTTCCCCCTTTCTCGATTAACTTGTGGAAATAAGGATTTCGTTTAAAAATATGTCCTATAATAAGACTAGTTTAATATGGTTAATATTTTATCAAGACAAATGCTTCAAATTTCTTATTAAAACCACATAAGATATGACTTGTAACGACTTAACAAATTTCAACTCACACGTTAAATTTTTTCAAGTTTATAACTATCGTTTGCAAAATGTTGTCTACACTTGTAGCTTTGTGGTACAGAATGTGGGGAAATTTAGTATTTCCCAATTGTTAAGGTTTGCTTATACAATTGTTAATTGTTAAATTGACATGTAGTTTTGTGGTACAGAAACCATTGTTAATTGTTAAAATTCGCCTGTTGTACAAGACTTGTAGTTTTGTGGTACAGGCCCCTGGTCACCACTTAATAAGAAAAAAAATGGTTCATTTTGTAGTTAAATTGTATGGTGTGGCTATAGTATCTAGTATGTATTAGTTTGACAGGAGTTCAGTGAATTTTCGTGGAGTCATAATAGGTTTGGTCCTTAACTTTTGTTGAGTAAACAAAGTAAGATTCCCAGTGTAGCGGTAATGTCTTACTCTCTCGAAGACGCTCCCTTTTTTAACAAATTTTTCGAGTTAAGGAACGGCATTAAGTACAAATTTGAAAAAAAAATCGTAAGAATTAGTAAAAATTCGTAAAATTTTAAAGTAAATGAACAGACCTATTATGTAAAAATAAAAATGACTCTCTAGGATTAGTTGATATCCTGTATTTCTTTTTTGTTTTGTAATCGCTTACAACCGATTGTTATGGACACCAATAAAGCTGACGATCACTAACAGCAATGTCAACAGTCTATTTCTAGCAATTAATGTATATGCTCCGTTGTCCAACTGTTGGACGTTACATGCGTCTGTGTTACATATATTGCAATGTGCACTATCCGCCGCATCACATTGCAAGTCGGAAAAGCAGCCCCGCTCAGTGAGGCGTGTAGGATTGGTTGTCAGTTTGACAACACACTTATCGTCCGGCAAGTAGGTCGGACATATTGAAACAGCTTCTGGTTGAGCCTTGCATTTGTCCTTGGTGTCTGAATCGCAGATGTGACAATTACGTCTGTCATTTGGATATACCTGTATTATACATCAAATAAACGTCAGAACATTGATAAGATACCGAAAGTAGTTAACCTTACCGCTGAATTGCACTTGTCTCCAGAACATACTTCGCACAATGTGGCGCCTCCTGCCTGTTGACAGGCTATTTGTTGGTCAAGACTTAGCGATTGTAAGCAACCGCGATGTGTCGTTCTATTTGTAATATTTGAGAAGCATGATGTGATGGGTCCACTGCAGAGCTGTGTTTCTGTGACAGCTGATGGATTTGTAGCACACTCAACGTTCTTACTACTGTCACATGTGACGCAGGGTATCGGCGAAGGCAGCTTGTCCGGCGAATTGCAACTATTTCCCTCACATGCGTAGAGTTTGCCTTCCTGCTTCCAATTTTCGATGACAGTGCGTTCGAAAGCACTAGAGCAACCAGCAGCATCCACTATTCCGTTTTCATATTTGGCGAAACAGGTGTCGTCTTTCTCGTACGCTGCACAGTGCTCGGCCACTGTGGTAGAGCAATCGGGTCCCTGGCAAATGTGACATGTCAAACGATCACTGGGGTAGTTAAAGTTATTGCAACTCTCGCCGATGCAGCTCGAGCATTCCTTTCCAGACTCGTCTACACTGCATAACAATTGAGCATGGATTTCCTTATCATTCAGACAGGTGCGGATCACCTGAATTGTTCCATTCGCAGCTGTGAACGCTGCCGCCATACAACCCTTGTGACATTTTCTGGTTGGAAAGCCAGATTTCCTGGGATTCGACGCACAAGAGGGATCAGTTTCGGAGTTACAGTAAATGCAGTCAACATATTCGGTCAGCTTCCAGGCGTCATTGCACTCGTTTGACTTGCAACTTGTGCATCTTTCGGGATTTTGTCGGCAGTAGAGGTCATCTGTATCCTCAACGTCAAACTGACATCCTCGACGAATCACCTCACCTTCCTTATCGAATACGGTCACACAATCCTGTTGATCGCCATAAGAGCAGTTCAAAGCAGGTACTAGTGAGTCTTGACAGTATTCTCCACTGCATGAGTAACATCGCAATGGTAGGCTTTGCCACATGCCATGGTTTCCGTCATCGATACGATTGACGAGGTCCAGTGTATTGCAACCGATTAGAGAGCAGTGGCGGCATTTGCTTTTATCTGAGCTGTCACAGTCGAGTGAAGTACTGCATCCGCGCTCGGTGACGTTGCCACTTAAAGCTGAGACACACTTTTCACTGTCATTTAGGTTTGCACATGGAGCTTTGATTGTTGGTAGGGATTCACATTCGGGATCGGTATCTGAGCTGCAGGAGTAACACTGTAGACGGTTCTCTGGGAAGATCTGTAAAAGAACTGTTGCATAACGGCTCCAAGGACTGTCTAGGATTACGTACCTGTCTGTTACATCCATTGCCAATGCAGTGTGAACATTTGTCACCTCCGGATAGGATACACTGAACGAACTCATTCTCCTCCAAGTCCGCAAGGCAACCTCTTTGCGTTTCGCCAGCTGAAAATTTTGATTCATTTATACATGTATGTTTTATGATTTCAATATAAAATCTGTATACGTCAACACTACCAGTCCTACGTCGATACAGGTGACTACTACAATTGCGATGACTAAATATCAAACTTACCATTGGATATCTTGGTGTAGCAGTTCGGATATGGCAGTTGCCCACAAGTGACCATAGTTCCGACATTACTCGGACCTACAGCGCAATTTATGTCAACCGTAGAATCACAGATAGCGCACTGCTGCTGTATTGGTAATTTGTCCAAAGCGTTACAATTGTCACCCTCGCATATGAAAACTTTCTTGGTCTTAAGAAGATCGACAACCTCATCACCGCCAAGATCACTTAAGCATCCCATCGCGGTGACAGTGTTTGTATCGTCAAACCTAACGAAACACTGATCTTCTTCATTGTCCAGAGGACACTGTTCGGATAATGGATCTTCGCAATTTTCTCCCAGGCAAGAGTGACAATGCAAGCGGTTCTCTGCAAAATTTTCACTGCGATCTTTCGAATCACAGGATATACACTCGACGAACTCTTTTATGGCCATTGCTGTATTGCAGCCGTTTGATGTGCATTTGATACATTTGTCGCTATGACTGTCGCAATATTCACCCAAGCTGACGGCTACATCATCACTGCAACCTCGACGGACGACAGAATTATCAGCGCCGAAAACAGTGACACATGTCTGGGATTTTATGTCAACACCTTGACAGATTTGTGCTTTCCTCAATAAACTGGCGCATTCGTCATCGATGCATGTGTAACAGTAGATTGAATGTCCTCGCCTTTGACTAGATGCTGCAAAAGAAAAAGAAAAGAAACAGAAATGAAAAGAAATTTAACGATAGATTGGTTTCGAATCACTCAAAAGCCTCGGTTAAGGGTGTACATAAATACTATGGATAGGAGTTTGCAAATTGTAATCTGTTAACAAGAATATAAACACCTACAAGCTACACCAATGAATCAGATGGACGCAAATGGCAAATGCTAAAGTTGCCAAATAATAGTACACTCCAAACTAAAAACCCTTTCCCGTTAAAAAAGACAAAATAAATCATGCGGAACAGATTTTTCACTTTGGAGTTACATAAAAAAACGATAACGCCCATCGTTTTGGAAGTTACATTCAGCAGAACGTTTGTTCTTTAGGAAACGATTGAATGTTTTGATCCTACAGAACCCTTAAAGTCAAGCGACACTTGCATTTCGCTGCTAGCGAAGGCGGATGATTTTATCTCTGATCGCTTCTGAAGCAACGTTTTGGGCTTTGGGCATGCTTTTGATCCAGTTTAGAACTAGAACAAGAGAGGGGCATTGGTTTCGGCCCAGATCCAATGTGGACTGTCAGCTAGTAAGTACATAATGTATATTCCATTCATCTAAAATAGCAAAACAAAGTCTTTCAAAATTAACTATATACTTGCCAATATCATTTTTAATCGACTATCAGCTTGAATAGATCTCAGCCGTCACTTATCGATCAGTTAACCATGATGACAGGAAAAAAGCAATCGCAATTTATTGATCCATGACGCAGTGCGCGAGTATGTTTTCTATGATGTGTAAACGCCTTCTTAATGTGACATTAGTTAAACTTTGCATTCTACTAATACTAACTAGTTTTATAATTGACTCAATTATTGTATTGTTAATTGCTATATTAGTTGCGTTATTTTCGATAAGGCATTTCAAATTTCGATAAGACTTCAAAATTTGTTGCTGCACAATCAGGAAATTCTTTATTTTTGTTTCACTTTGATGGATTGCACAGATTATCATTAATGGGAAACGAATCAAAAAATGTATAGATTCTAACTCCCTTGTGAATAAGGCAATCGTAGGTACCTACCTACCTAGTCAATGCATAGCTTACCGGGTTCTTTATCGTATTCTAAATTTGTACCTAGAAAATGAATTGAGTTTATTCCGTTCTTTCATTTGAAATTGAGATTTTTAGAAAAACATTTCACCTTATGCGCCAGAGCTCTAGCACAAATTGAAAAATTTGGTTTGTTTGACGTGGTCAGCCCTATGGCGTACTGAGAAACGTCAGTGCATTTTCGTGGGTACCCTAGAACACACAGAAACCCCACAAATTTAGCTTCGTATCGAACATGGAAAAGTAACCCTAAAATATTTCATTCATTCTCATTTTCAATGGCCCGCTTATCCATTAAGTGGGTCGCGGGTGTAGGTTGCTCATTGCTCAAGTGGACCCTCCATAGCTTTCGATTGACTCTAAATCATCAAGGGCAATCCCCATACGGGTAGAGGTAAGATGGTGGACTTGATCTAACCATCCCATCCTGGGTCTACCTACAGGACGCCTGACTGATGGTACTGATTCCATAGCACGTCGTGGGATCCTAGGACATGCGTTTAACATGACCAAACTACCGCAGCATTTTAACACTTTGGACCAAGCTGTCTCAAAATTGACCCAGCCTGACCAATCCTACAGGAAAACTCGGCATTGCTCCTTCCATCACTCGTGAATAAGACCCCGAGATACTTAAACTTCTCCACCTGTTTCAATGGGACTCCACTAACATGCAGAGTGCATTAAACAGGTGTTCTGGAGACGCCCATCACTTCAGATTTATTCACGGTTATCTTCATCTCAGCTTTAACACAAACGGCTACAAACCGATCGAGTGCGCGTTGAAGTTCAGTCTGAGAGGACCCACAGGTTGACCAAGTCATAAGCGAAGAGCAGATCAGCGAAGGACAGATGACTTATTCTCAGATCTCCCAATTCGAAACGTTCTTCGCCAAGACTGCGCTGTAACATCCAGTCCATATAAGTAATGAAAAGGAGAGGAGACAAGACGCAACTTTGGCGAAGTCCACGGTAAAACCTGTCACTAAATGTAGCAATAACTAATCACTTGTAAAAACAATAAACTGATTTAATAAATGATTTTAAAGTTGAAAAACTTATTTCTGGTTACATTTAGGCGGCTCTCAGATTGAGGCAACAAGCATTATTAAGCAACATTTTTCGTTCGAGCGATATTTAGTTGTTTTGATGTGAGACCTCTAATTTAATTCAAAGTAAAATAATTGTGAGCGATAGTATTGCGTGTTTCCTATTGCCAGTTGCTTATTGAATGTTGCCTCAATGTAAGAGTCGACTGTGTGCACAAATCAATAGTAGTTCACAAAAAATAGGAGTTCAGCCAGATGACCGGCCACAAATGACAGCAAATTCCAGCACTGAACTCTTGCCCTCGCCGCCTAGGTTCAACTCAGTGCTAAACTAGGCCGCCCATCAGTGCTCACCTCGAATTCGAACTCGGACACATTGTTAGTACGAACTGAGTGCTATATGGAAACTCTCATTCGCGAGAGGTGCGGCGCAGTGGAAAAAACCTTAAGATACAATTTGTGATTTTTTCCTAATTTAAAACTGGGATCTTCTGCTCATAAGTGCAGCACACTAACCACTGAGCCAGTACGTTAAGTATATGTTTTAGAAAAACGATTTCATATTTTTGATATTTTCGGGGGCCACTTATTGTGCCACAAATCATCATCCACTTACAAAATTCATTCACGCATTCTATTGCTATCCACTTTTTATGGTTCACATTATTAGTTTCTACACAGAATATTTATTACAATCCATAAAATTGCGAAAACATTATTATCAGAATTCACCATGGCGTATACGTAACCTTTTTTATGAATTTTTGTATGTGATTTGAAACACTTCTGATGAGTTTTTTTTGTTCTACTCTTTAACACTAGGTCTATGGAACAAAAAAGACTTACCAAAATTTCCACTAACAAATAAAAGCCCTAAAATAAGTCCACAACTATACATTAGGGACGACATTATACACGTCCGCAAAATTAATGAAAAACAAAATCGTTTCGTTAAAAACGATCGCGTATATTTTGTTGGCACTAGTCGGAAATTTTCGTTTAAATCGATTTATATATAGCCTTTGGATCCTTATCGAAAGCTATAAGGAAAGATAATATAGGAGAAAGTAATCTTAATGTCAAATAACCGTTGGACATTATTTTTAATAGATTAATAATAATCTACTTTTGCATTTTCATAACAAAATGCTGACACATCATTTCCAATTAACTACAACCAATGAATGGATTATTTTAAATGCAGGTCGTTTGTTTGCTGGAGGTTTCTGCTAACCAACCAGGGATGAAAAATCTGTTTTTTTTTTCAACTGTATTTAAAACTTAACACAAATTGTACTTAAATGGGTCCAATTGTATTTTTTTTAGGTAAATATGTCTGCTCCAATAGCGACATGAATTAACTGAAATGCTTGACATAACACAGCTAAATTATAATTTTCTGAAATTCAAAATTTCCAAATTTTTTTTCCGCAAAACTAAATGGCTCTTTAAACACGGCCAAGTGAAAAAAAATAAATAGGTGGCGCAACAGGCGTTTAGACACCATAGGCCTAACTTCTCGCAACCATTCGTTTTGTGTGAGTTTCTATTTTTGGGACGAATGGAAGGGACCTGGGACTTCAGGGGTATTCACTTAAAAGAGTAAAAGCCGCATAAACTGCGTAAACTGCAGAAATATACCCCCTCGTAAATGAACTGTCAGCTTTTGTATGGAGAATAGTTTACGCAGACCTCATAATTTTCCGCGACGATTTAGCCTCCGAAATCAGCCGCAGAAAGTTACGAAAATTTCAAATGTCAAACTTTGATAGACAGTCTTATGAATTGTTTGTTTGATTCCATATTTATAGTCGATTTGCGCGATTTACGCAATGACATTTCCGAGGGGTGTTCACTTAAAGCACCGCAGCTTACGAGCTGCATAAATTTATCAGATTAAGTGAATACCCCTAATGTAGTTACGAATGGACTTTCTGTCTAACAGATGCATACATTTGTGAATGTCTATTTTACAATGTTCTATGTAACATTGCCCGTGTTCCATTGACCGCTAGATGACTAGCGCATGCCAAACTCCATATAAAAAAAACTGACATTTCATCATTTGCGCTAGAGCTCTAGCACATATTGTAAAATGTCAGTTTTTTTTGTATGGAGTTTGACATGCCGCTAGTCATCTAGCGGTCAATGGAACGCGGCCATTCGCATTTCATAAGTGTCACATTCAAATAAGGCGATTTCTAGCAGACCTACAAATATGATAATCATGTAACATGGCATCATCCTGACGTTCTGACTTCACTTCGCTTACTTATACTTACATAAATATTGGAGTTTCTCAGTCCATCAAGTTTCTTCACCTTGACTTCGATGAATACTTCATGTTTTAGTATTCCATAATCTTAATTTAATTCCCACGAGTAAGGGGGTATAGATGAGGACCACGCCATAGGCCCCTGTATAGCGTAGCAGAGCTTTTATTTTCACCAGATGACACCAGGGGCCCTATACTCTGTTCCAAAACTGAATATTTGGTGCTTTCTATATTGATTTACAGAAAATAGAAAGTACAGGGGTCAGATCGCGTAAAATAAAAACGATCGAACGAGATCGTTTTCACTAAAGCTGTCCATCATATCTGTAGACAGAGACTGCTAGTATCGAAACGACGTCGTTTGATCGTTTTCATTTTACGTGATCCCAGAGTTTCAAAAGTTTAACGAAAAGCAATTTTGAATAGGATTGAATTTCGGAACGAAATAGAGGGTAGAGCCCTAGATAAAGGGAGAGCTTCGTTTGCGTTTGATTCTTTAAAGATTGGATGTGGGTTCTGGTTTTTTTTTTTAATACTTCTCCCGGGAAAGGCAAACCTATAACGCTTCATCAGCGCCCCGAGATGCTTGCAGATGTATGTTAGTTCTGCACTTATTACAATAAAGTAGTGGGAGCAACCACAACGGCAACGCACATTATTCTCACTGGGATAGCAGTGAAATGCGACATTAATAGCGTAGGTCAGTTACCTTATAATTCCATACACAGCCTAATCTAGCCTACGACAAGACTAATTCTGGTCATTAGATGTATGGAGTGCTTACCTGGTTATTCTGTTCAGCTTGATTAGATAACTGTTTATTTTTAAATTCCAGATAATGACAATATTTGTTTTCATACAAAACACAGCATATGTTCAAGTATGACAATAATAAGACGTCTGATGGATTAACTTAAAATTATTAACTTATAAATAAGACATACCTACGAGAAGTTTAACTTAAAATGTAATGTTTAAAATGAGGGTAGGGTACTCTATGTCGATAATACAGTTTAGTCAAGTACAGTAATACAAAAAGAGAACAAACAAAGCAAATTTGTATCTACGATTTTGAGAACTAATTTGTAATAACTGAAGTGTTGCCAAATGTCAATTTGTAACTAATTTCGTTTGTTGTTTTTATGTTTGTTTTGCAATCAGAATGAAAGCAAGAGGTGAAGAACAGAGAAGTACCTACACTTTTTATTTTTTCAAAGAAGGCAGCTTTTGATGTTAAATTTGTAGTTAGTTTTTGAATTTACCCGCATTAGAAAAATGTATGTTTTACACAATTTGTGCCTTATCGCGTTCCCGAACTTTTTGCATAGATAGAATACTCCTAGAACCGATTGCTTTTAACAACAATCATAAGAACGATTGCAACCAGTACCGTTATTAGTCGATTGTTAGCAATAATCGTGTATGCTCCATTGTCCAACTGTTGGACGTTACATGCATCTGTGTTACAAATATTACAATGAGCACTATCCGTTGCGTCACACTGCAAGTCGGAAGAGCAGCCACGTTCTGTAAGCCGTTCAGGATTGGTTGTCAGTTTGACAACACACTGATTGTCCGGCAAGTAGTTCGGACAAATCGAAACCACTTCTGGTTGAGCTTTACATTTGTCATCGCTATTTGAAGCGCAGATGTGACAACTACGTCTGTCACTAGGATAGACCTATAAAATAAATAAAATAAATGTCAACACGATTTTATGTCAAAAATAATAAAACTTACCGCTGCATTGCACTTGTCTCCAGAGCATACTTCGCACAATGTGGCGCCTCCTGCTTGCTGACAGGCGGTTTGTTGGTCAAAACTTAGCGCTTGTAAGCAACCACGATGTGTCGCTCCATTTGTAATCTTTGAGAAGCATGAAGTAATGGGTCCACTGCAAATCATAGTTGCTGTGACAGCTGATGGATTTGTAGCACACTCGACATTTTGGCTGCTGTCACATATGACGCAAGTTTGTGGCGAAGGTAATTTGTCCGGCGAATTGCAATTATTTCCCGCGCATGTGTAAAGTTTGCCTTCCTGCTTCCAATTTTCGATAACAGTGCTGTTGACAGCACTGGCGCAACCAGCATGATCCACCTTTCCGTTCTCATATTTGGCGAAACAGGTGTCGCCCTCCACGTAGGCTGCACAGCGTTCGGAGACTGTGGTTAAGCAATCGGCGCCCTCGCAAATGTGACATGTCAAACGATCTCTGGGGTAGTTGAAATTGTTGCAGTTGTTGCCGATACAGCTTGAGCATTCTTTTTCAGTTTCGTCCACACTGCATATGTACTGATTCTGTACTTCCCTGTCATTTAGACAGGTGCGTATCACCTGAGTTGTTCCATTTGCAGCTGTGAATGCTGCTGCCATGCAGTGTTTGTGACACTTTCTTGTTGGGAAGTCATGATCACGGGGATTCGTCGCACAAGTAGGGTCAATTTCAGAGTTACAGTAAATGCAGTCAAAATATTCAGTCAGGTCCCAGGCGTCATTGCACTCGTTTGATTTGCAAGTGGTGCATCTTTCAGGATTTTGTCGGCAGTAAAGGTCATCTGTATCCTCGACGTCATACTGGCATCCGCGACGAATCACCTCACCTTCCTTATCGAATACAGTCACACAATCCTGTTGATCGCCGCCTGCACAGGTCAAAGCCGGTCCAAGTGAGTACGTGCAGTGTTCTCCACTACATGAGTGACATCTCAGTGGTAGTTCCTGCCACATGCCATGGTTTCCATCATCCACGCTATTGACGAGGTCCAGTGTATTGCAACCAGTGAGAGAGCAGTGGCGGCATGTTGTTTTATCTAATATGTCGCAGAGGAGTAAGGAACTGCATCCACGCTCGGTGACATTGCCATCCAAAGCTGAGACACACTTTTCGCTGTCACGCATGTATGGACACGGAGTTTTGTACGTTGGAAGGGATTCACAGTCGGGGTCGGTATCCGAACTGCAGGAATAACACTGTAAACGATTCTCTGGGAAGATCTATAAAGAAGCTGTGGTTACATTATGGTTCCAATTATGGTCAAAGGAGAACTTACCTGTCTGTTGCATCCATTGCCAGTGCAGTGTGAACAGTTGTTACCTCCGGATAGGATACACTGGACGAACTCATCCGTCTCTAATTCTGAAAGGCAACCTCTTTGCGTCGTGCCAGCTGAAAAAATATTTCGAAAGCAGTGAAAGGTAACGAATAGCTAATGTCATGTGACAGACAGCAGGGGACAATCAGAATAGATGAGTGTAATATTAAACTTACCACTGGAAACTTTGGTGTAGCAATTCGGATATGGCAGACTTATGCAAATGCCTACAATTCCGATATTACCCGGATTAACGGCGCAGTTTATGTCAATCGTGGAATCGCAGATGGCACACTGCTGCGGTGTAGGTAATTTGTCTAGAGCATTACAATTGTCACCCTCACACAATAAAACTCGTTTTGTCTTGAGAAGATCGATAATGTCTTCGCCACGGCGGTCACTTAAGCATCCCATTTCGGTGACAGAGTTTGTGCTGTCAAACCTGACGTAACACTGATCGTCCTCCTTGTGCACAGCACACTGTTCGGACAAGGGATCTTCGCAGTTATCACCGACGCACGAGTAACAACGCAGTCGGTTCTCGGGTAAGTCGTCGGTGTTGCATTTGGATCCGATGCAAGACTTGCAGAATGTGTCCGCCTCTGAAGAGCATGTGGTCTGGTCTATCTGCTCCTTGTCGTTGAGGCAAGTCCTTATCAGATCATAAGCGGGCTTTGAGCTGGAGTCTGATGGATACAGAGCCACCATGCAACCGCCATGGCAATGTCTGGTCTTTAGATCTGATGTCAGTGGGTTAGTGACACATGTCTTGTTCTTGTTCGTATCACAGGATATACATTCAGTAAAGTCACTTAGTGCGGTTGCTGTGTTACATTCGTTCGACTTGCAATTAAAGCAGCGTCCGGAGTTAGCATCGCAATAGTCCTCGTATTCAATGTCAACTTGATCGTTGCATCCACGGCGGATCACGACACCTTCGGCGTTAAATATGGTTGAACAGTCCTGTTCGTTGTTGTTCTCACACTGGGTGGCTTCGCCTAGTTCCGCTTTACAGTCCTCACCCGAGCAGTGGAAACACTTAAGTGGAAGATCTTGCCATTTACCAAAGTTGTCGTCATGCTTCACGGCCAGATCAATGGTGTTGCAACCCTCAGAATTGCAAACCCTACATATTCTGCGGTTATTGACATCACAATGGAGAGCTGTTCCACAGTCGCGGGTTGTTTTTCCAGCAGCGAACGATGTGACGCATGTTCCATGCTCTTCATACTTGGCACAGATGCCTAGACTACTAGGGGTCGACTCACAGCTCGGGTCGGTTGATGAGTCACAAATGTGGCAGGAAATACGGTCTGCGGGGTAGACCTCTTTGTTACAGCTATTACCTGTGCAAGCCGTGCAGGTAGTCGAGTTTCCAGTGAGACAGTCGAAGAAATCATTGCCCTGTAAGTTCGAAAGGCATCCTCTTTCAGTGGCGCCATCTACGAAACAAAAAATTACAAACTCGTCAGTTTCGCTGTAAAACACACTCACCTTCTAAAACTCTAGAGTAGCACTCGGTGTACGGCAGCACCCTGCAAGTAGTGGTGCTTGTCACATCTGATGGATTCACGGCACACATGACATCGGTTCTTGAGTTGCACAAGGCGCATGATTGACTTGCGGGCAACGCTTCTATGTCATTGCAGTTATCGCCATCACACAGTAACAATCGCTTTGCCTTGACCAGCTCATTCGACAGCTCTATGGTAAGATCACTCCTACAACCCATCTGGACCAATTCTTGCATTTCATCAAACATATAGAAGCACTGATCGCTAGCCCTATACCCTGTGCAGAGTTGCTCCTCTGGCCTCTGACACCCATCACCTGAACAGTGGAAACAACTGCGACGATCCTCCGGCACTTGGTCCACATTGCACTTGTCATTGTCACAAGCCTTACACAGAGATTCTGACCCATCTTGACAGCTGTCACGATCGCCGATGTCCTTGTCATCTAAGCATGATCTCGTCGTTTCATAGGCAGGATCGATTTCTGCTGTTCGAGCGAAAAGTGCGGTCATACATGATTTGTAGCACTTTCTCGTTTTTGTGACTGATGATGGATCACGGACACATGAGGCGTCAGATTCACTGTCACAAGACAGACACTCGATGTAGTCATCCAATTTGAGAGCAATATTGCATCCATTCGAATTGCAACGGTAGCATTTGTCGAGGTTCTTCTCGCACCAATCCTCCTGATCCTCAGTCACGGTATCGCTACAGCCGCGCTGAATAACTTCTCCATCGGCGTCGAAAACTGTCATACAATTTTGTAGGTAGTTGTTGTCGCACATGTGTATCGAACCTAGCGACTCTTTACATTCATCGCCCTTACAAGTGTGGCAATTGATGGGGAGATCTTGCCATCTGCCGGGCTCGCCGTCCTTTGCAGCATGCTCTAGGTTTTGAATATTACAATCGGAACCCTCACAAACGCGACAAATCTTTTTGTTTGACACATCACATGACAGTTCGGACGAACAGCCACGATGCGTTACACCATTCTTGTAAGCCACTACACATGACTCTCCGTCTGTGAGTTTTGGGCAAACTCCACTGCTTTGCGGTGATTCAGCACAATTTGTATCTTCTGCTGAATTGCAACGATGACATCTAAGTCTATTTAATGGGAAGACGTTGATATTGCACTTGTTACCAGAACATGTGCTACACGCTGAGTCGGAATCGGTGTGGCAGCCATAGAATTCGCTGCTTGACAACTCCGATTGACACCCACGTACAGTGTCGCCATCTAGAAATGCACAAAGGCGTTAGGGAAGTCAAAGCAAAATTGTGCTCACAAACTTACCGGCATTGATTCGAGTGAAGCATCCGGTATAAGGTAGGGATGAGCATGTACTAGCATTGGAAATCAAATTTGGGTTGGTTGCGCATCTCGGGTCGACCGCTGAATCGCAAACGATGCAGTCCTGTGGATTTGGAATAGTGTCATACGAATTACACCTCTCTCCGTCACACAAAAGTAGATTTTGCGTCTGAATTAGCTCCGCCACTGTTGCTCGGTCGAACTCACTTCGGCAGCCCATGGCAGCAATGCTATTACTTTCGTCGAATAAAATGTAACACTGATCAGATGGATGGTAGAACAAACAATCCTGGGACTTGGCATTCTCACAATCGTCGCCACGACATGTCCAACATTGATGACGTACAGTGGGGAACGCGTAATTATTGCATTTTGCTCCGGTGCAGGCTTGACAGTAGTCCTCAGTACCACTGGCACACACGTTTCTATCATCCAAGTCCTTGTCATCGAGACAGGACCTTGTAAGCTCATACGACGGATCATCTTCTGAAGATCTTGGATACAGAGCTACCATGCACTGTTTGTTACATTTTCTGGTCCTTGAAATTTCACTGGGATTAAGTGCACAGTTCGGATTCGTTGCTGTATCACAGAAGATACAATCAACATATTCATCCAGGCTAACGACATTGTTACAGCCTGATGACTTACACGACTGGCATCTACCGCCGTTGTCATCACAATACTCTCCGTGTGTTGCTGCAATGTCATCGCTACAGCCTCGCTTGACCACTACTCCTGAGGCGTCAAATACTGTCATGCAGTTTTGTAGGTTATTACCGCTGCACAAGTTAGTAGATCCAAGAGATGACTGACATTCGTCACCCTCACATTGGTAACATTCGAGTGGCAAGTCTTGCCATTGACCTGGTTTACCTACAGAACTCGAAAGCAGATCGATAAAGTTACAATTGTCATCTGAGCAAATTCGGCAGGTTTCGCGATCGTCAGTGTTACAGCTGAATTCCGACGTGCAACCCCGTTTTGTTATGTCACCGGCAATTTCGACAACACACTCATCGTTCTCTTGATAAAGCGGGCAGACACTGGTGTCTCTAGGACTTGTATGACAGCTGTCATCATCGTCCGATGAGCAGCGGTGACATGAACGACGATTCGCTGGATAGATCTGTCACAAATGTCATCAAGAGCAAAAATGTCAGCAAAAAAGAAAACAAACATCAGTCACACGTCAACTTACCTCAACGTTGCAATATTCAGCATCGCACACATTACATTTGACGTCAATGCCACTTTCTATGCACTCATTGATGGTGTTGGAGTCGATGTCTGACAGGCAGCCACGTTTCGTCAATCCATCTAAAAACAAAAACAGAACGTAAGGCAATATGCCATAAGAATAATAGTAAGCCTTTTTCACCTTCAATCCTGGTGTAACAAGATGTGTAGGGGGCGCTACTGCACTGTCTAAAGTCTAACAGCGAATTGGGCTTAATGGCACACAGAGGGTCATTAGCTGAATTGCATACCAAACAATTTCGCGGTGACGGTAGTTTGTCGAAATAATTGCAATTATCATCATCACAGAAAAGCAACTGTTTGTGCAAGGCTGTCAGAACAGAATTGTCAAGATCACTACTGCAACCCATTTCCGCTACATTGGTCGACTCTGCCTCGAACAAAATGAAACAACGATCGTTCTCCCTAAATGCTGGACAACTGGTCTTTTCGGGGTCTTCACAATCTTCACCCGAACAACGATAACATGTGCGACGTCCATCCGGTATCAGATCTGTATTGCAGCTGTCACCCTCACAGGCCTTACAATACTTGTCATTTCCAGTTGCGCATTCGTCACGTCCATCCAAGTCCTTATCATCCAAGCATGACCTTGACAGTTCGTATGCTGGATCCGCTTCATTGGATCGTGGATACAAAGCTGTCATGCATTGCTTTTGACATCTTCTAGTTCTAGCCACACCTGTCACCTCTGACGTACATTTAGGGTCCGTGATTGAGTCACAAAACACACAGTCGACATAATCATCGAAACTATCAGCATTATTGCATCCGGAAGATTTACAGTAGGTGCAGAGTTCTGGATGATTGTCACAGTGATGATCATAATAGCCTTCGTAGATGGTGTCACTGCAACCGCGTTGGACTACTTTACCGGTCATATTGAAGACAGTCACGCAGTTCTGTAAATTATTGTTCTCGCATTTGCGCAACTGAGTAGTTGAGGGCTCATCGCACTCTTCGCGGAAACAAGTCAAACAGTTTATGGGTAATCCTTGCCACTTTCCTGGATAGCCGATGTTGTTTTCGTAAAGATTGGCTAGGTTGCAATTTGTAAAGTTGCATATTTTGCAGAATTGTTTATCGCTGTCGTCACACATAAAGTCTTCGCCGCACCCTCTGTAGGTGGCCCCGTTTACTAGTTTCGAGCTGCACACCTCGCTAGCCTTATAGATGGTACAGACGTGAGATGCACTTGGAGCATTTTGACAGGTGGGATCATCGATCGAGTTGCATTTGTGACAGCGTAAACGATCCTCTGGGAAGATCTGTGAGAACAAAATAAAAAATTGTTAAGATCAACTTCATGAACTTATAGCATTGTTTACAGAATAGTAGCGATTTTTGTCGATTAGACGGCGTTTGACGTATCATTTGAAATGTGACATCTGTCACAAAATATTAAGCTTTATTGCCATCGCCTTGCAAGTAATTCGGGCGGATCAGTTAGATTTTTTAGGTTAGTTGGGAAAAGAAGGGCAAAATACACAAAAAAATCCCTTCTCTTTTTTACTCACTTCAATCCTTTACCTGTCAAATTTTATTTCATTGCTATGTAATTGTTTGTAAATATTTGCTTGTCAATTCAAATGGAAAAAAGGAAAGGTTCTTGCACCAATGAAATCGCCAAGACCACATCGACGACTTAAGAGTAAATATGAAAAATTTCAATAGAAAAGAATGTGCAGAGAACAAGCGTGTAAAGTGAACCAGAGTTGCGGACAAGAATAAACAACAATAAACAGCTGTCAAACTATACTATTTATATGCACGGTTATCAGGTTGTGTGCGTTGAAAAAAATAAATAAATAGGTGGCGCAACAGGCGGGTAGACACCCAAGGCCTAGCTTCTCGCAACCATTCGTTTTGTGTGAGTTTCTATTTTTGGGACGAATTGAAGGGACCTACAATTTTATGCCGAGTCCGAACGGCTGAATTGAGAAGCTCTTTCATGACAGTTATACTCTCGGATGTTTGTCAGACGTTCGCGAGAGGTGGCGCAGTAGAAAAAACTTTTAAGATGTAATTTGTGTTTTTCCGGGGATCGAACCTGGGATCCCTCGCACAGTAGTCCAGCACACTAACCACAAGCTATAAAAAATCCGAACCCTACCTCCAGGTTGCAGCCATTTCCATTGCAGGTTGAGCAAGTGGTGTCATTTCCGCTTAAACACGACGTTCGCAGTTCTTTGCTTAAATCCGAAACACATCCTCGGGCAGTGTGTCCATCTAAGAAATAAAAAAAATGCTCCATATTTGGGCTTCACATATAAGATCCACCAACTTACCAGTATTAACTAATGTATAACAGTCAACAATTGGGAGATTGGAACATTGAACAACTGTCGCCACACCCGCAGGAGTTGACGCACAGCGAGCATCCGATGAGGAATCACACGCGGCGCATGTTTGTGGTTTCGGAATATTGGAGTAATTGTTGCAATTTTTGCCACTGCATATGAATAGCTGATCGCGATTAGCCTCCAACTCTCCAGCACTTAGCTGACTTGTACAACCCATCTGCTGGACTGTACTACTGCTATCGAACAACATAAAGCAAGTGTCGTCTTTAGTGTAGACGATACACTTTTCTGATACCGGAGACTCGCACGATTCACCCAAGCATGAGTAACATTCCAAGCGGTCCTCAAAGATATCTTCAACATTACACTCTGCTGAAGTGCAAGTCTTGCAAAGAGATCCATCTTTGCCGCAAAGTTCGCGATCATCTAAGTCCTTGTCGTCTAAACACGATCGTGATAGTTCGTAGACGTTAGTTTGATTCTCACTTTTCGGGAATAGCCCCACCATGCATGCCTCGTTGCATCGACGAGTCCTAGAAACAGCTGCTACATCCGTCACGCATTTCTTATCAAATCTAGAGTCACAGTAGATGCAGTCGATGTAGTCATCCAGGCTAGTTGCTGTGTTGCATCCGTTCGAGTTGCAGTTGTAGCATGTTCCACTGTTTTCATCACAGTAGGCGCCATATTCCTTCTCTACATCATCACTGCAACCACGACGAACAACTGCGCCATCTTCTCCAAACACCGTCATACAGTGCTGGTTTTTGTTGTCATCGCAGACGTTTAACCATGTGAAGGAATCTTTGCACCCTTCATTGGTGCAATGATAACAGTTGAGTGGCAGACTTTGCCAGAGTCCAGTGTTGGCATCACTTTGCCTCTTTAAATTGATGACATTGCAATTGGTGGTGTTACAAGTTCGGCATGTGGTCGTGTCAACATAGTTACAAGTCGGCACTTCGCCACTGCAACCACGCTGAGTGATACCATCATTGAGGCTGGTGACGCAGAATTGGTCTGATGGGGAGTGTTTAAGGCAGTAAGCAGAATGTTTTGGACTTTTATCACAAGTAGTATCGTCAGCAGAGTTGCAAGTGTGACAGGCTAGACGATCAGCTGGGAAGACCTAAATAAAAGTAAAACCAGTTTATTAATAGTTCTCTGACAATCAGTGCTACCAACCTCATCATTGCAGAGACTCTCAGCACAGACGGTGCAATTGTTGCTCTTTTGGCTGTAACAATTCAAAAACTCATCACCATCCAAGCTTGACAAGCACCCGCGTTCAGTGTGTCCATCTGGAATAAAAAAAAACTCCCTTAAGTCGCAGGCTATTTGTCAAAATCAATTTAGCTTACCCGCTAGCACTCTTGTATAACAATCAGTGCTTGGTAGTCGACTGCATGACGTCGAAGAAGCCACATTTTGCGGTTCAATAGCACAGAACTTATCTGTTCGCGAATTACACAACCGACATGATTTCGTCGTAGGTAGTTCATCAGAATCGTTGCAATTATCCCAGCTGCACAAAAATAGTCTCTTCGCGACCAACAAAGATCGAATATCTGCCGGATCGTAGTCGCTCTTACAACCCTTCTCTATGATGGTGCCAGCTGCGTCGAACAATATGAAGCACTGCTCCTCTGTTGTATACGAATTACATGTGCTGGCAGTTGGTATCTGGCACGACTCGCCCGAACAGTGGTAGCAAGAATTTCGTATCTTGGGAATCAATTCTGTATTACAAGATGATTCTGTACAGCTCTTGCAGTTCGGATCATCTTCATTGCAACTTTCACGATCAACCAAATCCTTATCGTCCAAGCAAGTCCTAGTCAAGTCATATATAACATAATCCTCTGTCGTTCTTGGATACAGAGCAGTCATGCAAGCCTTATGACACTTTCTCGTTCGACTGACATCATGCACCTTCGTTGTACAACTGGGATTCGTGCGCCCATCGCAGAAGATGCAATCGACATAGTCCGCTTTGCTGGTGGCCAGATTGCATTCACTCGACTTACACTCAAGGCAGTCATTCGGGTTTTCATTGCAATATGCGGTATGCTTTGTGGCCACCACATCGCTGCAACCACGAGACACTACTTTGCCCTCTTGACTGAATACGGTTGTGCAGGTTTGAAGCTTGTTTCTTTGACAGATTTGCACTGTGCCAGTGGATGTGGCACATTCATTGCCCTCGCATGTAAAACACTTGATTGGTACATCTTGCCAAAGGCCTGGATCACCAACAGATTCACCAATCAGATCAACGGTATTGCAGTTTGAAGAAGAGCATGTTCGGCAGTTTTTCCTTCCGAGCGTGCCGCAAGGTAGCGCTGATCCACAGTCTCGCTTAGTGATGCCGTTGACCACCTTAGTCACGCAGTAGTCACGATCAAAATACAGAGGGCATACTTTGGATGCGCTCGGCAGAGATTCGCACTCAGCGTCATTGGTTGAACTGCAGCGGTGACATTTCTGGCGATTTGCTGGAAAGACCTATCGAAGCAAGGAAAATGGTTCCGTGAGAAAATGTCTCTCAGTCGATATTCTCTAATACTAATTCGTTTCGAATGAACTTTCGTATAACAGAATATGCATTCGGAATGCAGGGAACTGTAACGACGTTTGAAATGGTTTTTGAATTTTAGAAAAGTAGTAGTAATTGAAAAAAAATCAATCCTCTTCATTTACTGTTGTAATCTACCTATGTTTCAATATAACATAAACATCTATGAAAATGAAAAGCATTAGCTTTTTCTAGGGCGCTACAACTCAGAATACATATACATATTTTATAAATGACACTCATTGGCCTATTACACTATTTTTTAACATTCATTTGCCAAAATCAACATGGCTCTATGTTGACTTTAAGCCATTTGACCACTTGCTTCGAAGTCTAATCTTACTTCTAGAAAGACCTTATTACTACAACTGTCAAATATTTAAATTGAATGTGTTCAGCCAAACAACTTACCATTTGATTACATTCTGCTCCACTACACGACTGACAGTTCTTGTCACTATTCAACAAACACTGGTAAAATTCATCTCCCGATAGCTCAGATAGACAACCCCGAACTGTCACCCCAGCTAAGGAGAGTAAAAATAAACAATTTTATTGACATTTAGAGGTAACATTTAACATTTTCATACCATTACTGTTAGAAATGTTGGAATAGCACTGTGTATATGGTAAACCGCATACTATACTGTTTGTCACATCTGTTGGTTTAGTAGCACAATTCTCATCAGTCGATGAATCGCATTTAACACACTTCATCGGCTGTGGCATTGTGTCGAAGTAGTTACAATCAGCGCCATCGCACAAAAGCATTTTCTTATTTTTAATTTCTTTGATTATCTCCTTCTCTTCAAATTCACTACGGCAACCTATTTTTAAGACATCACCATCATCCTCATCGAATAATCTGTAACACTGATCAGCTGCATTGTAGCTGACACATTCTGAAGATATTGCATCTTCACAGCCGTCGTCATTTTTATCGCATTTATAGCAACTAAAGCGACTTTCCGGAAGTTTATCTACATTACATTTTGGTCCAACGCATGCCTTGCAGAATTCATCGCTACCATCGGAACATTTTTCCCTGTCAGCCAAATCCTTATCGTCTAAGCACGAACGTGACAGTTCATAGTTTGGACTCGATTCTGTCACATTTCTGGCATATAACGCAACCATACAACTCTGGTGACATAATCGAGTGGTCGTTATCGCACTGGGGTTTAGTACACAATTTTTATCGGTTTTCGAATCACAGGATACACATTCGACAAACTCACTAAGCGAATTTGCTACATTGCAGACATTTGATGAACATTTGATACATTTGTCAATATTACTGTCACAATAGTCAGCCAAGCTTTCGGCTACATCATCATAACAGCCTCGTCGGATGACGGTATTGTCAGCACCAAAAACAGTGACACATGTGTTGGAATTTAAGTCAGCATCTTCACAGGTTTGTATGGTACCCAATGAACTGGCACATTCATGATCACTACAGGTGTAACAATTGATTGGATGCTTCTGCCATTGACTAGAAACTGAAAAAAAAAATGTGTTAAATAAATTGAAATTAATTGTTTGTCACTTGTCAGTTGGCATCAACTGAAAACTCAGTTCTTTAACTTTAATTACATAACAATTGTGCTTATTTAACCTCAACGTGGTACTAACCACCTTTTATACTCAGCTCGTTTCAACAAGTTGGACTTGCTAAACTAATAAGGCCGATGGAAATATGCTCCGATAGAGTAAAATAACTGACAATATAAAAATAAAAGTGTAGTATTCAGCTTGTCTTATGACATGTCAAAAATCACAAATCCAATGCTCTGAGCACACTCATATCACTCATATTACTTCTACAATGATAAAGTACTTTATGCCTTGTTTGACATTAGAAGAAATAAATAAGTGGCGCAACAGGCGGGTAGACACCCTATAGGCCTAGTTTCTCGCAACCATTCATTTGCGTGAGTTTCTATTTTTGGGACGAATGGACGAATGTGCTTATGCACCTAAATATTCAGGTGACAGTTTATCATAGAACTTAGGCCGAAAATCTTGCCTAACACACGAAACTTGCCTAGTATTGCACTTAAATCGACCAATCAGAGGCTGTTGACTATAGGTAAAAGCGTATTGAACGCGGACAATTTGTCACTTTTGGGGTAGGTAGTTCTTAAAGTTCCATATAGCACAAGTCATTCTCGCGTTTGACATAACGTTGCATGGTTAATAGAATCAGTGTCTATTTCGCGAATCACAATAAGAAAAACTACTTGTTGAATGTACGCAATTTCTTCACAGAAGTTTAAGGAATTGTCGCCGGATAATTGAAATAAAATGCAGTTTGCATAAAAAACTTTTAGCTCTTAAACTAACTTTGTTAAAAAATCAGCCTGCTGTAGCCGTGAGACTCAAAAATCCTGGCGATGTCAATTGGCCGCTTCGAAGCTGCGATTTCAACCATTTGGACTTTTTTTTTGTGTGGAACTGTGAAGAATCGATGTTATGCCAACAATCCGGAAACGATTCAAGCACTTAAGGCCAATATCGTCCAGGTAATCCGTGAGCTACAGCCCGAAACCATCAACAAGGTCTTGGAAAATTAGAGTGACAGAATGCACTACTGCGAAGCCAGCCAAGGCAGCTACTTGAACGACGTTGTGTTCCATTATTAATGGGAATGTTTGCTCTTACTAATAAAGCCATAATACATGGAAAAAAAATTAATTTTGTTCATTTTATTGCATTTTTAACAAGAAACTTGTATTTGGCTCCTTACATTTGTCGTTAACTTCACTTTTACTTATGCGTCAAAATCATAACGACCAAAATATCAACTGAGTAGATATATTGAATCAAATCCTTGACAATATTTTTTCGATTAACGCTGCTTATAAATGTCCCTTGTAAAAATTGTTCATTAGATTATTCTAGGCTAATAAAGCCAAAAATATGTACCTCACATTAGCCGGTTGTCAGACTTGGTAGACTAGTGTTTTGAACGTACCCATTGATGTCAAAATACATTGATTTACTAGTGAAAGTAGAACAAAAATATTTCTTAAGTCTAGCCTCATAGCAACAAAATGGGAAAATTCCACAATCTCGTTATTTCAACTTGAAGTTTTGAAAGGCTTTCAATGTGCACAAAAAAATTAACTGACACTTTTGTGAGTCGTTCTCTAAATTTATTTAACTACCTTAGACAGAGATGAGTTACATTTTTGCAAAGAAATTGGTAGCAGAAAAACATGTTTTGACCATTTTAACCACTTTAACCACTGTACTGATAAAATATTTATCAAATGCACTAATTCGATTTTATCCATACACACTTAGTTTTAAAACCTTGCACAGAATGTTTATTAATTAATTATAATCCACAAGATTGCGTCTTGCCACTAATGCTTGCAACAATTGATGGGCGAAAAATGATTGCACTTTCACTGAGTTGAAAATTAACGATGATTGCAATTTTCGCAAGTCATAAATTAAAAATCATTTCATGGGAATTAAACGAAATCATTTTCAAATGATTTTACTCTTTTAAAAAATCTGGGAATAGTCGTATATTTTTTTATGTGTTTTCAGTTATCAAATTTTGCATTAGTTAACTCGTACACTTTAAGCTTTTTTCAACACTCTTAACACTACAAAAAAAACCTACCAAGGTTTCCGGTAACGTATAAAAGCCCTAAAATAAGTCCAAAACTATATTTCAGGGTCGACATTGCGCGTACTAGAAAACAAAATCGTTTCGCTAAAATCGATCTTGTTTGGACGCGGATTTTTTTTAGAACTAGCCCGAAGTATTCGTTTTTTTGATTTATATAGGCTTTGGTTCTCAAAAGTTTTAAAACATAACATATAGTACAAATCTGTAACTTTTTAATCTTTATGTGAAATATATCTATTGGATAAATTTATCGATTAGATTTTGCTGCGATAACCGACGACTTTTATATTGTCATAAAGCAATGGAGACATAATAATTGAACTATCCAATTGTGGCAATAAATTCTTTTGTTAAATGTTTTTGCTGTCCAATTTGAGCACTGAGACTAAATTACTATAGTTATTTTGGTTGCTGCATTATTGTCGATTCGCAAACTTCTTTATCTATCTATCTAGATCTACGTCAAAGAATTTAACTTTTTATGAAGTTGTCTCTCTCTCTCTCTTTTTGCTTATCAGCCTGCAGCACTCGGCGTGTAATAAAGCAGAACTGACAGGGCTCTGTAAAACATTTATTTCGTTCGTCGAGTACACAATTGTTGGGCGGATCTGCCATTGATAGGATACGTTCACTATATTCGACATTAAGCCGGGATATCTCTTGATAATTTTGTATAGTTTTTGAAAAATAATCCATCCCTCGGGAATGCTTTCTTCCAAATGTGCCTTACCAAAACATGACTTTCGTATTTGGTAAACTTACAGAGCCGGCAGCCTAATTGTTCTTAAAGCTAAATCCAGTCTTTTCTAAATTGGATAGTGAAATTGGTTCTTCATTGAATGGACATTGGGCCTCTTCTTGCTCTATCACTCTCTTACATTTACATGGTGTCAATTTAACAGCTTTTCGAAATACTGCTTTTTTTTTTTTAAATACTTCTCCCGGGAAAGTACCTATAAACGCTTCATCAGCGCCCCGAGATACTCGCAGATGTATGTTTGTTCTGCACTTAAATTGCTGCAAATTGTAGTCTTCTGGAAATATATCTACAGGAAGCGAGTTCCAAAGTTTGCTTGTCCTGTAACAGAAGGAGTTTTGGAAAATTGATGTCCTCGCGGTTGTCAAGTGTACTGTATGGGCATGAGCATTAGCTGCCTGTCTTGTGGGGCGCCCAAAAGTCGCATTTCGAGGGATAATGTCTTTAAGTTCCTCAGATCATCTACCATGGAACAAGTCAGCGACTTGTCTTCTATGCACCAACGGTTGTAGATTCGATGTGAGTGTATTGTATAGGGTCTCCAATGAGTCGAACTGCTTGAACACATTAATCAATCCCCGTGCCAGACGTTCGCTCAACGAGATGTTTCAATGCGTTTTAAGTCAGCAGCATTAAAGCATAGTCAAGTGATTGAACTATTGCGCCTCATTATGGAGGCTGGCGTCAAGTCTGTAAAGCAGAACTTTTTTTGAAGTCTTTTTTGAGATGGTTTTTAGAGTTTTTTGAGGCGATTTTTGTTTTTTTAAGGCGAATTTTGGGGAATGTTTTGAAGCTTTCGAAAAATAGAACTGTCTCACATTTACAAGAATCCTGCGCTACCTCTCGCGAACGTCTGACAAACATCCGAGAGTAACTGTCCTGAAGCTCATGTTCAACATGTACAACACTTTGTATGACCAGGATAAATCAGAGTCTCCCATGTGTGTAGGTATATTAGTACCCTATGCGTATCTAAGTCATACATAATACCTAAACATAGTTGATTAACATTCGCGATTTATTTACAGTTATTATATCCGCTGATTTCTGATAAATGCCATTTATTATCCATTTTTGTATTTATATTACACGATAATATCCAATTTTAATCTAGATATTTGATAAAATTGGAATAATGTTCTATAAAAAAATACTTTTGGAATGTCAATGTATATACCTACACTACATGGTGGCGCACGAATCGTGCTACAAAAACAAAACGTAATGACTTTTTTTCTGTGTGAATAATTGTTTTTTTTTATTATTTGGCAGACTACTATTTAGATTTATTAAAATGAATGCTTGTTATACCGATAAGAGAATTTGGATAGTGCAGCGGTACCATGCTTTGCAGTCCTTCATTTCCGTCCAAAGGGAATTTAGGTTGGAGTTTCGGCGGCACTCCCCCGAGTAGATGGACCATTATGAGGCTGGTAAACATGCTTGCCGAATCTGGAAGCATGGTACGTTTGGGTTCAAGATACAATCGCGGCTGTAGCATCATCAATTCAGGCAAATCCAAGCGTTTCGACTCGAAACTTATCGGCGCAAATTGGAATTAGCAGACGGTAATTACAACGGATGTATCATGATGACTTAAACTTGTTTCCGTACAAAGTCCAAATTACAAGAAAGTTTAACTCTCTGGATTTTCCTATTCGCCTGAAATTTTGCCAAAAAATGTTTGCAAATAAATTTCACTTTCTGCTAACCCCCATGGCCACCTGACCTGACTGCACCAGACTTTTTTTGATAGGGATTATGTCAAGAAAGAGGTGTACAAAACGAAACCAAGGAATTTGACTGAATTGAAGCAGCCCATTCCAACAATAATTGAGGCGATCCCGACTTCAACCCTTCAGGCCGCATTGAATAATTTTCTGATCAGGAGGTGTCGCATATGCGTGGATGAGCATGGAGGTTATTTACGGTCTATCATCTTCAAAAAAACAATTATTTATATAAAATTAAATTAAATTTTCTATACATTAAAAGAAAATAAATTAAATTAAAAAAAAAGTTATTTGAATTTCTTATTGTAGCATAATTGGTGCGCCACCCTGTACACTGTACATAACTATTAAACAAACGTCACCCTCTGCCTAATAGATAAGCAATCGCCATCATTTCGTGTTTTGTAATAATTCCCTATGCATCTATTTAATTAACCGTCAAGTTACAAGCCCACACCACCTTCTTAAACTATTCGCGAGAGCAAGTGAATGTAGTGATGTGAAGTACCTACATAATCGATTTCCACTCACTTGTTGTTATTCTAGGGGACAGGTTTATTCACTCCTGAAAATTTCTCCATTTTTGGTTTATTGGGAGTAATTGGAAAAAATATAGTTTCAGAGCATTCTTTCGTTGACAGCAGTCACAGGTGTCCTTACATGGATTTGTTTGCATATTTAGAAGATGAATTTTAAGAATATTACGATCATATTACACGGCCCCGTAGGAACAGATTATTTCGCTCAAGACTGAATTATTTTAAAACACTCGACGATGAAGATTTCAGAATTCGATTCCGGCTTGCCAAAGCGGCCGAAAAAGTGACTTGAAAGGAAAATTATATTCAATTTTCTCCTTCCTACCACGAAGGGGCCGGTCGTCACCTTGCCGTTGCATCCTTTTCTGGACGTTCTTTGTGTAGGCTTAACTTGTGATGATTCAACAGACTATGCTGTCGGCGGCTTTAGTCGCCAGTGGCAGGCAGGCTGTTTTGATGAACAACGAACTAAGAACTGCCCAAAAACTCTTATCTTATACGACCCGTGCCGATGGTCATCCTGGGGGCTCAGTTTAAAAAATATCTGTATATGTGTCGGCTAACTATCCGTAACTTTATCCGGAGCCTTTGAAACTAACCCTAAACGTAGACTGTAGACTGTAGAGTTTTGGAATTAAGTTAATGGCGTCATGAACAATGTGAAAGATTAACTTCGAACCATTCACATGAGAGCGAACGAAAGAATTGAAGAAATGCAAACAAACCACTTTTAATGCATTTATGTACAGAAAATTGCATATTTTACTATTCCAAAAGTAGGATACCTAATTAATTATCCCATCAAAATGTATTAAGAAAACAAAATTATACATTTTTTGGTTCTTCTTAACACCATATAATTTCAGCGTTCTTGTACTTTTCAAGTTCGCTGCTTAATTTATCGACCGAAAACGGATAGAATTGTTCTAAACGTATCACTGCTTTATCGTTTATTTTTTGTGTTTCAAGCATTTCAATTATATCGTAATAAACTTTACCACTTCATATTGCAACTTTATGTATTTTATCATTCGAAACTAAATCTGTTCTATATTCTGGGATCACCGTGAGGAATTTTCCTTCAAAGTCAGATAGGTTAGAAACTGCTCTTTTATGGCGCAATAGTGATTTAGGTAGTTTATTTAAATAACGAAATTTCAAATTCCAAACTTCCTTCGCGCGAATTGTCAAAATTCATTCCCTATCCAAATCATTTAATTCGCCTTCCACAAACTAGCGAATAAAACATTCGTACGAACTTAACCTCAAATTAGAAATTGGCAGTAGAAACTGATGGCTGAAATTCCCGAGCTGCGGCGACCAAGAAAATTGAAAAATTGAATAGACTGTCAGAACTTGCTCTCATGTTAATAGTCCGTGTGTCAATTGTGCTAAATTATTATCCTCCGCTAATTTTCTGGCACATAGTGAGTGCTGAAAAGAGAAGTTCACCAAACTAAAAACTTAAAATGACTTGAGGTGCTGTTTAAGAGAACAACAACTAGAATTTTAGCTTTTTCGATCTACACAATTCATTCAACATCAAATTCCTTTAAGTGATTTGTTTGAACATTTGAATTCTGACAGTCAATTCACCGTATTTATTCCACTATGATTGAAGACATTTTATTGTTTTCCCCTGACAGAAAGTGAACATGAACTTCAATTTTGTGATTACCACTGGCGCCAACTGAGCGTTAAGAATTGGGCCACAAAAACAGAGACTTTGACACCGTAATGCAATTTGTTATTGCTTACCAAGTTTTGTCGTTCTCTCGAGTCTCCTCATTTTTTCTCTTCGTATTACAGCGCTGTGATTTTCTCTACGGCTCTGCTTCATAAAAATTGACAGGTCACAGGTGACAATTTGTAAACTGACAATTGATAGGTATTGTTCGAAAACACCACCGAAGTACATTTTGTTAAAAAAAAAAAGGTGAACATCTCTAGAGCATACCGCAAAAAGCAATCACTCTCTTGATAAGAACCATGACAAATTTGTTAAAATATTTTCAATTTGTCAAAATATGACAATGACAAAATAGTCATGACAAATTTGTCGTTGTATTTAACTGATAATTATGTCACCTGTCAATATTTTATGAAATGAAAATTTGTCAGACAAGTGCGACAAAATTGTACAATTGTCACCTGTCAATGTTTATGAAAGGCCCAGATCCGGAGCCCTGACCAATGTCTGTTAGGAAATTTTGTCGAGTTGACTTTCTCTGTTTTGGAGACATTTACAGATTCAGTTACACAATCGAATAGTGAAATAGGATCCAATATTGTATGCTCCCAAGGCAGGATCATTTTTTGGCGTATATTTCAGGTTTCAGCACCTATTGACGACGCGATAAAGTGTCACAAATTATTCAGTTCTCAGAAATGATCTCTGTGGTTTTTTGAACACTGCAGCGACTCCAAAGATAAAATAAATCGTCAACAATGAGAAGTTATCCACCACCCGGAGCCGTATAAACAGTTTAAATACTTACTTCGATAGTGTCCGACAATTAGCAAAAGTCAGTTAAGTTTGACAACTAAACCATCCATGCTAGTTCTTTTCAGTGACAAGCTGTTTTCAAGACATAATTTGCCACTGCTATCCATTCCATTTCTATCCTACTCGTAGGCGTATGTAGATGGTACATAAGCGCAATTTGGCAGGATCTACCAGCTCAAATACAGGATTGTAGTTCACACAATGATTTTTTTTTAATATTTTAGAAACTACTCTGACACAACGTTTTCAAAAGACTTTTTTGGTGTAGTTGAAATTTGATTTGGCCGAAGTTGGTCAGGGCTTTTCACTTTTAAAGTTTTCCAAAGACCATTTTGATCACCAGCTTATTTCGAATGTGTTTTTATTTACTTTATTTATTTTTTTATTTTTTTTACAACTATACCGTGTAAATAATTATTGGTCTAGTTCTAGTGCACAATTTTTGCGAGTATATTATAGAGCTTTATGACAAAGATAAATTTTTAACATTTTTTAGGTGTCGCAGATAATTTAGATATTATTGAACTATTAATTGCTTTAGACGGTATTTATTGCGCATATTCCACAGTCCTTTTTTATTTTATTATTTGATAAATTTATAGAGTTACATTTTAAGGGTTTTGTATTTGACACACGTTTGATTAGTACGCTACCAGGAGTGCGTGAACCTGAATCAAATCGAGCGGTCACCAGAATATAGGCTTGAGTTTGGCGATCAGATTACACAATTATCTATATTTGTGATTTGCAAATAATGTATTATTAAACAAGTGCATTAACTTTTTTTTTATGTCAAAAACTCAAAACTCTTTAACAGAAATTGTCAGGGTCAATCCCAACTAGCGAGAATCGTAGTTACTTCCGCACTCGTCTTTAATTTTTTGCCGGCCAAACTATTTGTTTGAACAATAAATTACCGAGTGAACTTGAAATTGAAATCGAATGCTAGCTCTGCCTTTGTTATTCTTTGAAAAGCCTTCGAAAGCCCTAAACCTAATCATTTATTGATACTTATAGCCAGATTTCGAACTATTTAATCGGTGTGTGTTAAATCGTCGACTTTAATAATTGCAAGGCACGAGGTTATCTTTTATAATTTGACTACCCCATAAAATTAAATCTAATTGCGTATAGTTATCAATTTGGTTATAACTAACCTCTCATAAAAAACACTGTGCTTAAATGTGAGGGCTATTAAGATAAAACGGGGTCATTTTTAAGTGTAAGGGTTGCTTATACGGACGTCAACATTCACCGAAAGCATCGATGAACGTTAGAAGTTCTAAAACGGCTCTTGCAGAAATTGGAACATGTGTGGAGAGTTTAAATCATTAACCAACCAAATCAGGGAAATTTCTTGTGAGGTGATATAAAAGAATTTTGCTATAATTAAAATAAACTAATAATTGCAAATTCAAAGGTAATGGGGATCTCGAAACTACCAACACGGAAATGGAGACAACTTTATTTGAATCTGTCATATCTGTCTCATCAAATGCGGACTGGATATTACCCTGATCCAGGAATGACGGCTGGTTGATGACACTGAACGTGGGGCTGTCGCAAATGAGTAAACCCGCTTACTTTACAAGGAAGATAAAGGTAAAATCAGAACTTGTATATTTTTGCTAAGACCTATAGTTAAATTAAGCCTTTCTTTTCCAACGTAGCTCAGACTAGTGCTGGTTATTCCCTCGAGTGGCTGGAGGCCGGTTACCTACCGTATGATTAAGGAGGTCTTTACAATTGGCTGGCTTCAAAGAAAACAGGATCACTATAAGACTGGAGTATGAAACAAAGCGCACCATTATATACTGGTTAGCACCAACATTAACCCCCAAGGTGAGTCCTTATTTGAATATTTAGTAGGAACTAACCTGGTAAGTTGCAAAAAAAAAAAAGACATATGTAAGTCCTACAAATCAAGGAGAGCGATAAGATAAGGAAATTCGGTCTCGGGAAGTGAGCATATTGAGGTTGTTAAAGAGTATAAGTACTTATAGCTTTCGTTATTACTAAGAACCTTGACTTGAAAGGCAAAGAGAATAAACTTAGCTCCATAGAGTCATCCAGGCTCTAGGCGGCGCTCTAGATCGGGTTGAATTAAGGCCTAATAAGTCTTTAGTGGGCGCAGTAGCGCAGTGGTTAGTGTGCTGGGCTACTGCGCGAGGGATCCCAGGTTCGATCCCCGGAAAAACACAAATTACATCTTAAAGTTTTTTCTACTGCGCCACCTCTCGCGAACGTCTGACAAACATCCGAGAGTATGACTGTCATGAAAAAGCTTCTCAATTCAGCCATTCGGACTCGGCATAAAATTGTAGGTCCCTTCCATTCGTCCCAAAAATAGAAACGAATGGTTGCGAGAAGCTAGGCCTTGGGTGTTACCCGCCTGTTGCGCCACCTATTTATTTATTTTTTTTTAAGTCTTTCCAGTTAGTTCGAACCTTTGCGCACTGCAAGTTTGTTGAGGTGCTTTTCTACTTGTGCGCATCACCTTGGTTGCCTAATGTTTGGGCTAATTGATTGCTAAATAGGCTCCCTGAAATTACGCCAAAAGAAATTACGCCAAAAAAATAAAATGGAAAAAAGACCAAAATAATTGCGGCGTAATGGTTTTGGCAAAAACGCCAAAAAATGAAAACGAAAATTCACCAGAATGCCAGGAAATTACGCCATATTTTTGGAAAAATAGCCAAAAAGTACGCCACAAAAAGTTTTTTTTTGGCATAATTTCCAAGTTTAGTTTGGAAATAAAACCAAAACACAATTTTTTTGTGGCTTAGATAATTTCCAAATTTAATATGGAAATTAGCTCCAAAATTCGTTGTAGAATAAATTACCCGCTCCGATAGAGTTGTTTAGAGATAAAACTAATGATGCGGGAGGGGGGGGGGGAGGCGGGAGCGCGCGCGGCCCGTCGCTCCGCTCGCGTAGCCGCCAACCGGCCGGCGCGCGGTCGCGGACAGCGCGCTATCGCGGTCAACGCGCGGTCGCGGGCAACGCGTAGTCGCGGGCAACGCGCGGTCGCGCCGCTTCTTTGGACAATTTATATTTCATTTATATTTCAGAGTTTAGCCAGCTAACACATTTAAAACAAACCAATTATAATAACTTTTTTTTATTTAGAGTCATGAATGTAATTTATATGTACATATCACTGTATTAGACGTACACCTGAAGAGTATCTGCGACAATTTCCCGACAGCACGGACATTTATAATTGTCTTCTCCATCAGCCACTGACTGGGCTTGTAATTTGATGTTGCACTCTGAACATACCTTTATATGTTTGCATGGCAACATTATAATGTTTGGGTGTAGCACTTCACAAACTACACATAAAACAACGGTTTCCAACTCTGCGCTTTTCGTCTGGTTTCCTACTTCGTCATCGTCATTATCATCCGAAAAATCTTCACTTTTGTACTGATCACGCGTGATCACACGTGCTTCAAAAATGCTCTTGAAACTAGGTAAAAGCATGTAATGTTATGTTATTTTGCGAAAAAAAACCATACATAGGGAGTCAAAGAATGCAACCTTTTGGCGCTTTTTTCTTTTCTATTAAAAAAAACAACAACTTTTTGGGCGTTTTTTCCTTTTCAATTTTGGAAAAAATACCAAAAAGTTTTTTGGCGTTTTTTCCAAAAAAGTTTTTTTGGCGTTTTCTCAATTTTCTTAAATGGAAAAAAAGCCCAAAAGAGTTTTGGAAAAAATGCCAAAATTAGCGGCACTTGTGTCAAAATATTTGGGCGATTTTTCCTAGTAAAAAATGCCACAAATTTGTATGGAGGTTTTTGGGCTTTTTTTCCATTTTATTTTTTTGGCGTAATTTCTTTGGGCGTAATTTCAGGGAGCCTGCTAAATATCAGCATTCAGCGCAGTACTGAGATTTCTTTTGAACTCCCCTCGGAATCACTTTTACTAGCACTTGACTTGATCATATGCGTGAAATCAGATTACGATTGTCGTCGCTGATAAAATTTCAATCCTGGGTGAAAGTCATCCAACCTATAGCCACCAGTCTCCCACACACTGGTCCGGGATGGATATTTTTTATCGTCGAAGTTGACTTTTGAAAGGCATGAAGTCACTCACTTGAATATTGAAGGGTAGGAAGTAATATGGGTGATTTTTTTAAGAATTTGGTTTTTCAAATATATAAAAAAAATGAAAATTTGAAAAATTTAGTGAAACTTTTATTATGGCTGATAAACCAATTCTTGCCATTTACTTTTTAAATAATATTTCGTGCAAATATTGACCGCGACTACGCTTTAAGTTGTCCATCCGAAATATTCAGTTTTGGCATACTTTTTCCAATATATCGACGGGTATCTCACCAATAACACGAATTATGTTGTCTTCCAAGGCGGTAATAGTTGCTGACTTATCAGTATAGACGAGAGACTTCACATATACCCACAAAAAATAGTCCAGCTGTGTCAAATTGCACGATTTAGGCGGATTGGACAAAGGGGCGTTGCACTTTCCTACAAAAAAAACTAAAGGTTAGATCTGATGTTGTGTACCAATTTCAGCCTTCTACGTCAATTAGTTCTTGAAATGGACCTAGGTACAAAATTGGCTTAGTTGATTCGGACAGATATTGTAGCGAAAGCAATAAGGTTCCTCCATATGGAAATGGTGACAGACAAGTACTACAACCTTCAAACGTAGCTAATGTCACATGAAACTTTGCTAAAGAACGATGGAACAACACTCTCAGTTGTACTATAACTCGTAGCTTGTGACCCGACATTGACGCTAAAAGTTCAAAGATCCTTACATATTACATCTATCAAAAGATAGAAACCAAATGCGACTGCTCGTCGGGGTAGTAACCGGACACTGCATCATTGAAAACATGGCTACAAGACTAGGTATCTTTATAAATGACTTTTGTAGAAGTTGGAGAGATGAAAAAGAAATAGAATCTGTGGAACATCTCTTCTGTCACTGTCCAGCCCTCCAAGAACGCCGCTACTCTTGTATGGAAGCACGGTTCTTTGACGGCTTGGAAGATCTAGCAACGATACCTGTATTAGATTTAAAAAGATTCATCAACAGATCCGTTTTGTTAGATGCATGTTCTATCATGTACCACGAAAGGGTAATCACAATGGGCCTTATTGGCTTCTGGTGTGAAAATTGCATATATAGCAAACTGCCCCTCTAACCTAAAGGACCATTCACATGGGAGCGAACGAACGAATTGATGAAATGCGAACAAACCACTTTGTATGCATTTATAAACAGAAAATTGCACATTTTACTACTCTAAGATGAGGATAATTAATTATTCTATCAAAATTTATTAAGAAAACAAGTTTATTAACAGTTTAAATAACGAAATTTCGAAATCTAAAGTTTTTGCCGTGAACGAAAACACCCTAGCGCGAATTGTCAGTCTATTCACAATCCACATAATTTAAATCGCGTTCCACAAAGTAGCGAATAAAAATTTCGTTCGAACTTAACCTTATTCCAAGAGGAGGTTATCTTGGAATAATAAAATGTGGAATTTTTTGTTTATAAATGCATAAAATGTGGTTTATTCGCATTTCATCAATTCGTTCGTTCGCTCCCATGTGAATGGTCCTTAACCTAAACTAATCTAAGTGAAAAGTGTACATAAATAAAAAGTTTTAAAGTTTTCCGGTAGATGACGCTGAACACAATAATCACAAAAATTATCACTATAGCACTCCATGGTGACAGCTAACAATGAAATTACATTTCTATGTCACAGATACCACCCAAAGACTTCACACTTCAGGCCGATCAGTCTGTCATTCTTTTCAAAACTTTTGTGAGGATCATCAACCCCCATATCAAGGTCCACGTTGGTCAGTTATTGATATCTAAAACACAACACGCACATACGAAAATAACAAGTCTTATTTAAACTCAACAATTTACATTTAAACTGCTTTCCTTGACACCCTGTATGTCATTCAATAACCTTGAGGCAATGAGACCGCTTTTTTCTCAAATAAAAGTTGCAAGAATAAAGAGCTGTGTTCATTTATAAACATTCAATTTATCTTATCAAATCTGAAGTTTTACAAATTAACGAAAACAGAATTATATGCCTCTGAAAGAAAAAAAAAACCGTTGGTCTCTATAATGAGGGCACAATCATGCCAAAAGGGGGCAGGGACTAATGCTTCAACTAAACCAAACGGATGCAATTAACAATTTTATTGCCGACACTTGCTTTACTTATCTGAAATTAAGCCATTAACCGTTGAAAGCTCACATTTTGTATTGACTCTAATCTTGATCCGTGTAATTTCTTCAATTAAACTAAAGCCGTGGCTCAAACCACTTGCTTGGCTTATTCCGTTTTGGTTGGCTTCTTCATCCGCCACTTTGCTGAATTACCATTCTCTACTCAGAGAAACCAGCATTTAACTCTCTTGGCCATGAATTAACTGACATACCTACCAATAATAGTTTACATATAAAATTCCTCTCTATTCTTCAAACTCCAAGCCAAAGTCTATAGATACTATCGTCTTGGCTTAAGTAATTTGTATACGCAAAGATGGATACAAAACAAAAGCCGAAAAGTGGTGAGAAAACACATCAAAAGTAAGTTAAGGTAGAGACAGTCAGCTCAGCTCCTCGCAGTCGTGTTGGTTTGGTTGGACTCAGCTCAGAGTCAGACTCAGTCATCATTTCAAAGTCGTGCTTAAGACGTTCAGTCGCATGCTAGACGTTCGAGTGGAAGGTTCGCTTAAGATCACCCAACTAGTGTGTACTCTGGTCAATCACGGTCGTTAAACTATTTCGAGGGTGTATAACATATACACGAGCTCAGTTTCGTTTTCGTATACTGATTTCGGCTTGAAGAAAGCACTAACACGGGCTTAAGTTGGTTCTAGTGATATAGAAATAAAAAGGTGCAAAGTATGGTGAAAGAGTGATTGAATATACACATTCTCCCCTGCCAAGTGCAAAAAAAAAGTAAATAATACTCGTAGTCATAACTGGGTACCTATCTGGGAAATTTTTAATCGAATAACAACAAAAAAAAAAAAAAGGAAAAGAAGTGTAATAACAGAGCGCAAGAGGGAGAGGTGTACAAAATATCGTATTACGTGATCACCTACGCCCGGCTTTGGAATTGGAATCGGAATACCTATCTGCAACAACAACAACCAAACGCCACGAGATTTGTCTCTAATTCAATCCACCTGGGTCTATACACATAGATACTCGGATTGCAGCACCAGACATCGCCACCACCGTTGATCAGTCGTCCGGACGACGTACATACCGCAAATATTTTTGGTTTTCTATTGCTTTGGTGTTCGTGTGATTGTTACAATTGTTTTTTTTGTATGTACTGCATTTGTTTTCATTTCGTTCGTTCGATATCCCTGGATTAAGTTTCACCATCCATGTGATTAGAGAGACACACACTACACACACATAAAGAACTCAAAAGAGAGAACGACGAGGGAGTAGATCGAAGGAGTACCTGTTTTGTTTGCTGGCGGTCAGAAATTATCATAATTATTTTTGACCTTAAGCTCTGCCTGTTTAAAATGTAAGTGTTTTTTGATGATCTGATCGTTGCATGTACAATAAAATGTATCTAAGGGATGTATCTACATGATTTTTATCACACACCACGAGAATTGGGATAATTTTGAAAAATTATCAATTGATAGGTTCCTATTCATTTGTGTTACTTTCTAAATTGTCGTGTGAAGATTGTTTACAATATTTGTTTTTGAATCATTTGGGATTCGGGGAAGTGTGGGCAGCATTATGCGCTGTTTCGCGAAAGCCCCCAAATAATGACATCGATGTGGGCAATGAGTGTCAATGAACGCGCGCTACAAATTGATCATTTTGTAAGAGGATTTCGACGAGTTCGACATCCGGTAGATGAAGTAGATTTGTCGTTTAAGGAAATTGCGCGGGTGGCTAATGAAGTAGGCATTGTTAAAAGTTTGTCAGCTTTAAAACTTTGTTTGGGCGGGCTTCAATAGCTGGCTTAGTATTTCAACTGTAATAAAAATAGAAAATATCCAAGTTGACGAATTGACCATTGCATCCATTTACCAAGAGAAAAAAAAAAACGTTATAAACTGAGAAAACTTTGAAAAATTTGCATAGGTATACCTACCTTTTTAACTTTCTCGTTTTATTTTGCACATAGGCTCCCTTTATGATGCATACAAGGAATAGGGAAGGATATTTCGAAATTAAACCATTAAAGGGGTAAAAGGGGGATCAAAGTTTGGAAACGTTTTATTTTTGATCTGATTGACTTCAAACTCGTTTTGTGTATTCTATATAAGAAATAAAAAAAATCTATTTCTCCAATTTTGGATATTATGCTTGGAGCCCGAATTATTGCCGATGACCCCTTTTAAGGGGGTCTTTTTCACAAACAACGACAGCCTCCAAACGAATCGACCTAGGCCAATGAAATTTTGTGAGATGACTTCTTTTAACCGTCATCAGGTTGATATTAAAAATGGCCTATATTGGAGGAGCAGTTCTGCCCCCAGTTCACGAAAAATGAAAACGATCGAACACCGTCGTTTCGATACTAGCAGTCTCTGTCTATTGTCACAGATGTGATAGAGACAGCTTTAGTGAAAACGATCAGCGATGCCAAACCTAGCCCAATTGTGAAATTCTAGCACTGTCCGATTCGATCTAGCACTGTAAATTGACCTTTTAGCACTGTGTTTAATTTATATTTTCAAGCATTACACATTTAATTATTGCTGTAAAACTGTTTTTCTGTGAAAGTTTAGTTAATTATTTGAAACTAAAATGTTGTTTCTGTACTTTGTACGTCAAAAACGTCAAAACAGTGTAGATATATAGGTACTAAAGTCGCTTGGTCTAGCCCTGAACTAGCCCTGAAATCACATTTCTGGCTCTAAATCACAATTTTGAGTTGGCATCGCTGAAAACTATGTCGTTTGATCGTTTTTATTTTACGTGATCTGACCCCTGGTATATTATACAAAACCAATTTGTTGTGTACGTACTAATAGGGCCCATACACAACACAGACACGTCGCTGTAGACCAATATATTTTGTTGTTGTGCACATGCCTGGCGCATACCGTCTGTGTCGTGTGTATCCATGTCGAATGTTTGCAGCGATCGTTTGCGTGAACGAGCTAGAACGAGCCAGAAAATGCAGGGCGTAAACATAATTGAAAGCCTCTCGCTTGGAGAAATCGGTTCCCTCATTCAAGTTGTTTGTTTAGTTTTTCATGGATTAATTTTTTGGAGCAGTTTCATTAAATGTCCTTAAAGAAGTCGGCTCGGCAGGCAGTATCCGCCATTTTTCCGACCCGACGACCACGACGAAACGATACAAACAAATGTCTGTCAAGATTATCTGCACAGTGTGTAGCGAAGGCATGTTTGCACAGACTTTGTAACAATAAAGTTAAATAGCAATGCCCATAATTGAGTTTACGATTTACTTAACTTATTCTTTCAAGATCTCGTAAAGTTGCAAAAATCCAGCTCGAAGGACCAAAGACATTACATTTCTATTCTTTGCTATGTCTGGCAATGAATATAATCGTCTGGGCGATATAGTTTTTGGAATATTAATAACCATAATGAGTTCTATACTTATAACTTTAGTACCGAACTACTAGCTCTGTAGGGTTATCGTTGCGACGATTATCTGAAAAGTTATACACGATTAGAACCTGGGAAAGGAATTTCGGAAATTGGGAAAACTGACCTTAAGTTATTTTTCAATTGGCCCACACCTAGAATACCTCTGACAATTATGGGAGAGTGTAAATGCCTTTATTGTTGGCATTAATTTTGATAGAAAATATAGATTTTTAATTAGAGAGCTAAAAGCGCCTCGTCTTTGCTGGCAAGTACGTACTATTTTATTGAAATTTTCTATGACCATTTCGTATAAATGTGGCTGAGTTTTCATTAATACACCTCCCAATTTCCTCTTTTAAGGCGTTGATGGTCGTGGGCTTGTTTGCATAGACCTTTGACTTCAAAAAACCCCAAAAAATCGAATGACGTTAAATCGCAAAATCTGGATGGCCAATTCTGATCGCAAAATAGACGATTACACGATTAGGAAATGACGCATGCAGTAATTGAATTGTTTCTTTGGCTGTATGGCATGTGGCACCGTCTTGTTGAAACTACATGTTGGACACACCCAGGTCTCGTAATTTAGGCACTAAAAACTGCCTGACCAGCCGCATTTTCGAAAAAGAATGGTCCGAAAATGCCTCCAGCCCAAAATCTGTACCAAACAACAATTACTCGTGGGTTTTCTGAACCCCAAATGCAAACATTTCGATGATTAACATAGCCATCAAGATGAAAATGAGCTTTATCACTGAAAATGATTTCGTTCGAAAATTGCCGACTGTAGGTAGCTAACAAACCTTCATTATTTTAAAAAAAAATTGCTTAACAATGAAAATACGTTGTTCTTTGGTATAGCGGTCCATTTTTACTAGCCCCGAACTGTCAGCTGTCACACTGTTATCTTTTTTTTTGAATTGTGGGACCATTTAAACATTTACACTTAAACCTCATACCTGATGTTGTTTAATTGTCGTCTCGCGGTCGCTTTCCTTTTCTCCATAGACTAAAAGTCTATTTTGGATGCATCCATGCCGAACTTTCGTCAATCGTCTAGGACAAAAAAACACTGTCAACTAAACTTAACTTTACTGCACATCCCGTTTTGGTGGTAGTTTAGAATTGAAATTAAAATTTTCATAGCACCGACCAAAAATGATTGTTCACGTGACATTTCGTACTTATTTCATTAAATTGTTTGATAGACGTAATGACACTTGCGAAATTTAAGAAATGTTCACCTTTTTGCACCATGTCTCGTTGTTTTACTACCAAACTGGTTGTCAAGTAAAGCATAAACTTATACGTTTCCTACTGTGTGCAGTTTTTATCTCCCCATGTGCTATAAACATTAGCTAAAGTTCGATAACCCTTCCGATACCTATTAAAAATTAATATTGTTTAATTAAGAAAGCAACATTCCCATAGGTACTGTCATGGTGTAAATTGATTACTGGTTAACACCCCTGAAAGCCTGTCTTCGGCAGGTAATTGTAAAAGTCAACAAACCTTGTCAACACAAAATGCTAGTTATATCAGTACTGAAAGTATTTTTTCCATTAAATATACCATCCCAAGACTAAAAGCCGTTACTTGTTTTAAACAAGACTGTGTAGTAGGTACCTACTTATTAATTTAGATACCAATCACATCGCCAGCTAACATGTCATATTTCTGTAAAAAAAAATAATACGTTCTCATAAAAAATTAAAACACCAACAAGAAAAGTGTACAAACCAGCAACAACAAAATAATAATTAGAATAACCCACCTATCCCACCATCAAGCCAACAGCGCAACGTAATGATCAATTATGTTCCATTCTTCCTCTTCTTTACTCTGGCATTCATGCTAAATTTGCATTTAATTGCAATCTTTTCTTTTTCAAAAGATACGAGTACGACTACAAGTACTTTACGTCAAAAGCACAGCATATATGCCAAATTGTTGTGTTACATTTGAAGCACTTTTTCCATGTGCTGCGCTGCGCTGCTGCGACTCATGCCATGACGTAAGACTGCATGGAATTTTTCGCTATTATTTTGTGCAATTTGCAATAAATTTTGAAATGGAATTCACCATGGAAAACGACCAACGCAACGGAGATAGTGGTAGACTAAACACGAAAAAGACTTAAAGCAAGAAGAAGAGAGCGAAAACATCATGCAAAAGGTTCGTGTGCGCCGCGCACACATTAGGCTTAGACGTTAGAGTTAGACCCGCATTATTCCTTTTGGAGCTCGTGTTCATCTACTACAAAGTTTAGCGGCGCGAGGTGTTACAGTGTTCAACTAGACCGCAGATGCAGGTAACCACCAAAAATATTCGCGCAGATACACTACACACTCTTTGTGTGTTTGCAAAAATGTGCACAGTTGTTGCACCATTGAGAGAAAAATAAGAATTCCATTGTATTTTTTTTAATGGGTCTTGCACGTCACTAGATGGGGCTACTGTGTTGCGGTGTTTGATAGATGAGTGCCACTGTGCCAGTTAGGATCAGAGATTTTATGGGTGGGTGGTAGCCTACTTTCAGTGACATTGGTGTCCAGTTTAAATAAATTGTAGGAACTCACAATGGCGGACATTTCCATAAAAAATTATCAATTGTGACCGCCAAAATATTTAAGTTGAAGATTAAAAATGATTAGTGGTATAAGGCCCATTCTTGATATTTGATGTTTACATGTCGGTTCGCAGACCAACTCTTTCGTTTTGCACAGCTTAATGGAAATAAATATTTGAGAGAATATATGAAGTATGCAGTCAGTATTCTTCTTTCTTTATCGGCGGGCTTTTATGATCTAGACTGAAGGGATCATAACTCTCAGAATTTATTTCGGGCACGCTTTTGGGACTCGCGGACCTAGACGAAGACGGTTGTCTACAGTACCTACTCTCAATTCTCAAATGAGCGTTGTTACATTGTTTTGGTGTCAGTTTGACAGTCGTCAAGGATTTAACACTGCCACTTGAATGACTAAAATATCTAAAAGTCGCATCGAATTTCCTATGGCGTTGTATGTCAATTCCGTTTTGACATTTGTGATTGTGAAGCAAACGGAATTATAATTTCTGTTAATAAGCAGCGGGACGCTTTAAGGACTATTCACATGAGAGCGACCAACTATACCTACTAAGTTTTGACAGTCCTTCCACATGAACACTTTTCTTGATCGCGGCAATTCGCGAATTTCAGTCAAATTGATGACTGAAATTCGCGAGCTACGAGCAATTTCTCATTTGAGGTTAAGTCCGAACGAATTTTTTATTCGCTAGTTTGTGGAACGCGTGTGCGCAGTAGCGCAGTGGTTAGTGTGTTGGACTGCTGTGCGAGGGATCCCAGGTTCGATCCCCGGAAAAACACAAATTACATCTTAAGGTTTTTTCTACTGCGCCACCTCTCGCGAACGTCTGACAAACATCCGAGAGTATAACTGTCATGAAAAAGCTTCTCAATTCAGCCGTTCGGACTCGGCATAAAATTGTAGGTCCCTTCCATTCGTCCCAAAAATAGAAACTCACACAAAACGAATGGTTGCGAGAAGCTAGGCCTAGGGTGTCTACACGCCTGTTGCGCCACCTATTTATTTTTTTTTTTAGTTTGTGGAACGCGGTTCAATGTTGTGGATTGCGAATAAACTTTGACAATTTGGGTCAAAGTTGTTTAAAAAATTGATTTCTTAATACATTTTGATATTCTTGGAATTATGAAATGTGCAATTTTCTGTTTATAAATACTTAAAAAGTTGTTTGTCCGCATTACACCAATTCGTTCGTTCGCTCTCATGTGAATGGTTCTTTATTCCTGAATTTTATAATCGTCAGGCTGTTTTTAATGAACAATTTGTCAATCATTTTGACGTAATGTGGATTTCACACAGGTTTTCCCGCGCGCGCGGCCTCTACTCTTTGCGTAATGCGACCTTTAGAAACTGCAAAAACGCGCGGCGAAATAAGCCCCTGGAAGTCTTCGTATATCTCGTTTGGTCGAATATATTGCCGCTGTTGTTGGAGATGTCGTCGAGGCTCTATCGGCATCGATCAGATGACGTGCTATGCAATTTTCCATTGTTATTGTAAGCATACGTCTCTGCAGCGCATTTTTGTGAAAGACTTTATTTTTCTGAAAAAAGTGCAGCCAGTCCATCAGCTAATGCGTGTTGATCATGAATCGCGTCTAACCTACGTTCAGGCCCTCTTAAATTTCAATAACAAGTGAAGAATTTTGCGTCAGAAATAATCATAAGGACTTGTTCTTCTTGGACCTCTTCTATAGCAACATCCGTCAAGGAGTAGAGGTACATCCATCAAGAAGTGGACAAGTTCTAAAAAGTTCGTTGGAATTGAGTTTTACTTCACCTATTCAATTTCCTTTAACTTTCTACTGCTATCGTGCAATCCGCCGGAAACGTCTCCTTATCGACATGTTTTTGGGAAAGCTTGTTTCACTGTCAAACGGCTGTCTTTCATTTGTCAATACAAATCTGTGTAACTGCATTCGTCGTCGGGGGCATATGAAAAAAGTTTGTTTTAAAAGTGATTTGTATAAAAAATAAAATTGTTTAATAAATAGCTCTTTTTTTTTGGGAAAATGTGATGAGCGGTGTTCTCAGAGAAGAATACGAGACAGGTTAAAAGGAGCAATGATTTGTTCCATGGAACTTCCGGATGAAATGTGCTTTTTGCAAAGATTATTTTTCGGTTTTATTAATAAAGTTCAATATTGCACAGATTTATTACGAATTTGCGGCTTAAAACAATTTTCACGACTTGCATATAGCAACCAAGCCAAGATATAATTTTGATGCGTCTGAGATATGTCATTTTGTTGGGGAAAAATTCGATTTGAACGTTTTCAACGATAGAGTGGAATTCAATCAATTGACATTTATAAATTAGCAAAATGGCAATGGCCGTATTCACAAATCTAGTTTGGTAAGTGTGACAGCTCTCAAAATTCATGTTGCTAAGTTTTCATTGGGCAAAACTGGTCACGTGATCAGTTTTTTCAGTTGACGTCTTTCTTCGCAACACCGACCAATCTAGTCAAGAATTTCTCGACTTACTAGTAAGTTGACGTCTATTTCTAGCAACATTTGTGTTTGACATTTCGGTTCGCGTTGACGCAAAATTTTAAAAGTTTTATTTTAATTCGGGAATATTTAGTTAAAAAGTTAATACAAAGGTCCTAGCGTTTAGTGAATATCTCAAGATATATCTTATCTTTTAGCTAATACTTATCCAAATCTAGGGATATCAAAATGAAAAGTATAGCCTTAATAGTTTTTCAACAGGACGCGGGAAAGTGAACATTTTTTTTTGTTTTATACCAAGAAAGTGTGGCAAATGTGATACTTTCACACGTCCTGTTGGAAAACTATGAAGGCCATCACTTCCATTTTGGTATCCCTAGATTCGGATAAGAATTAGCTAAAATATAACATATATCTTGAAGTATTGGTTGCTCGGTATTCGGTATTTTGAGCTCAAGTGTATTCCGTTTTATTGTTCAAGAAAAGTTGCATTGTTATAGAAAAGTGACTTGAAATTAAAAACTAATGCGTGAACCACTTCAAGATATATGCTATCTTTTAGGTAATACAAATCCGAATCTAGGGATACTAAATTCAAAGCGATAGCCCTTAAAGTTTCTCAACAGGACGTGTGAAAGTGAACTTTTTTTTTGCTTGATACCAGAAAATGTGGCAAATGTGATACTTTCACACGTCCTGTTGGAAAACTTTAAAGGATATCGCTTTGAATTTGGTATCCCTAGATTCGGATTTGTATTACCTAAAAGATAGCATATATCTTGAAGTGGTTCACGCATTAGTTTTTAATTTCAAGCCACTTTTGTATGGGTCGTCCCAAGTGGAACTAAAAATATTTTGCAGATAGTTGAATAAAAAACCGAAAAAAAGAACGAAAGTGATGACCCAAACAAAGCACAAAGGAGTGCTATGTGCATTGTATGCTCTTACGGAATTTTGCATCAAAATTTGGACAGGTAAATACAATTAGTAGATACAATAGAGCACTTAAAATAAAATATACCTAACAATTTCAGACAAATGCATCGCTTCCCGCTATATGGACCAAGTTCTAGCAACTCATTACCAGTTTGGTAAGTGTTTGAAAACTTATGCACAATATACAGTTGGAAATCTATTGTATTAATCTTTGACTTTGGTATAGGTTTGCAGTTAAGGATGGAGAGGAAGTAGACGATTTTGATCAAAAGAACTCAGTCCGGAGGACATTCAAATGTTTGAGGAAGAAAATAGGTCTCTCAGAAGATGGGAACAGATCGAGAAAAATGTATTTGATATTGCCCAGTTGCAGGACATCCTTACAGAAAAGGTTTTTGTTTTTTATTATCCGTATGTATGGTATTTGACACCCTTTATCTTTCAGGTGTCTATGCAAAAGCACAACACCGTGATAGGGACAACAGAAAATGAAAACGATGCTATTGAGCAAATTAAGCAAGCGATTCAGAGATATACTGGTCTCCGACTTTGGTCGTTATTCTATTTGCTAGTCATGTCATTCAATTTGTTGTTTTTAGATTGGTATTACGATTAAAAAGAATATGTAAAAACAAATTTAAGAATCTTTTGATTGGAAAAATATGGGTTAGACACAAATTCAGTCCACAATTTTGACGACGTTAACGACGGTTAACGACGGAGCAACGAGATTACCTACCAGCAAACATATACGTACAATACAATGCACCCTTTACAACCTTTATATACTCGTTAACAGGAGGAAGACAAACCAACGATCTTTGCGCAATAAAATCATTTATATTTTTGTATTCTCTATTAAACATATTTAAACAAATTGTTTATAAAGGTAGTAGGTAGTTCTTATAATTAAATTGTTAATCTTCTTGTGTTTCGTTGACTAGGGTGGGTCAGGACAGTTTAGTCTGGTACGCAAACCGTGTTTCCGAATCGTTGAAGATGGTAGGGCCTGTATCTGCACCTCTGTGTAAATGATTAAGTATAAAGTGAATAGTTAAGTTCAATGAGAAACGGAACTTACATCAATTTGGTCCTATTTCACTCCTTCGATAATAAAGTGGATTCACACCAACGGCCACCAGTTCATCAATGTTAATCCACGTTAGTTGAACGAAACACTGCATACAAATTACAAAATTTTAGTTAACAGAAAGTCCACTCAAATGCAAACATTACCTGGTAGATTTTTTGGAATTGCCACATTGTATAGGTATGGTGGGTGCCGTGTATAATTGCAAAGCCAAGTGGTGCTTGTAGTGTTTTCACTCTACTTCATACAGATGTTAGGCAGCATGTTCCAGCTGCTAAAAAAAAGCTTCAGACTTGAAAATGTCAACCAGGTGGGTGGTGTCCTTGATGTACTTGCCAGCTCCAACTGGGTGGGAGTGGTCTATGTTTACGAGGGACAGTATGCTGAACGCATCGACTGTTATTAACTTTCACAGAACAGTAAAGAAAAGTTTTCCAAGACCATGCAATTCCTTCCATAGATGCATGCTCATTACTGACAATGGTTTTCTCGTGGCAGGTGCGTGTTCCATATCCCACATTTCAATGATACCATACTTTCTGGAAAAAACACAGTTTAGTATTCTTGACGAAATCACTTTTATATACGAACCTTTAAAGCCCGAGTTTTTCAAGGATTTTCTTGTATGCAAGGCATTCATCGTGGTGGGGCTAAATTGTAAGAGCGAACATTTTGGATTTTTGTACGAATCTTCTTCTTGATTTTCTTTTTTTATTTTTATTGTTTTTTTTATTGCTTGATGGGTATAAATTGGAGAATATTTGTAAAATACAACTTTTGCTGCCAAAATCCAATATCTGAAAAAAAAATTGTGACGTTTATAAAAACAAAAAAAAAATCACAATTGTCAAGAAGTGACATACCGACAATTCAAGTTAGTTTTCGCATTCACGGCAATTTGAATCCAGACAATTCAAGTCGACTTACCTTGACTAGATTCGTGAATACGGCCAATGACAAAATACAGTGCTGCCAAAAATACTCATTTCAAATAGATTTATCTACGAAAGTACTAGAACGTATACATTACAATAATAATAAATAAATTCTTCTAAATAATTTCAATCTTAAACAATACCATTTTCAAAACATGATTGGAAAAACAACTTGAATGCCTTAATAAACATTTTAAAAAATGAATGAATTATCCTAGAGAAATAAGGTCATTCATTACGGCCTAGATTGCTTAAAACGATTTGTCAAAATAATTCTATCATTAGTAACGTCACGCAGTAATGCCGAAGTGTGGTTCAACTCAAAATAAAGGTAATTAAATTGTACTACCTTTCTAATTACTTTATATGTATTTTCATTTATACAATCGGCTATCACTAAAGATGCAAAGATGGCCAATGAAACGCCCCCAACTTCAAATTAAAGCGCTAATAAATTGATTTTGTAGGATATTCCGTTATTATATGTTATGGTAAACAAAATTCCACTCGTTTTAGCTCATAATCACATATTGCGTCAAAAATACTGTCTGAAATATAGGTACACGAAATGAATACTACTTATATTTGCCAAGCAAAAAATATTCAAATAAATGTTGCCTTCAAAAAATAAAAAAAATAATCACCATTACGTAAGATGGGCGTTGATTTCATTTTCGATTTGGCTACAAATTGCTTGAACGTGCAGTGACTGTTAAAAATTCTTGCCGCTATTTTGATGATGAATATAATTTAATAAAAATTTCAAAAACCACAAAATTCACACAAAACAGTATTATTCATCCCGGAGCGAAGAAGCTATAACATCCCGGAGGAATTTTCTTGATTCACCACTTCTTTTAGAGATATATATAAACAAAATGATGATCTCACGTGTTTTGTATTTGATTGAAAAGATATACCTTGTAATATGGTCTTACATTTTATTCTTCAAAGCAAGTTAATTAATTTTTTGAGATTGGATTAACAATCACATCTCATCTTGATGTTGTTAACCTTTTTCGAGGGAGAACAAGTTGTTCGAAAATCTTGTTCACACAAATGTGATTATTTAAATTCATTTCGAATTTGGAGAATATTAATAATTTAACCTTAATACGGCTTGGGAGGAGGGGAACTAACGTCTTTGCGAGGGTGTCTTTATTCATAGACTATAGCTGACGTTTGTTGTTCTTGCTGTTAATCCATAACCAGCAGCAGATGAATTGAGATCAAGAATACGATTTAGATGGAACCTTGAATTTTTTAGGGCTCTAAATGACCGGACAGAAACCAATGGATCTTTTCTGAATCTGGGCCTTTCGTTGTTTCTTCTGGAATATTGCAGTGTCTTCCAAGACGAAATTATAGCTATTCGTCAAGAATTAAGCGTGGCTGGCGATTAATTCGGTATCACAAAGGGATATCGTCATATACATTGATAGCCAAGCTGCAATCAAATTCTTAATACCCAGCGAAATGAAGCGGTGGAAGATTGATTAAAGCTGTATAGATGAAGAGGAGGTTGAGTCCATCACTTACTTTCTTTGCAGTTGTCCTGGCCTAGCCAATTTAAGAAAGACTAACCTAGGAAATCATTTTCTCAATAATCTTAGTGATGTAGGTAAAATCATCGCCAATAACATTCTTAGCTTTATATAACCGGCAGCAAATGGTTTACATGAGTAGCTGCTACTTCAGTTTGGTAAAACAATTGTGTTCAAAACTACTAACTTAAAGGACAAAATGTATGCTCTACAAAACCCTTATCCTATCAGTTCTGTGTTATTGCGCCAAGTGCTGGACGATAATTAAGAGAGCAGAGCTAATACTGGGCTCCTTTGAAAGATAAACATTTCGGCGGATCTTTGATCCAGTGTGCCAAGAGGTCGAATGGAAGAGAATATACAACCGCGAACTCTATGAGCTGTACCAACATGTGGATGTAGTCCAAAAAGCCAAAATACGTCGACTACGTTGGCTCGGCCACATCGAGCAAATGGACAATAATGCTCCAGCAACGAGGATCTTCGAATCCCAGCCCTCAGGTTTGAGAAGACAAGGAAGATCGAACCTCCGTTTTAAAAACAAAGCCATCGCAGATGCCAGAATGCTTGGTCTGGACAATTGAAAGCAGCGCACAGAATGGAAGGATGCAGCATCTCAGGCAGAGACTCTTTACAGGAGCCCATTAAGGAAAGGAAGGGAAGTCCCTTCAAGTTGGTGCCGGTTTTTCGAACAAAACCGTTAATTTGTTTGAAAATTACCTGTAGAAAAAAAATAGCAGAATTTGAGCTTCCGAATGTGATCGTTGAGATGTCAGACATTATAAGTCTTGTGATTCTATAAGGATGGGACTATGTATGAGTACATACCACACAACACCAGGCGTATTTTTTTTGAGAATCTATAGTTAGCTCACTTTTACTTTTACATGTAAAACTTTTATACTCACTTTTGGTTTTGTTATACTCACTCAAAAAAATACGCCTACTATTGACATTTAACTCTATTGTACAAAATCTTCTCTAGGCGCTAAATTTTGAGATTGAGATTTGACATCAGTTGACCACCAAGATTATTTTATTGAATTTGTTCTTGTAATCGGTGTGCTAAAGATCGTGTCCATCTCAAAGAGTCTTCCAATTTTTTGAGCCACAATATACAAGCAGCAATGTGCCAAAAAGCCCTCGAAAATCTCACAAGAATCGATGTTTCGCAAAAACTGTCACTTGCGATGTTTTACGACAGCGAATATTTCAAATTGAGGCAACAAGCAATAAGCAACTACCAATTATTGTCTATAAGCAATACGCAACTTTATTTTGATCTATTCTTACATTGAAGCAACATTATTGCCAACAATTTTTATCTTTTAGGGATATTTTTCGACTATTTCTAGGAATTTTATATAAAAAACTGGATCGTGCAACATATTTTCCAAAAATTAATAAGACGAATACACTCGTCGATGATGTAATTGTATTCCATCCATAGCTCGTATCTGCATGAGTATATGTGGGTCAATGATGATAATTGTTACACAAAAAAACAATCATTTTTTGTCATGGACATCTTGTGAATCTCGGATTCCATTCATCGAAACTAGTTGACGATAGTTGTCTGGTATAGTTGCTTAAATGCGATCAGTTCTTCGTTTCTCTGCATCCTCTATTGCAAATACGGCCAAAGCGTTTAAAAATGCAGAAGATTGATCAGACCATATGAATTCGATCTCTTTCTCTATATGTTCTATTCTTTCCCTGTTAACTGGAGACAAACTATCCGCATTTAAATTTTTATACTGCAATAGTTTTGATCTAAACACATCAATGTATTTTCCAAAACTTTTAAATAAGCGAATTGCTGAATATGTCATATATAGACTAATCACAGCCATATTCGATTTCTTGAATGCTGAGAACATATTCAGTAAGTTATCAAAAGGAACAACTTTAATGGCATATGTAGAGATTAGCCATTTTAACATTTCTGAAAACAATTCCTCATCTAATGTATAAATAGCTTCACATAACTCATGCGTTTCAGTAGGAGTGACATTGTTTTGCTTTAAAGTGTTTGCAATGTAATTACTCGCTTTCATCACAATAATTTCGTATATCCTTTTGATTATAATTGTCGCGTGTTCCTCTAATTCATTCGTACAATTGTAGTGATGTAATATATTCACTTTTAATAATTTGATATGTTCGATACATTCAAACACTTCATTTTCGGTGGGAGCTTGTGCTGTAGCAGATGCATTGTTGGGTTCCATGTTTTTGTTTGGAATTCTTGCACTTTTAAAAATCTAAAGACGAGTATGTTATTAATTTTTAAGATTAACTTTTGTATGGAAGTAAATAGCTTACCCTGTAGACAATCAATGCTGATAAATGAAACGAATCATTTCAGTAGTTCGATTCAGCTAAGAGAACACTTTCCAACTAAAATGAGTAAAAACATCTTGCAGAATACATTCTGCACAAATACGATAATAATACGGTAATGAAATAAGATAAGATAAGATAAGATAAAATAGTAGGTACTTGTTCGATTTTGAACTGAAAAAAAAGACAATCACCCCCATTGTCGTCATCGTCTGGCGGCATTTGTCGTGTCGAGTCGTTTGGAATTTGGTATTGCGTAACTTAAACTCTCTGAACTCTCACATTCCACATACAATCCACAAAGTATGACACATGTGGTTTGACATTTCAGTCGACGAATTTATATTTGGTCTGGTGTTTTGTATGGGACTTGGTAAATTATTTAATAAAACAAATCAAAAATTAATAGTGTTGAGTTTCTTTTTTTGAAAGCAGTGACAAGAAGAAAACTAGAAAAAAGAGCTGGTAAAGTTAAGGAAGAATTTCCTTCGGAACCAAATCGAATCCATTGGATTTGCCCGACGCGACGTTAAGTGAGTGGTAGAAATAATTTAAATTGCAAACATTGTTTTAATAAAAATTATTTTCAGATTTAAATTGTATTTTAGACTATCGAAGGCATTCCAAGACAATTCAGAGATAAGGCTATGTCGTCCCATTGCCGATTAACATCACTTTTGTTAGGCCTTCGTGAATGATTTTGCCAAAGGAATATTTTTCTGCATTTCGTTCACTAAAGGACCATTCACATGGGAGCGAACTAACGAATTGATGAAATGCGAACAAACCATTTTTATTCATTTATAAACATAAAATTGCACATTTTACTACTCCAAGATGAGGATAATTAATTATTCCATCAAAATTTATTAAGAAAACAAGTTTATTAACAGTTTAAATAACGAAATTTCGAATTCCAAATTTTTTGCCGCGAACGAAACACCCTGGCGCGAATTGTCAGTCTATTCACAATCCACATCATTTAAATCGCGTTCCACAAAGTAGCGAATAAAAAATTCGTTCAAACTTAACCTTATTCCAAGAGGAGGATATCTCGAAATAATAAAATGTGGAATTTTCTGTTTACAAATGCATAAAAAGTGGTTTATTCGAATTTCATCAATTCGTTCGTTCGCTCCCATGTGAATGGTCATTAAATGTAGAAATTGTCTTTTATTGGTGCCAAGGCAAACATCACTTTTTCCAAAAAGGTACCATTGGTTTTCTGGCAATATCTCAGAGATGGTAACACCTAGGATGATGCTGGATAGAGGATCGTCGCCGCGACAAAAGTCGTTTATTTTTAGTCGTCAATACCAAACAGTTGACAACGACAATAGGGGTGAATTTTTATTTTAAGAAAATGTCTGTACCTATACTCATTCCATGTGACGATATTTTTTCTGCAGTAAAAGTGGAGAAAGTGTGGGCGCAGTAGCGCAGTGGTTAGTGTGTTGGACTACTGTGCGAGGGATCCCAGGTTCGATCCCCGGAAAAACCCAAATTACATCTTAAAGTTTTTTCTACTGCGCCACCTCTCGCGAACGTCTGACAAACATCCGAGAGTATGCCTGTCATGAAAAAGCTTCTCAATTGAGCCGTTCGGACTCGGCATAGAATTGTAGGTCCCTTCCATTCGTCACAAAAATAGAAACTCACACAAAACTAATGGTTGCGAGAAGCTAGGCCTTGGGTGTCACCCGCCTGTTGCGCCACCTATTTATTTTTTATTTATTTAAAAGTGGAGAAAGACAGTAGCGAGTTTTCGATTACTAATTTAAAACAATTATTAAAATATATAATATCATTGACATACATACTATACATGGACTGCTAGTGAAATGTCAGTTTCATACCTGCGAGGAAAAATGAAGCAAACATAAGCACTAGCAAAGCAATAGCCCTTTTGGTTCAGTGCGGTGAAAGTAGGCAACAGGTTTGAACCTCTGCGCGCCATTGCTATTTTTTTTTACATAGAACACAGTGCCATCTATTGAAGAATTTATTCAAATTATTTCGAACGTTCTATAACAGATGACACACTCAGCACTCAAACAAAATCGCACGAATTGGTCGATGACATTTGAGTGTTTTCGCTTCTCTCTACCGTGAACCAAAAGAGCTAGTGCTTATGTTTGCTTCAACAAAAAATTGGTTGCTAGCAGTCCATGTGCTATCACCTTTACATTATTATTATTGACAGCTACATGCGCTATTAAGCTTCATTTAAGTTTAAACCAGCTGATCATTTTGGACACCTAAAAATACTTAACTCAATCTCAAATTCTTTCCCTGACATTATGGTTAGGAAAAAAGTTTTGAGAAATTATTTGAGGAAATACAATGGGCCGATACTGGTCCCAAAAAGTATACACCCCTGTCGTAAAATCCATCTATTCGATTTCCTTTTATTTTATACTACTATCGTGGAATCCGCCGGATTCCATGCTTTTTGTCAATAGAAATTTGTGTAGCTCGTCGGAGGCAAATGAAAAAGTTTCTTTTAGAAGTGATTTAAATAAAAAAAGTGCATGTAACTTTCTTGTTTATTGAGAATTTCGCAGAATCTCAGAGTAATTTTAGCAAATTTTACAATTAAAATCATACCCACTCAAGATGTACTCATGTAACTGAACCCTTGTTAATTTATTACTTTTAAATTTCACCCCAAACTGACACTTTAAGGAGGCAAGTAGGCGAAGAATTTCGAATTATATTGCCACTGAAGTTTTGGCCTTTACAAAAATATACCTATGTGATCGGGATTTGGGTAATCGTTTTTGAGAAATGTTCATAAAGCGGCTATAAAGGAATAGCTCTCCAAATCCCAGTAAGTATGCACAATGGGCAGTTTCTTTTAAGAATCTGAGAATGAGTAGCGGGTCCATGGTTTGTATATCCATAGCTGTTATCTGGTACTTGTGCAGGTGTTTGATACTTCAATGGGTCAGTGTCCCACAAGATTCTAGAATGTGATCTGGGGTTTCTGCATTCTCATCGCAGAATCTGCAGAGACCTTCTTCTGATAAACCCATTTTCCTCAGATGTTCCTTCAGTCTGCAGTGTCCCGTTAGGAGACCTGTGACCTGTGAGGATTCTTAGGTTGTTTTTGCTTAGATGAATTCATGCTTTGAATCTTTTTAGGTTATAGTTCCCTAGAACAACTCTTCTCGTAGGGTGTGTTCCCCTACGCAGTAGAACGGTTCAGGTCCTATGAATGGCTCCACTGCTCCCTGTCTTACCAGAGATTCCAAAATGTATGTTCATTGCACAATCGACAAGAAAAACATAAATATTAGTCTAATCCTCTGTCCCGCAATGATCTCACATACACATCCCTTGAACGCAAACACATTACACGATCGTCTATATCCATCGATCGTGCCCAATCCAATTATGGTGCGGCCGCAAGTAAACGCTCTCATAACCAGGTTTTTATTTAACCCAAACAAGCGCATTTAGCACCTATCTCTTTTGCGTAAATACTCCAATTTAAACCCGGCTATGGACCATTACCAGTTATGAGTGACGATGAACGGTCCAGTGTCAACACTAAGTCACACTAAAATTTCTCAATTAACGCAACAGGCACTAGGCACATATCCAAATAGAAATTACAAATTTCTCAAGTGCTAGTTTTAGAGTCCCTTTTGATTACGGGTTACCCGCAAACAACGAATGCACACGCGCAAACATCACATTCATCGCATACTCACACGCAGCATACGGACTTTCACTATAGATGGATAAGCTAGCTAGCCGCACAAGACCAATACAGCTAACGCAATTTTTCTTTGGATTTGATTTGGACGCACCTATATTTCTTATTAACAACTTTCCAAACTTTTTGTCTGATTTTTTTTTTGTGTGTATTGCTTCGCTTTTTCATTCGCCTTATTATTATTATCGATTGCGTTATATTAACAAATAAAATATGTATATACGCACGCACATAAGTAGTTGTTAAGTACCTACAATTTTGCTGTCAAGTTGTCGTACTTATAGCCAAGTGACAGCAGCAGCGGCGCGTTTATAGCTATAATCCACAAAATGATAAGACGCTTTCTTTTCGAGAATAACCAGCAAAATTAGAATACAAATAGATACATCCAATTCAGAGCCAATACGAGTAGATATCTTGTTCAAGATTCCGGAATTTTGTTTGGAAATTCTCGTATTCAAATGAAGCATAATCTGCATTCACACATATTTTTGTTGTAGGTATCTGCAGCTTCGAATGGGAATTTAGTTTAAATAAATTAAACCGGGACCGAGGCAAAGGCAAAGGCAAAGGCAGGCGGCCTAATTTCACTCCACTAAAAATGCATATTTTGCACTTGATATTTGTGAATTTATCAATATAAATGTAGAACGACGACGAAGTGTCGTTTTTTACATACTAAAGATGGCAGAGAGCAGTTTGAAATGGATACGAGCTGAATGGATGTGCTCCCAATAGATACTGCATTAAGTTAGGTACTCACACTCAGATATGATGTAGATGAGTTCTGAAAGGAAAACAAATCTGCGTATCTAAGCAAAGATGAGAGAGAAATCTTAGAGATATCATACGTCATACATTCATAAATGAAATGGAATAGAAAGGTATAAGATAGGTAATACTATAGGTTGGGCTTTTTGGGATATCGTATCTATTTGTTACCAAAGGATGTTACGCTGCTCACTGAGTGAGTCTAAGCTTCGTTATTGCAGTCCTGTCGACGAAAGGGGCTCCTAGGTGGAGTATTCTTGAGACAGAACAGAAGATCATGAAGAATTTTCTTATCATTCTCTTCATTTCTGAAACTCCTACAAAAGTCGTTTGAGGGAAGGTTTTTTTTCTGCATGGAATGTTTCGACGTCCTGAATGCTTACCGGCTAAAACTACTTCCATGACCGAACAGATAGATGTTTGTGGAACCGCGGGCCGTCATGTGTACCTATTACTTCGCTGGATTGGTATAATAAAAGACTGACTTTTTATAGCCGCTTCAGCTATTGTTCAAACTTTGGCGCTCTGAATGCTTAAGATCACCGATGCGTTACTTACAAAACTTATTTACGTATACGACATGATTTTTACGACATTATCGATTGTCAATACGCAATTGGCTACCGTAGAGCGATCGTATCGTTTTCAGTGTTTTCAAAAACGGTTTTGCAATGTAAAGAGATGGGGATGGTTGCTGCTATCCGCTTTTGAAGATATAATAATAATTTTTAGTGTCCAGGTTAAGTCTTGGCAATGACGAAAATTTTGCATTTACCTACAATTATCTATTGCGATTGTCAAAATATTTAAGGTTAAAAATGATTATTTTTAAGGCCCATATTCTCTTAAACAGTAAGAGATTGAGTTAGATAAAAGTTTGCATCGCTATGTTTCCCCTTAATCCATCAATTGATGCGTGAATCCTCCCTTTAGCAATTTGTTCGATTGTTGATGACACGTTGCGATACTGTGATTGGTTTTGGTTATTTCATTTTCCGTCGCCCATCCCGCCATTTCGAACTCTCTGGCTTTTGGATTTTTCCAACACCTTCCACTACTGCGAAAGTGCGAATTGAACATCTGATGTGATGGACTGATTTAGTTCCCCGGACGTAGGACATAAATTCGAGCATAGTTGACAAAGTGCAATCAAACCTAATCACCCTATCGGAAGATGTTATAATTTTTGCAAACGGCATCGTACGTCAATCATATTTTACATTTGTGAACAGGACAACTGCAGTATACAAACAGACAAGCAATGGAGGGCTATACTCCGCAAGAGCGTGGAATAATTGTGTCGACCAATAATCGGTGGGTGGTGTTAGCGCAGCGTGCATTTGGAAGTCGATTTTCTAATCGTGTCGCGCCAACTGGGCAAACATTCCGGCGCTTAGCTACTCGATTCGAACACACTTGAATCACAGGAGAACATCCAGGGCGTGGCCGCCACCGGACTGGTCGTTCGGTCGAGAATATCGCATCTGTGGCTGCCGATGTCGCTGAAAACGAAGACATATCAACCAGACGACGCACGCACGGGGCACAGAATTGGGCATCAACCAGACGGACCCTATGGACGGACGGACGAATTTCAGTGAAAGACTTCTTACTGCCGGAATTGGATGCTAGTAAACGGCATGTAGCAAGCCAAATACGTATGTAACACTGGCGTCATTTTTACGTCAGCGTATGATCCCAACCCAATGGCTACATGCCGTGTACAAGCTCTCTTTGTGCACTCTCTGTTGACGTCGGAGCTACATACGTATGTGGCTTGCTAGCACCTTTACACATTTTCCCGTACAAAGTGCAAACAGTTACAGTGCACCCGTTAATGCCTGTTGACCGTCAGTCGTGTGTGAATTACTGTCAAGTAATCCTCAATATCAGCAACTAAGAGGACGATTTTCTGTTGAAAATCATCATGAACGACGAGGCGCATTTCCACTTAAGCGACTACGTGAATAAGCAAAATCTTCGTTTCTGGTGCACTGCGAATTCGCGTGTGATGCACCAAGAGTCATTACATCCACTCAAAGCCACTGGTGTGGTGCGGCGTTCACACGGAAGGAGTGATTGGGACGTATTTTTTTGAGGACGCCATCGGCAATACGGTCACTGTTACTGGCGAACGCTATACAGGGCCATGATAAACGACTTTTTACTGCCGGAATTGGATGAGCGGGACTTGGTGAACATGTGGTTTCAACAAGACAGTGCAACCGAATACACAGCACGAGCCACAAAGGATATTGTGAAGGAAGCGTTTCCTGGTCGCGTAACCTAACGTTCTGGCGATTTGGCATGGCCAGCAAGATCGTCCGATTTAACCTTCCCAGACTTTTTTCTTTGAGGCTACTTGAAGTCGCGGATATATGCCAACAAGCCTCAGACATTCTCAGCCCATAAGGAGAATATTCGACAGGAATGCGAACAGTTATCACCGGAAACCTTGCGGAAAGTCATGGAAAGTGTGATAAAACGACGACGGATATAATCTTTTCCACATAACAGAACAAATTATAAAGGTCCAAATAAACATTTCCATCATTTTTTTTAGTAAAAAAGTAGATAATTTAAAAACAAAATTGGATGATTAACATTTCTCTCAATAAATCAAAATGTTGCATAAAACAATTTAACCCTCACTATTTATGTATAACTTCACGCCACTTCGTAATTCGTTGAGATTGAGATCTTAAACTGTACTCCAATGAACTGTATTGACTGCTTAAATAGCCACCGTCAATCTATAGTCGATATGCGATTAATTCGATCGAAATTCCAATGTCTATTAGACAAACGGTTGTTGCAAGACTTCCTGTCAAAGCGCGGTGTCATTTGCTGTCAGGTGGACTAAAATATTTCGATCCATTATCGCGCATTGATTACTGGAATGGAATGTGTGTCCGTAGTCTAAATAATTAGCTGACTTTTGTCTAGAAATACTTCCACTTTCTATAAACGTCCTCTGACAACGTGACAGCCATATACATTCGCATTCACATTCGATTCGAGTTTAAAAAAACATGTTATAGGTTTTTGTAAAAGGGTCTTTGTTTGATTTTCGAACAGTGTTAATTACAGCATCGATGGCTCTAATAGGAAACGAATATACGCAGGTGCCCTAATGTTCAGCGCTCACACATTAGTGGCAATTAGTTAAATTGTGAAACAATAATTATAACACACGTCGCGTCGTTGTTCCCATCACAGCTATACCCAGTTGTAATAGGAAACCTCTCCACGTACATACATACTACATATATAATTACTTACAAAACACAAAAAAGAATCCGCTTCGCTAATTTACTCAATTACGAAAGAAATTTCAATTAGCCAAGAACTAAAAGTGCCTACATAGATACAAGTAGGTACCTCTACACCTATTCCGACACCTGTGTAGTATATGTCTGTGCATGTGCATCTATACCAATATTTTCGTGCTAAAAGTTAGAAAAACTCATTCATATCGATTTAACACAACACCGCAGAAAAACCAGTTAATCTGCATTCTTTTAGAAAAAAAAAATATATATAATTAATTCCACACACAAAATAAACCTACACTCAGGTTGAGAAATACATTTTGTTTTTTTTTTGTTTTTTGCTTCATCTAAACCTACCTATAGTATTGTATCTAAGTGAGCATATAGACGGGCTATTTCTATGTCAAATATAAATAAACAATTTCAATCAGTTCGCACATTTCAATGGTGTCTTGCTGGCTTACTGCCTTCACTTTCCGACCGACTAACTTGCCAGTTATAAGGTAGGAGCGAGCGAGCGATCGGTCGAGAGAGAGTGTTTTGAACGCGCAGGTGAATGCTAATTCATAATTCTTCAATATAAATTATACAAAAAAAAAAAAATCTGACTTGTTTCTGTTTTGTCTTAGGTACCTACATACACAGAATACAGATACACACTATAGTTGTTCAAAATTTCATAACAAGACTGTAGTGGACCTCTAAGCGATTCGAATTGGCTAAATGCGATGGAATGTGCAAATTCTTAACGCCTTGTTGAAGATGTATCTTTTGAATCTGGGTTTTGCGGCTATCGATGCAAATTAATAGCTGTCAAAAGTTAAAATCGTCGTCACAATACTCATGGATAATTATTCAAACGCGTGTGAAGTATTTAGTATAAAAAAAATGCGCACAAATTAGTTAGGTAGCAAACGTCAGATAGGATACACCAATTTGACGTACCTGTTGTGTAACCGGTTGATAACTTATACGCTTTGGTTTTCTACGTGGATCTACTAAATCAATTGTTGAAGGGCTTCTACATAAAAGGTCTCGTCTTTATTCGTTAAAAGCTTTTTTCTTCGAATAGAAACAAACGTATTAATGCAAATATTCTTCTGCTCTATCGAAACGTGAATCTTTAATATAGTCTTTGGCTGATTATGCGATTGAGATTAATTGCGATCGTGAGATTTTAATGATTTTTTTTAACAATATCTACCTACACAATTTCTTATATAGATATAGAATAGATGTTATGCTTTATAGGGGTTATGGAAATTAGGTGCTAAAAGTCACAGTTGTCGCAGCTAGAACCCTAGAAACTCGAATTCTGTTGAACAAGTTTTATGATCCAAAGTCGATTTATTGCTCTTTTAGAATATTCTCTAAGGAATGCATTGGGATGGTTCTAAGATTTTCGGACAGTGTTGGGTTGCTGAAGAAATCACACTTTCTACCGCTGCTGATCGTGATGTAGATGTTAGTGTAAGCAAACACACTGGATTTTTACAATGGAATAAATTCGATCGCTAGAATGGAGAAAAACAACGAATTGAATAGAGACAGCGTATACAGTACAAATAGAGAATCCACAAGAAACCAGAAGACTATCTAAAGTGCGCCAATAATAGGGGCATCGGTCTCTGCATTGCATATAGGATCCTATCTGCTGTACTGTGAGAACGTCTGAAACCATTCGTCAATGAACTGATTTTACCTTACCAGTTTTAGGCCCATAGTAAGTCCACAACCGACCAAATATTCACTCTACGGCGGAAAAATACCCAATAAATTCAAATCGATACTCTCCATCCATTTACCGATTTTTAGGCCGCATGTGACAGCATTTATAGAGACGAGCAATACAGACCAATGTCTAGTTTTGTCATCCCTAATGCCAAACTTGTCAAATTGTTCAGAATTGACGATGGAGAGATCTCGCTGCTCCTTTGATGTCAAAAAAAGACAAGATTTATGTCGTTTTCGGCTGGTCGTCCAGAACCGTCCGGAGGCAACTCGAAAGCGTTCGATTGGCAATCAACTGACAGTTCTTCTACTGAAAAGAAGATAAATTTGCTTCTGGATTTGAATTCAGAATCGCGGAGAGTTCTCCGGCATTAGACAAGGTGATGCGCTGTCATGTGACTTTTTCAACATTATACTTGAGCAAATTGTGCGAAACTCGCAAGCCAACTTAAGGGGCACAATTTTCCAAAAGCCTGTTTAACTACTTGCATACCCTAACGACAACGACATCATTGGCAGAACACAGCGAGCTGTCACTAGTGCGATTGCAACTATTAGCACAGAACCGGTAAAAATGGGTTGAAGGCAAAACGAAATACATGCTGTAAACAAGAAGGGACGCACAAGTTCGACGAATCGAACGGAACGTCACGCGATAGACAGCTACGACTTTGAGGTCGCTATGGACTTTGACTACATCGGTTCCATTATAAACTCTGACAAGAAAATCACAAACTGATGTTTTTCGTCTAAGAAGACAACTGACTAGTAGGTGAGGCCTTGTCAAGAAACACTAATGCGACTCTATTATAATACCCTCATCGTCTAAGTCCTGGGCTATGTCGCAGAAGCATGGCAGATGAAGATCTTCTTGTTAATTTCGAATGCAAAATTCTTCGAGTGATTTTCGGCCCCATTTGTGTTGACGAGTTTTAGAGGAGGAGATTTAACAGCGAACACTGCGAGCTTTACAGTAACATTGACTTGGTCAGAAAAGTCGCTTAAGAAGAGCGAATGGACACCGCAATGCTCAAGCGCGAAGGGTCTTTGATTCCAACCCGGAGGGACAACCCGCAGTAGAGGAAGAACTCGCCTTAAGTGGCGCACGCAAGCGGAAAAAGTCCTCAACCAACTTGATGAAACGCGCACATAAAGGGCGGTTAGCCAAAGACCGGGCTAACTTGAGAGGCGTCTGGTTGAGGCTTAGGTCTATCCTATGCTGTAGCGCCATCTAAGTAAATAACTAAGTAAATAGAGAATATTATTTTTTAAGAAGCGTATAAGGCTAAACGTTTAAAATGTTTGTGGAAGGAAAAAAAGCAATTTGTCTTCACGATTTAAATCGATCGTAAACGCAAAAAGTCTTTACACGTTCCCATTATAAATTACAGTAAAGATCGAATTAGCAAAGTAACTTTGCTAAGCTCTTTGGCTTGACTCAAGCTTTACCACGAAATGTTCAACTCGAGCGGTCTAGCCAAGTCCAATATTGAAACTGAAACTCGTTACGTCAATCAAAATGACAGAAAAAAAGCAAATTAGAAAAGTAACGATTTAATTCGATCCAACGATTGAGCCAGGCGCCAATGTCAAAATGAGGGCAGTCATTTTTAGCAAATTTGAAAATCTGGCCTAGTATAACACTATATACCCCTCTGATCTGTGGACTTCAAAAATATGACAATGTATACACCGTCATTCTGACCGTAAATGTAAAAAAACAAATTTAGGATGACAGCTTGTTTGACAGGTAAACCTTTTGTAAGTTCTATCTATCCAAATCAAAAACTACCCATCGTTGGTACAAGTATATTGGTATTGGTATTCATACAATTTATAACACTATCATTACCTAAATGGTGATTAGAAGAGCAGTAGTGTGTAATGACAGATAAAATCAAATATATACCCATTTCTTTCATATCGATTAGAAGTATCTGCACGTTTTTTCGGCTTATACAAGATTATACACTCGTAATACTATTCAAATATTTTATTTACATTTTATTGCAATAATATATTCAGTATACATTTTTTTTTATATAAATCCGGTTTCGGTTTTCTTTTCTTTATTTCACATTTTATTTATCTAAATATAAAACAAAAATGCCGCATATTATAGTAGTATTAGTGAACTATCACAAGACACAATAGCTGATTGCATTATTAAACTCACAAAACTACTCAGTTGTCACTCAGCTGAGGTTAATTGAAATTCCGAAGGTGTTGTCAGAATTGTCGGTGTCTATACAGATACATTTGTGTGTGCGGCTTAGCACGATGCCCATCTAAAGTGATGGGAGTTTATTAACTGAATTTTATTTTTTTATTTGTGTTTGAATGTACTTTTGAGGGTTTTATGCAGTCATGCAAAAATATAAAAGAAGAACAAAAATCAATAGCTCATAACTCAGCTTAAATGTTATACCTTCTAAGAAATCATGTGAATGGAAAATAACAAAGAGCGAAAGATTATATGACTGTTCGTACAGTAGTTTCATAATAAATGTGATTGTAAAATTTATTGCTACACAGCTGCAAAGGCACTTAAGGTATGACCAAATATAAATGTCAAGATTGTCGATCAAATGACCAAAAGCACACCACTGTCAAACTCGTGTATTGATATAAGTGACTAATTTTACTAAAATGTCCCATTGTGGTCACTCAAGCCATTTGCTGTCTAATTTTAAAAGTAAATTCTGGTAACACTGAATTTTTGAAGCGAAACAAAAATACAATTTAAGATTTGACGCAAAAAATATATCCAATAATGCAACAAATAAGAAATACAACTGGGCGAAATAATCGATACCTAATAATGTATTTAGTAGTTCGTGAATACGTCATGTCAGTGTCAAATGAGAAACAAATTAAGCGAATCTCTTTAGCCGAGCGGTACGCAGCTCCAATTAAAAAATCAAATTTTCATTTCAGACTGTACTTCCAAAAATTTAGCGCGCCCATTAATGAGTCGGAACTAGGAACATTTTCTCAAGCTAAATTTTGACAGATAGTGTGTTTTTATACCCTCCACAGGAAGGTATATTCACTTTGCCATTGTAACGCCAAGAAGGATTCACCGGAGACCATATAAACTAGTATATATTCCGAATCAGGATCACATTCTGAATCGATTTAGCCATGTCCGTCTGTCTGTCTGTTGAAAGGACGATAGCGTCCAAACGAATTGACCTAGACGAATAAAATTTGGTGAGACGACTTCTTTTTACCGTCGCAAGGTTGGTATTGAAAATGGGCTATGTCGGTCAAGTAGTTCTGTTGCCTCCCATACAAAGCCAATATTCGACCCATGTTGAAAACACCTTAGCGTCCAAACGACTTAGGCGAATGAAATTTTGTGAGAGGACTTTCTTTAACCGCCGTTAGGTTGGTATTCAAAATTGTCTATGTCGGTAAAGTAGTTCTGCTTAGACACACATTAACTCGCATGGCAAAGATTTTACATGACTTTAATGCAGTGGAGGGTATTAAAGCATCGGCCAGGCCGATGATTACACTTTTACTTGTTTTTCTATTGTGTTTTTGTGTTAAAGCTAAGTACGCTGCTCGAGCGAAACTAAATTTTAGCGGCTCTCCAATTTTTCTCTTCAAACATTAGCCAAAATCCAAGTTAAATTCTGACACAGAGTGCGCTGTGGATAGAAGTGTCACAGAAAACAGCTGTTCGTTGAAATTTCTTTAAAAATTCATCGACGCGAAAAAGTGTTATATTTCCGTTGCACTTTCTTTTTCCCTTGTCTGCTATTCCTTGATCTCAAAATTTTAAATTTCAAAGGATTTCTCATCGAGGTATTCATTGAAAAAACTCATCCTAATTTATTTTTCGGCAACGCAAAATAACAACAGGAAAAAAACCAACAGACCTGTCAAAATTTAGCTTGAAAAAATGTGCCGAACCATTAATGGGCGCGCTAAATTGTGGCAGATACATGCAGTACAGTCTGAAATGAAAATTTGATTTTTTAGCTGAAGCAGCGTACCGCTCGGCTAAATGGATTCGCTTAAATTTAGATCAGCTAAATTTTGGAGAGAATTTTGTATGGGAGCTAAAATTTAGCTCGAGGATGCAATTTTGTAATCAATAACTTGATGAGGAAAAATTTAAGATCAAAGAATAGCAGACAAAGAAAAAAAAAGTGCAACGTAAATAAAATATTTTTCGCTTCGATGAATTTTTGAATAAAGTTATTTCCAACGAAATGCTGTTTTCTGTGACACTTTTATTCACAACAACACACTCCATGTCAAAATTTAGCTAGGGTTTTAGGTAGTGTTTGGAGAAAAAAAGTAGAGATCAGCTAAAATTTAGTTTCGCCCGAGCTTTGGTTGAGATATTGCTTCGCATTCGTATAGTATATTGCTTTTTATTTTCCAGGTTGATTTTATTTGACGGCGATTTCGTTTTGGTCTGACATTTTTCAGTTGGCATTATTGACAGTCGTGGAGAGTGGTTGAAAACAATTTCTTATGCAATAACGTGTTGAAATCATTTACCTCGGGTTGCAGGTCCTTCTAAAGTCTGGAGGTGTCATTGTCTGCCAGTCTTAGGCTTTTGTCATGCTTTCTCAGAAGACAATGCCTTGACAAGATTTAAATTTTCTTTTTCGTAGAGTTTGAAACACTTCACTGGAGCACTCAGACGTAACTGGTCAATTGTACTACTATTTTACTGAAATTTCTTCGACTTTCAGAGAAAGCCGAAAATGCACTTCAACGATGAGGGGGCTACAGTAAAAGCCACCACATCAGTATCAAAAATCCACCTGATCCGAGCAAACGTAGGACAATAGATAACAATAAGGAAATGATCCGAAGTAACGTCGCATCACTTAAGCCTAGAACACTTAAGGACTATTCACATGAGAGCAAAACCAACTACTTTCGAACGAACAGATATTCGCGAGTTTTGACAGTCGAACGAATATTTTATTCGCTAGTTTGTGGAACGCGGTTTAATGATGTGGATTGTGAATAAACTTTGGCAATTCACGCTGAAGGTGTTTTCATTCGGGGCAAAAAGTTTGGAATTCGAAATTTTGTTACTTAAACTGTTTTTAAACTTGTTTTCTAATACATTCTGATGGGATAAATATTTATCCTACTCATGGAATAGTAAAATGTGCAATTTTCTGTAGATTGTTCGCATTTCAACAATTCGTTCGTTTGTTTTCATGTGAACGGTCCTTAAGATGCTTAGCAAAAGCAAAGTGTCCCGTAAGAACGCCAATAAGTGTTGTCTACAGTCTTTTCTGCTGAGTGACAACAGTACACGAATGCCCCTGACTTTTATTCTTTAATTCCTTGTACTTAGCTGGAATTGAAAACATCAGACACTGTGGTGCAATACTTTTCGCACAATGCACAAGAAGCGACCCTAATGATCGAACTGGCGAGGAAGTTAATTCAATCTTGAGTTAAGAAAGCAAGGCTTTGATACCAAATTCTGTCAACATTTGACAACTTTTGTGCACATAAATTTGTTCGTTTGTTAGTTATCCCAATATTCATTGAGATATTTATAAAATGTCAAAAACGCCCTTATTGGTCTGTCAATATTAATTTCAACTTAAACTACAGTCACCTTACAACTATTACGCAATGTTATAATCTTACGCGTTACAAAACACGCCATGCTGTCTGTGTCAATGGGAATCAAGTAATTTCTTAATGCGTTTACACATTAACATATTACCACAGATATGTCTCCAACATGTCATGGCGTCGCCGCACTTTGATATAATTCATGTGGGAAAATGTCTCATTTCCGTATAAAATTTCTCGGCTTTAAGTAAGTCATCATAAAAAAACAAATAATAAGAAAAATTAGCATTTATTCTGATTACAGAGCGAACTGCTAGAAATAATAATAATTTTGACGTTAATATTCTCAAATCTCAAGAGACGCTGAGCAGGTACTCAATTCTGGTACAATTTGTATTTGACTTTCAAAGTGGTGAACAGACGAGGAAGAAGCAAAGTTGATGACTTTCGTTGAAACGCCTGGGGATCGCTTGACCTCACGTGTGATGCGAGATGGCCTTCGGTCTTGTCACTTTCTATATATGTAAACATTTGTTCACCAAATCAAAATGTGATTAATTGTGGCTTTGATTTGATAATGCGCTGCGTGTACATACTCAAGGTGAGTTATAGTTTATTTAATTGGAGGAGGGAAATGAGCGTGGGACTTAACTTTAACTACAAGATGCAGTTTGATGCATTCAAAATTCACTGGAAAATTGTCTTCAGGCGTTTTCACTTTCTCATAAGCAAACAAATAAAAAAAAAATAGAAAGCATGCTCTAATTAAATATTAGACCGATTACGATTTGCCCAATACACAGACACTATAAGGTAAAGGTACTCGTAGACTCTGTCAAGTCAGTAGCATTGCCGGAAGCTGTATGATAATTAATTCGTTCGTATCGTAGTACATAATTCGACAGTTTAATTTTGGGCTACCATGAGTCGCACTTTCTAGCCAAAGAAGCGACCGTATCGCGTGTGAAAGTTCATTAGCGAACATATGTGACAGATAAAAATGTTGTTGCGCGACGAACGGTCCAATGACTTTATTATTTTTCACAGCTGAAATAGTAAACAAATTCTATTATTATACGATGCAAGCCATAAACAAAAGCGTGAAAAATAGGGAAAGGATTTAAAAAATTAAAGCGTAATGAATGTGTCATAATTTGAGTGTTTGGAAGCTGGTTGATGACCATTTGATGAATTAGAGAAGAGCGTCTTTTGTCTGTCTGACAATAGTCGACATAGTTGGTGTCAATATATTTTATTTTTAAAAAACAAAAGTTTCGTTAAAGGAAACTGCTTAAATCAATTCAATACCAATAAAACTTTGGACATAAAAGTGGAAGTCATGAAGCATTTTTAACTATATTATTTGACAGCTGACAGTTGAAGTAGTTTTTCTATCTGTGAGTTGAGTACATATAAAAGTGGAAAAACAAGAAATTCTTTGGTAGGGGGGAGGGGGGGGGGAATAATGAATGAACTGTCAAATGTTGTTAGGTACGAGTGTATCCGTGCGCCAATTTAGTTTACATTCCCACACAACATCATTTAAAAACAGCTTGAAGACAGTGCCTCTTTTTTTGCTCTCAGCTCGCGGTCTATTGTAGTTTCTGTCCATCATTCAAGCCATCATGTCCACCTGAAGACACTGGGATACCGGATAGGTAAGCCAGCTCGAAATTTGGGTTCCTTATAAACTCAATGAAGTTCATTAGACGATGCGTATAAACACCTGTGATATGCTCATTAGAAGTGAGAAAAACGATCCTCTTTTGAACCGATTGATAAACTGGTGATGAGAAATAAATTGTTTAGAATAGGTACGCGTTCTTGATTCCAACGTGATAAAGCGCGAAATCGAAAGCAGGTATATTATGTACATATACATACATCAAAGACATGTTATGTATGTGTTTGGATTTTAATGGTATTCTTCTTTTTTTCTGCTCCCATTGTTTACGCGCATTTCTCTATCTGTTTCCGCAGCCTAAGTGGAAGATATCGCCATCTATGAGCGGAGATGATTGTCATTATTCTAGTAGATGGGGTCATCGCAACTCACCCGGTCGCATTTCACCCGACCCTAGACAGGAACCTAAAAGCCACCTATGTTTCAATTCACCACATAAACACTTACCTTCAAACCACTCACCTTTATTGTTCGAGTTGCAGTGGATCGTTGCCCCTGACAACACGGCATTTAGTGTTTGAAAGGGTGTGGCTATTTTTTTTTGGGAGATGCTATTGGTAAATGGGGTACAAAATCGTTCATTTAGGAACACATACACATGCATATGCAAAAGTGAATAGGTATGATACATATATGGAGATTGAAAAAATTATAATAAAGATTTTTATTAAAAGGGGAAAACCCGTGGCTGTGAAACGTCAAATGTAATGTCGTTTGTAATGAGTTTGAAGCACAAGTGTTGCCACTTATACATAATTGCAAAAATTCGGTAGATTGAATAGAAAATCAGAGAGAATTAAAAAAAAAGTAAAACAGTTCACATCCAAATTTAATAATTGTTCAATAACTTCTAAACGGAAACTTAAATATATTTTTCCTTTTATTTATAATAAAGACATCAAACATTTTAAATAGATAAAAAATGTTTTCTAAGTTCTCCCATTTAGCCTTAGTACTTTTTTTTTTAAATTTGGACACCACGATAATTCATCTACTCATTTAGAAATAAATTATTGAAAATGACAGCTAGTTTCTTTTGAAGACAATTATTAATATTGGATATGTTCGTTCAGGAATCATTTGGAAATTTTTTGACGAGGATGTTACATAAACGACTAAAAAAGTTAACTGGAGCTGGAAGCAAAAAAAGTGAATACTAAACAACTTATATTAGGAAAACAAACACGACTTATTTTTGGTTAAAATAAGTTAGTTATAATTAACGCATTAATTTTTATTTTATTAGGTATATATAGATGCATACATAGCTACGTATTTATATGTATTTAAAAATGGTAGCGACCGTTTTTCTTTGTACTAATTTTAGTCCTTAAGGTCGAATTGAAAAGTATAAAAATATATACCTCAGTATATTGCAGTAATTTATATCACTTTTGTTTTAGGTATATGAAAAAAGTAATATCAGTTGAAGTAGGTAATCTTTTATTTCAGAAGCTATCAGTATTAAGAAAAACATTTTGTATTAATGTTTAAATGCTCCATATTATGTACAATTGGACTTCGATATTCTTCATGCAACTGAGTTCAGTGTTTTAATGACAAAAAGGTTTGTGATAATCGCCACATATCTGCCAATAAAATCCACTCATTAAACAAATTATACAACAGAAACGTAGTTTAATATTATCAGCTTAATAAATTAAATAAATAGTTAAATTGAAATATTGGCACTATTTAAAGTCGTTGTTTTTATTATGGTTGTAAGCGTTTCGTTAAATTCACGTATGATGGTACATTGTTTTCTCGAAACAATATTTTTGTCGTTTAGATCATTCTAATTTGACACACAGCAAAAAAAACGTTAAACACTAGATATAATTAAATCTTTATCTGTGCAACTTAATACAAAAACTTCTAAAAACTATGTTCTCATTATTTTATAATCTGAAATGGATTTTTTTAGAATAGCTATCAATCTCGAAATTAATACAAAGATATTTTAAATCGTAGGAAGTGTTTTGTAAATAGTAGTGAAAATGGATTCGAATTTTACGCTATGGCCACACTGATTTTTCGAATTATTTTGACACAACAGCTGATATTTTTGGTGATTTCGTAAATTGTGTTTCGTTTTTTGCTTTTAATAAGCATTTGAAAGCCTTTGGGAGGAATTTGATGGGCGAATTTAAATATAATTTGGGTGTTAATTCACTTAGAATTATTTATTTGGCATACAAATTATCAGCGGCTTTGTTTTCAGGGAAAACAAGTTATTGAATTCAAATTCTTCAGTGACAGAACAGCTGCGTGTGCGCTGTCATCTTCTGACATAAGACAAACGCAAAAGCGCCATCTATATATTAATCACATGCAACTTTTCAAAATAAGTCCAAGATGAGATGAGTTCCTGTACCACAACCAAATAAATTTAGCAAAAAGGAAACCATTGTCAAACACATATTTTTTTATCGTTCCACAAAAAGAAACAATACACAAAACTGTTTGATGCAACCTTATATCGTAGTACTGTTGACAAATCAGATTGTTGGATTCATGATTAATTCTATTCACACACTCACATTGTGTTCGAATAAGATTATGGAGTTTTGCAGCGTTGCCAGATGTGCGGTTTTTTCCACTTTGTGATTATTTTAATCAAATGGGAAAAACGAAATTATTCTTTTCGATTTTTTTATTCCACATTAAGAAAACAAAAATATCCATTTCAGCGACGACTTTTATTAAGACCCTGAAAATGTTAGCCTGTGGGAGAAACATTTTTTAATAGGTAGTTGTAGGTAGCGTTTGCTCCCAGCGCATGCAAATCTTGTAGGTAGGTACTGTTCTCAACCACAAACCAGAGAGAATAGACCACCAGCTTCGGGCAAAAATGAGAGATCCATAGAGCTAGTTTTGAAATAAGCGCCTCCGCCTCTTTTTCTATCTGTGAATACGTGTGAATAAGCAAAAAAATAAATAATTCTAAATGGCGGCAGGTGAAATAGGTAATTGAACTTTCTTCAAGCTGCCATAATGCCGTGTTGAATTTTTTGCCGTTGACAGTTCGGCTGAAATAAAAACATTTTATTTGTGAAACCAGTTGCATATTTTGTGCAAACGTTTTTTAAACTGTAAAACTGCCTCATAAATCATGAAATATTATAATGACGGTGACGAGAATCTAATGCTAGCCTTCGCCACTTCAGGCTATTACGAAATATTCGCACGTTCCCTCTGTCCTATATCTAAAGAGTGTTCGATTTCGCCTTGCGCGGCAGTAAAATTAGTGAGGACATTAAGTTGATTATGCGAAAACGAGAAGTATAAGCAAAAATCCTTCGGTAATTATTTAAAATACAATTCTCACTGCTCTTTAAATAATCGATTTTTGTTTATCCTAGACTTTTGAAGCGATCTCGAGATAGATATACTGAATCGCTGATATCAAGAGAATAATTTCAACAATAAACGTGTGATACATTACCACTGTTGCAGATCACCATGCATTGTACGATGAAAGCGATACAGAATTCAGCGGTAATACCACACATTTACTCTTAACTTTGGGTTTTTTTTTCTCACATGCTTAATTATGTGTTTTATACTTAAGTAAAAATTAATTCTCACATACCCACATATACGTAATGCTACGTTTCCACCGGAGATGAACTCCGAGATTAGGATTAATTTTCGTTAACCTCGAATAAATCTCGAGATTTATCATACAAAAATTAATCTCATAAAATGGAGATTAAAAATTAATCTCCTAAGCTGACTAGGTTTACATGTAGAGTTCGGTCTCTGAACACACTCTCCACAGGTCGAAATGTCTAAAATTAAAAACAAACAGCATAGGTGAGCAAAAGAAAAAAATCGTTTTTTTTTGTACCTGCCCATAATAGCGACTTCCTGCCAATGCAACCGTTAAAACGTTCATACATATTAGTTTTGAGGACAAAATGATACGGTAATAATATTTTTAGATTACTGCCACTCATTTTTTGTTTTTACTTTTAATTTCGAAAGTAGAAATTGTTTAATTTTTTATCATTTGTTACACTTCGATTGGACAGCTTATGCCAACATCTGGTGAAATGTCAAATTAATCTCTTTATTTTTTTGGTGGAAACACTTCAGGACTAATTTTAAATCTCTTGCACTTAATCTCGTGATTAGCGTTCGGTGGAAACATAGCATAACTAAATTAAACTACTGCTGTCTAATTTTCCCTTAATTTTAACTTACATAAAATTATTTCTTTCTAAAAAAATGTTGACTATTGTCATAACCAGCGACACAGTGTATTCCCGCGAAAATGTAAATTGTCAATAAAACGAATTTTGAAGTAAAGACTTATAAGTCTCGTACAACGTTTATTTTAAGGCTGATTCTCGGAATTTATTTCACAGTCAGCACTTAATTGCTGACAAATTTAATTGACTTGTATTTAATACCCACCTAAGAACTCAGTTATGTTTTCGGGAGCCTAGTTTTAGTTAACTTATCTAATATTTTCAAAATTAAAAAAAACTGAAGAATGTTTACAGAAAAAATATGTATAAATAGTTATTCTTATTCATTCTTTTTTAATCTTGATGAAAATTAAGAAAAGATTGGAAAGTGGGTGTTCGGAAAACCATTCACACTGACATTTCCTAGGACTCGAAGCATATAATTTAGACAATTATTCATTAACCGATTCCAATTAGCTGGGATAAAACAAGTAAATTATTTGGAGCCTGAAAATACAAAAACCACGATATAATAAAAATATTGTATTTTCTTAGGTACCTATATTTGGTGTGTGTTTAGAAAAAAATCTTTCAAATCGTTAAACAACATAATTCAATCATTTATTGGAGCAAAGTGTAAGCCCACAAGTAGTTCAAAAACTTCTATAAACTATGTTCTCATTATTTTATAATCTGATATGGATTTATTAGAATAGCTATCAAACCTCGAAATTAATAGGTACAATACAAACGTATTTTAACGCGTATGAAGTGTTTTGTAAATAGTAGTGAAAATGGATTAGAATTTTATGCTATGGCCACACTGATTTTTCGAATTAATTTGACACAACAGCTGATATTTTTGGTGATTTCGTAAATTGTGTTTCGTTTTTTGCTTTTAATAAGCATTTGAAAGCCTTTGGGAGGAATTTGATGGGCGAATTTAAATACAATTTGGGTGTTAATTCACTTAGAATTATTTATTTGGCATACAAATTATCAGCGGCTTTGTTTTCAGGGAAAACAAGTTATTGAATTCAAATTCTTCAGTGACAGAACAGCTGCGTGTGCGCTGTCATCTTCTGACATAAGACAAACGCAAAAGCGCCATCTATATATTAATCACATGCAACTTTTCAAAATAAGTCCAAGATGAGATGAGTTCCTGTACCGCAACCAAATAAATTTAGCAAAAAGGAAACCATTGTCAAACGCATATTTTTTTATCGTTCCACAAAAAGAAACAATACACAAAACTGTTTGATGCAACCTTATATTGTAATACTATTGACAAATCAGATTGTTGGATTCCAGCGCAGAGTTACCTTCACACATTTTTCTAAAGTGTTCAAAAAGGTGTCTGCGAGGTAAAAAATTGTGCCATACAAATTTATATTAAAACGAAACTACATTGGAAAGAGAAAAAAGTAGGTAGGTACCTACATAATAATCCATGCAGAAAAACTTGTGGACGTTCGCTATGTGTCTGAAGAAAGAACATTTGGGGCTGAATTTAAATACAAAGATACAAATCATGTCAAAGGATAGTATGAAATTTATAGAAATAGATATAATTATTTTGAATGATTGATAACAGGCTGGGTAGAAATAATTTTTTTAAGAAATTATTATGTTTATTACAAAAAGTTTCCAAAAGTGCCTAAATTTCAGAAATGTGTGCTCGAAAAGGTGTCGCAAAGGTAACCCTGATCCATTTTTCTTTTCACTACACCCACATCGTGTGGGTTTGTGTTGGAATGAGTTTATATGCTTTTGCAGCGATGCCAGATGTGCGGATTTTTTCCCATTTTGTGATTATTTCAATCAAAATATGGGGAAATATACAATTGAAATGGGAAAACGAAGCTCTACGTTTTGGTTTATTTATAGTGTGTATTTAAATTAAAATCTTCTTCATTAAAAGACAAAAATATGCAATTCAACGACGACTCTTTTTATGAACCTGAAAAACATCAGCCTGAAGGAAAAACGTATTTTTTAATAAGTATTACCTATTGGTAGCGTTTGCTCCCTGCGCATGCAAAAAAAGAACGCTATGGTAACAGGTATAGTCCCTAGAAATGTATATCAAAAAGTCAAATGTTGATTTGATGGAATTGGCCCCGTACAGTGAAAGTGGAACTTCCATAAGTGCAACTCTCAAAATGACAGAAAATAAATTCGAGTTATAGAAACTTCTAGTTAAAGAAATGTAAACGAAATGTGGCTATTCTATATAGGCTTAGAAAAATAATTTCATACGAATTTAATTCTATATAGATTTTGTTAGCCCGGATAATTATCGGGGCTTATTCCTTAGCCTCGATCATTGTCTTTAAAGTTATCGAAAAGTTATATCGATTTTGTCATAAAATGACAACTGACAAAACAAAATTCATTAAAAAAAATAGAAGCATTTTACCAAAAATATGCCTATAAAATACCGAATTTGTATTTTTCCATGTTTATTAACTTTCTCGTATACGTAGTAAGAGAAAGATATTGTTTTCGTACAAAATTTTGAACTCGAGATTTTGATCAATTCTGATATTACGATGATAGGGGAACTCAAAAAAGTGGGTCTCGCAATTCTGTTCGTCCGTATGCCTGTCTGTCCCACCCCTGGGGAAACGCTGGACGGATTTGCTTCAAACTTCGTATTTATAGTTTGTGGGCTTCTTGTTAGGGACGTTTTTTTTATGCTAGCCCTAAATATAACGCTGCAGCGTTTCCGATGCCCAAAATAATAAAGTCGCCAAAAAGTAGCCAAAAGTTTAAAAAGGAACTTCATACAAATAAAACTTAATACTCGATGTATTTTCAACAAAACCTGGGAAAAGACTGTCAAAGTGGCATTTGTGGCCTGTGGGAATAAATTCTTTCTCAGAGATAAACTTACGAAAAAGTTAGGAAACGCTTTCTTAAAAAAAATACATGCATTTTGTTTTCCCGTAAATTTAAGTAGGTATGTGATGTTTGTCAATTCATACATCTCAGTGGTAGAAAAAATTTTAAAACGTCTGATATACAAACAGGCGAATAATTTGCTACTTTATCATGCAAAATTGCGTGGCTTGGTAATGTAAAGCCAGTATAAATCGTGTAAAATGTTTTTAATACCCGGACGAAAAGTTCATTCACAGGAGGGACCAAAAAGTCAAAAACTTGGAAAAATGAAAACGTATCTGGAAAACAAAAAAAAAAAGTATTTACCTACCCAAGAATTATTTTCCAAAGTAGGTACATACATATTGATACATATTTAAATTGGAAATAGTAAACACATACATATACCAAATATTATATGCTGTCTGCATATCAATTACCTTCCTATTATTTTAAATCTAATTTTTTATTCAATTTGTTCCTTTCAATCTAGTGACAACACTTATATGTATATCAAACTTCTCGCCATTATATTTGACGTTTCCCAGCCACGGGGTTTCTCCCCTTTGGTTTAATTAAAATCTCTATTATAAATTCCACATCTACCTACTCACTTCCATAATTTAAACACATCCACGTGTGTACCTGTACGTATTTATAAATTAATATCAATATAAACGATTTTGTCAACCATTTACAAATAGTGTTACCCAAAAATAAATAAATAAATAAATAAATAGCGCATATAGCTAATTAAGCATTTTATTTTTTAATTTGGCATATTCCGTTAGAAAATTGCTGGCTACACTGCCAACATATATCTATTAAAATCATTCATGCTATATGATACTATTTTTCCTACTAACGCATTTCCCACCCCACCCTTATCCATACTACCGACAGCTACGATTACCCCTATTTGCGATAGTACCTACCTCCTACAACAACAAAACATTCCAAGTTCAACAAGGGCATCCATTTATAATAACTTAAACCGCCCCCCTCCAACAGTATATTTGTCATTTTAGTAATCGCAACACTAACCCACAACAATAAACACGCTCGACTACGACACGTTCCACTAAGGGTGAGTGATGCGAATATTCGCTATCGTTGCAAAGTTAAGATGTAGGCGGCGTTACTTGTCTCCGGATGACTTGCCACCGGATGAGTTGCACCCGACCCCTAGTAGATACCTTTTATCTCCACCGCTCAAGTATAAAATGCCACCAACTTCAGGTGAAGAGCTCTCTTTTTTGTGAACAGCGACCCACGATGACGTGAATAAAAAGATTTTAATTAAGTTCAGCCATTTTGATTTTGATTTACTAAAATCCACTGCACCGGAATCGACGACTAATTTAAGCTGAAAACACCTACCAAACAATCAGGTTTGAGCGAATCCATCACACAGAATCGTCCAGAACATGTACACCATCAGATGAGGCTGTAAACCAGCACCAAAACTATCATCATCCATCACTTCCGATTTATTCACGTTTACTTTCATCCTTTAACTTAAATGGCTAGAAACTTGTCGAGTTCGCCCTGAAGCTCAGTCTGAGAGGGAACAAGGATGACCCAGTCTCCTAAAAATGTCTTATGCTTTGGTCTCCCAATTCGAAATGTTCTTCGCCAAAGCTGCGCGGTAGCATTCAGTCCATAGATTCAGGAGAGAATCGTCAATTCCATACATACCTACTCCTGCAGCACTCGATGCATTCCCAACACTTTGGCAAACGCTTTGCCGGGGACACTTAGTTCATCGCCGGGTGTTTCGCCGCATTCCCATAGGTCACTTTAAAGAGAAAAGAGTCATTTAGCTCCCTCTTCACTCAACGCCTTGCGAATTTTTTCCTGGTCCGATTTGCCGACTTTATTCCTAGCGATTTGATCACATTAGCACAATTTGCTACTCTACGTCTATTTTCCGCAATGGATCTGTCATCTGCAATGCCCTTTTCTGGATTAAACAACTCAAAAAACTGCTCGCTCCATCGGAGCTCGCTCCTTCTAATCTTTACAAATTGACGAATTTTAAATCAAATTAAATGAGTACGTTAGGTACCTATGTCAACACAAAAGCTATAATTGCAGGTCACAATATAAAATATAGTCATGATAGGTTTTGCATTACAAGACCACAAATTAAATTAACTATTCCAGGGACAGTAATGAAACGCAAATATTCGCAATTTCTTTGTTGCCATTTCGAGGGCAAACTTCCAAAATCACAATTACAATCTGACAGTGCGATCTCATTGAAATAATAGCATGCTGTCAGTTAATTGTACATTAGGTATGCGCGACAGTCCTAAATAAAGAAAACACTTGTCTATGCACACTCGTATTACAAATGACAACATTTTCACCATTAGTGTAACACATTATGTTGGCATTCGAAGATATTTAAATTCACATTTGCATTCGCTATCGCTACCAAACGGTGCCATCAATATCAACCTTTGGCAACAAGGTTACACCATGACAGACGACCACTCCGTCTATCGACTCTTTCTCAGCACCACTTGACCATCCTTGCTTTCTACCAAGGTGCAGGGGTCTCTTTCTTTTTATTTTAAGTTTGCGCAGGTGGCGATGATGTGGGGACGACCTCATTCAAAGATGAATGAGCTTTGGTTTTGGCACTTATTCATGGAAATTTAAGACCATACCCATACCGTTGCCATTTTCGCGCTATTAATGTCTATTGTTTTATATTCAGTTTGACATTGAACCTAATTTACCAGAATAAGGTACATAATTTATACCTGACAATGAATCTTACAGATGAGTGCTGGAGCTGGAGCGCTTCTCAAATCAACCGCAGAGATAAAAGCAAAAGCACTTTGCGATCGGTTACGGTGTAATGTTTCTTTGATTCAATTTCGAATTGAGTATGTCAAATGCGTGTCGGTTGGTGGCTGTCAAAATGACAGGCGCGCGCTCTTAGTTAGTATTCTCCTTATGATGTGTGCATCCATAGTCAGTAGTAGTGTGGTCTGGGGAATACTTTGTGTGCGATGGATTTTCTATTGCCACTGTTTGTGTGTTGTGTTGTGGGATTTGAGGTTGGATTGTCGGGAATCCGGTTTCCGATTAGGTACTAGCGATGATCATGGCTTTCTTGTCGTGTGGGGTGTGGCAATCATAAACTTAATTGCAGAGGTAAATGCTTATCCCGACGTTGTTGTACGGCACGCATTCTTTTTTCACTTCAGCATGCGTCGCAGGTTTGAGCAAGTTGTTGCGTAATTGATTTACATTTTCGTGGTTTTTGTATAATACGTCCACACTGACGACTGACGAGTAATGTGATATGAAACAATTATGTGGAGTAATTGAAATGTTGTGAGTGGTTTGGCTTTTTTTTTCTGTATGATAAGCGACAGCGGAAGGTCACACGCGAAGTAGAGTAATTTCTGCAAATTTATGGTGTACCTGGGTCTTGAGGAGCATGATGGATTGACAAGCTTTTGGTGATTTGCCAGCGATGCAATGATGTGCTAAGATTTGACTGCATGTGAATTTTGCATATAAATGACCACACATAAATGACCATCATCAAAAGAATGATCCTTGCCATCATCGATCCTTTTAATGTTTTTTTTTCGAAGTCACAATTTCACTTTGTCTCAATTCAGAAAATTTTAAAATCAAGATCGATTACAGTGAAATGTACAACACAAAAATTCATTTTCGATTTCATTTCGAGTGAAAGTGAAATGTGGAACCTAGCAGTCAATTCTTGCTATATATTCCTCTTTCGAAAGCCATTTTATTGTAGATATCCACTGTCAGAATTCAGAAAGTGAACCTGCATTTCGATTTGGCGTCAATTGTCCAAGCGAGTACCACTTTATCTGTCAAATGATCAAACGACAGACGTCTTTTAAATATATCAGACTGCATAACAAAGTAAATTTGCCAGCTGATCGTGTCGGCCTATTCTCAAATAGCTGGTGTTGTTTTTGAAAATAAAAGAATTAAAGGTCTCGCCGGCCCCATATCTTTTGTGGCAACGTGTTCAACTGACAGATGCGGATGGAATACATGGCTGCTGCGACAGATGAAGTAGGTTAACTAATGTCGTTTTTGATTGGTCGTCCAGGACCATCCGGAAGAACTCTCCGAATTGGGATGCCAATCGAACAATTAGACAAGTCTTATTTGAAGTCTATGTGTCGTTCATGGTGAAGAATATAGAATTGAATTACCTAACTCCATCGGCATATCCATTTTAATATTATTTTTCAAATTAATTATACTTTTATCTGATTTAAAATGCAAACAAAAAAACAAAAAAAAAATGTACATTCAATGATTTTGACGTTTATACTCTATAACGTATTAGTGCTTCTGGTTTCGATTCTGAATTTAAATCCAGAAGCAACTTTCTCTTCTTTTCAGGAGAAGAACTGTCAGTTGAGTGCCAATCGAATGCTTTCAGAAGCGTTCGGATTGCTTCCGGACGGTTCTGGATGACATAACATTCTACTTTTCATTGGTGAAAAGTTTCGATTCTGAATTTAAATCCAGAAGCAACTTTCTCTTCTTTTCAGGAGAAGAACTGTCAGTTGAGTGCCAATCGAACGCTTTCAGAAGCGTTCGGATTGCTTCCGGACGGTTCTGGATGACATAACATTCTACTTTTCATTGGTGAAAATATTGAGAGAATGAAAGAAACTGTCATGAAGGAGTTCATATAAAGCACATACTATGATGATGACGAAAATTTGAGGGGACCGTTTCTTGCCTTGAATACGTAAACGTTTCAAGGCATCTATTATGAATTTGTTTTATTGCCAGAGCAATACACAGTTCGAGCGGAAACTAAGTAAAGCTAAATAATTTTTTTTCTCCACATACACTGGAGAAAACTTTTTCTTAATCTGTCAAAATTTAGTTTACGAAAGTGTAAAACTTAAGACTTTCAAAACTCAAGTTTACTTTGACATTTGGCTAATTTGATTTGTTTGAGTTTTTATTGGGCTAGACTGGTGCATAGTTTTTTCAGTTGACTTTTATGGAGATGTAGCCAGTAGCCAAGAATTTCTTGAGTGAGTACTAAATTTCACATTGACTGATGTAGAAAAAGTGACGTTCCCGGTAAATCTAGTCTTTATGTACAGGGTAAATCGATTCTAGACAAATCTTGTCGACTAAAGTTTTGAATCCCATTAACTAGGTAAGTATCCGAGCTAAAAAAAAGTAATAAAAGAGATTTCTGTACAGCCCGAAAAGAATGTTGTTTAAATGTAGAGCGAGGAATGTATTGTTCGGCTAAAATGCTTTAAGCTTAGTACGCTCCTCGAGCGAAACTAAATTTCAGCGACTCTTCAATTTTATTTGTCTCCAAATATTAGCTAGAATCCCGACGATTGGGAGGTGTCCCGATTGTAGAGTGTCCCAATTAGGAGGTTTTACCTAAATACACCGTTAAAACCACTCACTCATAAACAATTGCATACCTCCAGGATAATTTTGCAGCAAGTCACTCTGAATTGTTTTCTTGAATATTTTGTTGACTTTACCTACTCTTTGCTGATGTAGACAAAATAAATAAATAAATAAATAGGTGGCGCAACAGGCGGTAGACACCCAAGGCCTAGCTTCTCGCAACCATTCGTTTGTGTAAGTTTCTATATATTTTCTATATTTTTGGAATGGAAGGGACCTACAATTTTATACCGAGTCCGAACTGCTAAATTGAGAAGCTTTTTCATGACAGTCATACTCTCGGATGTTTGTCAGACGTTCGCGAGAGGTGGCGCAGTAGAAAAAACCTTAAGATGTAATTTGTGTTTTTCCGGGGATCGAACCTGGGATCCCCCGCACAGTAGTCCAGCACACTAACCACTGCGCCCACGCTGATGTAGACATTCAATAAAAAAAAAACCTATTCAAAAGCGGTCAATGACTTTGAAATCATGAACTTTGAACTATCTACCCCTTTTGTTCAAATTTTTAGTTCATTACCTGCGCCGGAAAAATTGTCAATAAACTTGAAATTAATTAATTAATTTTTTTTATTTTATTTTATTTTCAGACGCCGCAATACGTCTAGTGCCATTTGTATACGAGTCCCAATAAAACATCCGAATTTGGACATAAAATGCGGTGGCTAAAGACTGTGGTGTTTCAAAATGTTAACCTTACTCGTTACTAAGTGCTATAGTCGTCGTCGTGAAGTGAAGTGAATATCAATCTTTTCCATCTAAGTTTTGGGTTTCTTTTTATTTCTATTGAATTTTTTCCACCGTCTACGTGTGTGTATTGACTGAATGTCAATTATTGTCCGTTGCAAATAACGAAGCGAAGTCGACGTGTTTCGGTACGCGTTTCAAATCATCAATTGTGCTGCAATCCATAACAGATACAAAAAAAAATTATAGATATATTTATACAAAAAAAGTAGCAACCATGCATAGGCAAATAGTTAAATTCCTAGCGATAGCGATAATCTTTTTGTGTGCGATAAACTGCATCTGGGCGCACGTCTCATTAACGTATCCACCTGCGCGCAAATACGATTTGGATTTTCTGGACAACTCAAGAACCAAGGGACCATGCGGAATGCCAAAGGGTAAGTTGAAGTTTTTCTTTCAATTAATGATAAAAGTAACAATTTTGGAGCTGGGAGTGGTTTCCTCGAGTTACAATTTGCCTCAGTATTAGTTTACCTAATCTCTTGGAATTGAATTCTCCTCAGCGTAAATGCAAACGAAATAGAGTAAGAAGATAGTTAAAAAAAAGTAACAGAGACAAACCTGGTCCATTCCGATAAATTGTATCTAAATCTGTATATATAGGTATGTAATATATAATCCAGCGGTCGACCGCTTAAGTGATTTGGGAAATAGTGTAATTGAACTAGATTTGAATGCAACGCGTTGTTTTTGTTTTTTTTTTTTTGCTTCGTTCGGTGTCTGGCGGATGGAGATTTCAGTCCGTGGGAACGAGATTTTAAGTATCGACAGCCTCACTGCTCTGGATTTTTGTATTGCAAACAGCCTCCAGCACCCGTAGTGGTCGTCATAATAGAGTCTACGAACAATCAGGTCGTGTGGGATTTGTTTGACTGTTTTGTGCGAGAGGCAAGTTGACCTGCATTTGGATGCAGATAAGCTCACACGTATGTAATTAATGAAACACATGTTCTCGCTGAGGCATTCGAGATACACAAATATTGCAGGTTGTCGCTGTCGCTGTCAGTTTGAATTGTTACAAATATTGTTATGATTTAGTTGAGTTCTTGTACTCTATCTTAGATTTAGATTAGGCACATATGGGAGGGCTACATTTCCAAGGGAAGTGAAGTTGTGCAATTCGGCGAAATGACATATTGAGTTGCGGTACTGGTTTGTGATTGCAAATCACTTAGGGCTGGGCTTCAGATACATCTCGGTAATCCGAATCATTCGCTAAAGTCTGAAACTATGAAGTAAAGATAGTCCCTGTAAGTAAGTAAGTAGTAAAGATTACTGGTACTGTACCTACCCAAAAGAGCTTTGGAAAATTTTAAAGATTGTTCCTTTCATTTGTAGACATTGGGCATAACTGTGTAAAGGGTTGGCCTAAACCAAATACCATCAGATATATAAATATGTCCATATAATGGCTAGGAAATAATGGTCATCAGTTTATTTGTTTTAAAAATTGCTAAGAAATAAACACCGTTCAATATTTCGAGTTTGTAGCTTTTTTTGAAAAGAAAGAACCTTTCATATAGCTTTCGAAAAGCCAGCCTTGTGTGGCTTGACAGTAGTCTACGGGACTTATCCATCGTTATCCGCTTATCCGCTTATCGGCGGACTACAATACCGACTCTTCTATTGGTTCAATATCCGGTCGATGGACCATGTTTCGAGAACTGGTGGACTGTATATTATTTTTATATTTGCTCAATATTCCTCCTTAATAGTTTATGTTTTAATTTCCAAATTTTCAAAGCAATAATAAAAGATATTATTATTAAACATAAAAAAATCCTTGATTGAGTTGATGATACAAAATAATATAGTAAACAAATTATATAGTGTTTTATTCCTGCTTTAGCCGGACGGTCTTGAACAGTAATCATGAAAAATGACAGATGAATTTTGTTTTTCCATAAATTGTATGCTAGTATAAATCCAAGTTTTTACTGACATTAGAGAAGAGATACAAAGTTACATTATTTTCTCGCCTTCTGATACCATTTTCATACCAATTTGTTTCTTATATCGCTGGAAATCAAAAGACAAATGCAAATGGTCGTTACACGCATTTTAAATCATCTGTCAATTTTCAGGCGACTGACATCGACATGACAGTTGTTTCAATTCTTACTCAAAGAAATTTGAGTAAATACTCGTAAGATTCTCAGTGGAGAGATAATATCTTTCTCTCTCTCGAACCCGCTCTCTTTTACGAATTTTTCGAGTTGAGGAACGACAATGAGTTAAAAAATTAAAATGCGTAAAAATTCATAACATTTAAAAGTAAAGGAACAGGCCTATTATTTATTCGCTAGTTTGTGAAAAGGACCATTCACATGAGAGCGACCAACTACCTACGAACGAACATATATTCGCAAGTTTTGACAGTCCGTTCACAAGATCACTTTTCAAGGTCGAAGCAGTTCGCGAATTTCAGCCATCCGTTTCGACCCGCAATGTCCTAGTTTGAGGTTAAGTTCGAACGAATGTTTCATTAGCTAGTTTGTGGAACGTTAATTAAATGATGTGGATTGCGAATAAACTTTGACAATTCGCGCCAAGAGGGTTTTCGTTCGCGGCAAAAAGTTAGGAATTCGAAATTTTGTTATTTAAACTTTTTATTCACTTGTTTCTTAGTACATTTTATTGGGATAGTTAATTATCCTCCGCTTGGAATAATAAAATGTGTAATTTTCTGTTTAATGCTTAAAAAGTGGTTTGTTCGCATTTCATCAATTCGTTCGCTCTCACGTGAATGGTCCTTAAGCGCTTGTTAGGTGTACAACTGTAGTCCCCGAACGAAGACATCAGACTTAGAGCAAACGTCAGAATAGGTGGCAGCTATATATTCTCTGCATTAAGACGGTTCTAGAATTCACTGCTTGTTGATCTCAATTACTTTTCGTAGAGTAATTTATAATAATTTGTGAATAATAATGGGCACAGTAACGCAGTGGTTAGTGTTCGATCCCCGGAAAAACACAAATTACATCTTAAGGTTTTTTCTACTGCGCCACCTCTCGCGAACGTCTGACAAACATCCGAAAGTATGACTGTCCTGAAAAAGCTTCTCAATTTAGCAGTTCGGACTCGGCATAAAGTTGTAGGTCCCTTCCATTCGTCCCAAAAATAGAAACTCACACAAAACGAATGGTTGCGAGAAGCTGGGCCTAGGGTGTCTCCGCCTGTTGCGCCACCTATTTATTCATTTAATAACAATGTTATAATAATTTGTGAAACTGTCGTCTTGCAGTCGCAAATTAAGCATGAATTGCGCAGCTATCTCTGAATTCCATTCATTCTACAACTAAATACTCACACAAACGAATAATTATGAGAAACAAGATCTAGCGCCCTCTATAGACCTATGCCGTCAACTATTTATTTTTTAATTATTTCACGTCTGAATTAAATTTATCAAAAAGGAAATTCCAACTATTTATATTTAGAAAGAAAGAATGAATTTACGGACCAACTTTCTTCTCTATATCATCAAATAACAGAAAGTCTCCGTTTCGAATATTTTTACGGAACAACTAGAGAACTAAAGTCGCTACTGCTAGAGTATAGCATTATGCAATTTCCAAGGTACCAACCACTAAAATACCCAAACTTATAAACAAATTCTAGGCCAATATTCTCGTCACGGTAATCTCATGGCCATATTCAACATATTTGACGTCAATAAAACAATTTCAATATCAGCTCTTTGAATTAATTTTCTCTATTGTCGGATCTCGGATCTTCCTTTTGGTCGGTCGGTCACTTCTATCTAGATATGAATCATCAAGCCATGACGGATTTTACCCACAGAATTTAACAATGAATTAAAAGAATCCAAGGTTACGAAAACATCAATTAATCATTTCTTTTTATAGAAATTGAATAAAAGTATGTGTGTGTTCTTAGCCCACTCATGATGGTCATTGTGCAAGCACTTGAATCTTCAACTTTTAGTAGATCCTCTTTCCTCACCTTTCAAATGAACGTGTTCATTGTTCGCCCAACGAAAAAAAAAAAACAATTAAGCTTGAACTCAAGTAGCAACTTTTATGTCGAAATTTAAATGACAACACTCCACTCAGCATTTTAATTGACTGCAAATGTTAAGCGATTACAATCAATGATTTTAATTAGTTATCATTTAGCTGGTGGTGTTTGAATAATTTGGCGAGTGCCTTTATTTGAATATATTTATCGTCGTCCATTAACTAAGCGGCACGATACGTAAGACTAGACATTATAGACAAACCCTCTTAAGTCATCTTCACACTTGAGGTATTCTTGATGGATGAGGCGAGTTTATTTAAACACTAGCTGGACCCGTGCTCGCCTTGCCCGCTCGTATATGTATATTTCACAAACTGGCTGGACAGAAGTAAGTCACTCATACAGTACCTATCTGTTCAAGAAAAATTGCTTTCGATGTGCGACAACAACCCCAAAGTAGAACTATGGAATCCAAACAACTACCCCAACCCTACCCTGTTACGTCATATCAGAATAAAATTCCTACTGCGTTGCGTGGCGATATGCGATAATGGATGTAATGCATTGGATATATAATGTGCACCCTCTGCATCGCCCTCCCTCTCATTGATCTTGCTACTTGTTTAATATACCTACTGCATTTCCTTTCCTTTCCTTTGCTTCCCTCTTCCTATAGAATCCAAACAACTACCTACCCCAACCCAACTTAATTACCATACCACATATCGAATGAAATTCTGAAATGAAACCTGTTTTGTAATATACGTCTCTTCTCTTATGAAGATTATTAATATAATGGCATGGCATTCTGCAGCACGCACGACTCACCCCATCCCCATCATTCATCGGACATACAATCATAATATACATACCTACATAATATACAACTGACCATAGCACTCACTGCGAAAACAAATCAATCCTTATCGAATGTGGTTGTTTGACGATCGCAAAAGTATAAACATCCATTCGTAGCAAGGTATATGTGTATGTATATATTTTCACTTCAAAAAATACATTTTGGCTAAAAACTGTTCATAAGGACGTGGCTATAAACGACATAGCCTATAGCAGTCTCACAGTCTTAAGGAACATTTAAAAAAAGTTTCATCGAAATCTGTCCAGTAGTTTTCGAGTTTTTAGCTGACAAAGAAAATGCCTACAGTTTTATTATATGTAAGGATAATGCGATTTGAAAAGTGGTTAACCATTACATGGTCTAATACGAGATAGTCATATAATTTAACAAAGACTGAAAATCGCGCCAAAGCTATTGATTGGAGTTAAGTTTGTTGCTTTCCATACATTAGGTGTACTTTTGGCTAAGGAATTAGATAAGTAGGTAAAGATCCATCAAGACGAAACACATCCATTAAGAGGACCAATGCAATTTGACAAGACCACCTTATTCTATGTTTTTGAAATAGGTTAATGTCGCTGTCTAGTTTGTCTTTTAATCTCTTTCTTCAAACTACATCAATTAAAGCTCAAGAAACGAATATCATACGAAGAGCACTTTGTTTTCTTTCTTGCAAAGCTTGTCTCAACCTTGTTTTCATACGCTTTCGACAAAGTTGATGCTTCTGCACTAAACAGCAGGATACTAAGGGTCCTCCAGATGCATTTTTAAACCCGAAGATACACCAAAGAGTTGGCAAGAGTTTGACAGAGTCTTAACTGCTCCAAAGTTGTATGTGTATATGTGTGACGTTTGAGGTTAAGTTCGAACGAATGTTTTATTAGCTAGTTTGTGGAACGCCAATTAAATAATGTCCGTTCCGCCTGTGCGGTTCGCTAATTCGAACTGCAAGTATCTACAGACCTCCCAGTTTTGGATCACTTCGTCAAGCTGCTATGTTTGCATTTGTGTGATTCAGGAGTTTCGAATGCTTTTTCAAAATCAACCAACCCAACACCAGATGCAAATCCTATAAGGCATCACGTCACGTTGTTAAAGTTTTAAGATACATATACGTTTCTGAAATTAAGTCGTCCCAACATTCAAATGACAGACAGAGGCAACACTGGACTGTCAATGAAATTGATGCTCATCATTGGCATTTTAGGTTAAGCTAAATTCTAGCATCTCCATCTTTGAAAGGTTGTGTTGTTTTAAAATGGTTTTTATTCAACTTGCGTACTAAGCTTAAATTAATTACGTAGTTGGGCTTAGGTACGTATTTTGTTTAGCTCATCAGTGCAGCGCAACAAACCGGCAAAATACTCTTAACCGGCAGAGCTTAGAGTATATAAATAAAGCCAAGTCCATCAATTTATTGGCTCGACGACTCCAATTGCGTAATATAAAAATGAAAAATACGAAATAAATAAAAGCAAACACGTTAACACTTCGAAAAAAAGACTACTGTTGGACGGTGCAACAATAACACTATATGAATGAAACACAACAAAAAAGGCGAGGAAAAGAGTGAGAAAATGGAAAATCCGATGTGGAAACAATACCTCAGAAGAAAGTGTTGAAATTCAGTTCAACATTTCAGGTCAATGCGGCGAACTCTTTAGCATTGGATATTGCATCGAGGACGGGTTCACTTATTATCGTAAATTATATCTGTTTTTTTTTTTTTTTATTACGTGTGTGTGTTTCTTTTTTCTTAATTTAAGTCGAATAGAGAAGTAAGTGTACGAATCACTTTTCCTCTTCAAATCCAAACGTGAAAAAATTAAACAAAACTGGGTATATTCTATATGGGAAACTGACGTTTACGTACTTCCCTCTTCAAGGTGGCTCTTATAAATTGACTAGGGTGCTCAACACCTACGAACTCGATTGCTCATTGAAGCTATACTTTGGTATATTTGAAGCTTCGGGTTCAATGTGAAAAAAAACCTTTAATTGATGCGAACACCAGACGCCTCGCATTTTAATGCTGACAGTCGTAATGAGAATAATGACCTTTGGATCAGCACATGGAAAGTTGTATCTCAAAAGTGTTAAGTGCAGAAGGTGATTAGTTTGAGAATGTGAATTTACTTTCCTCAAAAATAATTGGGTTTTCTGTGTTTTAATTAAAACGTTGTTTGGTAATTCGCAAACTTCAACCGTAGCCTTGCCGAAAATCTACTACAAAAAAATATGTCACGTTTGTAGGTATATAGGTCATTGATACCATGGGAATTTTGGGAAATTTATTTGCATTTCATCAGAACTTCAAAAACACAAAGGCTCCAAATGGTCAGTTAATTAAAAAATCGGGTGAGTTCTCCTTTAAATTTTAGTTTTTTTTAGTTTTATAAAAAATAGGTTAGGTATACAAAAGTTATATACATTTTTAAAGTTACTCTTCCCAAGCTGGATAGCTAGCACTGCAATAATATTTGTCGAAAGAGGTAAATATCTTTGGGACTTCGACTAGAAGGGATATTGCCGAATATACTTTGTAACTTTAGTCACACTTTATCTGTTGAGTTACACTAATTCAGAAAAAATTTAAACAGATACAAACCAAAAGGGCCTATTACTTGGTAACACTATATTTTAAGAATTAACATCTAGAAAAATATTATAAAAAAAATAAGTTATGTAAGTCAGGTCTTGCTCCGAAGTCAGGCTAAGAGGTTACCCAGAGGTTTGAGAAGGTAAGAGTGCGCAACAACTGTCATTGACAGTTTTCATGCTCTAAACTAAAGTAGTGAATTCATATCCAGAATAAATTTCTTTCCCAGGCGAAGATAGTGGCACTGCCTAGTCTAATCTTACTCCAAACGACTCAATGAGCAATGATTTTGAGAAAGAGAAAGATGATCTTTTCTGCACCTACCCTCTGCCCTTGTCAATCTTATAGGAAGGATTATACAGGCATTTTTTTTCTCAACAATCTCAACGTCGCCAGCGTACCGCTTATACTTATTCTTACCACTATGGACAGACAAAATGGTTTGCATGAGAAGTTCAAGTCACCCACCCGCCTCTAATCTAAGGCCCTTAGGCCCGAAACACACATGCGATTTCAATCGCGCGTCTGTTTAGTCGCAAAAAATGAAGCACACACATTTCAATATGAATGCGCGCACATAATTTTGGATTTTATATGCGCGCATTCATATTGAAATGTGTGTGCTTCATTTTTTGCGACTAAACTGACGCGCGATTGAAATCGCATGTGTGTTTCGGGCCTTATTGTGATTGTCAATCAGCGATCGTCACGACAATTTTCGATTGCGTCGATTGATTTTAGCTATTGTCATTGTGTAACTCAATCGATGAGGGGAATAGATTATTGTGAATAAAAATGTGAATATTGTGAATAAATCACATACTTTGGCCTTGTTTAGTGACAGCTGGCTTTCCTTTTCGAAATTTATTTGTATTGAAAGAAGGTAATTTAAAAAAAAAATTGTTCGATTGAATGGTGGTTTACATTCGGAAGCGGAAATGGTAATGAAGTTCTAGAAGTAGTTAGAAAAGGAAAACAATGAAGAGATGCGCCTAACCCTTTGCAATTGGAAGAAAAAGTGTGACTACAATTTTTGTCGAGAAAAGTGTCTCTTGTGGCTAAAAAACTTGATACCGCTTTGAGATTTTGCGCCCACTGGTCTTACCAAACCAGTATAGTCAACGAGGTGTTTAGATCGAAATTTCGAAAATACCCCAGAATTCACTTTCGAAGTAACTTTTCAATATTTTCCAACATTGTTCAAATGTTAATCAATCCATTTCATACAGCGACACACTAATACTGATTATGTATTGAATTTTTTTAACGCATAGGAGCTGTCAGTGTCAAAATAACATATGATACAAAAGAACCCAACAGATGGCGCAAATAATATTATTATTTATGTTCACTCGTTTTATAATTTTGTTTTGCTGATCTAATTCGAATTTGTTATGTACAAGACAGAGATAATTTAGCTCTTTAGGAAACTTACTCGTTACTCGTTATTATGCATTTTTTTCTCTTGTTATGTGCTTTTGTATGAGAACGTGTAGGTTCGATAAACAATTGCTATCGATTAATGTCAATTTCAAGTCAAACCGTGTACGCGAATGGACTTAAGTAGACATTTCCAAAATTTTAATTTAATAGACTTGTTGACAGTGATCTGACAGCGCAGGTACAGACTGGCCCTTCAAAAATTCGTTGATATTTTTATGGCGGGCAAATGTGTTGTTTTCTTTTGGTATCTCTCTTTCATGAGGAGGAGACGGTTTCTTACATTTTTGTTTGTTTAAATCTGTAGTAGTAGAGCAGGCCAATAATATGAGTAATTTGTTTGATGCTTAGCTAGAGAGTTGGAAAAAGATTTTTTCATTGTTTAAGTTACGCAGAATTTCCTGCTAAAATAGCACAAAAAGTCAGCTTAACTTCGCTTTTAGGAAAAATTCAAATCACGAACTTCTAAGAACAAAATTTTTAACAAAATCCATAAATAGATGACTCGTCATTCAAGATGATGTCAAAGAAAATATGTATAAGCTATTGCAAGTAATCAGAAAACCTTCCATACATGTGCAGGTGCACTCTTCGCAATATTCACACGACGTAATGTGTCAGCTGTCATTTCTGGCCCATTGTTCAAGTTAACATCTGTATGCAACTACTTAGCTTCCTCCACCTATAAACTATCTATCAATTCAAATATCAAATGCTCATTCAACAACAAGCAAACATCTCCAAAGAATGAGGAAGCAAACAGCAGTCATTACGTAATACCACCTGAAGATGCCAAAGCCCATTAGATGAAGCGACAACAAACAGTTTCCACCTTCTGAGAGTCTCTCAACAATGGCTAACGAGGTGCGGTGCAGATGCCTTGAATTAAGCTCGTATCTGCTACACACACGCCTAGCATACAGTAGAGCCAGACTATTGACCATCTTGCGCAACGTGTTTTCATTTTTAGTTATCTGCCAATATCAATGCGATTACAATGTGTATATTTACCCTACCATCCCCACAGCCAGAAGCCACATAATTTAGTAATGATTGCGCAGCATTACTTAAAAATTTATTAAATCAACACGTTGCCGTGTTCGATTGAGTGTTGCACGTGAACGAACCACCGCACACTTAAATTGTAATAAAATTCGCTAATGTGACACTCTAAAATGTATCAACGTCCATAATGCACGCTGTCATAAATTTGAATAGAAATTCAAATACATAGATAGATAGTCCGACTATTATTGTCTAATCTGTCAACAGAGTCCACACAGTCAGAGAAACTAAATTGAAAAAGAAAGCCAAAGCTCGGGTTATGACAGCCGTAAAACAGAAGACCCGTTAAAATGTCATTTTCACTTTCTGGGCTAACACGTTCCTCGCTTAAAGTTGCGTACAGCAGCTCGACTCCATCGTGTCGTTACGTTACCAATTCTCACTTTTTAATCCAATAAAAAAGTGCATCATTGTTATTACGATATTACCGCGAGGGATTTTCTTTCTTCGGAGATATGGCGCGAAAGTGTCGAAGGTAATTACAACTACAAGATCTCGAGGCCATCGGAAACAATCCCAATTCCAATGTAATGACAGCAACTAATACAATAGTTACCGAGCGACCTTGATGTCTGGATGACGACCCAAAGACGTCAAAAAATTAAAATGGAATGCCAGCTCGAAGACCACATGGTGGCGGTTTTTGGTTCAGATACTTAGGTGGATGGATGGCTCATGGAAACCAATTTACATAGAAGGTGCGGTCCTCGGTTTGTAATTTTTGCCCACTTGATGAACCGATGATGGCGTCTTGTGTTTGTGCTTCGTTCGATTGTTTTTGGTGTGAGGGGGTCTTTAGGTTTGTATGTTACGTGGGTACATATTTATATTTCATAAGTTAAGCACACGTTTTGGATTTTATATCGCACTGTCATTATATTCATTCATTGTAATGGCAGTAGTAGATATCTTTGGCGAGTCAGATGTTGGTTGGGTAATTGACGTGTTGGGGATGTAATTTGCATTTTTTGTGGTGGAATTTGCTTTTGCACAATCCCCAAGTAAATTGTATCTGTTTATTCTCGTATAGAGGTGCATCATTTGTCACTCGATGTGAGGGATTCACATTTGGATAGGTATAATTATTGTCAATGCGCGGAGGTGTAGTGCATTTAAATGCAATTCGTGTAAGAACAAATAACTTATGAGGCGTATTTTAGTACTGTTTTGAAGGTTACAATGACAGAGTTTTTTTCTGAGTGTGGGTGGACTATTGTTTATATTTTTAAACATCCAGGCATTATGCATTAAATGCCTTTAATGCTTTTTAACATCTAAAATGACCAAATCTAACTAAAACCTCCCTTTGTAATCAATCACAATTACCATCCGTGCTTTTCGATAGACTATTCGAATTTTATATATTAATTGATAAATTCATGACATTATGTGTGGAATATGACGTCCGCCGCCATTTTTAATTTTGCTGGACACCGGTTGTTTCTGTTTGCGGCTGTTGGAATCACATGTCGTTCACAGCCATATCATCCAATTGGGCTAAAAGAAGTTGGTTATACTCGAACGGTAGCGCTCTCCGTTGATGGTAATAGCAATGCCACGCCAAGCAGTGAATTTCTATGTACGAATTGGCATCGTCCAAAATCCGTCTGTTTTTTGATTCAAGAATGGACCTCGTCGTCGTCACTGAAGATGATTTTTTTTTTGCTGAAATCAGTGTCCGCTTCGAACTGCTCCAGCCAGAACCCATTCAGTGAATACACGGCCTTGTCTAAAGTCGTTTTCCTCCAGCTCCTGTGTTAGTTGGATTTTGTACGGATATAGATCCAAGTTGCGACGCAAAATTCGCCAAGTTGATATCTACGAAAGACGACGTTCTTGTGCGCTGCGGGCAGTTGACTGCCTCGAATTCTCTTACACATTCTCACAGAGAGCGGCGATGTTATCAGCAGATATTGCGTTTCATTGAAGCACGGATGTTGGCTGATTGTTCACTGAACGGTCGACCCGAATTTGGGTATATTAAACATTGTATAGTCGACTGGTCATGTTCAGTGTTAGTATGCCATTGGGAGTCCTTGATCTAACTCCTTGGTCCAAGTGAGCTTCTACAATAAAAATGATTTGAAGTTCGGAAGAGTTATTTTGGTTTATGTCGTTATGTGATATACTGCCCACGAAACAGTTGAGGACACGATTAAATTGTAACATTATATAGGAAAAAGGTCCAGTGAATTGGCCACAAAGATCATACAAGTTGACATTCGATTATTTCTTGTGGGGCTATGTAAAGTCTTTGGAGGGTATATTCACCGCATTTTTGGGTCGATGTAGTCCCAAATTCTGCAATGAATGACAAAAAATTGACCTGACACTTGACAGAATAGGTACTTCACCAAAAAATGACAGAAAAGGCCATTTGAGGCAAGTGCGTTTAAATTATAATAGGCGTATTTTTTTGAGAATCTATAGCTAGCTCACTTTTATTTTTTACATGCAAAACTTGTATACTCACTTTTGGTTTTGTTATACTCACTTTCCAAGAAATACGCCAAATGTCATGGATCATGAGGCGTTAGTTATTTTTCATAATTTTGATTCTCAAAATTCCACGAAAAGGTAAATTTTCCACGACTTACCAACACTGGTCATGCTCAGCCATATCCAAACCTACTATTTTATTAAATGCAACGTCCCTCTGTTCGCCCCTCCATAACTCGAGAACCATTCGTCCGATTTTCATGATCTTTTTTCTGATTTGTAGATGTATGGCCAAAGTAGGCCGTAGGGTGGGTAAGAACTTGTGAGGAGTAAAAGGGGGGTCTCACGAGCCATTAGCCATATGAATTCGAAAGCTAGTATGTTCATAGATAGGTCAAAATTATTACATGCATCATTCATCCTTTTTCAAAATTCGTCCTATAAGGTTGAAAAAAAAAGGGTGTACAAAAATTTCTAATTCGACCTTACAACGCTTACCTTGCCATTATATTCATAAATCTATGTAGGTCAATTCGAAAAATGCTTTTAATTGTTAGACAATACTTCACCGAGTATTTTGAGCTAACAAGCAGTCGCCCTCTTCCTCTAGTTAGGATAAGATGTTTAGATCCAGAATCTTTCATATACACGAATGAGGATGGCACTTTATGTTTTAGATTCGGTGGCGGAAGATCGAGAGTTATGGAGGGTGACACTTTTAATGAAATAGCGGGACATTGAAAACTGAAAGCGTCCAAATTAGATTCATGTTCTCCCGCTTAAAAGCAAAAGGTCAAAAAGTAGCTGATCGCAGGTATAAAAGGAATAAGACGTTAACTCAACTTGTTCTACAACGACGAGCTTACGCCGGACTCTATACTACGCATTGTGTGCAATAGTGTTGACGTCTACTATTTTACGCTGCATTTTATTAGATACTACAACAACATCATTGCTTTCAGCTATTTAAAACTATTTTGCACAACCTTGTAAAACCACTGTCAAAATCAAGTTTTCTGTCAAAATATATTCCCATAATTTTGAGTATAGCTCACAATCCCTAATTGCTGACTAACTGTCATTGAAGCATACATTGATTTCTGTAGACTGTAGCCCCATGACTAACATTTACACTAAACAATTAAAAAGTCCGTATTAGACAACGCTCGTCCATGATTCCGCAAACTTACATAACGTATCGTTGCAAGCCAAATCAGTATACCAGTGCTCTTTATGGACATCGACAAAAGTACAATCACCAAACGGATGTCCCATGATGTAATGATACCTGATTAACGATTCCAACTGCTCTGATTTAAGCCTGATTGTAATGAATTGCTATAGTGCCATGTATGGGCTTATTTCTTAATTAATTATAACCCCTTTTGGTCGGTATTCTTTTTAACAGCATTTTTAATGTTCTATGATTTGTATAGCTTACGAGTGCCATTGATCTAAGGTTAACCCCCTCAGGTAGATAAGAACCAAAGGTCAAGTGACTGACTTGTCTACGTGGTTGGATTTGCATTTTTATCTATAAATCCGAGCTTTTCATGTTAGTATCTAATATCTTTTCGATCGACACAACGTTATTATGCTAAATAGCTTTTCCTACCTTGAACTGGAATGCCTGTTTGTTGTCATTGTCGCATCGTTAGTGTATAGCTATGTTTGCTGACTAGTTTCCAAAATCTATAAACGGCTTCCTAATCACTTTTCGCCGCCATAAGTTTCGAACTAACATTTCATCATTCAAAAGAGACGTGTACACCTAGACGGACCTCAAAGTGGCCCACAGCTGCACGCTCTGTGAGCTTGTGTGTGGAAAAGTCATCTTGTGACGCAATGTGCACACCTGACGGCCGTTAGCTTGGCTCCGATAGCCAGCAATCCAGCCAAACGACATTCTTTTGCATCAATATTTATGAATTTACAAATAGAAAAATAACAAACCAAAGCTTCGTTCGCGGATGGAGATGGAAATGTCTATTTTTTTTTGTAAGTAGGTAATGCTGACGGTCTTGATGTGAATAGGTGATGGTTTGATTATGTTTTTCTCGTCATAATGTGTAACTGTGTTTATACTTTTGTGCTGAAATTTTGCCAACAATTATGAAGATTGAACAAAATGCAAAATACTTTGGAAGTTAAACACATGTTTGCATTTTGGCGGTTCAATTTCAACTCTTTTGATGGGTGTAAAGCTGTGACTTGTCTGATTAATCGGAATGTCAAATATTTGACATTTTGATGGACATAAATTAGATATACCTACTTGGTATAATATTATTATCCCAATTTTGGCTAAGTACCGAGTTCGAGCGAAACTAAATTTTAGCTGTTCTCCAATTTTGTTCTCCAAACATTGGCTAAAATGTTAACTAAATTTTGACGTATAGTGCTTTGTAGATAAAACTTAGAAAGCTGCTTAAGCTAAATGTTAGCTCCCATACAAAATTTTCTCCAAAAATTAGCTGAGCTAAATTTAAGCGAATCTATTTAGCCGAGCGGTACGCTGCTTCAGCTAAAAAATCAAATTTTCATTTCAGACTGTACTGCATGTATCTGCCACAATTTAGCGCGCCCATTAATGGTTCGGCACATTTTTTCAAGCTTAATTTTGACAGATTGACAGAAGGTTTGAGTGGCAAAGCCATAAAGTGATTATTCATTCATTCATTCAGCGTATATCCATAAAAAGGGTTGTAGTGGGCAATATGTGGCAGGCGAAAAAATTGCTGGAAAGGCAGATCTTCTAATATTTAGAGGAGATATACGAAATTAACTTTAACGGGCTACTTGGTTTCTGCATACAAATTGGGTGTTTCATTTCAAAGGTTTTCCATTGCAGTTTACTTAGTAGTCAATCACACTCTAACTACTGCTCCACGTGCCAAAAATTATAGCACTGAACGAACAAAAAATGAGCTTAATTTCGGTCAATGAACGTAAACAAATGTTAAACTAAATTCAATCAAAAATCATTCAATCCGCGCATGAAAACTCACACAGACTTGCGGAATCGTGTGAAATGTGAATTGTGTACACACAAGTCGTGATGCTCGTGAAAAAAAAAACGCACGCTTGCGAAATTGGGCCTCAGAGAAAAGAGAAAACACACGCATGTCGTTCTCTACGCAAATACGTCACAATTATGTCGTCAGTTCGTTCTCATTTGATTCATGATTCAGATGCTGTTTTACATTGTTTTCTCTTCCTCTTCCCTAACACTTTATAGGACAATTCGCCATGAAATATAATCATGTTAACATCTCAATCGTATTCTTTATGTAACTTTAACCGTGTGCCGTATTGAATAATGCTTATTGCCCAGCATCGCTCAATCACAACCGCAACGAGGCTAAATTTCTTAATCAGTGATGCGTAGTTGGAAGAAAAAAAAAACGACAAAAATATCTAAATTAGCTACAGCCACTGCACTATGGGCTGCCGGCTTCACTGCACATTTCCTGTTCGAATACAAATGGCCATTTGCTAAGGTTAATGATATGAGACTTCACGTACTGCAAGCTAATGCATCGTATACACTTCCTACGCTTTGGCCATTGCATCCACGTACTTGCACCATGCACAGTTCCGCAACCAATGCAATGCTATGGCTACCTTTACGATGCCGGCCGCCACCACCATCTTCATTCGAAAATGTTGTGCGTCTTCGATCTTTGTTCCACCTTACGACGGACAGGCGCATTCACTTTTAGTTTCACTTCAGATAGCCGGCCCCGTCATTCAACCTATTGCGATTGCAATGCGACTGCTCCCCCAAGGCTGCATATATGATAGATACTCAATAACATTGAATAGATGACCATATTGAGCAGTCCGACTGTTTGCCATGCCATTTTGAGAGTAACAATCTGTGTAGGTATCTGTGCGATGCACAGTGCCGCAATTTGCAATGGCTTCCGTGAACTTATTTTTGATTTCGTTAGATACCGGATTGAGCGCCGAAGATAAAGCGGCAATCCAATAACTTTATGGCTCACTGAAGTGTCATTGCGCCGATGGCCAACACGATAGATAGCCCCCATGACTAATGTATCTAAAGCTGCTACCAGCCTTTGATTATGCACTGTGTGGTGCTGCGTTCTGGGCAATGAGCAACCAAGTTCTCGAATTTGCATTTAAATTTGCTTTAAGTTGAATTTAAACAGGTGGTTTGCTGGTGGCTAAATGGCTATCGGATGAGGTTAATTGTGATTGGCTAATTTATTGAATGTTTTACTTTTTTTTTTTTTTTAATTTGTGCTGCCTTCGCCTTTGTGAGTCATTGCTTTGAGTGGTAATACCTACATGAATGTCTATTGTGCATCAACAACTTCAGGGTGATAAACATTTATATGGTGAGCACCTGCGCCTGTTAAAAGTATTTTCACAATAAAATTTAAATTATAACAAACTTGAATTTGTTGCTTTATTTAAAACGGAAATATGCACTCCAAATGGTGTCATTCTATAATTACTCCGAACGAAAATGTACTTCAACTTGTAATTGGCAGCACATTTTGGTAATGAGAGAATGAATTTGAATTTAAAACGAACTTGATAACACTGATTAACTGAAAGCTCAACTGAAACTGAAATGACCGTCTAAAACTAAATGGAGCTAAAGTGCATTTTTGACCGTAGATACTTCAGCAAAAGCCCACTCACAATTTGAATTTTGCGCCATTTAATAACAGTGATGCCAACGCCAAAAAAAGATAACAACCTGACAGTGACAGTTCGGGGTTAGTAAAAATTGAGCGGTATACGAAAGAACAAGGCATTTTTATTGTTGAACAATATTTAAAAAATAATGAAGGTTTGTTCGAAAAAAATCATCTTCAGTGATGGAGCTCATTTTAATCTTAATGGTTTCTTTAATTGTCAAAACTGTTTGGGGTTCAGAAAACCTACGAGGAATTGTTGAGAAACAAATGCATCCACAACGCGTGACTGTTTGGTACGGATTTTGGACTGGAGGCACTATCAGACCATTATTTTTCGAAAATGCGACTGGTCTGGCACTAACAATTAATGGTGTTCGATAACCCAGTTTTTAGTGCCTAAATTACAATATATGGATGTGACCAACATGCGGTTTCAACAAGACGGTGCCACATGCCATATAGCCAAAGAAATAATTCAATTACTGCATGAGTCATTTCCTAATCGTGTAATCGTCCATTGCGATCAAAATTGGCCATCCAGATTTTGCGATTTAACTTTTTTCTTTGGGGTTTTTCAAGTCAAAGGTCAAAGCAAACGAGCCCACGACCAACAACGCCTTAAAATAAGAATTTGGGAAATGTATTAATGAAATTTAGACACATTTATGCGAAACGGTTATAGAAAATTTCAATTCATCCGTTCGGACTCGGCATAAAATTGTAGGTCCCCTTCCATTCGTCCCAAAAATAGAAATTCACTCAAACGAATGGTTGAGAGAAGCTAGGCCCAGGGTGTCTACCGCCATATTCTTTGACCTAAAAAGTTTGAAAAGACTCGTAGAGCAATGTTGTTGAGACATCTCTAGGAACTTAGATGAATTTTTAAGTGAATTATATTAAGTACCAGTAGTTGCTTTAGAATTTTAGCAAGCAACGATAATATCTGTGATAGTGTGCTTTATTAATTTCTTCAATCGTTTCCCCATCCGTCTATGTATGGAAGTAGTATTGCCATTGTTTATTGCTTCTCTTTGGCAATGGGACAAGGGGAAATGTTAAAAATTTCAACAAACAACGATATTGAATGGAATTTGCGCAGTCTCTTTCCTTCTTCTATTTTTTGTTATGGATAAGTTTGAAATCGGCCGAATAGTTTCGGAAATAACCAACTTTAGGCTTCTCCCTCCCCACCTTATGCATCGGTTAAACAAATTTTTTTTTTTAACACTTAAAATCGTTGAACTCAATATTGGTCTTAAAATGTTGCTTTCGGATTATTAAGTTAGTTCATAAAAAAAAATTAAGCAATTTTTGTCTAAATTTTCTAGAAAACGAATTTATTAATTTTTCCGTACGTACAACTTTTTCTGTTCAATTACTTAGTCGATACCACAACAGGTTCCACTGAATTCCTATGAAATGGTGCGGTTAAATGTTTCAGTTTTATTCTGGTTCGTGTTTTTACGAATGAATTTTACTGATAACTGGCTCCATAAGTAGGTAACCCATAGTGTTGACATTACAATGTGAAAGAACTTTTAAAATCTCCCCCTGTCCTGAACTCTCCCCAGTTCCTGAAGTAATATACTGATCCAGTGAGTGTTACCAATACAATGCTAACAATTTTTTTTTTAAATTGGCCTAGTAGATCCAGAATTAGTTATTAAAACCCCTTCCCACTCGCCCTCGATAAGTAACATCTACAGATCCAGAGGATGTCACCATAACATGGTTGAACGAATTTTTAAAATCGAAAGAATAGTTCCAGAGATACCCCTTTCCGCAACCCCTTTCCTTCGTAACCTCTTCTGAAGGGTGCCCTCTCTACCACCCTACCACTCTGAAACTTAAATCGGCAACAAATCTACAAATCAGAAACAAAAATTATGAAAATCGGATGAATAGTTCCTTCTAATCCCACTGCCTTCCCATTCGCCACACCGCACTTCCCTACTCAATGGCTTAAATGGACAAGAAATCTATAAATCATATTTGAGAGTCAGTGAAATAACGTATAATGCCACCAATGACCTCCTAGATAAGCTATGCCATTAAAAAATAATTCCAATTGGCACTTGATTTTCTCGTTTTTGATTTGATTTTGAAGGAAATATTCTTGACAGCCAATTCGAAGATTCATATATTGTCGTCCATTCCAATTCAAACGACAAGCAATTGATCAAGACCACAAACAAAAAAGAACAAACAATAAACCACTGTTATCTTTTGAGGGACTTTAACTGTTGTACAAGATTCTGAAAATTTAAATACATAGCAAGAGCTCTGCCATAAGACATCAGCGGCAGCAGATTGCACATCTGAACCACTTGACCACTGCGTCATTAATCAACGTTCCCAGTCAATTGGCCAACAGGTTGATGTTGCTGCTGATAATGATAGTTGAAGTTGTTGGTATGTGCTCTGTTGTTTGGGTTTTTAGAAGCCAAAGGTGGCCAATATTAAGTCTCTTCCTCATGTCTACGGCGATCACTAGCTGGAAAGCCAACCGAAACGTGCAACGCCCATTTCTCGTAACACAATAGGGCCGTCATCGGTCGTCACTGCATTCTGGTACCACACCGATGGACATACTTACATGCACAACTTGTCCTACTTCGGCAGACCGCCTGCGATGGATTTATTTTGAGCTCTCTCTATAGATTGATTGGATTTGAGTCAGTCCATTGCTGTTAACATTTGATGTTTGATTGTGCGCTCCTCTCAAAGAGAATTCAAAATAAAAGCCAAATTATATGGGACTATGACCCTAAAGTAATTATTAGGAAACATGTACAGGGTGGAATGCGGAAATAAGTGCTACGATCACTAATTACAGCAATCACTAAAGAGTAATTACGGCGAGAGTATCTATGTGATATATTGCATCATATATGGTGCAGAGGCGAACAGTTTCTTTACGCGCTAAATTAGTGAAAATAACTTTTAAAGATGGCTATTAGTGTTGAGAAATTAAAATACTCATAATAGACTAGTGGGACTGGGAATCATAATGTTTTCAAAACTAATTTGTAAATGAGTTATCGCCCAGTTGGAACTTTGTAAGTGGGTACTAAAGCGATTATGGGTCATGCATGCACATATCTTTTGACATACGCGGAATGTCAAAAGTTCGTTTGATGTAATGGTTTAGTTAGAGACAACAACAATTGGAAGGCACTTTGTAACAACATCGTATCTCTAAAGCGGGTCTGCGATGTCTAGTTGCAGTTTTTTGAAAGGGGAGGATATTTCTCTGCTGAAAACTGTATTCACAAACGTTTCTTAAAGGTAGTGATGCCGTGGTCAATTGTCCACAAAATCAATGCCAAGCAAATGAAATCTGATCTAATATTTTTATTTATACAAAAAAAAAAGACTAATGAATTCCAAAGAATGATAAAAAAATAAGAATCTTGCACCAGAAATAACAAAAACTTTATTTTTTTTAAATGGCCCAACCTTTTCATTCGAATATCTGTTTAATAACCAATATAACAATTTAAAGCGGATGCGTTACAGTCCCATTTGTAACTCTAAAACTATTCCCCGAAAATCAATTGGCCTGTCTCAATTTAAATTCACAATTTCGCTCCGAAACTTAATAGTTACCAGTCATCATTTATACCCTGTTTCCAAATTTACACCAAGTAAATGTACAGAAACCTGTAGACATAATGAGAGAAACCTTGTAGTAGAATCACAGTCGGTGCTGAGAATGTGGAAAAATTACTTTTGCAGACTCTATAATGGCGACGAAGACCAGAATTCCGCTGTTAAATAGAACGTATCATTCAATACAGACGATGATAGACAAAACTTCCGTTTACCTGACCAAAACGACGACGTACGGATAGCAATATTTAAGCTAAAGAACAATAAAGCTGCGGGGCTAATGGTCTATACCTTTCTACCTACTTGGTAAATAGCAGGTACAAATTCATTTCCAAATGTGGTCAGTTGACGGATGTATCAGTCTGCTTAACATCGCATATACAAGATTCTATCTGCCATATAGTATGAACGCCCTAAACCCTTCCCTGATCGGCCCCTATCAGTGCGGTTTTAGGCCAGAACAGTCCACACTACACCGTCAATCAAATGTTCACATTTAGGCAGATCCTGGAAAAAGTCCAAAACTATATCCAACATCTTTTTATAGATTTCAAAGCCACATTTGACAGCATCTATTCGAACGAGCTATACGGAGACATGGGTCTTGTCTAGCTTGGCCATTCTTGCCAAACTCGTTCGTTCGAGAAAGCTCGCTGCTGCATCAAGGTCGGCAACGATCTTACCGTCGTTAAAGATGGCTTGGCGGATGGGCACAAATGCTCCGGCCCGTAGAGTCTTCGAGTCTAACCCGGAGGGACAGCGCAGTAGAGGAAGACCTCGCTTTGAGTGGCGCGCTCAAATCGAAGGCGACCTCAACCGACTAGGAGTGCGCAACTGGAGGTAGTTAGCTAAGGACCGGACTAACTGGAGAGGGTTGTAAGTTGAGGCCTCGGTTCACCCCAAACTGCAGAGCCGCATAAGTAAGTAAGTATAAATAAAAAAAAAACAAAATTTTCCTTCATTTGAAAAATCCACAATAGTTGTGATTCGTCATCAATACGTCCCTTGAACTCAGTACGCCATCTCATGTTGAGGTCCTCAATTGTCATAAAAATTAATATGTTTCAATTTGAGGATATGTTTGTATTATCGTTCCTATAGCAGAGCATTATTGCTTTTAAGCTCTAACGAATAAAAAATATATTTTTGCAACCTTGTATCAAGAGGCTTATCTGAGAGTTGATAATATAAAAGTCCCTCAATTGACGAACACAAATCTGTTTATCCGTATGCGATAGTATATAAACCCGAAACGAGTTATAGATAAATAGAAGCCATAACATTTGCAATGAAATAAAATCAAAGCCTTTGGACTTTCCGAAATTTATTTATGTGTTTGTGATTTTATTTTCGGTTATATGGTGCTCGTGTCATCAATCAATTGATCGATGAATGAATGAAATACGTTTTATCCGATCGATGAAGTGATTAGATAAGTCATTGTAATGATTGCAATTTAATAAACATTTATTGGCTCTTGCATTAAGGGGATTAGTATTTGTCAGGGTGTATAGTTTGATGAGCAAGCTTTTGTTTTGAATGCCGGAAAATACTTTGTCAATTGATGGGTATTTCTGATGCCAATTTTAACTTTTTAACATTTCTTGAAATCAGCTATAAAAAAAACAAATATTTTGGCTCAATTCGCTTCACCTACGTATCTGCAGGCATTTCGGGGCCGGGGTCGCTGTTGAAGCTTTATAGGTTCGCATTTCCGGAAAGAAAAATTTTTGGAACAAGTGGAAAGTCTCCTGTATCCTTACGTACAGCTGAATTTTTAAGTTGTTTAGTAAGACTGTTTTACGTCTTAATCTTTGTTCGATTTTCGCGATAAACTTTTGTAAATGATATTTGACTGACAGTCCAGTATAGAATTTGATATGCTGCAGCGCCATCTAGTAGCGAATTACAATCAAGTGAATAGAACTCATGTCAAAATACATATTATGTCATTCCATAGGGATTGGTCAACAAAATGGCGTCGAAGTCTATTGAGAAGTGGAGCGTGTACCCCAGCGGCGATAGTTTGAATCCTTCTAGATACACAATTTTGACAGATAAAAAATAAAAATATACGAAATAAAGCGACTTTAAAGAATTAATTCAAATAATGTGAAAAAAAAAATACATTTGTTAAGTAAAAACAAAAAATAAATTCCTAGCTTACAATAATGGAAAATAATGAAAAAGTGTTGCATCGAGCGTCTCATTTTCTTCCTTCACGAGGTTTGCACAAGCAAAAGCAAATACATGTCCAAAACTTCTAAAACTTTGCAAGATGTCTTAGTTCGATTTCGTGGGGTTTTGGAGTCATCGAGGATGCATTGTTGATCAGACCAGTTACATCACTGTTTGTTGTATCACACGTATAGACCCAACCAGCTGTGACAAGCGCTTCTCCTTCGCGAATTGATCGATTGACAGATGGTTATCGACAAAGACTAAGGTAAATCTCGGTTAATTCAGTCCGCCATTGGTATTTGGGATATTGCTGCACAATAAATGGAATATTAACAATAATTTAAAGAACTTTAAAAAGTTGTTTAAATCTCTAATGCTAATCCAAAAAAAAAACTAAATTGTTGACACGTGGACCCAGGGTTTTTTTATTTTTCATAAACAACACTTGAATTTTAGACCGACACGTCCGCTTACCGATGACAGATTCCTGTGTATCTGAGAGGTTTCTTTTCCTCACCACCAGATATCGCAGGCCAAGTTGAACATTCGTCTATTAATTTCAAACATCCAATTGTATGTAGTTTGTTGCTTTTACGTCCAATAGATGGCGCTGTTTTTAAAAAACATGTGATGCATAAAAAACGCGCGTATTCGAATGGGTGTCCGATAATTTCATTTCATTTCATTTTATTAGATAGAAAAAGCCTTGAGATAAAATCTCATTTATGGCTTTAAAAATAATTCACACAAAATTTTTGAAAGAAAATACACATTTTTATTAGAAAGCTTCGTTTTTTTTTTATTCATAGAGTATACAAATTGGGGTTATGTATAGAGTAGCACATCCGATAAATGGCCGTCACGGCTTTGGTGGCAAGTATGTACTCTTTGATTGAAATTTTCTATGACCGTTTCGCATAAATGTGGCTGAATTTTATTAATACATCTCCCACTTTCCTCTTTCGAGGCGTTTATGGTCGTGGGCTTGTTCGCATAGACATTTGACTTCAAAAAACCACAAAGGAAAAAGTCCAACGGCGTTAAATCCAATTCTGATCGCAAAAATTCTCAATTACACGATTAGGTAATGACTCATGCAGTAATTGAATTGGCTATATGGCATGTGGCACCGTCTTGTTGATCACATCCATATCTTGACATTTAGGTACCAAAAACTGGGTTATCATGTCACTATAACGAGCACCATTAATTGTTACTGCCTGACCAGCCGCATTTTCGAAGAAGAATCGTCCGATAATACCTCCAGCCCAAAATCCGCATAGCAAACAGTCACGCGTTGTGGATGCATTTGTTTCTCAAGAATTACTCGTGAGTTTTCTGAACCCCAAATGCGACAATTTTGACAATTAACGACGCCATTAAGATGAAAATGAGCTTCATCACTGAAGATGATTTTGTTCGAAAAATCATCAGCATCCACTTGTTGTTGTCCCAAAATCCATTCAACAAACTCTCTTCGCGCTGGTAGTTTTCGGTTCTTAAGTCAATTGAACTTTATAAGCATGAAGTTTCAAGTCTTTCGTGAGAATTCGCTGTAGAGAGCTTCTCGAAATGTCCAATTTTTGACTATGATGCCGAATTGATGTTCCTGGACTGTCTGCAAAACTCTCGCGAACTGCTTCGATGGTTTCTGTTGAACGACTTGTGACAGGAACTCTGAGTGTTCTGTTTAAGATCACTAATTGATCCAGTCTTCCTGAATTTTTCAATTATTCTCTTCATAGTTGGTGTTTTTAAATCACTATGACGGCCATTATTTTGTTATTTTGTTCGAAAATTGCGAACTGTGTCTGACACAATTTTTAAATATTGTTCAACAATGGAAATGCGTTGTTCTTTCGTATAGCACTCCATTTTTATTAACCCCGAACTGTCAGCTTTCACATTGTTATCTTTTTTTCCATTGGCATCTCTGTACTATTAAATGGCGCATGAATTGTGTGACACCCTTTATAAGTACCTACTCTCGGATGTTTGCCAAATTGCCAGTTAATTAAGGGATTTGCCTTGCCACCGATCTTGTAGTTTGCTTACGAATTGTATGTTCAGCTTTCGCAGTAACTATATATTCAGTCGTTTATCTTATCATTCGTATCCTTTTATCCTCCAAAATAACCTGTCACTGAGCTATAGTGTTGACATAACCTAAGTCCCAAGTAGTACTACAATATCACTTCAGATTCAGGGACACTACTGCTAAGATACAATTTCGCTGTCTGGCCTTTCTCATATTCCATTATATTTAACGACTCTTGCTATTATCAGTCTTCAATAATACGCTTACAACTTTATACTTTCATTTATAAAATTTCCCACCCTAAATTTGAAGTAAGTACGCGATCTCAGCCTGTCCGAAAAATATTCGATCTAGCTATATAATATTATATTTTTCGGTCAGCAGTAAAAAGATATATCTGTCTTCAACTCTCAAGACCCATAATTATTTAAACTTTTGACCAAAATCGCATCTTCTATACGAAAACAAAATTCAATTGAGTTAGCGATCGGACCGCCATGGATCATCATGCGATCTCTACCCAAAGGCCACTCATAAATAACAAGAATTACCCAAAACTTCTCCTGAGATATGCGTAGCTACACAACTGAAACTGGTAGTTAATTGCATTGCATTTTGCGTTGCTGCTGTAACAGCGAACAAAAAAAAATGCATCTCGCCAAAACATGTCCATCGTACACTAGGTACCTACCTACCGCCATGCGTTTATTACACCAGCGGAGAAAAGATACTTTTCATTTTTGTTTTATTACCACCCTAACTATCCGATCCGAATGTCCACCGTCCATTATCCGGTGCACCAGACACAACTTGTCCAAGTACTCGTACTCATACTTGGATTGGTCAACTAAAGTGAAAGCTTTCACTTTTAAGTGCATTTTTGGCTCGCCGCGCAAACTCGTTGTCAGTTATGGATTTCTATGCGCGTAACCGGATCGTAAAAAAAACGTTAAACGTATTCCGGGTCCTCAGCGTGTCTTTAGGTTGTTTCTCAATAATTCATAAGATCCTACATACGATTTGATTTTATGAGCAAAGGAAAACAACATCATTCAAAGTGACATTCCTTTCATCGAAATCTGACAGATGACAGATGTCATCATCAAATTTAAGTGGTTTCTAGGACACTCCCATTTGTGATGGCAATAATTTTACAATTAATTGAACAGTTAGGCCAACTGAATTCTTTCGGACATTTAATCCCCAATCGCGTTGAGTAACGCATGATAGAACACCTGCTGACTGTATATACCTAGTTTATGCGGAGGAATCAGTCACAAGGTGTTTGCTCGTTTGCCCGTTCTAATATGACCGACTAAAAGCAAATCCCAAGTTGTTGCTGTTTGTTTTTTTTTTGCTTTTTTTTACTGAATTTCAAGATCAATGATCAACTTACCAGGTTTTGAATTACAGCCAAAGAGAGTCCGGTTTTTGTGTATCGTTTCTATATAGTCAAACAGTCTCAGTTGTGGTGGGTTTAATTGGAATGTTCATGCGCACATGAGTAGTAGAGGTGGTACCTCTATCTAGTATTTAAATCAGATTGGAAAATTGATGTAAATACATGCAATCTTGTAGTTGTCGCAATTAGATTTGCTCTACTTTTCGGTCAAATAACGGCGGCACACGAAAGAATGTTAAAAATATTATCTTTAGCTAAATATAGACGGCATTTGTAATAGTGTTTGATTATTATTTTTTCAGGTTCAATCCGAACGTCAATACCATCAGGAGCCAAGTTTAATGTTACCTGGCATCTGGCGTATCCACATCGGGTAAGTTGAAATATACATCATTTATGTAATAGTTTGTGACATTCTTCAATCGTTTTGATTGATTAAACCTGACAGACGTTTTTGTATTCGTTATAATTTTGTTGCCATGAATGAATGATATTGTTTGTATGTGTAACTCAACAATAATCTAGGATGGAATCGAGGATTTATTTTTGACTCGTTGGGCAGTAACTTAGAACTACGATGTAACTGAAACGAAAAAGCGACTGGTCCGTTGGTTGCTTAGTAATTTCGAACTACAATGAAACGACAGGTTGACAGAACGTAAACAAGTCTGTGTTTATTGTTTCTGTTGCTACCAGCGACAGAAATGCAATTTATCGTGGGAGGGAGATTTTTTTATTCGCACAGAATAGGCGACAGCCATATTTTTCTGGATCTGTTTCAGTTTTGTGTAGCTGAGCGAGCAACGTAAACAGCACCAGAGTTTACAACAGAACGAAAAAACTTTTTGTTCTGTTTCAGTTCTTTGTCACTTGGTGCCTTAAACAGTCGCGCGATTAAAATCGCAAATGTGTACCTAACCTAACCTTACACTTCTTAGTGCGCACTAAGTGCTCCCTAGGGCAGACTACCTAAGTCAAACTATTACCCCACATTCGGCCCTATCATGGTATCCGTTCCGAAAGAAAAATTCTCCGATTTTGTACGAATCGGAGAATTTTGCTTCATGGTAATCGTTCCGATAAGCTGTTCGGAACATTTCTCCGACAATACGTAACGCACACCGGCAGTCTACGTTTCAGTGCGATGGGTTGCGTTTTTTGCACCTGGTTTTGACAGCCACACGTCAATTTTTCTCCGATTGTCTCCGACATCTGTTCATCGCGGAAAGATTTTAGTGAACAAAATGCGTTGATGCATGATCGGAAAACGGATACTTTGAACGCAAATTTAGTATCCTACTGGATTTGCGTTGAGGAGAAAAGTACTCTCCGAACGGATACCATGATAGGGCCGTTACCTTATGAATTGTGAAAGCTGAAAGCTGAAAGCCGTTGACAGCGAAACTAACCAGACTTTTGTCTGATTTTCTCTCTTTGAACTGCCAGAATTGTCAACGCTGTAGTTAAAATAATTGCCCGCGTTCCATTGTCCATTGTCAATGGAACGCGGCCGTTAACAACAACATTAGCATTTGTCGGAACTTTAATTCCCATTAACGCCAAACGCCAGAAATATTTATATGCCTTTTACAACGCAGAATCAATGTCCAGTGCTGCCAACTTGTTAAAAAAAATCGCATTGAAAATTTTTTCCTACATTTCGTTTCGTTTTCGTTTATTAAATAATATTTATTTCTCTCTTTTAGCTTAAATTAATTAATGATTTCGATTTAAACTACAACTATTACATATATTATATGATAATATACAATGATAGTCTAGGATTAGTGTGGTTGTTCCTACCAACAAAAAAAAAAGAGTTACCCTATGTTTTTGTTATTTTTTTGTTTTGTCATCTCTTAAAAAATGCTATTGACGCCAACCATACCTACAACAGCCACTAACAAAGTTAACAGCAGATTGTTAGCAATTATCGTGTATGCTCCGTTGTCCAACTGTTGGGCGTTGCATGCGTCTGTGCTGCAAATATTGCAATGAGCACTATCCGTTGCGTCACACTGCAAATCGGAAGAGCAGCCACGTTCTGTAAGCCGTTCAGGATTGGTTGTCAGTTTGACAACACACTGATTGTCCGCCAAGTAGTTCGGACAAATCGAAACCACTTCTGGTTGAGCTTTACATTTGTCATCGCTATTTGAAGCGCAGATGTGACAACTACGTCTGTCACTAGGATAGACCTGTATAATAAATAAAATAAATGTCAACACATGGATTTTATGTCAAAAATACTAATAAAACTTACCGCTGCATTGCACTTGTCTCCAGAGCATACTTCGCACAATGTGGCGCCTCCTGCTTGCTGACAGGCGGTCTGTTGGTCAAAACTTAGCGATTGCAAGCAACCACGATGTGTCGCTCCATTTGTAATGTTTGAGAAGCATGAAGTGATGGGTCCACTGCAAATCATAGTTGCTGTGACAGCTGATGGATTTGTAGCACACTCGACATTTTGGCTGCTGTCACATGTGACGCAAGCTTGTGGCGAAGGCAATTTGTCCAGCGAATTGCAATTATTTTCCTCGCATGTGTAAAGTTTGCCTTCTTGCTTCCAATTTTCGATAATAGTGCTATTGACAGCACTGGAACAACCAGCACGATCCACCTTTCCGTTCTCATATTTAGTGAAACAGGTGTCGCCTTCCACGTAGGCTGCACAGGGTTCGGGGACTGTGGTTGAGCAATCGGCGCCCTCGCAAATGTGACATGTCAAACGATTTCTGGGGTAGTTGAAATTGTTGCAGTTGTTGCCAATACAGCTTGAGCATTCTTTTTCAGTCTCGTCCACACTGCATACATACTGATTATGTACTTCCCTGTCATTCAAACAGGTGCGTATCACCTGAGTTGTGCCATTTGCAGCTGTGAATGCTGCTGCCATGCAGTGTTTGTGACACTTTCTTGTTGGGAAGTCATGATCACGGGGATTCGTCGCACAAGTAGGGTCAATTTCAGAGTTACAGTAAATGCAGTCAAAATATTCAGTCAGGTCCCAGGCGTCATTGCACTCGTTTGATTTGCAAATGGTGCATCTTTCGGGATTTTGTCGGCAGTAGACGTCATCTGTATCCTCGACGTCATACTGGCATCCTCGACGAATCACCTCACCACTTTCATCGAATACGGTCACACAATCCTGTTCATCGCCACCTGCGCACGTCAAAGATGGTCCCAGGGAGTTTAAGCAGTGTTCTCCACTACATGAGTGACATCTCAGTGGTAGTTTCTGCCACATGCCGTGGTTTCCATCATCGACGCGATTGACGAGGTCCAGTGTATTGCAACCAGTCAGTGAGCAATGGCGGCATGTAGTTTTATCGAATACGTCGCAGAGGAGTGAGGAACTGCATCCACGCTCGGTGACATTGCCACCCAAAGCTGAGACACATTTTTCGCTGTCACTGATGAGAGGACACGGAGCCTTGAATGTTGGTAAGGATTCACAGTCGGGATCGGTTTCCGAGCTGCAGGAATAACACTGTAGACGGTTCTCTGGGAAGATCTATAAGAGAAATGTGCTTAGATTGTGGTTTAAAGTTTTGCCAAGAAAAACGAACCTGTTTGTTGCATCCGCTCCCAAGGCAGTGTGTGCAGTTGTCACCTCCGGATAGAATACACTGGACGAACTGATCCGCCTCCAAGTCTGCAAGGCAACCCCTTTGCGTCGCCCCATCTGAAAGTATATTAGAAACAATGAGATGGGAAAATGGAAGACAGGAGTGGAAACTTACCACTGGAAATCTTGGTGAAACAGTTCGGGTATGGCATTACTCCACAAGTGCTCACAGTTCCGACATTGCCTGGACTTACCGCGCAATTGACGTCAGTTGTAGAATCACAGACGGTGCACTGCTGCGGTGCTGGTAGTTTATCAAAAGAATTGCAATTTTCGCCCTCGCATATGAATACTTGTTTGGTCTTGAGAATATCAACCATCTCCTGACCGCGGAAGTTACTCAAGCATCCCATCTCGCTTACAGTGCTTGTGCTGTCAAACTTTATAAAACACTGATCGCCCTCCTTGTGTAGAGGACACTGTTCGGACAAGGGATTTTCGCAGTTATCACCCATGCACGAGTAACAACGAAGTCGGTTCTCGGGCAAGTCGTCAGTGTTGCATTTGGATCCGATGCAGGCCTTACAGGTGCTTTCCGATCCTGTAGAACATGATGTCTGGCCTTTCTGCTCCTTGTCGTTGAGGCAAGTCCTTATCAGATCATAAGCGGGCTTTGAGCTAGAGTCTGATGGATACAGAGCCACCATGCAACCGCCTTGGCAGTGTTTGGTCTTTAGATCTGATGTCAGTGGGTTAGTAACACATGTCTTGTCCTTGTTCGTATCACAGGATATACATTCAGTAAAGTCACTTAGTGCAGTTGCTGTGTTACATTCGTTCGACTTGCAATTAAAGCAGCGTCCGGAGTTAGCATCGCAATAGTCCTCGTATTCAATGTCAACTTGATCGTTGCATCCACGGCGGATCACGACACCTTCGGCGTTAAATACGGTTGAACAGTCCTGTTCGTTGTTGTTCTCACATTGGGTGGCTTCGCCTAGTTCCGCTTTACAGTCCTCACCCGAGCAGTGGAAACACTTAAGTGGAAGATCTTGCCATTTACCAAAGTTGTCGTCATGCTTTACGGCCAGATCAATGGTGTTGCAACCCTCAGAATTGCAAACCCTACATATTCTGCGGTTATTGACATCACAATGGAGAGCTGTTCCACAGTCGCGGGTTGTTTTTCCAGCAGCGAACGATGTGACGCATGTTCCATGCTCTTCATACTTGGCACAGATGCCTAGACTACTAGGGGTCGACTCACAGCTCGGGTCGGTTGATGAGTCACAAATGTGGCAGGAAATACGGTTTGCGGGGTAGACCTCTTTGTTACAGCTATTACCTGTGCAAGCCGTGCAGGTAGTCGAGTTTCCAGTGAGACAGTCGAAGAAATCGTTGCCCTGTAAGTTCGAAAGGCATCCTCTTTCAGTGGCGCCATCTACGAAACAAAAAATTACAAACTCGTCAGTTTCGCTGCAAAACACACTCACCTTCTAAGACTCTAGAGTAGCACCCGGTGTACGGCAACAAGCTGCAACTGGTGGTGCTTGTCACACCTGATGGATTCACGGCACACTTGACATCGGTTCTTGAGTTGCACAAGGCGCATGATTGGCTAGCGGGCAACGATTCTATGTCATTGCAGTTATCGCCATCACACAGTAACAATCGCTTTGCCTTGACCAGCTCATTTGACACGTCTATGGTAAGATCACTCCTACAACCCATCTGGACCAGTTCTTGCATTTCATCAAACATATAGAAGCACTGATCGCTAGCCCTATAGCCTGTGCAGAGTTGCTCCTCTGGCCTCTGACACCCATCACCTGAACAGTGGAAACAACTGCGACGATCCTCCGGCACTTGGTCCACATTGCACTTGTCATTGTCACAAGCCTTACAAAGAGATTCTGACCCATCTTGACAGCTGTCACGATCGTCGATGTCCTTGTCATCTAAGCATGATCTTGTTGTTTCATAAGACGGATCACTTTCTTCTGTTCGAGCGAAAAGTGCGGTCATACATGATTTGTAGCATTTTCTCGTTTTTGTGACTGATGATGGATCACGGACACATGAGGCGTCAGATCCACTGTCACAAGACAGACACTCGATGTAGTCATCCAATTTGAGAGCAATATTGCATCCATTCGAATTGCAACGGTAGCATTTATCGAGGTTCTTCTCGCACCAATCGTCCTGATCCTCAGTCACGGTATCGCTACAGCCGCGCTGAATAACTTCTCCATCGGCGTCGAAAACTGTCATACAATTCTGTTTGTTGTTATTGGTGCACATATGTATCGAACCTAGCGAAGACTCTTTACATTCATCGCCCTTACAAGTGAAGCAATTGAGAGGGAGATCCTGCCATCTGCCGGGCTCGCCATCCTTTGCAGCATGCTCAAGGTTTTGAGTATTGCAATCGGAACCCTCACAAACGCGGCAAGTGTTTTTGTTTGACACATCACACGACAATTCGGACGAACAGCCACGATGCGTTACACCACTCTTGTAAGCCACTACACATGACTCTCCGTCTGTGAGTTTTGGGCAAACTCCACTGCTTTGCGGTGATTCAGCACAATTTGTATCTTCTGCTGAATTGCAACGATGACATCTAAGTCTATTTAATGGGAAGACGTTAATATTGCACTTGTTACCAGAACATGTGCTACACGCTGAGTCGGAATCGGTGTGGCAGCCATAGAATTCGCTGCTTGACAACTCCGATTGACACCCACGTACAGTGTCGCCATCTAGAAATGCACAAAGGCGTTAGGGAAGTCAAAGCAAAATTGTGCTCACAAACTTACCGGCATTGATTCGAGTGAAGCATCCGGTATAAGGTAGGGATGAGCATGTACTAGCATTGGAAATCAAATTTGGGTTGGTGGCGCATCTCGGGTCGACCGCTGAATCGCAAACGATGCAGTCCTGTGGATTTGGAATAGTGTCATACGAATTACACCTCTCTCCGTCACACAAAAGTAGATTTTGCGTCTGAATTAGCTCCGCCACTGTTGCTCGGTCAAACTCACTTCGGCAGCCCATGGCAGCAATGCTATTGTTATTGTTGAACAAAATGTAACACTGATCCGCTGGATGGTAGAATAAACAATCCTGGGGCTTAGCATCTTCACAATCGTCGCCGCGACACGTCCAACATTGATGACGTACAGAGGGGAACGCGTAATTATTGCATTTTGCTCCGGTGCACGCTTGACAGTAGTCCTCAGTACCACTGGCACACACGTTTCTATCATCCAAGTCCTTGTCATCGAGACAGGACCTTGAAAGCTCATACGATGGATCATCTTCTGAAGATCTTGGATACAGAGCTACCATGCACTGCTTGTTACATTTTCTGGTCCTTGAAATATCATTGGGATTAAGTGCACAGTTAGGATTCGTTGCTGTATCACAAAAGATACAATCGACATATTCATCCAGGCTAACGACATTGTTACAGCCTGATGACTTACACGACTGGCATCTACCGCCGTTGTCATCACAATACTCTTCGTGTGTTGCTGCAATGTCATCGCTACAGCCTCGCTTGACCACTACTCCTGAGGCGTCAAACACTGTCATACAGTTTTGTAGGTTATTACCGCTGCACAAGTCAGTAGATCCAAGAGATGACTGACAAGCGTCACCCTCACATTGGTAACATTCGAGTGGCAAGTCTTGCCATTGACCTGGTTTACCTACAGAACTCGAAAGCAGATCGATAAAGTTACAATTGTCATCTGAGCAAATTCGGCAGGTTTCGCGATCGTCAGTGTTACAGCTGAATTCCGACGTGCAACCCCGTTTTGTTATGTCACCGGCAATTTCGACAACACACTCATCGTTCTCTTGATAAAGCGGGCAGATACTGGTGTCTTTAGGGCTTGTATGACAGCTGTCATCATCGTCCGATGAGCAGCGGTGACATGAACGACGATTCGCTGGATATACCTGGCAAAAATGTCATCAAAAGCAAAAATGTCAGCAAAAAAGAAAACAAACATCAGTCACACGTCAACTTACCTCAACGTTGCAATATTCAGCATCGCACACGTTACATTTGACGTCAATGCCATTTTCTATGCACTCATTGATGGTGTTGGAGTCGATGTCTGACAGGCAGCCACGTTTCGTCAATCCATCTAAAACAAAAAACTGAACGTAAGGCAATGTGCCATAAGAATAATAGTAAGCCTTTTTCACCTTCAATCCTGGTGTAACAAGACGTGTAGGGGGCGCTTCTGCACTGTCTAAAGTCTATCAGCGAACTAGGCATTGTGGCGCACAGAGGATCGGTAGCTGAATCGCATACCAAACAATTGCGCGGCGATGGTATTTTGTCGAAATAATTGCAATTATCACCGTCACAGAGCAGCAACTGTTTGTGCAAGGCTGTCAGAACAGAACTGTCAAGATCACTACTGCAACCCATTTGCGCTACATTGGTCGACTCTGCCTCGAACAAAATGAAACAACTATCGTTCTCCCTAAATGCTGGACACTCTGTCTTGACGGGGTCTTCACAATCTTCACCCGAACAACGATAACATGAGCGACGTACATCCGGTATCAGATCTGTATTGCAGCTGTCACCTTCACAGACCTTGCAATACTTGTCATTTCCATTTGCACATTCCTCACGTCCATCCAAGTCCTTATCATCCAAGCATGACCTTGACAGTTCGTATGCTGGATCCGCTTCATCGGATCGTGGATACAAAGCTGTCATGCATTGCTTTTGACATCTTCTAGTTCTAGCTACACCTGTCACCTCTGACGTACATTTAGGGTCTGTGGTTGAGTCACAAAACACACAGTCGACATAATCATCGAAAGTGTCAGCATTATTGCATCCGGAAGATTTACAGTAGGTGCAGAGTTCTGGATGATGGTCGCAGTGGTGATCATAATAGCCTTCGTAGATGGTGTCACTGCAACCGCGTTGGACTACTTTACCGGCCATATTGAAGACAGTCACGCAGTTCTGTAAATTGTTGTTCTCGCACTGACGCACCAGAGTCATTGAGGGCTCATCGCATTCTTCACGGAAACAAGTCAAACAGTTTATGGGTAATCCTTGCCATTTTCCTGGATAGCCAATGTTGTTTTCGTAAAGATTGGCTTGGTTGCAGTTTGTAAAGTTGCACATTTTGCAGAATTGCTTGTCATTGTCGTCACACCTAAAGTCTTCGCCGCATCCTCTGTAGGTGGCCCCGTTTACGAGTTTCGAGCTGCACACCTCGCTAGCCTTATAGATGGGACAGACGTGAGACGCATTTGGAGCATTCTGACAGGTGGGATCATCGATCGAGTTGCATTTGTGACAGCGTAAACGATCCTCTGGGAAGATCTGTGAGAAAAAAAAAATATTTTTTAAAAAATTTCGGTTGACATTGGATTTAGGTTAAACTAGCATTTTTTTCTAAATGAATTGTCGCGCCAAAAATATTGATTTTTGCCGAGTGGGTGGCGAATTCTTTTTTGTAGTTTCTCTTCAAACCCGGTCCTACATATTTTAATTTAAAAACGTCAAAGCATAAAACTTTCCAAGACCAAACGACAAATGTAATCTAATTGCATATAACTCTTAAGATTCTGTCAGCTGTCAGATTCTAGATAGAAATGCATTGAGATCGCATTCGACACGTTGGTGATCGCTAATATGAACTGAACACATATCCCTACCTCCGTATTGCAGCTATCACCCTGGCAAGTCGAGCAAGTGGTATCATTTCCGCTCAAGCACGACGTTCGCAATGCCTTACTTAAGTCCGAAACACATCCTCGAGCAGTGTGTCCATCTAAGAAAAAAAAAAAAAAACAAAATAATGCTCCATCTATGGGCTTTACATTTAAGATCCACAAACTTACTACTCTTAACTAGTGTATAACAGTCAACAATTGGGAGACTGGAACATTGAACAACTGTCGCCACACCCGCTGGAGTTGACGCACAGCGAGCATCCGATGAGGAATCACACGCGGCGCATGTTTGTGGTTTCGGAATATTGGAGTAATTGTTGCAATTTTTGCCACTGCATATGAACAGTTGTTCCTGATTGGCCTCCAACTCTCCAGCACTTAGCTGGCTTGTACATCCCATCTGCTGGACCGTACTGCTGCTATCGAACAACATAAAGCAAGTGTCGTCTTGTGTGTAGGCAGTACACTTTTCTGATACCGGAGACTCGCACGATTCACCCAAGCATGAGTAACATTCCAAGCGGTCCTCAAAGATATCTTCAACATTACACTCTGCTGAAGTGCAAGTCTTGCAAAGAGATCCATCTTTGCCGCAAAGTTCGCGATCGTCCAAGTCCTTGTCGTCTAAACACGATCGTGATAGTTCGTAGACGTTAGTTTGATTCTCACTTCTCGGGAATAGCCCCACCATGCATGCCTTGTTGCATCGACGAGTCTTAGAAACAGCTGCTACATCCGTCACGCATTTCTTATCAAATCTAGAGTCACAGTTGATGCAGTCGATGTAGTCACTCAGGCTGGCTGCTGTGTTGCATCCGTTCGAGTTGCAGTTGTAGCATGCTCCACTGGTTTCATCACAGTAGGTGGCATATTCCTTCTCTACGTCATCACTGCAACCACGACGAATAACCGTGCCATCTTCTCCAAACACCGTCATACAGTGCTGGTTTTTGTTGCCTTCGCATACGTTTATACGTGTGAGGGAGCCCTTACATTCGTCACCGGTGCATATATAACAGTTCAGTGGCAGGCTTTGCCAGAGTCCGGGGTTTGCATCACTCTGCTTCTTTAAATTGTCGGTGTTACAGTTGGTGGTGTTACAAGTTCGGCATGTAGTCGTGTCAACTGAGTCACAAGTCGGTACTTCACCACTGCAACCTCTCTGAGTGATACCATCATTATTGAGGCTGGTGACGCAGAACTGGTCTGGTGAGTATTTAAGGCAGTAAGCAGAATGTTTTGGACTTCCATCACAACTGGAATCTTCAGCAGAATTGCAAGTATGACAGGCTAGACGATCAGCTGGATAGACCTAAACAAAAAAAGTACAACTGGTTTATTGATAGTTCTCTGACAATCATTGACACCAACCTCATAATTGCAGAGACCCTCAGCGCATATGGTGCAATTGTTGCTCTTTTGGTTGTAACAATTCAAAAACTCATCGCCATCCAAGCTTGACAAGCACCCGCGTTCAGTGTGTCCATCTGGAATAAAAAAAATCTCTCAAAATTGCAGGCTATTTGTCAAAATCAATTTAGCTTACCCGCTAGCACCCTCGTATAACAGTCAGTGTTCGGCAGTCGATTGCATGATGTCGAAGTAGCCACATTTTGCGGTTCTGTAGCACAAAGCCTATCCGTCCGTGAATTACACAACCGACATGACCTCGTCGATGGCACAATGTCAAAATCGTTACAATTCTCCGAACTACACAGAAGAAGTCTCTTCGCGACCAACAGAGATCGAATATCTGCCGGATCGTAGTCACTCTTGCAACCCTTCTCCATGATCTGGCCTACTTCATCGAATAACACGAAGCACTGCTCCTCTGCTGTGTAAGAATTGCATGTGCTTGCAGTTGGCTTCTGGCACGACTCTCCCGAACAGTGGTAGCAAGAAGTTCGTATCTTGGGAATCAATTCAGTATTACAAGATGCCTCTGTACAGCTCTTGCAGTTGGGATTAGCTTCATTGCAACTTTCACGATCAACCAAATCCTTATCGTCCAAGCAAGTCCTAGTCAAGTCGTATATAGCATAATCCTCTGTCGTTCTTGGATACAGAGCAGTCATGCAAGCCTTATGACACTTTCTCGTTCGACTGACATCATACACGTTCGCTGTACAATTGGAATTCGTGCGCCCATCGCAGAAGATACAATCGACATAGTCGGCTTTGCTGGTGGCCAGATTGCATTCACTCGACTTACACTCAAGGCAGTCATTCGGGTTTTCATTGCAATATGCGGTATGCTTTGTGTCCACCACATCGCTGCAACCTCGAGAAACGACTTTGCCCTCTTGACTGAACACTGTTGTGCAGGTTTGAAGCTTGTTTTCTTGACAGCTTTGCACTACGCCAGTGGATGTGGCACATTCATCGCCCTCGCATGTAAAACACTTGATTGGTACATCTTGCCAAAGGCCTGGATCACCAACAGATTCACCAATCAGATCGACAGTGTTGCAATTTGAAGCAGAACATGCTCGGCATTCTTTCCTTCCAAGCGAGCCGCAAGTCAGCGCTGATCCACAGTCTCGGTTAGTGGTGCCGTTGACCACCTTAGTCACGCAAGTGTCACCATCAATATACAGAGGGCATACTTCGGATGCACTTGGCCCATATTCGCACTCAGCGTCATTGGTTGAACTGCAACGGTGACATTGTTGGCGATTTGCCGGAAAGATCTGTCAAAGCAAAGAAAGAGATTTTGTGAGAAAATGCCTCTAAATTTGAAAACGCAAGAGACATACCTCCTTGTTACACCCACTTCCAGTACACGCCTTACATTTATCACTGCCTCCCTCTAAGCAGTCGATAAAATCGTCAACCGGCAACGACATTAGACATCCTCTGGCAGTGCTTCCATCTATTGAAAACAATTCTGCTATCAAATCTGTCAATTTTCTCACTACTACAACCTACCTTCTTCCACTTTCGAATAGCACTGTGTATATGGGAATGTTTGACACCTAGCCGCTGACTTAACACTAGCCGGCCTCACAGCACACAGAGGGTCACTCTTCGAGTCGCATTGAGCACAAATATTGGCATCAGGCAAATTAGTGTAGTCATTACAGTTGTCATCGTTGCACAAGAATAGTTGTTTAATTGAATTCTTTATCTCACTTGCGGTCAGCTCACTCTTACAGCCCATTCGCTTCACGCTAAACGTCTCATCGAATAGCATGAAGCACTGATCTGTCTCACTGAACGCTGAACATTGTCTGGGCTTACCAAATTCACAATCTCCTTCGGCACAGTGATTACATGACAAGCGAGTGGCTGGTACAGCCAATGCATTGCATTTAGCACCCTCACACTTTACACACTTCGAATCCTTGCCACAATTGTCAACGTCATCAACCTCAACATCATCTAAACAAGTTCTTACTAACTCCAGAATGTTGGCATCACTGCTGCGTGGATACAATGCAGTTACACAGCCCTTAGTGCATTTTCTCTGCGTCACAATAGCGTTGACATCTGTGACACAATCAGGATCATTTGCGGAATCGCAATAAATACACTCGACATATTCTGTAGCAACTGTGATAGTATTGCATTCGTTTGATTTGCAATTGAAACATAATTCGGGATTTGCGCTGCAATGAGTGGAGTGACTGGACTCGACGCTATCCTCACATCCACGGCTAATGACTTTGCCTTCATTGCTGAACACTGTCACACAGTCTTGGAAGGTGTTACCTTCACATTGTTTAACAACGCCTTTAGATTCATTACACTCGTCACCGGTGCAGGTGTAACATTTTAATGGCAGCGCCTGGAAGATGCCGTAAATCTCTTCGGAAGTTTTTTTCACATTGTTCGTATTGCAGCCATCGGATGAGCAGACCTGGCAACTCTTCAAATCGGTTGGATCACAAGTGAATTCAGATGCACATCCACGATTTGTTACACCTTTTTTATAGACGGAAACACAGCTATCGTCTTGTGTGTACAGCGGACAGATGCTTAGAGCTGATGGATGTGTGTGGCAGTCGCTGTCACTAGTTGAACTACAACGTTGGCATTGAAGGCGATCTGCTGGCACAATCTAAAAAAAAAAATGTAACAAAAAAACTGGTTTAGTTTTGACAGAAACAATGTACAAGAACGATAGGGGTCAACCATGTGAAAGGATTATGTGGGCTTAAGCTAGTGTCAATGATGAAATAAAAATTCTCATAAGTTTAGTCAAACATTTATAATGGGCTACTGAAATTACATTCTAACGCACATTGACTTAAGCCAGCTTTCTCGAATGAAATCATATATTGGCTCTCTTCACACTATGCAGTGTGCACATACAAAATTTACAAATTTATTATTTACAGTAACATTTTCAATTTGATCTTCTGTGAAAAAAGGAACAGAGATATTCGTCAGTTGAATTGAAATCAGTGTTCTGTTATACTCTCTTGACACTAGTGAGTTTTCAATATAGCCGTCAAAAAAGACCATCCGGAAAAACACGAAACCCCCATATAATGGAATTCAGTGGAATATCGTGTGGAATTGACTAAAAAAGTTGAACAAAAATGGACAAATTAAAAAATGTGTTTTCTAGAAAATTATAACAAAATGACGTCTAAAATCGTCTGTTAGTTTGAAGTGGCCCTCGGTGAGAGAAGCAAATCGTGAAAAAGAAACGCCAAGACATTCCTCTTCGATTAAAGTCGGTATTCTACAACTTTTTCGATAAGTGGGCATTCGTGATCGTGACAATATATCAAAAGTACCTATTTGTCAAACTGAAGTGTTACTTTTGCAGGGATGTTATGACTAAAAATACATAGGTCACAAAGTTTATATTTTATGATTTGTACTTGTTGTCCGATTACATTTCATAAAATTTATCTGTAAAAATCATCATATTTTGACATTAAGTCATTGAACAATATAAAATACGACCCTTCGACTGCATGGCCATATTTTGACAATTATCACTTGACATACATTCCAATTTCACATTTAGAAAGATCTTATAACTACACCTGTCATATGTGTCACTTAAATTATGAAACAACTTACGACTTGATTACATTCTGGTCCACTGCACGACTGACAGTTCTTGTCACCGTTCAACAAACATTGGTAAAATTCATCTCCCGAAAGTTCAGACAAACAACCCCGAACAGTCACCCCAGCTAAGGAAAGAAAAATCAAACAATTTTATGGACTTTCAAAGATACAAAGTTTCATTTTCATACCACTGTTGTCAGAAACCTTGGAATAGCACTGTGTGTATGGTATATTGCATGTAACTGTCGTTAAAATATCTGTCGGTTCAATAGCACAATTTTCATCTGTCGCCGAATCGCATTTGAAACACTTTGTCGGCTGTGGCATTGTATTGAAGTAGTTGCAATCAGCGCCATCGCACAAAAGTACTTTCTTTTTCTTAATTTGTTCAACTAGCTCTTCCTCTTCGAACTCACTGCGACAACCCAATTTTACAATATCATCATCATCATCGAACAATCTGTAACACTGGTCAGCTGCATTGTAGCTAATACATTCTGTACTTGTTGGATCTTCACAGTCTTCATTTCCTTGGCAGTTATAGCAACTAAAGCGACTTTCCGGAAGTTTATCTACATTACATTTTGATCCAAGGCACGCCTTGCACAATTCATCGCCACCATCGGAACATATTTCCCTTTGATCCAAATCCTTGTCGTCTAAACACGAACGCGATAGTTCGTAGTTCAGACTCGGTGCTGTCACATTTCTAGCATATAACGCAACCATACAACTCTGGCGACATAATCGAGTGGTCGTTATCGCACTGGGATTTAGTACACAATTTTTATCGGTTTTCGAATCACAATATACACATTCGACAAACTCACTAAGCGAATTTGCTACATTACAGCCATTTGATGTGCATTTGAAACATTTGTCAATATTACTGTCACAATAGTCAGCCAAGCTTTCGGCTACATCATCATTACAGCCTCGTCGGATGACGGTATTGTCATCGCCAAAAACAGTGACACATGTCTGAGATTTTATGTCATTACCTTGACAGATTTGAAAGGTACCCACTTCATTGGCACATTCACCATCACTACAGGTGTAACAATTGATTGGATGCTCCTGCCATTGACCAGAAACTGAAACAAAAAAAAAAAAAATTTAAGAAAAATAATAATTAATTTATTGACAGTTAATGTGTGCTGATATATCGCACATCGATAATAATCGATATCATTAGTTCGCAAAAGAATAACAAGTGCCATAAATAAATAAACCCAAACATCCAATCAGCACATGTATTGTATTCGGGTCTACCATTAGAGTGGTACATTGTCAATTTTATGGATTTTATTTGATGTCATAAAAGCCTCTATATAATCTTATCGTATGGAGTGGTTTGGCTTTTATATAATTTTAGGTTCTACCTACTGCGGACGATAAACAGATAATGATCTTTTTTTTGAGATAGCTTTCAAGTTGCCTATATTTGAATTACGGTGGGTTTATAAAACAATAGAAGAAAAGTCCAGCGTTTATTTTTAGATTTTTTGTGATTATTTAAATTGTCAAAATTCCATAATATTGTTATCGAGAATTGAATAATTTTTAAACATGGAATTGACATTCCTTTAGAGAATCATTACAACAGACACGTTGTCGTGAGTAAGGAGCAATTGAAATCGGAGAATGAATACCGATGTCAAGAGATGTCATTTGTTGTATAGGTAGGTATATGCCATATATTCTATGACGCCATATTTGAAAAAAGGAACACCCTTCAAAAGCAAATGTTAAATCGCAGTTCGTTCTCTTTTCAATTGAGCCACTGTTTTATTAGTGGCTTATATTGTAACAAATTTTTCATTTTGATCATTGCCCCAAGTTGGGCACCATTTTTGGGGAAGAGAAGTTAACTTAAATAACGAGTCTCTACTTATGCGGATGATGTCAATACTACCGAATTTCTGTGCATATTGGATAAATATCTCAGTGCCTCATGGTGTAAGGATCCTCTTTTTATTGGTTTCGAATCACCTTTGATTTATTCAAATCCCCATTCAAATTTCTTCTTCCTAAAGCTTTTATAAATAAACAAATTCCCCATACGAATTAAAATCTTTCTCCGGACAGCGATCAGTAATCGCAGATGTTTGCAAGATAGTCCAGAAAGTTGGGATAGTAAGAAGGAAGAACGCGTTAAGTTGTTGTTTGTACTTTTTCGAGGGTTAAACGTGAAACTTCCACAGTAGAACAGCACACTAACCACTAAGCCACTGCGCCAATTGCCGAAATAATTAGGCCGCTCCCGCATTTGTCGGTGCGGTATCGTTTCTCTTTGTATGCTCGGTAAACATTCGTTCGGTACTGTACAGCGCGAGCCAATTTACTTGACCATTCTACTGCGCAGGTCACTGTGTATTTTGTTTTTGTGTTTTGTTTTGTATCGTGTTTATTCTCTTAAATCCTCTCTCTGCGCAACCGACGGTTTGCTAACAGAATTGGTTCGCGCTGTATCGATTGTATTTTAGTGAGTCCGTCTTGATTTGATCTGTATGTGCGGGACGGACGTTTTTCACGGTAAGTTTACGACAAACTGTCCCACGGTACGGCTATCAGTGGTGAATCGGTATTCGGTATGTTCTCGAAAATATACCGCTTCGACAAATGAGGGAGCGGCCTTAGTCGGTGAAATTATATAAATGCAGTAACCTAAAGTCTTAGAGGAACAGCACATACCACATTACGTCTCTTTAAAACGCTGTGCTCAGCATTTTTGCAATCAGTCCATTCTGAGACAGTCTGAGATGCAGGAAAGCTTCATCGTCGTCGGAACGGAATCAGTGGCACTGCTTGTTCTCGATTCCGCAAACGCGTGCGTATTTCACACATGAACTGAACATACTCGACGAAACTCACCCTCAACTTCTGTCAGTTGAAAACATCGGGAAAATTAATAATAATTTCTAATTTATAGCAGTAGTCAAAAATGGCCGCATTCAAGAATCTAGTCATCGTAAGTCGACTTAAATTGTCTGGACTCAAATTTTTCTGAATTTGAAAACTAGCTTGAATTGTCGGTATGTCACTTATTGACAATTGCATTTTTTTTTCTCTTTGGTTCTGAGTTTTGGATTGGTGTTCTACACGTCAGGGAAATCGAAATGTCAAACTGCGCTCTCCCATGCTCTACGATGACCCAATAGAAATATCAAAACTGAGTTCTCCGGATACATGTTGGCACAAACAGATGTCAACTTATGTCGTTTTCGAAGAAGAAAGAACTCTCCGCGATTCTGAATTCAAATCCAGAAGCAAATTTCTCTTCTTTTCAGTAGAAGAACTGTCAGTTGAGTGCCAATCGAACGCTTTCAGAAGAGTTGGGATTGCTTCCGGACGGTTCTGGACTACCAACCAAAACCGACATTAGTAGTAAGTCGAGAAATTTTTGACTTGATTTGTCCGTATTGTGGTTGTGGACATTAACATCGACTGAGAAAACTGTTTACATGAGCAGTTCTACGTCTACCCAATGAAAACTCAGCAGCATAAAGTTGGAGAGCTGTCGGACTTACTATATACTAAATTCTGACAATGCCCTCAACTCAATATCTTTAAATGTCCGATAAACGCGAAGAATTCGCTAATTCTTAACCAATATTAGCTGATTCATCTAACGACGAAAGTGATTAGGAATTAATCGAACAGTTTTTGTGAAGAAATCAACACACAAGTGCGAATCGAAATTGCACGCATGCATATTGGTAAAATGCCAAATATGTAGGTGACTGACAGCTTTTTCAATTCTTACTACAAGAAATTTGTTGAGCAAAAAGCAGTAAGATTCTCAGTGAAGGTGTAATATCTCGCTCTTTCGAAGACCCCCTCTTTTACAAATTTTTCGAGTCAAGGAACGGCATTGAGTAAAAATTCGTAAAATTAAAAAGTAAGGCTGAAAACACACCGGATAAAGCAAAACGTTTTTGATTCTTAAATCAAGAAAACGTTTTTTATTTGAACACACACCGAGCGAAACAGAATGTAACAAAACAAAACGTTTTGTTTTCTTGTTTCGTTTGGTGTGCGTTGAAATAAAACAAAACGGAATTTCCGATGCTTTTAGTGCTTTTAGTGTTGTTCAACATGTGGTTTGCGCACGGAGTAAAAATAGAAGCAAATAAAGGTGAAAAGTGCAACGAAAGAAGAAAATAAAAACAACGGATTTTAAATTTTGTTTCGCAAAAACAACAGGTCAGCTATCGGCAACGAAACATGTTTTTCTGATTTGCTTTGGTTTTTATGTTTCGTTTCATTTGGTGTGTGTTGCGCCATAAGAAAGTATGCAATTATCAACAACGACGCTGATTCGAAACAGTTTTGTTGTATTCGGTGTGTGTTGCTCGTATGCAATGGCATGTATTTTCGACAACCACAACCAAAACGCTTCAAAACAAAAACGTGTGTTTTGTTTCGTTTGATTTGGTGTGTTTTGTCTCATAAGAAACCATGTTCTCTTGTTTCACGAAACAAAAAAACACGTTTTGCTTTATCCGGTGTGTTTTCAGCCTAAAGGAACACCCCTATTGATTTAGGTTAGGAAAAAAACCTAACCGATCTCTTTAATACGATCCGCAACTTTCTAAAGACTGACCTTGCCCTTGGCAATCATTTCAAGCTACTTAAACAGATTTGACACTAGTTTGACAACTACTTTTAATTCGAATTAGAATAAAACATATTTCGCAAATATAGTTGAAAAACAAGCAGATACGTCAAATCAATATATAATAAAGTACTTGATTACTTTAAGTGCTTTGTTTACATTATTAATGCATGATTTCATTAATAATTCCAGACATATGACGCTCAAGTTGCTTCACTTGATCATGGCGGAAAATGTTACAATGATCACTTCATATCGATCATACAGATTAATTTTGTGCTCTGTCCTATGAATAAATAAATAAAAAGTAATTATTTCCGACTTGGTAGATACACAAAAGTTGCGCAGAAGAAAAAATGTTTCCTCCTCCATCTATAATCTGCCTATAATTTAAAGTTTATTTATTTTTCTTTTTTTTTACATTTTGTAATGTTGTAAACATGTAAAAAATGCGTACAAAATGCGTTCATCGATAGAGAGGATTTTCCTATGATAATGAAAGTAATAAATGAAGATACATTTTCCATTTTCAGAAGTATAATATGTGATTAGGAGCTTAGCTAAGGAAGCTACATTTATTAACTTGAGCAACTTAAAAAAAATTGGCAAAAACAAGCAATTTTCAAAAATTAACTCGGAACCAAATGTTAAAAAATAAGAAGTGAGTTTGGATTTTCATTAAGTAGGTTTTCTAACTTGTAAGCGTATACAATTTATATATGATTATTCGTATGTATTGTCTCTGAGTTTCGATTTTAAAAAGGACGGTCGGCATCGGTGAATTTTCCAACTGAAATCCTTAAAATTTAGCGAGTTTCGATTATATTTTAAAAATGACGGTCGGCATATGTGCATTTGTCGACTAAACACCTTTAAATTTAGCGATTTTCGATTCGATTTTAATTTTAGGTTAAATTTCAACAAATGTTTTATTGGCTAGTTTATGGAACGCTGCCTAATGATGTGGATTGCGAATAAACTTTCGTTTCGTCCGTGGAAAAATGTTTGGAAAACGAAATTTCGTTATGGAAACTGTTTATAAACTTGTTTTCTTAATGCATTTTGAATTCCAATAGGATAATTAATCACAAGGAATTTAAAGGACCATTCAAATGAGAGCGAACGAACGCATTAGTGAAATGCGAAATCATTTTAAAAATTTCTTTTTTTTTTCTTTATTTATAAACAGAAAATTTCGCATTGCAAGAGTGTTCCTGTTAAGATTGGTCAAAATTGGACAAAGGGGCGTGGTATCTCCCATACAAAAAACATCTTCTATGGGGTGAAATTCGATGACGTTATAACTCGATAACCGCTGGGCCGATATTAATGATTTCTATACAGTCGGCAAGTTAAATAAGTCGACATTTTAATGTCACCCCGCCCGCTGCTCAAAACATCCCTACGCCCCTGTATGTGTATATGTCGCATGTTCCAGTGCTTTTACAATTCATGTATCCGCCTAGTCGTAAAATGATTAACAAATAAACAAATAGATGGCGCCACAAGTCTTCATAGGCACCCTAGGCCTAGCTTCTCACAACCATTCGTTTTTGTGTGAGTTTCAATTTCTATAGGGACGAATATAATTATTAATACTCAGGTTTATTTATCCACTCTATCTTATCATCTATAAATTAGGAGCTTCCATCTTTCAGTGTGTTACGTCTTTCAGTGTGTTACAGAAAAATAGATTACAGTAAGTGGCAGTATTGTTAGGATGAGTAATGTAAAGATTATTTGTCGAACAAGTACTTTTGCCGGGTGAAGTTTAAATCGGAAATGATTAACAGATAAATCAATCTGATTATGAGCTGAGCGACATCTATTCTTAGATTTTATTATCAACAATTTATTGGTGATCTACAATTTTTTTTAGTGACTTAGTTGGGTGTAGGTAAAGCGTCAATTATGATCGTCCATTAACGATCGTAAAAATGTGGTTGTCAGGGATTTATTATCATCAAAAAATGTTGTTGGCTAGGCTACCTTTTTGACATTTGATAAACTTAAATACACCTCTTAACGTCATGCAACTCATGCCTAATAGTCTACCAGCGCTAGCGCTACCAGTGGACCACTTAAGTCTTAAAACTTGTTTCAAACGACTCAAAAAAGTTTTTAGAAAAAGTGATGCACCAACACCAGAAGTAAAAAAGACTTTACACCTACTTGACTACTTGAAATACTAAGTCGACTCAATGTTGCTCTGTGTCTATGGTGCAGAAAAGCATAGATGTTATCGAAGACGAATAAAGAAATCCGTAGGCTTAAATGTAATTTTTTTTAAATTGATCTTTCATCCAGTATTTTATACGAATAGCGAGCTCTATAAGTTATACAAAAGTGCATTGTAGTTACACTTAACCTTACATACATTAATATTAATAATGTTTCATATTCTTAATCCATTTATATGAGTGTATAATAATAAATAATAATAAGTTCTAAAATCTTATAAAAATTATTTCTAATCAGCTATCGATTTGAACAAATCTTTTCAGCTGTCACTTTTCTATGATTACAATCCTTCACATGATCACTAAAAACAGAACTATAAAGTTCATTTTAAAACAATAAAAAAAGCTAATCGGAATTTATTGTTCGGTGGCGCAGCGCTATGATAAGTAAACGCCTTTTGAATGCTGCCATAATTCAAACAGTTAACAGTTTGACAGATTTATGACTGACATAAATATTATAATACAATAGTTGGTTTAGTATTTATGACAGAAGTTAGCTGTAGTCTATCGTATTGTGTTTGCAGCGATCTTGTGACATTTATATACTGTTCCAATGAAGAAATCTGTAAATTGCATAAATGGAAAAAGTGTTTGTGGATCTTGTTTAAGTCTTAATTTGAAGTAGTTCATCATAGCTTAGTTTTCCATACACATTTCGTAATTGTAAGCTGTCATTAATAATTAAATATATTAAGCAGCCAATCCAACGGACTGTGTGAACGTCTTAAACCGTTTTGCAACACATTAATCAGCAGGAACCAGTGTGGCTTCCGGCCCGGCAGATCGACTATAGAACAAATTTTCACACTGAAACAAATTTTGACACTGAAACAAATTTTGACACTGAAACAAATTTTGGATAAGACCAACTAATTTCAAGTTGAAACATACAGGTTACTCTCGACATTTTTACTCGCTTTGCATTAGGGGGCTACCACATGCGTTAATACTTTCAATAAATTATGAAATATTTGTTTTCAACTAGCTTTATAATTTTTTTTTTAGTGTATGTTCGAAACGTAGCGAAACATGCCATACAAATTCAATTAGAACTAAGCTGTCAGTTTTGAAAAAACGAGTGCTAACTTAGGTAGCATAACTGCTCTCATTTTTATGCTGTGTTCGAATGGCTTCTTTAACTCCCTCAGTCCAGTTTGTACTGTCAGATTGAACCTGAAAAGACTCGAGCAATAGGCGAATAAACTGAGCCAACGTGTGATATAAAAAGAATTCACCTTTCCTCTATTACTTACATCAAAATATTGCACTGGACAATCGTTATTTGTCTGTCAAAATTGTTTTATTATAGCAATTTATTTCTATTTAATCTAATTGAATGTTATATTTGTTCGCACTTTACATAATCCAAGGTCCCACAAGTACGTTTAAACCTAGGCCGTGTTGTAGTTACACAATAGCTAAATAGTTATTCTCGGCTAAATTTATGACACTTATGAAAAGAAAAGTTCACTAATCCCCCAGGCCCCAATCATAGATTTTTCTAGTTCCACTCTGCTAATTAATTGAAATTCAGGGTTCTATTTCCTCATCTACATTCTAGTAAAACTCAAGCAAAAAAAAAAAACGTCAAAAAATTAGCCTATAGGAAAATTTCACCTATTCGGTTCCCTGGTTCACTTTCAACTAAATACTATCGTGGAATTCGCCGAAAACGTCTCCTTAAGACATGTTTTTGGAAAAGGTAGTTTCACAGTCAAACTACTGTCATTTATTTGTCAATACAAATTTTTAGCAGCATTCGTCGGAGGCAAATGGAAAAAGTTTCTTTTAAAAGTGATTTAGCTCTATTTTTAGAAGCATAAGGAAAAGAACGAGATGAAAGGTATTCCCAGAGAAGAATACGAGACAGGTTAAGAGGAGCAGTGCATTATTCCATGAACTTCCAGATGAAATGTGTTCTTAGACACATCTCACGACGTGCAGCAAACAAGAAAACTTATGAAATCCGCAATGCTTTTGATGCGGATGAGAAATGTCATTTTGTTCGGGAAAAATTCGATTTTGAACGTTCACTTTGCGGATTTGATGATATGTACAAGAAATATTTTTTTCCGTGAATAATTCCTCCCGACGGATTCCACGATGGGGGTGATTATCTTTTTCTCGGAGCAGGATAATTTTTTGACAGCTGAAAATACGTTTCTCACCACAATTATCCGCAAATAATTATTTTGCACAATTGACACACGGCTTTAGTCACCATCTTTCATTCAATAATTGAAATATGGCTAACGAGTTTTAAAACTTTAGATACTAATGTAACCTAACCTAACCTCATAAAGAGGTGTCTATAGACTCAGCCCAAGAATTCATCGGCTTATGACGATATGACGGAATTTGATTCATTTTCTGGGTTAAAAAAAGTGTTAAAAAGTCACATTCGTTTTATTAAAATCGGAGTAAGAGAGGGTTAGGATTATTGGTTTCTATTACATAGTTCATGTTGCTTTAAAAACTCCGTAAACATAAAGTTGTAAAGACATTTAAGTCTCAATAAAATTCAAACTTGCTTTAAGCCTTTCACTTAATGTTTTCCTTACTTTAAAAACTAGAGGGGCTTGCTAATTATGATTTGATAGATTTTGATCTAGAGAATGCATTTTAAAATATTTTACACAGCTGAAGGAATTACTGAGTGGGGAAGCGAGGAGTAACAATGATTCTTGCTAGTTGGGATTGACCCTGAAAATTTCTGTTGGGAAATTTTGTCGAATTTCAGTCTATTTCAGTCTATGAATTATTGTTTGAGAGAATAACATTAACAACAACTCGTAGACACAGTCAAATGTCCCAGCTAGGGTAAGAGAGCTTCAAAAAGTATTACGACGGCCGAGGTCAGAAAGTACGCATTTTGACGAGATTTATATTTCCATCGATTGAATAGGGAGGAACTACTTGGCAGTATATTTGTTTACCTTGCTTTAATTAAATAAATTGGGCCCTACTAATAACGAAATTTAGTTTCGACTTTAAATTTAAAGACTTGAGAACGGCTATATATTCTATACAAATTTCGCGTTTTTTAGCTCCCGTAAAATTTAAGTCGGGGCCAGAATATTAAATCGCCAATAGTTAGAAATTTAAATTCAAATGCCTTCGGGACATTTCAAAGGGCATTTATTACTATCAGAGCAACTTATTTAACTAGAAACTCCTCTATGCATATTTACCCTCTTAAAAGTCCAGAGTCAAACCTTAGATAGCAAAAAAAAATCGTTCGGCCTTGTATAAATAAATAAAATAATTTGTGCCAAAAGTCCTAGCTTCTCACACCTATTTGCCTATAAATTAAAAACAAGCACTTGGATAATATGTTTCCGAGAAACGCTGTGGCAAATTCGTGAATGAAAATTAACTGCTAATATGCATTTGGCTGTATATACTTCGGCATACGTGTCCTGTATCTTGAACGCACACTATCAGCCGTTTCAATAAAGTTCAGGGAAAATCCAACAGATAACTTCCACGAAGTGTTCAATGTGTCTAACTGAATGAACTAACCCTTCGGAGAGTGAAATTCTGATTTCATTTAACCTGTTTTCTTTTCGAAATTAATTCGCATCAGGAAAACATGTTTAAAACACTACCCAGTGTATTTAGAAAATATACTTTTTATTCTTGATATTCAGCCACTTTTTGTCATTTATTTTAGTTGTCATTTGTCATTAACCATTATACTATTTAACATCCACAAAACACAATCCATCTTCCACTTATAAAATCCATTCACACTCTTTCACATGTATATCTGGTTTTACATATTTTTTAAGGTTCACATTATGTATTTGTCTTTTAGACCATGCACAGAAAATTAATTATAATCCATAAAATTGCGAAATTGTATTATCAGTATCATCAAATCCACCATGGCGTATACGTATCCTTTTTTTTTCATGTATTTTTGTATCCAATTTGGTATTAATTCACTGACTTTTTTAACTCTTAATCTATGTCACAATAGAAAAAAAGAAGACCTACCAAAATTTCCACTAACGAATAAAAGCCCTAAAATAAGTCCACAACTATATTTTAGGGACGACATTGCGCGTCCGCGAAATTAATGAAAAACTAAATCGTTTCGTTAAAAACGATCGCGTTTAAACGTTTATTTTTTTAGGACTAGTTCGGAATATTCGTTCAAATCGATTTATATAGGCTTTGGATCGTTATCGAAAGTTATAAGAAGAGATAACATAGTACAAATATGAAATTATCTTAATCTTTATGTGAAATACCCGTTGGACATTATTTCCGATTAGATTTTGCGGCGATAATCTACATTGATATTGTCATAAAACAATGGAGACATAAAATTTCCTATTAACAATAGCTAATGCGATAGTGGCAATAAATTGACATAAAAGGAGTTGTTTTATTGTGTGAGTGCTTTTGTTTTTTATACCCATATATATATGCCTTTCTTCCTAGTGCAAAGTAATTGATTTATAGAATGTCACAAGATAGAATGGCTACGCGACGATGGATAATCCATAATTCAAATCCAAACATTGTTGGACTTTCGTCTGTAGGTTGATTGGTGAGAAATCTTGTTGCTGTGGAACAATGGGTATAGGGAAATCCACTCGACTATTGAGGTTCTTGTACATATGTAAATACTCTCTGTTGGTGATAAAAAAAAGTATACGCATACCGGCATACGTAGTAATTTGGTTGAATTTTGAAATTCATTGAAATGATTAGGAGTAAATAGAATGCCAGTCGACACGAGTTTTTTTTTTTTTTGTAAAAAAAATACTTAAGTACTTGAAAATTGCGGTTTGTATTTTATTAGATGTATATCAGTCCTACTTCGATTGAGAATTTTTGTTTTAATAAGTACCTATTGAATAACGTTTAAGATATGTGCCGACTTATCCCAAAATGCAGATTATTTTTTAACACATTCCAGTGTTAAAGACGGTTTCGAATTCTATGAAAAGCGAAAAGAGAACAGGTGATAAAGAATATTGAACTGAAACTTTGCTTGTGAAATACGACAAGATACTTAAAGGTATTTGTGAAATAAATACTTCTTCGCGTGTGATTTAGAAGTTGTAGTTATTTTAAAGGGTGTCCCATAACTTTGAATTTTGCGCCATTTAATAGCACAGTGATGCCAACGGATAACAATATGACAGCTGACAGTTTGGTGTTAGTAAAAATGGAGCGCTATACGAAAGAACAACGCATTTTCATTGTTAAACAATGTTTTAAAAATAATGAAGGTTTGTCAGCTAACAGTTTGCAATTTTCGAACAAAATGTGGCCGTCTTAGTGATTTAAATCCATTAACAGTGAAGAGAATAATTGAAAAATTCAGGGAGCCTGGATCAATCAGTGATCTTAAACACTCTGGGTGTCCTGTCACAAGTCGTTCAACAGAAAACATCAAAGCAGTACGGGAGGGTATTGCTGACAGTCTAGGAACATTAATTCGGCAGCGTAGTCAAGAATTTGGTATTTCGAGAAGCTGTCTACAGCGAATTCTCACGAAAGACTTGAAAATTCACGCTTGCAAAGCTCAATTGACCCAAGAACTGAAGACTACTGACAATGCAGCGCGAAGAGAGTTCTTTAAATGGGACAACAACAAGTGGATGCTGATTTCTCGAACAAAATGAATGATGTAGTTCATTTTCATCTTGATGGCTTCGTTAATCGTCAAAAATGTCGCATTTGGGGTGCAGAAAACCCATGAGTAATTGTTAAGAAACAAATGCATCCACAACGCGTGACCGTTTGATGCGAATTTTGAGCTGGAGGCATTATCGAAACATGAATTTTTGCGATCAGAATTGGATTTAGCGCCATTGGAATTTTTGCTTTGGGCTTTTTTGAAGTCAAGGGTTTATGCGAACAAGTCCACGTCCACCAACGCCTTAAAAGAGGAAATTGGTAGGCGTATTAATGAAATTTAGCCACATTTATGCGAAACGGTCATAGAAAATTTCAATATAATAGAGTAGGTACGTACTTGCCAGCACAGAAGTGGCGGCCATATTTATCCGACTGTCAAAGGATTTTTTTTATCGTCGTCAGGTTGGTATTAAAAATGATCGCAGTTTCTCAGTGGTTAATTTTATGGATGGACTACCAAGTGACCCTGAGACCCGGTTCGACCCCCGGCAAATAGAAATTATGTCGTTTTTTTTCCTCGCGAAATTCTGATCATTTTCCGACTGATTGAGAAAGATGGCCTGAAAAAGCTTCTGAACTCAACCATTCAGACACGGCCATAAAATTGTATATTAATCGGTAAATAGAAAATAAAATGCTGATTCCAAAGTTATATATTTTTTACTTAAATTGTTCTCTATGCCAGTTGAACGATGTGGAACAAATCTTTGAAATCAGTTCAATGTACTGAAGATCTTCATCCGTCTTTGTTAACGTCCAAGCTTTTGCGCCATAGAGCCGCACTGGGATGATGAGGGTCATATATAGAGTCTTCTTAGTGTTTCTTTGCAAGGCTTTACCTTCTCAGACCAAAGAAACAGCGGTTGGCAAGTGTAACTCCTCTCAGATTTTTCCTGCGATGTCATTGTCAGATTTTATAGCGGTGCCTTTACCGAGGTAAAATCTGACAATGACAATGACAAAGTCTCCAACCACTTCAAAATTGTAGCTGCCTGTCGTGATATTCTTGTTGATTCGTCGATGTTGTGTGTCCCTTGTTGTTGACAGCATGTATTTTGCTTCGCGCTCATTTACCGCACGAAACCCATTTTTGCCGCTTTTGTGCAAATACTTGAAAAATGTGCATCCAATACGGCATTTTCAAGTAGTTGATGTGCTTGTAAGCTTTTATTTTGAATGCAACGAAAACGTCATGCATGGAAGCAGAGACTTCGTTCAGCAATGAAATTAAACGCTGAACTAAAAAAAATAGCCGCTAAAATAACAGGAGCTAAAAATGAAACTTTTGAAGCGGCAAATTTGCTATAAGCATAAGCACTAGCTCTTTTCGATTTGAAGTAGCAAACATTTATTGGGACTCAGTAAATTTATTTCTATGCCACCTATCATGATTTTTACGCATCCAAATCCCTGGATGAGTTTTTTATGAGCTGATGAACACAAGTTCTTACTACCGCTAGACGTGGTATGAGCGAGTGTGAATAACACTCAAATGTCATCGAAATTCATGCGAGTAATTGTTTGAAATGCACACAAAATATAACTCGGTTGGCAGAGATATATGCAACCATTAAAATGTTGGTAGCTTCGATGATTTTCCAATAGATGGACTTTGGACATTGTTTGATTAAATATAGAAAAAGTGTTCATACTCTCGACATCGTTAAACAAACAGAACTAATGATTATATTGACTCCCCTTTTTTCACAGGCTTGTATTTATATGCAACTGACACTTCATTAGCAGTCCTGTACACGTATAATACGTCAATAGTTGCATGATTATTTTTCCAACAGATGGTGTGCCAAGAAGTTCCACTTTATTTTGGGTGGTTTAGATTTCGATAATTTCCAAAACATCACTTGGTTTGTAGAATGTTTTTAGGGTCTCACGATATTCTACAGAAACACAAAATAAGTAGGTACAGAGTTTAGTGGCTATTTTGCCTGCCAGAAATGGCATTCTATCATTCACTGATAAGCATGTTTTTATTTGAACTTCTCATGTCGACTTTATTACTACCAGTACATTATTATTTATTTAACTATTTTTTTTCAATGGAGTTCAAGTTTTACATAAATGTAATAATTTATCTAGCCAAACTATAACCAACTAGAGCAATAATAAGCGACAGACTTAGTTTTAAAGTTCCAGCACCGCCACCACCACCTCCGCCGCTGCCATTACCGCCATCACCTGATCCACTGCCAGATCCGGAACCACTGCCAGATCCAGAACCACTGCCAGATCCGGAACCAGAGCCACTACCAGACCCACTGCCACTGCCACTGCCAGAACCGCTTCCAGAACCATCTCCTGAACCTGACCCAGAACCCGATCCAGAACCAGATCCACCATCATCCTGAGCAATTACCATACGATTACACGCCGCCATCTGTCCCGGCAGGCATAACGCGCAATTTTTATCGCTCAAGCAAGATTTCTGTTCCTTAACCGTTGTCGAGCATCCACGTATAGTTCTCTTACCATCCAGCTTGGCAAAGCAATAGGCGTTTTCTGATCGAGCTATCGGACATCTGGTTGCGTTCATTTGCGGATTTAAACTGCAATCGGATACCTAAGATTTTAATATTCATTAGTATCCCTGTCAAAGTCGCACAAAATTCCTTTATACCTGATTGGAGTCACATTGAACACACTGAAAACTTATTGGACCCTCACTGTTACACTCATTCGTAAAGCACTTGTTGCATTCGACATTGACATCCTTTTCACAGCGATTGCGAGTACCTGGAGGGATTCCTAGCCAACAGCCTTGAGCGATAATTGTTTCTGAAAATTATTAAACACAATTAAGTTGTCTGAATTTTAAGACTGAATTCCCTAGATTGTTGAAACTTACGACCATCAAATACACTCACACAAACATCTAATTCGTCCTCACAAGTTTCTAAATTATTATAGGCAGTACGTTGGCAATTTGATCCAGAACATTTGAGACATGTCCGTTTGGCTTCTAACACTGGAAGGATAAATGCCAAAGCTATTACAACAGCTAATAGCGAATAGGACCGAATTCGTGGCATGACTAGAGCAAAATGTCAGCAAATGCACTCGAAGAGACCTATATAAAAACTTTTTGCTGTGACGGTTATCTGATTACGCGTTCATCTTCAAATAGAAACTCTACTCGAGTTGGAAAAACACTCGAGGGGGACAATATTTATTTAAGTATAGTTACTAAGCTTCTTTCGTATGGCTTTGTTTTTTACCTAAAAGACTTACATTTTTTTTACATAAGGCGCCTTTAAGTGACCATATATTTATTCGAGGATTTTTCCCTTAAAGATATCTTTATGCGTCGTCATCTTTATATTTTAATTGTCGTCACCTAACCTTGACAGTTTAATGTATAGTTACAAGTAGCCGGACTTTTTAACTAATGTCAAATAGAAATAATCGATCATCATGAATATTCTAAAGATACAATTTGGTCAACTTATGGATAGCTATTGGAATTTTATGGAATAGCTTGTATTTGTTTTAACAGCTTAAGATTTTGGCAGCGACAATGGAGCTAACTGAGATTTGATTCATCGATTTCTAGCCAGACCTACTCAATGTGAATAAATTTAACTTGCAGCCCTAACTCGCTGTTTTTTGGGCATATTATTGAATTGCTTGACTGCTAATAACATAGTCGTTTCATTACTCATTCGTTTGAATTCCGTTTTTTGACAAGTCGAATCTACGGCAATACAGCGAGTTTTCAAATGACGAAAATGAATGATATTATGAGAAGGCCAAGTATGATTAAGGTCCCTTTCCACGTGTGCGCGACACACAAGGCGAGGTCTTCCTCGACTGCGTTGTTCCTCCGGGTTGAAATCGAAGACTCTTCGGGCTGGAGCGTTGGTGTCCATTCGCTATGCGTGCCCTAGTCATCTTATTTAACTGATACGTACTTCTATGTAGGGCGATGTCGCTGAATAGCTCTTTGAGTTCGCTGTTAAATCTCTTCCTCCAAAGCCCGTCAACACAAACGGGACCGAAAATCACTCGACGAATTTTGCATTCGAAACGACCAAAAAGATCTTCATCCGCCTTTGTTAACGTCCAGGACTGGGATGATGACGATGAGTCTTCTTAGTGTTTCTTGACAAGCCCTTACTAGTCGGTTGCTTTCTTAGGCCAATGAAACAGTGCTTGGCAAGTGGAACTCTTCATTTGATTTCTGCTGTGGTGTCATTTTCAGAGTTTATAGCAGAAGTTCCGAACCACCTCAAAGTTGTAGCTGTCTATCGTGACGTTTTGTCCGATTCGTCGATGTTGTGTGTCCCTTTTTGTTGAAAGCATGTACATATTTTATTTTGCCGCCATTCACCACTAAACCCATTTTTGGCGCTTCTGTGCTAATAAAGGGTCCGCCATCTAACGTTTTTTTTCAACTAGTGCTTATTTCGCGAATGGTAACACTTAGCTCATGTCTGATTTGACAGATAATTAGTTGTATCCTTCCGCTGAACGAATATGGTTGTGTATAGGCTTGAACAACGCTGGGAAATATTGCGACATTACTTTGAAAATCATGGTAATGTTGCAGAATGTGTGCGAAAATTGCGTACGGATTTTGGAAGAAGAGAAGCACCGTCAGCTCCGTATGTTCGTTATCTTGTGAAAAAAGTGAAAGAAACTGGCGTCCTCATCGATAAACCAAAGCGTGAAAAGCCAAAAACAGCCGATATACCCAAAACGAGTCACTGTTTGGTGCGGATTTTAGTCCAGAGGCATAATTGGGCCATTTTTCTTCGAAAATGAGCAAGGAGTGGCCGTTACAGTCAATGGCGATCGTTATCGGGCCATGTTGAACGAATTTTTGTTCACAAAAATTGAAAAGGAGGATATTGGCAACATTTGGTTTCAACAGGACGGCGCTACGTGCCACACAGCCGAAGCTACACTCGATGTTTTGCGCCCTGTTTTTGAAGATCGCATTATCAGCCGCAGAGCTGCGATTTGACACCGTTGGACTATTATTTGTGGGGTGCCGTAAAAGATAAGTGTTACGCCGACATACCAGAGACAATTGACGCTTTAAAGGACAATATTCGTGAAGCCATTGTTGAAATACAGCTGCACACAATCGATAATGTGCTTAAAAATTGGACCGATCGTGTAGGCTACTGCATGGCCAGCCGAGGCAGCCATTTGAATGAAATTATTTTCCATTATTAACCGGAAGGATTGTACTTTCAATGAAAAAAAGAAATTTGAGAAAATATTCAATAGTTTTTTTTTATAGCATTTTCAAAAAAAAAAAAGTTATTTGGCGGACCCTTTACTTGCAAACGCACCAATGACAGCTCACTGCGTTCTGCCAATGATGTTAATGATGTTAATGTCATCGTCGTATGCAAGTAGTTGTACAGACTTTTGGAAAACTTTGCCCCTGGTGTTGGCTTGCGAGTTTTACAAAATTTTCTCAAGTATGATGTTGAGAAAGTCACATAAGACAGCACGTAAAATTTTTTTTTTTAATTTGTAATTATTTAGCTAAAACGTCAAACATTCCGCAAATGGAAAATATCAAAAATGTTCGAAAAAAAAAATCTCTACTACCTACCAAAGTCCAAAGCAACGGAATTGTCATTTAGGTTAATCATTTCCGTTAAATAAATGTCAATTTTTACTCGATGAATCAGTCATGGTTATGGTTATGACTCAACTCATAAAATGCATCGAAGCTGTAAAACTGTCCAGATTTTGACGCAAACGCCCCTGCTTACTTCTCGTTCCAAACTCGTTATGCAATTCTATTAAACAATCAAATCGATATCTTATCGGTACTCACAATCGATATCTCGATAAGCCTTTTTGATTACCCTGACCAATGTTATTTCCACTTAAATGTAACCTCTCCAAATATGTACATAAAAAAAAACTACTTCTACTAAGAAAAGCGCAAACACTTGAGATCCGTTTCAGGGATTTTTTCGCACTATGTTATCATTCCTGTTATCATTCCACTGTTTGGAATGAGTAACATCGCTACGCTCAGAATCAATATAAGGTGCCTTTGTGCAATCTACGCCTACTTAGATACCTTCCAACTGTAAAAGATGGCACATTCTAGTAAGACAATTGCATCCATCAGTGGATTGGTGCTGCTATTCGTTTCTTTGGCCAATGCAAATGTTCCTCTAACCTGTCACACCTGTGAGGGTATCGGTTGCCTAAGGACTTCTGCGGCCAAGACTCAAACCTGTCTCGATCCTTTGGACATTTGTGTGACAGTTTTCGATCAATGTGAGTATTCGATTTAATTTGGTTCATATCTTTACCAAAGCTGTACTTTTAGTCAATGTGGTGAGGAGGGGCTGTTCTCTGGAGATTCCAGTCGAATTGAGAAAACGTTGTGAAAAACCCAACAGTTTGGAATGCCACAAATGCAATGCAAACAAATGCAACAATCTGGGACGGGAGGACTACGTTTGTGTCAATTGCGATTCCACTAATAATCGCAATTGTGCTAGTGACGCAAGGACCCTAACAGCAACTCGTTGTTCAGCACCATCAGCCCCTAATGCATATTGCTATGTTCGCTATGAAGGTTCGGTGACCAAGCGTGGGTGTGCTACAAGTGTCAAGGAACAACAAGACTGCCTAAAGAGCTCCACCTGCATGCTGTGCATGCCAGGTGATGTTCGCGGCTGTAATACTGTCAACTTTACACCGGGCTCCATGAGATCGTTTTTGATCAACTAAGTTCGTCTAGAATTAATGTAACAATGAAAGAATAAATTCAATGACTCTGTTAAAATGTGTATAAAGTAATTGGCCTCAATAATCAGCTGCAAATATACGCCACTTGGCAATACATCTCGTTATTTCGATATAACATCGAAAAAAGGAGAACCAAGATTTAAAGATTAGATTGTCACAACTTAATATTTGAGGCATGGCATGTGTAACCAAAATCTCCTCCCGATTACCTACTGATCACAAATATTTGTTTAACCAAAATTGCGTGTGTAATTGCTCTGATTGTTGTAGATTGGTTGACAAATTCACATTATCACTTTTATAATCTTTTCAACTGTGTAATTGTGACAAGGTGAAGTTAATTGACTTCGAAACAATTAAAAACTCCTTAAGTGCTGTTTAATTTGGTTTTTTCGTTTCGTTTGGCAAAGTTTATTTAGTTTATTAGTTAATCGATGTGATTAAATAAAATTTAATATTTAATTACACTGACTGTTTTCTGTTCATTTTTCATTATCTTTGCAAAAAGTTTCCATTTTTTAGCAGCATCATTGGATCGGTTTCTATGGCGCGCGAGACAGGAAATTGTAAAAGTTCCCTACACAAGTCATTGAGTGCCCAAAAACGTTAAAAGTCAATATTTTAGTCAAAAACGTCTCCGAAAAGTAGCTCTTGTCAAAATCTAAATTCTAAATCAATAGATACAAAAAAAATAGAAACCGTTTTTAGGCAATATGTACTTTGCTACGAATTTTAAGATCACTGATTTACTAACTGCTCCTCAGGCACTTTAAAAGGAAATTTTATTTCGCGATATTTAAATATAAAAGAGAAAACTAACCGATCGTGAAGGAATCTCTGTGGACAAAATCCTGAGGGCTATTAAAATATGAGTCTTCTCATTATTGCAAAATTGCCGCGGGTAGCAGAAATGTATGAAGACGACGTTGTTGAAATTCCCACGGAAATTATATTAACAGGAGACTTAATTAAGACAATTTTTGGCGATCTGCTGCAAAAGTCAATGCAGGAACTTTCAGAACGAGTCATTGCCGCGCTGACAAATGTGCAGACATTAGAAATGAATAGGAGCGATTCTGTTATCAGTGAAGATTGAAGATCCAAATGATGCACCAAATTTCCCTGTTGAATTTCTCAATCAGCAAACTCCATCCAGCAAGCCACCTCATGTGCTGTACTTAAGCAAGGTGTCATCATCATGTTGCTGAAAAACTTGAACCCTAAAAAAGGACTGCAATGGAACTCGATTGATTGTGGAAGAGCCTGGACGAAATTTGATAAGAGCATGAATTACCACAATGATTCCATTTCCGATAAATTCTAGCATACGCTATAATAATAAACAAGGCTCAAGACCAGTCATTTGATCACGTTGGCATGCATTTGAAGACCGGAGTATTTTCACACGGCCAACTGTATGTGGCTTTATCAAGAGTTGCAAGACAAAAGAAGGTGTATATTGAATCTAATCCACAGCAAGGAAGATTATTAATTAACCAGAGACAATTTACACGCAATGTAGTTTTCAAAGAAGTTCTTTAAATAAAATCAATTTGTTTATCAAATATTACTTTGCATACCCAGCGAAGCGGGTACAACCAACTAGTTTAACCATAGCATATCATAGGAATTCAGTGGAATACTTTGTGAAACTGGTTGAGAAGTTGAACAGAAAAAGTTTTTCGTACGGAAAAATAAAGAAATTTTGTTTTTAGAAAATTTAAAGATCAATTGCTTAATTTTTTTTGACGAATTAGTTTTATAATTCAAAAGCAACTTGGTCTTACCAAGATTGAGTTCAACGATTAAGTTTAAGTGCTCCAAAAAAGTGAAACAATTTTTTTACGGATGCATTTTACTGATAGCTATAACTGCAGCCTTATGACTTTGGATAGTTTTTTTTGAGCATTTGTACATTTTCCAACACATCGACTGGTATCTCACCAATAACACGAGTTATGTTGTCTTCCAAGGTGGCAATAGTGTTTCTGGCTTATCCTCTCAAATAACTATCGATATGCTTTGTAAATTTCGTTCAAATCCAGATTCACTGATAATAAAATTCCTTAGCTTACTGGCATATGAAATAAAAATAAAGCGCTTTATTACGCGTGTACATTTATAACAAAAATAAATAAATGAAAGTCATTATGACATAAGAATCATTCTTGCTAATGACGCACCCAACACAAGCATTATCACGGCAGAATTTCCTCTTCCACCTGACATCTCGTCTATATTTATTGTGTTACATCCCTGACCATGTTCTACGCTACATAGTATACAGCTCTGACTATCCAAACATGCTTTTTGATCCTTCACATGCAAGGAGCATCCTCGCTGTACACCCTGGTTATTTGTTTTCGCTGTATAACAATACGAGTTGGGAGCGGATGGTATTTTACACTGTACCGGTGTAAGTGCGCTCACATTCCTTGCACAGTTGGAATCCTTTTAAAGATAAACTTAAAATATGATTTGCCAATAATTCCTAGACGATACTCACATCCCCTTCGGTGGTACACTCATAGCATTTGAAATCCCTGCGACCGAGATTGTTGCACAAATTTCCATTGCAGATCTGACATTCCGGGTCCGTTTTGTCATTGCACTTACTCCTCAACTCGACGGGTATGTTTAGTAAACATCCTTTCGCTTCGACAGTAACTGAAATTTAAATCTAAATTAAAATAAAGTTCAAAGTCTTTAAGGCCCACTAACACTTATTGAAAATCGTTACACAAACGTCCAAATCGTAAATACACGATTCGGTCACATTCTGTGCTGTTGTCCTCTGGCAATTTATACCACGGCACGTATAACATTGGTTCTGTTTGGTAAGTCCAGTTGCTATTCCACACCAAATGGAACAGAGTGCAATAAAAGCGATTGCGAGTAGCCTTCTAGACATTCTAATGCACACGAAATGAAGTCAACAATTGAACTGTAGTAACTTGAGTGCATTCATTGACTCGCCAATATCTCTAGCCATCCCAGCAATTATTATGTAATTATACAATTTTATTATCTAATAATTTTTGAACATGCGCGAGATTTTTGTTCCGAAAGTGCTTCGGTATCTCGCCTCACCTGCAATTAGAATGCACGGGGTTTTAAGATCTTTATAAAATCATAAAAGGAAGTCATTTGGCAATTTTCTATAATAGGGCATTTTTGTATTGTTTAGATACATCTTGTATCTATTGTTTAAGTTTTCTGAATGCATTTATCAACTAAATTCACGTGAAATCGGTTTCGCCAAGTCAGTTCTGGTTTTAACAGTATACGAGTGGTACCTACGATAACACAACAAAAAAATTAGGGACGACCTTTCAAAGGTCACACTAATTGTACCTGATGCATTTGTGCAGTGTAGTCTTATCGTGTTCCCTTTTGGATGGTTTTTATTTTTATACTTGTAAATAATTCACCCAACATTTTATTTTTGCGCCATTTTTAATAGTACAGTGATGTCAATGGTAAAAAAGATAACAATGTGACAGCTGACAGTTCGGGTGTAAGAAAAATGGAGCGCTATACGAAAAAACAACGCATTTTTATTGTTGAGCAATATATTAAAAATAATGAACGTTTGTCAGCTACAGTCCGCAATTTTCGAACAAAAGCATTGAAGCCAGGAACATCAATTCGGCACCGTAGTCAAGAATTGGTCATTTTGAGAAGCTCTCTACAGCGAATTTTCACGAAAGACTTGAAACTTCATACTTACAAAGTTCAATTGACTCAAGAACTGAAGACAACTGACCATGAAGCGCGAAGAGAGTTCGTTGAATCAATTTTGGAACCACAGCAAGTGCATGCTGCATCTTCAGTGATGAAGCTTATTTTCATCTTGATGGAATCGTTAATCGCCAAAACTGTCACATTTGGGGTTCAGAGTAATTGTTGAGAAACAAATGCATCCACAACGCGTGACTGTTTGCTGCGAATTTTGGGCTGGAGGCATTATCGGACCATTCTTCTTCGAAAATGCGCCTGATCAGGCAGTAACAATTAATGGTGTTCATTATCGTGACATAATAACCCAGTTTTTAGTACCTAAATTACAAGATAGGATGTGACCAACATGTGGTTTCAACAAGACGGCGCGCCGCGGCGCCACATGCCATACAGCCAGAGAAACAATTCAATTACTGCATGAATCATTTCCTAATCGTTTAGTCGACCATTTTTGTGATCAGAACTGGCCATCTTGCGATTTAACGCCATTGGACATTTTTCTTTGGGATTTTTCGAAGTTAAAGGTCTATGCAAACAAGCCCACGACCATCAACCAACGCCTTGAAAGAGGAAATTCGGAGGTGTATTAATGGAAAAAAAAGAAGAAATATTACAATATACTAAAAAATCGACACTTTATTTAGTACAAATTTGACGCAACAGGTCCATATAGAAGCTTCTGGCAACCAATTGATAATAATTATACTTTCGGATCTTTGTCAGAATAGAAAACCGGGGAAGTTTGTAATTTTATATGGGTTGAACCTGAAAACACTCGCTCAGTTTTTTAACCACTGTGAACTGTAGAGCCCATACTTGATTTATAACTAACAAAGGTATCCTGTTTATTCGACAGAGAAATACCTAAATATTCGGGACAAAGTGGACCCAAAGGGATCATTACAAGGGTCGCCGTTGTATGATGCTGTTGTGCCCCGCGTAATGTTTGATCTTCTGCCATTAACTCTAAATCGCAGAGGGCAATCCCCATCCGAATAGAGGAGATATATCGATCTAACCATCTCATCCAAGGTCTATCTAGAGTTGGAACAGACACTGCATTAAAGAACGACAACTTAACTCTGATACTAAGTTTGGTCGTCCTGATAAAAGAATGGCCTTGCTGTCTCAAAATTGACCCAGCCTGACCAATAATCCCACAGGAAAACTCATGATAAATTAAATTCTTTATAAATTTGCTGTCTAAATACGGGCAGGTGCATCCATTTTTATGTCACATTTCTTTCATTTAATGAAAAGTCATTTGCGTCACATTTGGAAAAAGGTCTACCTTTATAGAGAAACATGTGCAATAGATTGTAGCCCGTGTAGTGTTTCATTTAATATGGTTTTTTTATTGCATAAATATTCCATTGAATAAGCTGCATATAATTTATTTCAGTAAAATGAAAATAGATAACTAAGTACCTACTCATCGAGTTCAACATTTAAAGGTTTTACAAAGTACACACTTAGGAATGTATATTTACGACCTTTATCGGATACTTCTAACTTTATTTGGTTTTCCATATCGATCACCAATCACCATCCATATAATATAAGTACACCTGTATTTGGAATTTTGCACGTCCCTTCTACGTAAAAAATGAAAATAGTTTTTTTTTAATTGAGAACTAGTTTCCGTTCTGATAAGATAATTCCACTCAACTGCATAAGCAGTTGGTAATATTTTTTTTTTAATTGAAATGTAATTTTTTTCTGATGGGGAAATTATCTGAGGTACCTACTCCTGGTATTGATGAACTTACGGATAACACCCTGATTCTAGTACAGCACCGCAACATTAATTTCTTTAAATAAATAAATTATCTACAGAATTAATGACCAAAATGACCAAATGAAAAACAATAGATAGTTGTCGCAGTAAAATCCCAACCACTCAACGAGTTTTTTAGTTTTGAGCCAATGTAATTGATTTACAATTTTATGCCGAATCCGGAAAGCTGAATTGGGAAGCCTTCCAAAAGACAGTTTTATATACTCTCTGAGTACCTACTTCAGACGTTCGCAGTTGATGACGCAGTGAAAGTAACCGGAATATTTTTTATATATTTTTCCGGCGGTTAAACCTGAAAATCCTCGAGCCATGGCACAGTCTTAGGTTCTGGAATGTAGACAATATCTGGTACAAATATTATCGTGGCTGAATCTTAAAAAAATCAACGCAGTCAAATTTGGCTTCAATCGTAGGTAATTTTTTTTGTTTTAGAATTTTCTTGTGATATGATGATGAATGCGTGTACCTGAGAAAGTTGACAGAAGATGCAAACAAGAAAGCGCTGTAGCGCAAAACAAGGGCAACGAGAGAAGAGTATTGAGCCAGGAGAAGGGAGGAAAAGAAGATCCTGCATAGAAAAATGAGGCCTTACGGAGCTTCCCAGCTCAAGGAGATCGAAGAGTCGTGCGATCGTAATAATATCTGGAGGTTTTATAAAAAAGCCAAGCAACTGGCTGCTGGCTACAAAACGGAACGCAGTCTCTTCGAAACAGCGAAGAAAATCTAAACACCGAAGCGCAGGGAATAGTAGATGTGTTTAAGAAGCATTTCCAGCAGCTGAATAATAGGCATCGTGTAGAAAGAGTGATAGGGTAAGAAGAGAACCCACGTCCATAGTCTAGAAAAAGTTGGCCTAGCTATAAAAAAGCTTAAGAACAACAAGGCCGCAGGCTCTGATGGTTTACCAGCTGAGCTTTAAATACGGTGGTGATGTTTTGGTAGGGTGCATGCACCGAATCATCAACCAAGTATGGATGGAAGAAAACATGCCCGATAACTGGGCTATCAGCTACATATGCCCCATCTACAAGAACTATCGAGGCATATCAATGCTTAATGTCGCATACAAGATCCTATCGAACGTACTGTGTGAACGTCTTAAACCGTTCTGCAACACACTAATCGGCGGCACGTACCAATGTGGCTTTCTGCCCGGCAGATCGACTATAGACCAAATTTTCACACTGAGGCAAATCGATTTGCTAAAACAATAATTGGGTTCAAAACTCCGAAGGACGAAATGTGTGCTCTAACGCGTATCCTGCCAGTTCTGCTTTATGGCGCCGAGTGCTGGAAGATAAGCAAGAAGGGAGAGCTGATACTGGTCTCCTTCGAAAGAAAAATACTTCGGCGGATTTTTGGTCCTGTGTGCGAGGAGGACGAATGGAGGAGAAGATACAACCGCGAACTCTATGAGCTGTACCTGTGGATGTAGTCCGTCATCGACTACATTGGCTCGGCCACATCGAGCGAATGGACAATAATGATCCAGCTAAAATGATCTTCGACTTCAGCCCACAGGTTAGAGACTGAACCTCCGTTTCAAAGACCAACCCATCACGGATACCAGAGCGCTTGCTCTCGACAACTGAAAGCAGCGTGCCCGGGATCGTTGTAGTATCTCAGGCAGAGACTCTTCACGGGTCGAGAGCCCGGTAAGTGAGTAAGTAAGTATATTGATTTCCAATTGACTGGTTCATTTCGTAAGTTGATCGCCAAACTGAAGGAATCGCTGCTGATTCAAGAAAGCTGATGGAAATCCAAAATCACTTTGTCGTTGTTTTATATAAATATTTGTTAAAAATCACGACGGCTAACGAATATATTAATGCCAATAGCCACATTCAAGAATTCATAGTTATCCTTAGTCGTATTGAATTGTCTGGACTTGTGGACTCAAATGGCTCTGAACGCGAAAATTGACTTGAATTGTCGATATCTTATTTCTTGATTTTTGTTATTTATATAGACGTCAAAATTTGCTTTTAGAAAGACAATTTGTCTTCTGTAGGAGCACCTTATTTAAATATCTGCAGAATCTTTTGAGTTTTACTCTACGTCAGGCCGAACCGAAATGTCAAACTGAATCAGAACCGAAAGCTTTTTCGTTATGTTGTAAATTCTGGTTCTGTTTACGTTGCTCGCTCAGCTACACAAAACTGAAATAGATCCAGAAAAACATGCCTGCCGTCTATTCTGTCAAACGCTATCATGAAATGATGTCCACTTAAAACATTTTTTTTGCCTAGTTGTCGAATTTGCAACTCAAACTACTTAAAGCAGCCATCCAGATGGCACTGTCACTGAAAGCAACACAAACAATCAATATAGACTTGTTTACGTTCTGTCGTCCGTCAAACAGCCATTTTTCTGTCGCTAAATTCTTTAAAACATTTTCTGTTCCTAATTCAGTTTCTGTTGCAAATGCATGATATTCTGTTTCTGTTCTTTGTCACTTGGTGCCTTAAGTCGAGAAATTCTTGACTTGAATTGTCGGCAACCCCTTCATAAACGTCAACTGCATGCATGGTGTTTAAATTGAAGTTTGACGTACCACGATCGATGGAACGCGAACAATGTAGAGATAACAGATTATCAAGTATCACACTGTTCATGAGCAACCTTCAAGCTGATACACATCGTTTGGCTTTATCTATTTAATAGGTTACTCATAGACTATACCTACAATCATTCCATTCAGCCATTAAGTATATTTTCTACAAACATTGCTTGCCTAAGCGGCGATTATAATTTTATTGGACTTCGTAGTGCTATAATGTAGTATTATCGAACACGAATATTGCAACAATTTTATGATCCTATGTGTGCACTCGTGCTGTAGGCATCGAGTATAATCCAATAATCCACCTTTAGAGTTCCATTCATATAATGGAAAACCTATCTGCAAGGTGGTAGCTCTGCGCGCAAAAATTCAAGTCTAATTAATGCGACAACGTGATTTAATTAGTCGACCAACAACAAAAATAAACACGCAACACACATGAGAAAGTAACACGTTCTAAATCACAGCAAAAATAATTGCGCCTTCCAAGAGGCATCTTGTGCTAAGCCTCATCGTAAATGCAATAATCTTGCTGCTGTATTGTGTATGTATGTGTTGCACGATATAATTAGTGTTCTATTACCTACTCATTGAAAAATCTATTCTCCTAGCAAGGCAATGCAATAGATACATATCTTATTTCTGTATATAGTTTCTTGAACCTCCCTACACACTCTGAACTCTGTCATTCTCAATATTGTTTTATTGACTGTAATTTCTTTTCTTTTCTTTTCAGGGTGGTTTTCGGTTACAGTTGCTGGATCAATTAGACCGGCCAGTTCTCGATTTGACGCCACATGTCAATGGATCGGAATTTGTCCGAACAGATGCAACGTAAGTTACACAAATCATTGTCTAGATGCATTTCAAGATATTGACCTTTTTTAACAGAGCTCAAGCGTTCGAAGTTCAACTCCCGGTTAACTTTACATGTCACAATTGTACGCTTCGTCTGCTGCGTCAAGCTGACGAATGGTCAAGTGACTATCGCTTCTGGTCCTGTTCCGATGTGGACATTCTGGAACGAAAGGGCTTCCGCCAGATGTGCTCGGGAAATGGCAAATACTTTGGATCTCGATGCAAGTGCAAGGACCATTACTACGGCACATACTGTCAGTACAAGGATGAGTGTACGAACAATGTCGATTGTGGATCCCAAGGAAAGTGTGTTGATCTGAAGAGCACATCACTGCCACGCAAACAGTGCTACTGTAACTTTGGATGGTATGGTCCCGGCTGTAACAAACGATCACCATACAAGACTACCGATTTGGATCTATCGTCACATTCTCAAAAGGAGCTGTCGCCGGATTTCCACATGTACTGGAAACTTCTCGAGGAACAGAAAGAAATCGAAGTCGTTCTGAGAGTGAAGGGATCCTCATGGGTGGGTCTGGGATGGAGACCAAGAAGTCTAACGCCAGAATGTAAGAATTTTCCACTTGTTCGTGATATTGGAGATCTGAAGACTAGTGTCGATGGCTCAGCGGCTGCCGAACCCGAACCATCGTCAGAACCTGAACCAAAATCTGAGCCTGAGCCCAAATCTGAACCAGAACCGAAATCGGAACCAGAACCAAAATCTGAGCCAGAGCCCAAGTCTGAACCGGAGCCCACATCAGAACCTGAACCAAAATCAGAACCAGAGCCAAAATCTGAGCCCGAACCAACTTCTGAACCGGAACCAACTTCATCCAGTAAGTCGAAGCGTGTCGCTGGCAATCATAATCATGATGGAAGCCCTGCTATGGAAGGTGTAACGTCTGTGGCTACTAGTGTGTCTTATCGTGTTAGCGCCCAGTCCGGAAGGCGGAGGAGACAAACGCAAGGTAACAATGAAAAGTCTGATTTAATCTTTTTATTTATTTTTTTAGATTCTGAACAGCACATGCACTTGGCACTCTTCGAGGAAGTAGTGTAGCGTAGAATGCACATGCTTAATTGAAGTTTTATAGTTCAATCCTACACTTTATGCACTTGACACACTTTTCTCTAAACAAAAATTTCAGATACCCAAACCGCACCAGAACCCAAGTCCGAACCAGAGCCCAAGTCAGAGCCAGAGCCTACATCTCAACCGGAACCAAAATCAGAGCCGGAACCAAAATCTGAGCCAGAACCAAAATCTGAGCCAGAACCAAAATCTGAACCGGAACCGAAATCTGAACCGGAACCGAAATCTGAGCCGGAACCGAAATCTGAGCCCGAACCAAAATCCGAGCCCGAACCAAAATCTGAGCCCGAACCAAAATCTGAGCCGGAACCGAAATCTGAACCAGAACCTACATCTGTGCCGGAACCTGTATCAGAGCCAGAGCCGAAATCAGAGCCAGAGCCAAAATCTAAACCAGAGCCAAAGTCCGAGCCTATATCAGAACCAGAACCAAAATCAGAGCCAGAGCCTAAATCGGAACCAGAGCCAAAATCCGAGCCGGAACCAAAATCCGAGCCAGAACCCAAATCAGAGCCAGAACCAAAATCTGAACCTGAACCAAAATCCGAACCAGAGCCTAACTCGAAAGCGGAGCCAATATCTAAGAACAGATCAGAAACACAGTCTTCAGGTAAGTTTTCGCACCGGTCTTAAACCCTCGCTTTTAGTATCACAAAAATTGCAATTTAAAAAGTTTGTTTAGACGAATATTTGGCCCAAATTTACATCCACCTTCATTATGCCATTTAAATATTCCAGCACCATCGAAATATAAGCTCAACCCATACACTCCACGTCACGACTTCAATCCAATGGACTGTACAGATATCGTGATTGGTACAGCTCGTGAAATGACCAGTCGTGTGGGTGACTATTATACCAGAGACCGATCAACACCAAGGCTTGACGAGTTCTGGGGAGGAAAAGCCGATTTGACTTTGGGTACCGGCTTTGAGTTGAATAACGTGACAACAATTATCTTCCGTAAAAAACTCGAAGCGACCGAACCAACAGATCATTCCTTGGATGATGATTTGACTCATGTTATATGGGCTAAGGGTCAGGAACCTGGTAAATATGTTCATCTACCTCTATCCGGTATTGAAAAGGAAGCGGCTTCGGTTAAGGACTTTTACCAACCCGACGAATTGAAGTACCACGGTCACCAGATGCAGCGCGGTGTGACGCAAATTAATTTCTTTGGTAAGCTTAAGGTTTTGTGTTTTCTTCATTTTTAGAAATTTAATCCGCCCAACATTGAATTTGACATTAAGTTCAGTTTAACTTATTAACCATGTTGTCACATATTCATTTTTAATTTCAAAACGCAAGCCTAATTGCACTAGTAACGAGTTTAAAAAATAACGATTAGCAATTTAACGAAATAACGAGAAATAATTAATTTCCATCGGGGCTTTAAATGGCTCCTCGAATTTCTACCGTCTTATTGTCAAATGTAAGTAAAGCCTTCTGAAGTTAGTAGGTACCAACAAAACTGAACTAAACATATAGAATAAAAATGATATCGTTATTTTTGTTCAACAGTTTTTTTAAGTGCTCAGCTAAAAACGGCAAAACGTAGCTGGAAGTATATTGGAGTAGTCTGGAATACATTTTTCGTGTAATATTTCATATTTGACAGATTCTTAGCGCAAATGAACCGCTAATCCATTATGAGCATAAAAAACATGAACAGATGATTTGCACTCTAAAAAAAGTTGCTTTTTCGAATTCGATTTATTGGTAGCTCAAAGTTGAATGTCGAAACTTAAATTGGTTTCGAAATAAATTAAACTCGGTTAATATAAGTTTATTGTTAGGGCCAGTTTGTTTTTGTTATTAAGCGAAATTGTCAAATGTCAAATATTCGTAGGAAAACAGCATTTTCGGTGTTTGCTTGGAACATTTTAGTTCATTCGATTTAACGCGATTAAAGAAGGAGCTTTTGATCCTAACCTTAGATTTATTGTAGGCTACAATAGGAAAATGTCGCCATTTTGGTTTTCGTAAAACTAAAACTTAAAACTTCTTAAAAGCATCACATACAAACAAAAAATGAAAAATTATTTTTAACGGCAATTATTTTAATTCACAGAAAAAGAAAAAGAGGTCGTTGACAATGGAAATATTCTCGACAATGATTGCTATGGTCATTGGAAATATCCACCTACCTGTACAGCAGAGCAGCACAATTGTGAATATTTAGCATCCTGGGAGACTATTGGCAAGGGTGATCAAATGCGTTGGCACATCGAAACAACAAACACTCAGACATGGACTGGAATTGGTTTTAGTGATGACGATAAGATGTCTCAAACCGATTCGATTATTGGTTGGGTCGATAATAGTGGAAGACCATTTTTGATGGATACATGGATCAATGGATATTCACCACCGAAACTCGATGAGCAACAGGATATACACAATACATCGGGACGAATTGAAAAAGGTGTCACCATTTTGGAGTTTACTAGGAAACGTGTTAACAAAGATCCACAAGTAGGTTTTGGTTTTTATTGTTTTTATTTGGGTAGCTTTTTTGAAGGGAAGCTTTCTTAGGATATTTGTGAGAGGTGGCGCAATAGAAAAACGGCGAAGTTGGAATATGCGTTTTTCCTGGGGACGTTCAACCTCTTTGGTCCAGCACGCACTAACCGTTGAGGTATTGTGCTTGATAAATTGGATTCAATTGGGCGTTACTTGTGTTCCTAACTTCATTCTATGCTAGATAGTTATTTGCTTTACATCAAAATAAATCTACTACATTTTTTTGTAAAGTGCCTCGAGTTGGGCGCCATTTCTAAGATTAAGTGGAAGCACACAGTTTGGATAAATTAAAAAAAATTATCTTATTTTCAGGATCTGTCATTTACCGACGACCACTGCTTGTATCTCTTCTTCCCCGTATTGGGAGGAGCCTTTAATGCTGTCAACAAGAAGATTCGCAAACACGAACAAGTTCCAGTGCTTTCCTCTAGAAGAGTTTGCATTAAATCCTGTGGAAAGGGTAAGTCCACCATTCAATCGAATGCACAACTTATATAACTCAATTTTGTTTGCAGAACTTGAAGACAAATTATCTGAATCGGCAACGCCACCTCCAAATCGCTTAGTCTATGCCGTCGGTGTGAAACTTATGAATTTAGCCGAATCTTATGAAGCACCACAGCGGGGCACAGATGAATTCAATAGTCTGGCTGCAACCATTTCGGACTCGTTCAATGGAATTTTAAGCGAACTTCCAGGATACTATAAGACAGACATTTTAGGCTTTGAAAAGTGAGTAAGATACGAAGCACGCCTCCCCCATTTGTCTAATTACTACCACACATCCAACAGAGAGGGTACAACAATGGTGGCGAAATTACACACCCTATTCGACAAGGAAGCATACGAAAAAGGACGAAACGTTAAAGCATCTGCCGTTGAGACGAATACAATAGATGCAACAAATGATGTAACCGAGGGACGATTGGTCCGCGAAGCTCTATTGGAGAGTGTCGCTTCGGGTAAAGTTGGATCATTAACGGTTGATCCACAATTTTTGGACTTCGAAGCATTAGAATGTAAGCCTGATCGACAAAATCTTTCCAAATCTAAATCTAAATAAAATTGAACTCAATTGTAGATAAGAGTACAGCTCCAGCAGAAGAGGAGACCAAATTATCATTTTTCGATTTGTCTGAAACTCGACTTTACATTGTTTTGGGGTGTATTGCTGCTTTGGTTATAATTGCACTCATACAAGCCTTCTGCACCATTTACAAGACATCTAAGAAAAGCAACACCCAAAAGGTAAGCTCACTATTCTTGAAATAATTCCAGATGGTTATTTTTAGTAAATTTCATAGTAAAATTGTCTTCTAATGTAAATATAATACTAACAACAAACAAATATAATGATTATTTCTAAAGCTTATTTACGTTATACCCGATGAATGGAGGATGTATCAGCAGCAGCAACAACAACATCGTTACTATCAACCAACTAGTGTTCTATAGATACATCTAAAATAAATTAGATATATCAGTGCTGCCAAATAATTGTTATTTTAAGATTTGAACAAAAAACACAAAATATCTTTTGCTGCCAATGATAAGACATTATTAATTATATTTTACAAAAAAAAACGAAAAGGATCTTTTATGACCTTGGTGCTATCCTATTTTCTACTTCACATTTTTGTAATCGGTAATTTTTTGTTCCTTCTTAATACATTTTTTTTTGTTTCTTCAGCCAGTCAGCATCTTATGCTACTTTCTTTATTTAAAAAAAAAAATAATTAAAACCTTCTTGTAGGGTTTTTGAGAGGGTTTTCTTGTTTTGTTTGCGTTCAAAACATATTTATTTTATTCGTTTGCATGGATATGGGCTTAATTTATTTTATTATTATTTTTTTTAATAACGCTAAAAATAATAAGTATGTAGTAACATCTAATATTAATTCATACAATGACGGCAAGTTGCTTTAAAGTAGGTACAATTTATTTGATAGGAGCTCGCGGTAGCGTAGAGACTATTTGAAACGTTGAGCTGCAAACAAATCTCTGGAATTGGCATAATTCTTGGTTTAGGCTTAAAGCTCACTTTCTTCAATGACAATGTTTTAAAACTAGGACCATAAAAACAGAATTATTCAATTCTAACCCCAGACCAAATTTTATAAAGCTACGTATAGCCATTTTTCAGTTTTAATTAATATTGAAATTTACTAATAGCAATGAAGACTAAGGCGGCTCTCAGATTGAGGAAACAAGCAATAAGCAACTAAGCAACTAGCAACTGTCAATAAGTAATACGCAACTTTATTTTAGCCTATTCTCACATTGAAGCAACAGTATTGCCTGAAATTTCTAACTAACATGTCATCCGACGGAACTCAGAGCATATCCCACCCAATTTCAAAACTGTTATCGAATGAGCCCCAAAACGTAGTATGCGCAAATGTGTCAATAATGACAAATATTGCTACTAGGAAGCAATATTAAGGGCCGGTTTGTTCATCTTTGGTTACCTAATTCTAATCAGTGGTTATTCCAGCTGATAATCATAGAATCTGTTTGTTCAGTCAAATGTTAACCAGAAAATCTATGATTTGGTTAGTTAATCACAGAAATCGATAACCAGGCGATTTTGGTCGATTAACGACATTAACCAAGGAAATTCTGGAATTTTGTTTGTTCAAGCTTTGACGTAACAATCAAAAACAAAACAGCTTTCTTTCAAAAATAAAAATTAATTTAATAAAATAATAATAGCAAAGTAGTGTGTTGCATTCGTATCTGCTATGTGGACCCATTTTCAACAACTGCCAGATGAATACAATGCAAGACGGTGTAGAAAAAATTGCATGCATTGCTGTGGTTGTGACAATTTTAACTATTGATTAAATCTAACAACTGAATTGACAAATAAACTGGAAAACTGGAACGATTTGTCGCAAATCTTTGGTTTGGTGACCAAAGTGAAAAATAAGTGAACAAACGCTTTTTGGTTATCACAGCTATTTAATAATGGGTTAAACTAAATCTATGATAACCTAACCACAGATTTAACCAGCAGTGAACAAACCGGCCCTAAGTTGCTTTTCAACGTGCGCTGTGTATCGCTAGCGATAATTATTGTAGCAACCAGCAACATTTTTCGTTCGAGCGATATTGAGTTGCTTTGATGTGAGACCTCTAATTTAATTCTATGTAAAATAACTGTGAGCGATAATATTGCGTGTTTCCTATTGCCATGCCAGTTGCTTATTGAATGTTGCCTCAATGTGAGAGCCGACTAAGCTTATCAGATCCCACAGTTCATATTAAAGGTATTAGGTACCCCAATCGCGAATAATATTTCTCCCGGAATTTTTCCCATTCAGCAATTTGATTTACATTGCTGACCAGGGAAATATTTCCATCGGAATTTATTCACGATACCCCTAAATATATTGCGCATTCTGCAATGGCGGCCTATGTGACGCTGACAATAAACGTATAAAAATAATATGCGCGCGCATGAGTTTTCATGGCTGACCCCATTCGTATCTCTTTGGAAAAGCGATCTGATCCCATTTCTTAAAAAAGAGCACTAATTTGACACGAAACTCTTATCCGCACTGCTTAAAGTGATGGATCTGGTCATCCTCCTGTTTTGGATCATGCAACTCTGAAAAGTGCTCGCTCCATGTGCGCAAGATATCCATCTCATTGGAAAGAAAGTATGTACCACATTTTGATATTACTTCGATCCTCTAAGTCTAAGACATGGAATAGTCTAAAGTCTACATATAGTAGAACACCTTGGCTGCATTACATGTTTGACTATTTTATTATTGTTTATTTAGTTACTTTTTGGAATCTGGGACAGATCTCGATAATTTTCGAGATTTGCACACACTCTCACTACCAATATACCTTGCACAGCTGTTTTACGTCATTCGGAATTTGTGTTCAAAACAAAATTACGAAAAGCCTCGTGAAAAGCAATTATTCAGAACAAAACCGTAAATAATGGGCATGGAATTAATTTTGGAGCAATTACTATCATCTTCGTCTTCTTCCTCGTCATCTGTGATCTGTGGATTTCGATTCTTTGTCGATATGATTTCCCACATTAAATTCGTATGTTTTCATCGACAAACGAAAAAAATGTGCACAGCTGATGTACTGTCTAATAATGCACTAATACATTTACAAAAGCAGATCAATCTGCCTATCGTATTCCATTCGCCACGAAAAATCTGAGATCTGAAATAAAAATCTGATGGTCCCAATGGAAAACGACATTAGTTAACTTCCCCTCCTTCGAACTGCCACAGCTTGTCAACGCTGTAGTTAAAATAGTCAAACCTGGAATGCAGCCCTTGCTTGCAGTTCTGTGATCACTGTCTAATTTTTCTCCTAACTCCTTCCAAGTTCTTCGCGCCTGCATGACTGGTTTAGACTTTAGAGAAGCTGAGTCCCCCAAGTTAAATCAATAACTTGAATGCCATTACCTTTCTTTGATGGCTGCTTGAACTCCGGAAGTTTTTTTTAACCACGCAGTTCCTTTGTCACCGCTAGTCCCCAAGCAAGCCTCTTCATTCCGAAAATATCTCCAGCAGTGGAATTGACTGCTGCTGAAAAGTTCTGTAATTTTTCCCCTATTGAACATTTTGAATTTGTTCAAATTTAAACCTTGCACTTATATTAGCTGCCGGGAAAATGCCTCCCATATCTCATTGCTCTGCAGCCAGCCCTTTCCACCGTATGCGTATAACAATTCTTGACTTGCGCTTTGGCAGGAGAGATATTTGATCGGTCAGATGCCATTTGCACCACAAAGCCAGGTGGTTATCGGTTGATAGTTCCGCCCCTCTTAACACGCGACCATCACAAAATATCATTTTAATCCACGACGACACCACAAAGAAATCTATAAACGATTTCTGCTGAAGACTTCGACGGTATCTAAAGGATGTCCCATAATTCACTGACCCTTACATTTATCAAACGACTACTAGGTGGCGTTTTTTTTTTATATATATAGAAGGTTACTTCTTCAAGGTTAGTTAGTATTAGGTACATTACATAAAATATATCAACTACCAAATGAGAATAAATTTGTAGGTTAAGTGTCCGTTTTTTTTTATAAAGAGAGGCATAAGTATGTTTGACTGGTTTCAAATTCCTTACCGGACGATGTAAAAAACAAAAAAAAAAAGTTTGCATGTTTGCCTTTTATATAAATATTGAAAACAAAAACTAACACATATAATGTAAATTAATTGCTCGTTTTCTAAACACAAGTGCTGACTGGTTGAGGTTAAATTTCATCGATTTTCTAAATGACTGAATATATTTTTGTTTCCCCCCATTTTAGAGTAATTTAATTCAGAACTCCCCCTGGAAGGACTACAGCTCTAATACAAACTACGCATTCGATCCTTATGGAGAAACTGAGGAGAAAAATATCACCACAGCCAGTACAAGTGGTAAGGATAAATCCCGTAATAGATCTTCCAGCAGCAGTCGACAGACAACTCTGCAAATGTCACACTCACCTACGAGTAAATCAAGTCAGTACTACGATACCAATAATGGACGATCATCGAGGCATGAAATAAATGGAATGCCTGGCGGTAGCGGTACACATGATTATCGCCGAAATGGCCAACACCGCGGTGAAGGTAATAGTCATTATCCCACGGCGAATGGTGAAAACTTGGGCTATGCAAGGGGTTCATCGTATGCCGAAAGAGCATATTCCCTTCCACGCCAGGTAATCCAACAGCAACAACAACAGAGTACAATGCCATCGGCAGGATACTATACCCAAGATCGTCGTAGTAGAAATGCAAATGAAATGCGACATAACAGTAGGGAGAGAGACAGTGATGTGCATCATGCACGCAGTGGATCTTCAACGGGCACTGATACACCGGATTTCTATTTCATGCCATCACAAAGAAAGTATTCGGGAGAAGTTGTACGGGTGTATGTAGATTATAATAAGGATCCAAAACATTAAGGAGTGACAATGTAATCCGAAAAGGAGGGAATTAAATGAAAGTGTACTTAAAATATCGTATTATAAAATTGTGTAATTGTTTTATTATTATTTTATTTTTTTTTTTTTAGTTTTTAAACAAATTTAGTCATTGTTTTTATGAAGATGTACTTATTTTATATGTATATGTGTTTATTTTGTATACATAATAATTATTGTAGAGAAAATGTTAGCTATTTAGTCTTTTATCTGTTTAATAAAAAATCTATTACAATAGTCAATAGTGGTGAAAATATGAGATACATATACCAACGCACACAAACACGAAACCAATAGACACTTTCCACAATGAGCAGTTATTAAATTTTAATTTAAATATACAATATAGTTGTAAATATACAATGTACCAATAGAGAAACAAAACAAATTAACAGATTTAAGTTTAACTTATTTTCTATTAATTGTAATGCACACCCACACTGAAAGTTTATAATAAAAATTGTGAATTGGTGGGTTTCAACAATATGTAAACAGAATTATTTAAGTTTAAGCAATATACGTACTATAGTTATCAGCTTCATTATAAAGACTACAATAAAACAATAATGGCTTTATCTACAGAACAGAAGGGAATTACATAGCTGTAAACTCAGTACCTACCTTCCTTAGATCCTTAGTGATGACAATAAATATAACAATTATTCTTGGGTTAATGCCCGCGTTCCATTGACCGCTAAATGACTAGCGTCATGCCAAACTCCATATAAAAAAAACTGACATTTCACAATATGTGCTAGAGCTCTAGCGGAAATGATGAAATGTCAGTTTTTTTATATGGAGTTTGGCATGCCGCTAGTCATCTAGCGATCAATAGAACGCGGCCAATGATTCGTGGGTATAGCTTAGAATATTCGTTGAAAATAAAAAAAACTGTATTATTGTCTTCTATATGTAGATAGGTATTTTATGTCAGTCAGGTCAGTGTTAATTTGAAAATTTAAATAAAAATTTATTCAAAGTTAGTAGTTATGTTAAGATTGTTGTTAAAGTTAAGTACGTTTTTTTCTTTGATACTTTTTATTGTTTTTGTCTAATCTTTTACTCTTGTACACGTAATATTCGTTGGTTCTACCAAATTGTAAATAAGAAAAACCTTAAAATAAAGAAAATTATATATATATATGAAATATAATGAAAAATATTGTAACAATAAAAATGAGATGATATCAAAGAATCGATACGCGTTATTGATTTCATTTTCAGTGACGAACCTCACCCAGATTCTGGGCGTTATTCTAATTTAATTACCTACATAATATCTAGCCAAACGATCGAATAATATTTTTTTCACGAAAGCTTTCTATCTATTATCTGTGGCAATATGCATACACTGCATTGTTCGGTAGTTTTAATTTTACGTGATTTGGACCCTGTAAGTAACTTACTTCAAATTTTACCAACTTTCGTAAGCTGTAAATTGAAAAATTGTAAAAACGTTCGCAATTACTTACGAAATTCTACAAAAAAGTTTTCAAGTCCAGTATAAATTCAAGAAATGAAAGTTCGTGGAGTGAGCATTAAATATTATTTAACATTTAAGTTTTTTTTTTTTTTGTATAATTTACTAGTGCTCAAGGGGCTTTTGTTCCCTTATAATGCTAATGCACAGCACGGGTGGAAGGGTTAACAGGGAGGTAGGCTTAAGGGTGAACTGATGTGTATTCGATGTGTGACGGGTGTTGCGAGAGAATTGTTGAAGGGGCGGAATGCAGTTAGCTATTTCATCAGAGCATCGGTGGTGAAAATATCAATAAAATAAGGAAAGGCAAGAAACATATCTGCGATGTTCGAGCGGGTCAATAGCCTCCGCTATATTTCTATCACCTTAAAATTTTATCGCGCGCTTTTGAATTCTGTCTAGTAGGTGCAATGAAGTTTTTGGTGCACCTGATCAGATATGAGCGTTGTACTCAAGCTTAGCCGAATAAAGGCCTTGTACTTCTTACATCGTTTTAAGAAACCTAGACATTTCGCAGCGTTTTTGGCGGCTTCGTAAATGTTGCCATTCCAACGGAGTTTGTCGTTGACACACACACCAAGTATAGAAAGTCGTTCGGTTTCGTCGATGCAAGTCCCATTCATGGATAATGGGTGAGGGTTCAGGTTTCGCTTTAATGATAGAAGGCAGCATTGTGTTTTGGAAGCATTAAATTCCACTCTATTGATTGTACCCCATTTTATAATGCTGTCAAGATCGGAATTTAATGTGTTTAGCATACGTTGCCGTTCCAGTTCCACGGCCCTACAGCAGGGGCATGAGTCAGGGAACGAATATGAAAAACTGAGGGTGCTATCATCAGCGAAAGAATGTATTGGATTAGAAGTAACAGACAAGACGTCATTGATTAATATGATACAGCTTGAATTGAACAGCCAGAAAGGTAGTTTCTAATCAATTGAAGAAGAGACGCGTCGATCCCATAGGCACGCATTTTACCAAGTGGCAGATGGAATCGGTAAAGTAAACAAATGTATTCCCTCGCATCAAAGCGGGGTAGAGGCGAAGACGTGGCATTTTCCAGGTAGCGTGATTCCAGTCTGCCACCACTTTTCTCGAACAAGTCTAATTTTCAAGTGACAAGTTGGTGGTAACGACGGGGATTTGTAGAGGCATATCATATTGTAGAGGCTGGTGACGACGTACCTACTATTTCTGTTTATCCAGGAACTAAAAACATGCGAGACGACGAAGAATTCAAGATAAAAATAAACAGTTGGCGCAACAGGTTCGTATAGACACTCTAGAACTTGGTTCTTACAACAATTTGGGCTTTACTAATAAATCATTTTGAACCTTCAACTTAGATATTTGTAGATATATTGCATTTGCATATTTTGTGAGTATGAAGACACATATGAAAAAAAGCCATGCATTAAATTCTATTGCTCACATTTCATCTAATTTTCTACTCAGCAAATCATTTTCGGCGTTTATTTTTATTTTTAAACATTGTGAAAACACTGCATAGCAGTTCCTTGAAACAGCGCCGAGCGCACCGCCGGGAGCCGGCGTGAAACCGGCCAACAAACTGTCAACACTGATAGTAATTTACTAGTGAGATAGTATAAATGGTTTCGTAAGTGCTTGCGTAAGTTCAACGAACTTCTAAAATTTAGGTGGCCAGCGGCAAGAGGATTGCGAGTTGGGGGTTTAAGTAGTAGAGGTGGCTTGGGCTTATTGGGAAGTGATCATGGCGAAATGATAAATCACAAAAAAAAAATCCGCGAAATGACCCCTACCCCTTTAAAATCTCTCTTCCATATTTTCACCAGGCAATATCCATAGGTTGTCTGAAAGTCTAATTCACTTGACTTTTCTGCCAAGTAATCCGCGTTATTTTAAAGGTACTTTAAGTGGTAAACAACATACATATTTCAAAATCCAGATCTTTAGAAATAGCACAACATGAGGTTAAAAGCTCCATCGGAAAGTCCTTACATCTAGCTTTCTAGACATAGATGTATTGTTTCGGCTTCCTATCGAAACAATAAAAACAATTCTTAAACGCAGAACCATTAAAACAGTTAATCCCAATCAATACACGACACGTCTTAAATCACTTGTCAGCAAATGTAGTCGCCTCGCAAAACACTTAATACTTAGTAGGTAATGATAGTCCCAGGAAAATAATGTATATCTTCCCACTATTAGCGATGACATATGATAAAGGTCTCAGTTATCAGAATTCTAAAAGTGCAAGGAAACTAAAAGACTACAACACACTAGAGGAACGTATCTTCTTTATTAATAGATATTATATAAGATTCCAAAATGGAAAGAAGAACCACAAAAAATTGGAAGGCATTCGTCTTAATCTCTCATCCAAACCCAAGTACCATACCTAGAGATTTTGTATTTAGCTCAATAAAAGAAAAAAAAAAAAAGAACACATATTTCCTTCGAGCCGGATTTGAACCAGCGGACCTATGGATTTCTATTTCAATTTGCGACACTACAGTCCACCGCTCTACCAACTGAGCTATCGAAGGCGGTGCGATTTTATATTCCAAGTCAATACTTCAACAAGTGTCAACAATGTGGAAATCAATTTTTATTTCTTCGCTATTTTTAATAAATTGCTTGAACATTTGCAAACCTACCTCAAAAGTTTAATTCATTTTTTTTATTTAAATAAATAATAAATTTCGTCTGTTGAGGTTTTCGTATTATCAAGAACCATACTCGCAGCACTCTTGTAACGTGATTATAATAAAAAAAAAAAAAAAAATAAATAGGTGGCGCAACAGGCGGGTAGACACCCAAGGCCTAGCTTCTCGCAACCATTCGCTTTGTGTGAGTTTCTATTTTTGGGACGAATGGAAGGGACCTACAATTTTATGCCGAGTCCGAACGGCTGAATTGAGAAGCTTTTTCATGACAGTCATACTCTCGGATGTTTGTCAGACGTTCGCGAGAGGTGGCGCAGTAGAAAAAACTTTAAGATGTAATTTGTGTTTTTCCGGGGATCGAACCTGGGATCCCTCGCACAGTAGTCCAGCACACTAACCACTGCGCTACTGCGCCCACGATTATAATATTAGGCGTATTTTTTGGGGAAGTGAGTATAACAAAACCAAAAGTGAGTATTACAATTTTGCATGTAAAACCGAAAGTGAGTATAACAAAACCAAAAGTGAGTACACAAGTTTTGCATGTAAAAGTAAAAGTGAGCTAGCTATAGATTCTCAAAAAAATACGCCCATTATGACATTTGACGTTGACAAAATTGTGATATTAAAAAAATCAATGTTAAAGACATTTTTCTCAATTTGGGTACTTCAAAAGCTGCACTCGGTCAAAAGTAGATAATTTGGTCGGTATAATTAAATCATGCCTGATTTGGGTACCACACGGTAACCACACGCGAAAACAGTTGTTACAATAGGTCTGTTTTTTTCCTCATCGCTCTCAGTGAAGTAAAGTAAAGTAGGATTTTCAGCACGCAATTACAACAACTGCACTCAATTTGACACCACTGAGATTCACACAAGCTATTCATTTCCAGCAAGACCAACTTTGGAGCATTCTTCAATTCTGAACACCAGGGGAGCACATTTTTGTGTAATTTGGATCTGTTCACAGAGTGTCTCCTTTTATGATACCTACTATTTTGTCGGCTGTGGTGGGTGTAAATGTACATATAAGGAATTGCATATTTTAAACAACTTTAAAAATGACAACTGAATATTACGGAAAGTAATAAAATACTAAATATTTTCCGTTTTTATTTAAGTTGCATTTTGTTTACAAAATATAATTATATATACACATAGACTTGTAATAATTGAAAACTATCTTTGATATGTTATGGGATACATTTTTTGTAGATAATAAATAGGAAATCCTCCCATTTTGTATTCCCTGTTGATTTTTTAACTGAAGTATGTAATAAAGGTTAAGTATTATTTACATAGCTACTCTTTTTTTTAAGTGAAAGTCATTCGATTTCAGCCAACTGACATTCCAACTTTTGATTTCGATGGGGATTTTTTTTGTTCATTTCTTCGCACATTCTCATTTTCGATTGCATTACCTAAGTTAAATGTTATGAGTTTTTTCGACTGAAAATGTGGTCTAAGTCTTTATTTAAACAATGTTTATAGTGAAATTTACATAAAACATACAAAATTGGAAGCAACATTTGTTCGTCTTATGGGGAAAAAATTTCAAATGTAAATAATCGTATGTCACAATCAAAATGAACAAACCAAAACGATTTGAAGTGCTCATTTATTTAATTTTTATTGCATTTTTTCTGTTCAATTTGATCTTTTCTTCCTCCAAGAATGTGTAAATAAACCCATCCTTTCTCAAATTACAGTCAAAACCAACGCAATCGACAGTGAAATATTTATACAGCTGATTTCGAAAATAAAGTTCATACAATTAAATCATTTGGTAATGACCTTCTTTCCCTCAAAACTTAGATTGTGAGAAGTTCATTCGATTGAAAGTTTTAAATTCGAGGAATACTCGATTCGATCGAATCTCAGAATTAACACGTTCTTCACTTTAGGGCTCACCTAATAAACACACCCACGAATGTTTTTGTTTTTTTTCTTTGGCAATTAATTTGTGATTTTATTTTGACCATACAAGACGCCAGGAAGAGAAAAATAGTAAACAGAAAAAGTAAATATTCTGTGCAAATTGATAATCATTATTTTTTTTGCGCTAAAATGTTAATTATTCATTTTTCTAGAAGGATTTTGATTTTGAAATTGAATTTTTCATTGATGGCCATTTTGACAGCAATGCCAGCTGTTAACAGTTTTGAATGCCAGCAATGCCAGCTGTTAACAGTTAACAGCTGGCATTGCTGTCAAAATGGCCATCAATGAAAAATTCAATTTCAAAATCAAAATCCTTCTAGAAAAATGAATAATTAACATTTTAGCGCAAAAAAAATAATGATTATCAATTTGCACAGAATATTTACTTTTTCTGTTTACTATTTTTCTCTTCCTGGCGTCTTGTATGGTCAAAATAAAATCACAAATTAATTGCCAAAGAAAAAAAACAAAAACATTCGTGATTTCAATGAAAAATTCAATTTCAAAATCAAAATCCTTCTAGAAAAATGAATAATTAACCTTTTAGCGCAAAAAAAATAATGATTATCAATTTGCACAGAATATTTACTTTTTCTGTTTACTATTTTTCTCTTCCTGGCGTCTTGTATGGTCAAAATAAAATCACAAATTAATTGCCAAAGAAAAAAAAAACAAAAACATTCGTGGGTGTGTTTATTAGGTGAGCCCTAAAGTGAAGAACGTGTTAATTCTGAGATTCGATCGAATCGAGTATTCCTCGAATTTAAAACTTTCAATCGAATGAACTTCTCACAATCTAAGTTTTGAAGGAAAGAAGGTCATTACCAAATGATTTAATTGTATGAACTTTATTTTCGAAATCAGCTGTATAAATATTTCACTGTCGATTGCGTTGGTTTTGACTGTAATTTGAGAAAGGATGGGTTTATTTACACATTCTTGGAGGAAGAAAAGATCAAATTGAACAGAAAAAATGCAATAAAAATTAAATAAATGAGCACTTCAAATCGTTTTGGTTTGTTCATTTTGATTGTGACATACGATTATTTACATTTGAAATTTTTTCTCCATAAGACGAACAAATGTTGCTTCCAATTTTATATGTTTTATGTAAATTTCACTATAAACATTGCTTAAATAAAGACTTAGACCACAAATTTTCAGTCAAAAACTCATAACATTTAACTCAATGCAATCGAAAATGAGAATGTGCGAAGAAATGAACAAAAAAAATCCCCATAGAAATCAAAATTTGGAATGTCAGTTGGCTAAGATCGAATGACTTTCACTTAAAAAAAAAGAGTAGCTATGTAAATAATACTTAACCTTTATTACATACTTCAAAAAAATGTATCCCATAATGACATATCAAAGATAGTTTTCAATTATTATAAGTCTATGTGTATATATATGTAATTATATTTTGTAAACAAAATGCAACTTAAATAAAAACGGAAAATATTTAGTATTTTATTACTTTCCGTAATATTCAGTTGTCATTTTAAAGTTGTTTAAAATATGCAATTCCTTATATGTACATTTACACCCACCACAGCCGACAAAATAGTAGTTATCATAAAAGGAGACACTCTGTGAACAGATCCAAATTACACAAAAATGTGCTCCCCTGGTGTTCAGAATTGAAGAATGCTCCAAAGTTGGTCCTGCTGGAAATGAATAGCTTGTGTGAATCTCAGTGGTGTCAAATTGAGTGCAGTTGTTGTAATTGCGTGCTGAAAATCCTACTTCACTTTACTTCACTGAGATCGATGTGCAAAAAAACAGACCTATTATGTATAGAAGATGATTATGCAAACTTCCGGCGAATTTGTGGGGATGGATATGGTGCGATCTCATAGGAGTAGAATTTGCTTAGCAGTGATTCAAGAAGAATTTCTGCACTTATTGGCGAATGGAAAAGTTAATAACTCCATCTTGTAAAAAAAATTTGAACGTATAAGCAAAAATATAGAGATGCAATGCAAAAAAGTTGTGACTTTGTCATAAGTAAAATGATGTCTTATCATCAGTAAGAAAATTATTTTACATATTTTTTTTTCTTGCAATTTCTAATTCTGTTCATTTTTTCTAGCTAGCGGGTACCTACTATGAGAAAGTTGAATCAAACCAGAATTTTTGTCTACTTTACTTTGCTTTACTTTGGTGAGATAGGAAAATAGATAAATTCAATAAATCAATTTTAAAGACCTATTTTAGACCTACCTACAGGTATATAAGCAGCAAAAAAAACTTCATTCGATCGATTCGATTCAATCTTCATTTTCGACCAATTGAAGACACCCGTACTATTTGAACACATCCCAAATGCTACAAGTAGAAATGTCATCTGTGACATATATGACATTTCACAGTTGGTCTTGGTCTAATAGCGCTGGATAAAAGAAAACTTCTTTTTGGATGAGAAACGTCGTTGTGTCTTTTGTCTGGCTGCAGTTAAAACGTAAAAAAGTTGCTCAAAATACGATTTTGAAGAAATAAAACGCAGCAGAACATGTAGTTTTCGGTTGGCGCTAAAATTGAATAAAACATTCCATACAAGATGGCTAGTATTTACTCATACACAAGGGAAGCTGTTCGTGTTAAAGTCAAGGTTGGTTGATCGTTTTCTTTCTTTTTTTTTTCCTTTCTTGTCTGCACGTATTCTAAATAACTTCACTTCCAATAGAAATGTGAACCAAATCTTCCGCCGGAATGGAGAAAGTTTAGCGTAGATCCACAAATAACATCCCTCGATGTGCTGTACAGTATATTGGCGAAAGCATTCGACATTAAGTCGGATTTTTCCATCAAATACAAGGCCTTTGATCCGGCGGGCAATGAAATCTACTTGGCTGTGCTGTCCGACTGGGATCTTGATGCCGCGTTTCTTCGCATTCACAATCTCTCCATTCAGACCGCCACGGAACCGTGTCTGATTTTGCAAATCGATATTAAGCCCTTTACCGAGGTGCGTGATTGGGAGGCAGAGACACCACCTGCTTCTTTTGGGGTGGGAGCACGAGAAATAATGCAGCCAATCCAGCAGTCTATCGGTATGAGTCAAAAGTATGTACAGAATATGCAGACAAGGCTGCCCGGTTTGATTATGAATCAAATGGAGAAAACGTTTTCCATCGTTCAGAAGGCGTTTAACCTAAACGATGAGCCTGTGTCCCAGTTGCCACCGCGGCCGCCGCTTTCCGATAATGAGTTTCGATTGTTTCTCGATCCAGTTGGACAAATTTTGCGACTGGATGAGCTGCGCAAGGTGATCTTTCTCGGAGGTATCGATCCAAGTTTGAGGCGGGTTGTCTGGAAGCATATACTCAACGTGTATCCCAATGGAATGAATGGACGCGAGCGGATGGATTATATGAAGCGGAAGTCGGACTACTACGTAAAGCTACGTGATACGTGGAAAAGTGCAGTAAAACGGGGCTGTGTGGACAGTGAGCTGTCGTACGTTACAAGCATGGTGAAGAAGGATGTCTTACGAACAGATCGTCTGCATCCTTTTTATGCTGGCAGCGATGATAACCAAAATATCGCTTCTCTGTTTAACATATTGACTACCTACGCCCTAAACCACCCATCGGTGAGCTACTGTCAGGGTATGTCGGACATTGCCTCGCCCTTATTGGTGACTATGAACGACGAAGCGCAAGCGTACATATGCTTCTGTGCGATAATGTCACGGGTGAAGGTAAACTTTATGCTCGACGGTGTTGCCATGACGCAGAAGTTCACTCATCTCACCGAAGCACTCAGCTTCTACGATCCAGAGTTTTATGAATACCTGAAGGCTCAGCAGGCGGATGACCTACTCTTCTGCTATCGGTGGCTATTGTTAGAGTTGAAACGAGAGTTTCCCTTCGAAGATTCGCTGCGAATGCTCGAAGTGCAATGGAGTTCACTGAAGTATGAATCTTTAGGCAGTGAGTTGGCACTCTTCGAGAAGGAATTCGAACCAATTCTCCCAGAGGAACCGCCACCTGTCAGTCCATCGTACATAGTGGCAAAGCCACGAGAGAATCCATACACCAAAATCTGCGCCTTGCGTCGCCAGAGCTCTTCTGTATCCCTCAGTTCGACGTGCTCCTCACAGAATCTCTCGACGTCGTTCACTAACTCACCAGCCCGACTCGACTGCACCAGAAGACTAAATCAAAGCATGGACGACAATATTTCGAGAAACTCGCGCAGGAATCGCAACGTTTCCAAGGCTCACCAAAGCTTGGATGAGTCCAAGATGCTGATGTTGATGGAGCACATGAATGAGAATGACAAAATACCTCCAGCGGAGTTTGATTTCGACAATGTAAAGGAATTTCATGATGCAGACGATGCGGTTGAGGCAGCTACAGCTCTTGCTGCAGACGACTTTGACGATGAAAGTGATTTTGTTTTTCATCCCACAAATCCGTTTATAGAGGACGCCGCAAAGCAGGGTAATGCCGATGGGATTCCAGTTGCAGCATCGAATGCGTTTCTTGACGGTGATACCACAAGTGAGGAAGGCAGCGAGGGAAAACGACGAATTCCCAAAAGCATAATGAAACTGCATAACAAGAATATCTTCTCAAACTATAATGCGGTCAGCAATATAATTGCCAAGCAGATCACTAGCACCACGGCCAAGAGAGGTGGACACTTTAAAGATCTGAAGGAGAAAATCGTCGCCAACAAGAGGGGAGGTAAGTTGATTTTCACAGAAGCTTTTATTTCAGTTTATATTGTATGCTTTGAGAAGACGTTGTCTGGCTTACAGGCAGGCGATTGACTTTGAGCTCCAAATATGCACATACAGCCAACTGACCCATTGCTGCGCCATTAACATGGTTCCACAGTGGAATTTCAATAACATGACACAATTCCACTTCAGCGATAGCACAACCGGCATTCAATAATTGTGACGCCATGGCTCAGTGGGTCATGCTGATAAATTGACCGAAGCGAAGTTCCAGGTAGGTCTTGGAGAATTCGGGGAGTCTTGTTTGAGACGTTGAAGTAGTCGGTCTACATATTACTACACTCTTCGCTTTGCGTGATGTGAGCTGAAGCTTGTTGATCTCTTTTTCTTATGTGACTCTATGGCAGGCACTTGTGTCAGCTGTATGTCTGTTTACACTGCATCTGCCAGAAGTTGGAATATAAAGTTCTTATTGCACTTAATGCTATGAACATTTCTTTTTAGTCACTTATAAATTTATCTTAAATTTCCCACCTTCCAGGATCAATCGGAGCGCCGGATAAGAACGACACCTCAATAGCGGCATCTTTTAATGAAACCGACGCCCACAAACCCAACAGAGGGCAGCAAAAACTCATAAAAAATTTCAATGAATTTCTCAATTTGTCGACAAGTCGAAGTCGTACCGACAAGCAACAACAACAACCATCAACAAAGCGAAGCAACGACAATCTTCCTCCTCATCCGGTTTTCAAGCTAACTCGTGGAATATCATCACTCGAAGAATCCGACTCTTCAACCGCCGAAACCTGGAGTGATCCTACATTGCAAACCCAATCAACAGTGCCGGTGTCCTCGGTCAATCTCCAACTTGATTTGAAGAAAGACTCCCTCGACTTTCCCATGTGTATAGCAAACGATCCCAATATAACGCCAGACGACAGTCAAGATCAGGAATATTACCCCATGTCCACAGCGATGACACGCGAACTGCGTCTAGAAATGGAAAACCTCGACCGACAAGTATTTGGCCCAGCCACCATACTAGTGCAACCGCCTCCGACACAACGTAGCTCTGAAATTGAATACGAGAAACTCGATAGAGACTCCATGGATCTAGTGGAGGACCTTAAAGAGGACGAAATCATCACATGTCCCGACATAAACGAACTGCTTGTGCGCCGTAGAGAACGTGATGCAAAGAATTTCGATGCCGCACACCGCATCAGCACGTGCAGCAGTTCGAAATCGGATGTTTTCGTTTGGGAGAATCCTCTCCACCAGATCTCGAGCAATTCCAGTTGTAATTTCAATGAAATTGATCCTAATGAGCCTCCATCACCGTCACCGCAAACGCACTATGAGGAGGAAGCATTTCAATGCGGTTCCGATGCCGCAGTTGATCTACCTACGCAGCTCAACTCTTCGCTTGACAACTTAAATCCTTTCATTGAACCGAATACCTTCCACGCTGCTCATCCAGTCACATCAACATCTGCACCCGAGCTACTCGAAGCACAATCAAAATTCGCTGACTTAGCCGTCGAAGAAGCCAGCACAGCTGATATTACATTCTCAAAACCCTCGCCTCCGCCGTCAGCGAGCAGCAATCCTCTACCACAACCAAATGAGCTTGGCGGAGGTCATCCATTCCTCATCTTCCTATGTTTGACCCTCCTGCTGCAGCACCGCAGCCCAATCATGAAGAGCGGCATGGACTACAATGAGATCGCAATGCACTTTGACAAGATGGTGCGCAAGCACGATGTCACTCGGGTGCTCAACCAAGCGCGTCGCATGTATATCGACTATTTGAAGGCGCAAACCACCCTCATCAACGCACCAGCGACAAAGAGCAACAACACCTTGAATTCAACTAAATCCTAGACTGCACAGAAACACACCCAAAAAATGTTTAATAGTTAACCAAGAGATTCTAAGCATAGAGCTAGCTTTTAAGTCTTCTTAACCCGTTCCTTGCTGCTGTTTCGTATAAAAGAAACTCCACACATGAACACACAAGTCACTCATACACTAACACCAATTACTTTTTGCATTTACATGGAAGGAGAACATATATAGATATATATTTAAAAAATCAAATCAAAGTCTGATCGCTTGTTATAGTTTCCAAAAAAAAGGACAGCAGAAATTAACATTTTAACAAAATATAGCTTTAAAACTTTTATTCATAAGATATTTGTGCGTATGGCTGTTATAGTGTTTTATTTCTTTTTACTATATAATTTTGCATTTTTCTATGTTTTTCTTTTAAGTTTATACGACGTTTTTGCAAGTATTCCTTCCGCTCTAGTCGGTTTAGTTTTAGTGTAAATCATTTTTTTTATGTATCCTCTTTCAATGTAACGTACTTGTAGTTATAAACACTTTTGTTTGTGATGCATTTGACATTTGTTTTGTAATAAGATACTATTGATAATGCGCGCGTACGTATTTAGCATATTTATGCAATCAACAAACAAAAATTTAACAATGAAATATATTCATGACGTTTATTTTCCGAATAAAAAATAATCAGTTTTTCAATACAAGGTCTGCAGTGATAAAATTGACTGGAAAAAGAGATTAAAGAATTGAAAAATGCGTCTGTATACATTCAGTTAAGGACAGCAGTAGAAACTGGGTAAAAATCCAAACCAAAACCGATCATATTGACAACCACCCCTATTCCCGTTGGCATTTGTCGTATACAACTCATGTTTCGTGTGGTACTAAAACGATTTTCCGATTTTTTTACTTTTGTTAACAATTTTATTTCCATCTGTTCTGTAATTATGGTACCAAACCCTGATAAGTTATCCCATCGTCCGATCAGCCGAAATTCCATACTCCAAATGTATTCAATATCTGGTACCCTGCCCCAGGCCTTCGAGATCCTACGGAACACCATTATAACTATTCCCATGGCACTCAGCATCACAATCCCAGGGTTTGACAAAAATCCTCATCTTTTGTCCTTCCCGTGGGCGCCTACCTGAATGGCTAATCAGCTTGTCTGTTAGTACCAGCCAAGAATTTACACTTACATAACATATTAATCGTGTGCTGTAATCTGTTGCGACGCACGATTGATGTATAAGCATGATCGATCCATTAAGGATGGAAGTAAACCCCAAATCACCTAATCCAAGGTGAAGAAGCAGCAACACGGGCAAAGGAAGACACGAAGGTCTCTTTCAACAGGGAATCGCACGTCCCTCCTAATCGTGCTGCAAGCAAACCTGCACCGCGCTGGGTGTCTCTGACACCTATAGTCAACGATGTGCCAAAAGAATCATCGCTCTTGGTTTAATTTAGGAACAACTTCAGATATACGATTTTTCGTCTAAACAGCAGAGCCAGAGAGCTTATCTTTGCTAAAGGGAATTTTAAGTCAAAGAGAGGCTCGAAAAGAAAGATTTAAAATTCTCTCTCATCAATACTAGAAACCTGGTGGCTGTACTAATCGAACGCCACAACTGCTGAGAGCTACATAAATTCGTATGCGCATCAGCGTACTTTAATGGAGACATCGAAGAGTTACCACATCTACAGCAACTCGTACAGTACTGTCACCACTGCGTAGATACACCTGTTAATCGGCTGCGACGCCAACGCTCATCCTCAAATATGGAACAATTCTGCTACCATAGATCCGCCACTAACGTGGATGCTGCACAATGTCAGCTAAACAATATTATTACATCCCTATTTAAAAGTATAGTTGCAAGGTAGAGCGTAGTGTGGCCAAAACGAGGGTTCCATGCTGGAACGGAAACTTGGCAATTACCCGTAAAAGAGTGAGAACTTTTTTACAAAGCCAAACGCACCCGGCGGCCGGCGACATATAGAATCAATATCGGTCGCTTATCTCTTCTAACTAAATACAACCTGGCGTGAGAAACTTTATAAATTTCCGGCAGTCGCACATATTCTGTAAAAAGCACTTTCAAAAGATCCTTCAAACTGCATAGGATTTTTTATTAAACCTGACACACGTGACCGAGAAGAAACTTTGACTGCATTGCTTCAAGTTCATTTTCCCGCTTCTTTTATAATGAAGGTCTCCTTTCCCACTAACCTCAGATGAATCCATACAAGGCACATGATAAAAAAGGTATTATTCCAGCCCACATCCAAAAATGTCTGGACTTTCTCCTACCCACATTGATTGCCTTATTTAGGTTAAGTTTAAACTGAGGCTACAAGAACTTGGAGTTAGGTCAATGTAGTATTTATCCCCTAACCAGGAAACAAGCCTAGTAATTTACCTATATCATATCGTCCCATAAAATGGAACGAAAATGTTCAGTTTGTTAAGTTCCCTACAAGCAAAAGGAATAAGACTTAAGGACCATCCGGAACTAACGACTATATTCTCAGAGTTTCCAGAACTTGACATCATCTGTGCGGTCACAGACCGCATCCCAAAAACCTTAAATTCGACACACGGTTCTCCACGGCGATCCCAAACATGGGCAAGCAACTGCCACCCAAACTGGCAAAGCGGGCTAAAGTGGTATACGGAAGGTTCCCAAAAGGAATCGGGAGTGTTAGCTGGTATTCATGGGCCAAACAGTATAATGTCTCAATACCTATGGGGAAAATCCCTAGTGAATTTCGTGCAGAGCTCTATGCCATTAAAGAATGCTCAAACATTCTCTGCAATTATCAAAGGCGCTGACATCCACATATTCACGGACAGTGATATTCAACCAGATTATATAGTGGGTTCCCGGCCATGAGGAAATTGAAGGAAATTAAATTAAAACGATCGAACGACATCGTTTCGACAATAGCAGTCTCTGTTCATTGTCACAGATATGAAAAAGACAGCATGCGTGAAAACGATATCGTTCAATCGTTTTTATTTTACGTGATCTGACCCCTGATAAATTAGCCAAAAGAGGGTCGAAAATTCTATTTGTAACCGGAAAATATCTGTGAAATCCCCAAATCAGCTATTTATTCGGCTGGGAACACAATAAGTGGGGCCCTTATTGTGATTGTCGATCAGCGATCGTCACGACAATTGTAGATTGCGTCGATTAATTTTAGCTACTCGTACGCACAAAATTTGATTTCCAAGAGAAAGCATCGACCAGACATTTGAAATCGACTACAAGCGACTGTCAAATCGACAAAATTAATCGCAATCGACAATAATAGTTGTCGATCGATCGACATTTGTCGCTCAACGATCAACTATCGACACGCACAATAGGGGCCTGTATCTCACATAGACAAAAAAAGCTATTCACTGCTAGGTTCCACATTTCACTTTCACTCGAAATGAAATCGGCAATGAATTTGTGTGCTCTAAATTTCACTGTATTCGATTTCGATTTCAAAATTTTCGGAATTAAAACAAAGTGAAATTGTGATTACGAAAAAATTTCGGAGGTTCCGAATCGCTCGAAATGCAGAACACTGAAAACGAATTCACTCGATTTGCAATTTCGATTTCACTCGATTTCTGGAACCTAGCTGTCAGCCTTTAAAAAGTATGCAAAAAAGTCACTAAGGTTTACCATATCACCTAAAGAGAATACAATTAGTCGACTCACCGGACTATAGCCTGAGGAAGAAGAAACAGCTGACTACATGATTTGTGATTGCCCGGCCCTTTGTGGTATCAGAAGGAAATCATATTTCAGGGAAGTATAATAAGTACCGACAAATTTATTAAAGAAACCTTCTGCTGAATGCATCATCAGTTTAGCAATGTAGAGACACGACTATAACCTAAACAAAATTCTGACGCTGCAAGCACAATAGATCTTGGTGAGTCAGGAGTCTAAAAAAAATATCAACAATGCCAAACGAAGCTAAAGTCCTTATCTTCACTATGCCCGTTGCTAATGGGCCCACTGCAATTGTTGTCCTTACGACTGAGCCAATAGTTTCGTTGCGAGGTATCGAGTGTCCAAGTGCACACCAAGTGGATGACGATTCAATCCAATGAAGTGATCACCGTGTCTCAATATCAGCGAGATGATAATGTTTGTTGATTTAGTGGTGCCGATGTGCGCTCTGGTAGACGATGATTAACCCAAAATTATGTGGGTATCTGGCATCCTCATCTAATTGCTGTATGTGCTGGGAAGATCAAAATACATTGTGGTATTTTTTTTGCTGGCTAGGCTCGTGGTCATATTCAATCTGAGGAATGTAGTGAAGATTATGAGTCGACGAGAGATTATGGGTGGATGCTGTAGGTGAACGTTTGTCAACTAATGGGCGGGGGGAAAATGGAGGGCGAGTATTGCACCAAAGCCACCACCAAACATTGACTGGTGGATTCTGTAGGGAACTGCACACTGATCATTATAGTGATCTTAAACGATTGTCGCAAGAAGACATTAAGTAACGCTAATTAGGTAAAAGAATGCCCATTTTCAAGACTAGCTAATAAAGTCTCTGATAGCCTTTCAGAAACTTTTTTGCAAGATAGACTTAAACTTTGTAAAGATAAGATTACTCCAACTATGTCGCTTAAAACGATATTCACCCAAGGTATTCGCCGTCTGGTGACGAACATGCGAATATTGCGGTGCGGCCGGAAGTAGTGCATCAGCCATGTTGGTAGTGAGTTATTTTTAGAGTAATAAAGAGCAAATTATACCAAATTGGTATAAAAATGGTAGATATCAGAAGGCGGGAAATAATGTAGGTTTTTTCTCTTCTCGATTGCTTGCAGTTCGGTCAGTAAAAACAAAAACACTTCCAAAAACAAAATGCGTCTGTCATTTTTCATAAGGACTGTTCCTTAACTTTTGGTCTGTTCTATTACTTTTAAATCTTACGAATTTTTACTAATTCTTACGCATTTTTACTCGCATTTTTACTCATTGTTCCTTTTTCCTTAACTTGAAAAATTCGTAAAAGAGAGCGACATCGAGAGAGAGAAATTAACTGAGATTCTAACTTTCTAATTTTAACTCAAAGAAATGTCAGTCGCCTGAAAATTGACAGATGATTTAAAATTTGATTTGAAGCGCGTGTCACGTCACGACTATTTGCATCTGTCTTTTGATTTCCTGCGATATGAGAAACAAATTTGTATGAAAGTGGTATCAGAAATTCAGAAGGCGAGAAAATAATGTAGCTTTTTTCTCTTCTCGATTGCTTGCAGTTCAGTTAGTAGAAACTCTTCCAAATAGGTACTTGGATTTATACTCGCATTCAATTTATTGAAAAACAAAATGCTTCTGTCATTTTTCATGATTACTTCAAAAGCGTTCCCTAACTTTTTCGTAACTTTTTCTCTTTGAGAGACACTCCATCCCCAACACTGCCACTCTGACAGTCTTTTCCATTTTTACTACAAAAATAAAAGGAACAGACCTAATGTACTCTTGGAATTTGACGTAAGAAAACAGGGTTTGACTTATGTCGACCATCAGATTTTTATTTCAGATCTCAGATTTTTCGTGGCGAATGGAACACGATAGGCAGATTGATCTGCTTTTGTAAATGTATTAGTGCATTATTAGACAGTACATCAGCTGTGGACATTTTTTTCGTTTGCCGATGAAAACATACGAATTTAATGTGGGAAATCATATCGACGAAGAATCGAAATCCACAGATCACAGATGACGAGGAAGAGGACGAAGATGATAGTAATTGCTCCAAAATTAAGTCCATGCCCATTATTTACTGTTTTGTTCTGAATAATTGCTTTTCACGAGGCTTTTCGTAATTATGTTTTGAACACAAATTCCGAATGACGTAAAACAGCTGTGCAAGGTATATTGGTATTAGTGAGAGTGTGTGCAAATCTCGAAAATTATCGCGATCTGCAAAAAGTGATCCGAATCAAAAAAAAGATTGATTTTTTGTCCCAATGGAACACGAAAAGTGATCCGGATCAAAAAAAAGATTGATCTTATGTCCCAATGGAAAACCACATTAATTTAGTGTATTTGGGCGGGAAAGCAACAATGTGTGCTCTAAAACCTACCCGAATAAAAACAGAAACAAAAACACGAACTTAACGAAAACAAATGTTATTTATTAATTGAAATTCAAAGACATGCTTGTAAAATATTAAACTGTGACATTCGTAGACTATCCATTAGTCACAAAACTATTAAAAAAAATTAAATAAGAAATTTTTAATTGACATTTTATGCGTTCACAGAAGTCAAATACCAATTTGGTAAGATACTAAAATTGCTTCTGCCTCTATGTAGTTCAGTTGTGATTTCGCCAGTTTTCTCATTATAATTGAATACATAGACGGTGTCTGGACAATCTATATTAGCCAATTTATTTTCAACAAGCTGAAGAAAACTATTCAAAAACTCAAAACATGCTGCGGGATTCTTCCAGTACTTCTATAAAAACAATGTGCAAATAAGAAAGTTAAAATAAGTGAACATTTATGCCCCTATTGTGTAACTACAGTTGAGTTGAGTTGAGTTGTCTCTTGGTTTTATGTAATTTAAAATTCGGTATTGTCCGTGTTGTCATACACAACCTGGATAGAAAATTTGTCTGCCAAAACACAACAAAGATGACGGTACTTGTATATAAGTTGTTATTTAGTTTGGTTTGTGTGAAAGTTGAGTTGAATTGAAGTCTTACACAATAGGGGCATTAATCTCTATTTGAATATTACTCACCACCCAGTTACGGTGTAATTTATTAATATCGTAATGAACGATCTGATCTACCATTCCGTTACTATCTCTGAATGCAAAGTATACGTCGTTGACACCGGTCAAATAACTTTGTGTCCATACATTTTGACATTTTAATTTTTCAAATTGAAATACATTTTGGGGCTTTTTGTTGGATGCGTATGGATTATTGGTTACCTTAAGCTCAATGAACCGTAGATCTTTGTAGATTTTTCGATTTTTTCTAAAAAAATAAAAAAAATAAGCAAAATATGGAGTCAAATCGAGAGTCAAATCTTTTAAATGAGATTCAAAATGCTGAAGCAGGAATGTTTGAATAGCGGTCAATTGTACTACCAAAGAGAAACCAATTTCTGATTTATGTTATTAGAGCAGACATCTAGCAAGGAGCAAACAAAAATACAGAAAACCAAGCTACATATCATTTTTAGTGTAGACGAATAGCACCAGCACTAGGAGCTAGATACAAATTCATATTTATTAGGACATACAAATCCAATGGTTTTTCGCTAATCACACCATCCATTTCCGCTGCGAAAAAGAATCTGCGTCCAGCCAGCATCCTTTTGAAAACACAAAAAAATTGTGAACATTCGTCAACCCGTTGGGACGTATCTGGCATTTTTGCTGGGTGATCTGGAAAACGAATAAGAACTTTTATTTAAAACTTTGTATTATATATTTTTGTTAATATGTAATAACATAAATTGTATAAATATGTATTGGAAATATTTTTGGCAAAATATTTTGAGAGAGACAATATTTTCTGATGATATCAACAGGACCCCACGGCGTATACGTAACTTTTTTTGGTATCCAATACTGACCTGACGACAGATTTAGTTATATATGTAATTACATGCAAAAATGGAAATGATGCATTATTATAAATTGTTTTTTCGTATTAACCTACACGATGTCTATAAGTTTTGTAACGACATGACTTACGCTTAGTCACTCGCTTTATTTGTGAGGCATTCAATTCGAAATAGACACTCGTAAAGTAGATACAGGGGAAGTCCCTACTACAAATAAAATGCGACAAAGGAAATTGCAATGTAGATTATTGCACTACACACCCATAGCCACGTGAGAGCGCTGAGTTATTAAAAAAACAAACAATTTGATAATTTATAAGCAATTGCACTTCGAAAAGTATTAGATAAGCCTAAAGTATTGTGTGTAGTTGAGAAATTAAATTCTATGACGATCAACTCATCGATATTTTAATAAAAATAGAATACAATGTATTGCAAAATAATGCCAGCGTTTTGTAATGAATCATTTATTTATTATATTCTAATCATCATCTGAAGTGTTTTTATGCCGAATTTCCTCGGGTGATAAGGTTCCTGTACAGCAAATTTCCATTGAGGAAAATAAAATGGCAATACAAATTGCATTGGATTTGTATGGAAGTACTTACCATCAGAATTGTAACGAATTATCAGTTACAGCGAATATTTTCTAAGTACAGGAAATTGATAATCAAAACACATTATACATACCTATGCCATGAAAATGCACAGTGCGGGAGTTTCCCTTTTAAAAGTTTTTGCTGGGAGTAGTCTAGATTTAATTTTGTTTCACATTTGACTAGGATACTAATTTTAAATTTTTCTTTCGTTAAACAAAAATGAAAAATCTGAGATTACTGCAAGCACGAATAAACTAAAACTACAAAAAAAAATCGTTTATAACGAACAAATTCCCCATCACATGGCGTATTTTTTTGGGAAGTGAGTATAACAAACTCAAAAGTGAGTATAACAATTTTGCATGTAAAACCAAAAGTGAGTATACAAGTTTTGCATGTAAAAGTGAGCTAGCTATAAATTCTCCCAAAAATACGCCTACAGTCTCTCCAAGTTCATTATGTATATCCAATTTTTACTGTACTTAGGCGTCGTTTATGCTGGCTTTACATTCACCGCTATTCCCGTAAAACGATGTTCAGATTTTTTTTTTTAATTTTTGTTTACCAATTTTATTTCCTTTTCTATGTGCTGACCATTATTTTAATTCATTTGTCTCAAAAAGGTTACAAACACCGACTAAAAAACGAAGTGAAATACGAGTCGTTTACATAAAACGCCAACGGGAATAGGGGTGATTACCATTTACCACGCCACATAATTTTGCATGACTTCAGAGAGAAAGATCCGTCAGGCAAAATTGCGTGACGTGGTAATGTAAAGCAAGCATTATAGCCATCAGTAAAGTCCATCCGAAAAAAAAACACGAAACCGTAGCATATCATAGGTATTCAGTAGAAAATGTTCTGGAATTGACTGATAAGTTGAACAGGAAAAGTTTTACTTAGGTAGGGAAAAATTAATAAATTCATTTTCTAGAAATTTTAGAGATTACATAATTGCTTAATTTTTATTTTTAATTTTTTTTAAGAACTAACTAGGCGTATTTTTTTAGGAAGTGAGTATAACAATTTTACATGTAAAACCAAAAGTGAGTATAACAAAACCAGAAGTGAGTATACAAGTATTGCATGTAAAAGTAAAAGTAAGCTAGCTATAGATTCTCAAAAAAATACGCCTTTTATATAATTCAAAAGCAGCATTTTAAGACCAAGATTGAGTACATTACAGGGATAGCTTTAACCGACGCCTAGATTTAAACAAAAAGTTCTTGTTTTCTGAATAGCCATTATTGTCAGCACTCAACAAAATGGAACATGATCCGTTCCACTGAAATGTTTCATTTTGCTTAGAAAAATTAGTATATTCAACGAAAAAAAACGAATTCACAATATTCTGTTTATCATTCGTCACACGCATTAATATTAACGGCTAATTATTGCATGCAACGGCAAAGTATTATACAAAAAAATTAGCAATTTAGACAAACAAATGCGCCCAGTTCCAAATCAAATTACTCACTCTTAACTTAACTGTGCTTTATACATAGTAGATTATATACTAACAAATTTCTCAAAGCTAAGGGGGTATACGTTTATGATGAAACAATAAAAATAGTTTGATATGAAATAAAAAACAAAAATGCACGCCACACTTGACTTAAACATTTTATCAGTTTATCACACATTTAAAGAGCTATTCAATTATATGCATTTTGTTCAAAATTCAGAGTTACCTGACAAACAGCACTGCTCAAATTTGGGTCCATAATAACTTAACTTTTTCTTCCAGTCTGGTTCATTTTGTTCGGCAATTCGCTTTTCAGGCTTAGTATACTGACATAAATATATGTTTCCTTTATATTTTGAAGCGGTAATCGTCCATCCATATCTGTTTTCATACGGAGAGCACATTATCATGCGGATGACTCCACGGTACGTTATATACTGTGTTGATGGAATTAGTAATGCGCCTTTGGCTTTATTATCCTTGTTAATTAAATCAGCTTTATTATTCACAATAAATGTTAGAATGGAATCCATTTTCTCTTCAAAATATGAATCTGGTTTAACTTTGATTCCATCTAGTCCCTGATTTAAATTGAGCGGAACTTTAGGCAGTTTGAAATATTTCAGCGAAGAATCAGATTCTTCATAGATTCTATCCGTGTTCATGGAATAATATCCATACATTTCCGGCTCCGTGCAATTCATTTTATATTAGGTTTGAAAACTTAAAGGAAAATAGGAACGCGGCTGATTGACAACTGAAATTAAACTGACGCCGTCTGGAAAATAGGAACGCGGCTGATTTACAACTGAAATGAAACTGACGCCGTCTGTGGTCAGTATGAGCTTTTCTGCATCCGAAAGTTAGTACTACATAGTTGTTAATAACCGTATCGCTTCGGTTGCTTTTATCTCTTGTCAAGGCGTCATTGCATAAATTGGCAGTAACTGTGGATCGTATTTAAGAATGAGATCTTAGAACTAACAATATCGATATGACGATGTTTGCTAATCGATACGATAATAATATTTTCTATTGATTTCGGTCAATCAGAGAAGTTCAACGGCTTTTTTGCATTCAAAAAAGTAACCACTCAAAAGTGAGCTAGCTATAGATTCTCAAAAAATACGCCTAATATACGATTTTCATAGAATTTTAAGGACATTATAGGTTTAACAAAATTCTCTTACATTATCTTTTAAGTTTTTGTTGAGTTCGGATATCCGCAATAGTATTTAAGCACGAGTAAATAATTACTAGAAAATGCGCAACTTTTCTCTGAATTTAAACAGAGATTTTCGAATGTAATATCGTTTGAGGAAACCAATATTATTTGTTCTATAATTACGCGAATAAGAACAGAAACAAAAACACGAACTTAACGAAAAAATATGTTATTTTATTAATTGAAATTCAAAGAAGCGCTTAAAAAAGTATAAAGTTGTGACATTTGTAGACCATTTGACAGTATTAAATATTAAGAAAATTGATAGACATACCATTGACAGTAAATGTTATTTGGTGGACTGAACTTGGTGTCAAAGCTAAGTTGTCAGTCTTTAATTCGGTGTTTGTTCCAACTATTACCTATGGTCATGAGGTTTGGGTAATGACCGAAAGAATAAGATCGCGGATACAAGCTGCCGAAATGAGAATTCTCCGTAGTATTGCTGGTGTGACCCGTAGAGATCGCATCAGAAATACCAGAATACGTGAGGAACTCAATGTCGAGCAGCTACTTCTCCGGACGGAGCGATCCACGCTTCGGTGGTTTGGTAATGTTAAACGCATGTCCCCCGACCAGGATTCCACGACGTGCTATTGAATCCGTACCATCAGGCAGGCGTCCTCTAGGTAGAGCAAGGATTAGATGGTTAGATCAAGTCCATAATCTCTCCTATATACCCGTATGGGGATTGCCCTTGATAGAGTCGATGGCGGAGAATCGAGAGCTATGGAAGGTCCACTTGAGCAACCCAAATCCGCGACCCACTTAATGGACAAGCGGACCATTGAAAATGAATGAAATTGAAAATGAATGCATTTTTTGGCAATTTCGATAATTTTTTCGTTTACCGTTAATTTGAAGCCTCTTGGCTAGTCTTCAATTTTGTTTTACAGTTTGAGAGTCATACAGATGCCATCCCTGGTGGGAGCTTCCAGTTCGAATGTCAAAACGCTTTATTGGAAAATTGGAACTCTCAAGCGTGCCATAATTTTTATTTTCGCAAACAAAATTTTCAACGGCAGTGGGCAACCTTTTTTTTTTGTTTATCAATAAAATAACCTTGTGAAATAGCATAGAAAAAGTATGTCTGACGATGAAGACCATTCGTCCATAGATGATGATTTTTCCGCTAGCGAAGATGAATGGAAGCCAAAGAAAAGTCATAATCGCCAAGTGAGTGACGACGAATCCGACGACGATGATAGCGACTTTGAAGAGGATGGCTTCAGGAGAAGGTATACCCTATTTATCGAGTTTCTATACATTCGAGTTCTATAAAACACTTTCTCATAGGGAAGCAAAGTCCCACCATGGTAAATCTTTGAAGTCTGACAGTGCCGCTAAGCAGACAAAAAAACGCAAATCTACCGGTACTTCATTGAGAACAAAACTGTTCAATAAATACAAACCTCCGCCGAAGACATTACGAAATCAGCCAACACCCGTCAAATCGGTTAAGGAGAAGCGAACTGGTGCTGCGCATACTTCAAAAAATGTGTCACGCCCTGGCAAAAACCCCAATTCCAGCGATTCTGACAGTAGTGGTGATGATTATCTTGTGAATCCCGATGAAATTGATCTACAGTCTAGTTTTTTCGATGTCCAACCATCTACTTCGGGTGAAGGGGCGGCGGCGACATCGTCCTCGGCAAATGCTGGGCCACCTATATTCGATTGCAATGCCGGCATGCAATTGTCCGACTCTGATGAAGACATCGATGACGATGATGACGATGAAACAGAGTCTATCATAAATGCCAGAAACGCAAGTACTTCTAAGGTGAACACAAAGCCAGTTGATCTTGGCTATTTGCAAGACTTTGCCACAAATATCGAGAAAGCAAAGGTGCAATATAAAAAGCACAAAGAACGCAGTCTATTGGCCGTAGAGAGCAAAGTTGATGTCTCCTCATTGCTGGCTATGGGCGAAGGCAACATCAGCCAAATCACTTCTACTGCTTCCACAAAGAAAACGAAGAATCCCAAACGGCAAAGCAAGAAAACCCAGCCAAGTCAAGCACCTGCAGACTCAGACTCCGATTGGGAGGAAGTAGAAGGTAAATGCAAACATAGACTTAGTTAGAGATTTAAAACACGCTGAACGCCGTATTATGACTGACAAAGACACGTAGAATAAGTATAACCAGTTGTAGCTGTTGTAGTATACTCTAGGATATCCAATAGTTGTTCGCTCAATTTAAGAAACAAATAAAGCAATCTCTTAACTATGCCAGTTATTAGTAAATAAAGAAATGTCATTTGTTTTTGCTAACATTTCTGAGGTGTTGGTTTGATCATTCAGAAATCGTATCGCTCCATTATGTGAGCGAGTATCGTTCATTCATGGGGTCGCTTGTTTCTAGATTTTTGTTTTTTTTTTTTCGTAGTTTTTGTCTTCTCGCAGTAATTTGTTTTTAATTTTGTTTTTATTTTAATTTGTAAGCTTTTGGTGTTGGGCATGTTTGTAGTTTTCGTATTAATGTCTTTGGTTTGCCCGATCTAATGGCTTAAAGTTTATTGAGTTTCTACTAACCTTTTTGTCTGTTTTTTTTTTAATCAATCCTTCGTCCGTCATTTCTTCATTCTAACGACAGATCGATCCATCAGAGTTCTTCTGTTTTTGCTACTTATTGCAGCATAAATGTGTTTCTGTCTGCGTTGCTTGCTTCCTCGTTGTCACTACTCGCCGGATACTTAGTTATACGCGTCGCGTACAAGACGCAATCAATGTTTCATACATTGTCCTTCATTAATGGCATCAATGCTCACATCTGTCAATAATAAGAAAAATCCTTCCCCCCTTTATCGTTTGACCTATTTTTATTTTTTGCAAACGACACGCACCTTGTGCACCTTTTCCGTTTTTTACTCATCCAAAATCATCTTCACCTTTTCAGCTGATGATGACTTCACATCCCCTACGCAGTTGCCCGCTGCCTTGGAAAATGGTATTCAAGTCTCTGTTGACTTGCCACAAAAGCATCGCAAAGACAAGAAAGCCATCGATGTGGAGGCGACTCTTAAACGCCAACTAAATCGCATCATTAAAGAGAATCAAATCTACCTGCACAAGGTGAGTTTGATCTGCCACATCAGCAATGGGCTGTTTCTGAACAAAGTTGCAAACAACATCAACCTCATGCCGATCGCATTGAAACTGCTGCCCAGTCAAAACGTCTACCCCAGTGGTCAGACTGAAATTAAGTACTTCCAGTCCATGGTGACGTGGTTCAAAACAGCGGTGAAGATCCACGATGACCGGATGTACCCCAGTATTAAGGTGAATCCGATTTTGTCGTTGGCTGTTCAAATGAAACATCGCCATGCGATTTGCAAGCGAGACTTTATACTCATGTTCGTTATTCTTTTGCGAGCGATGGGAATGCAGTGTCGCTTAGTCGTTAATATGGTGCCAATGGCACTGCGACCGTCGCAAAGTTCTCTGTGCTCATTGAAAATGAAGCAAAAAGATGGCGATGAGAAGAAGGCGTTAAAAAAGGATGCTACTTCTGTAAAGGCACCTATAAAGAAGGATCCAATTAAAAGTCCACCATTGTCTAGGGAAGAGAAAGAACAACTAAGGATCAAAGTAGAAAAATTGGAGAAGGAAATAACGAGGAAGAAGCGGGAACAACTTAAGCCAAAGCCGTCATTCGAGGAAGAATTGCAATCCAAAGTTGGACCGCTTTCAAAAATTACGGAAAGAAAGGCAGAGCCAGTTTCTGTAAAAGGTGCACAGAAATCAACTAGCAAACCCAAGGAAGCGATTGTGAAGAAGGATGACTTGAAGAGGAAATCCCTGGATAACTCCAATGAACCTGTTAAGAAGAAGAAAGCAGAACCCGTTTCCAAGACAACGGAGGCCATTTCCCAAATATCGAAGCCCGTTTCAAAAAAATCTCCATACTTTCCAGATAGCAGTCAAAATACTGAACAAAAGAAACTTGTAGCTTCTCTGGAATCACATTCCAATTCATTCGATGACCAACAACCCAGTATTTCCGTCACTTCAAAGGCGACAAAGGCTCAGCCAGCTCGTAGCACTCGCTCTCGGACGGACACTGCTACAAAGCCCAAACCGACACAAAAAGTTACCCCAGCTATTGTTGTCATATCAGATAACAAGCGAAATATGGAAAACAAACAAAGCCGCGAGACTCGCGCCACACGAAGTCGTGACAAAAGTCCAAAGACATTCATATCTGCAGCGTTCTTACAAACCAAAGCGAGCAAAGTCCTAAACGCCGTTGAAAGCTCAACTCAAGGCAAACGTAGTCGCAGCAAAAGCCCCAATCCCTCGAGCTCTGCCTCAGTCAAGAGCTATATCTCGACCGAGTTCCTAAAGCCCAAGGGAAATCATAGCACAAATGCCACAGAAACTAAACCTTCACCTCGAAAGCTCCGATCAAAAGTCAAACTAACCGTTCCCCAACTAGATGGCGCTGACAATTTACCAAAGTCGCGTCGTAAGCAACACTTCAAGAAAGCACAATCAGACAACTCGGATGATGATTTCCAACCGTCTGTGTCAAAGCGCCCCAAAGCTGTGGAGAAGTTCAAAAAGCTCGACCGTCAAGTACTTTCTCCGGACACTGCCGACGATACCCAATCGCCGAGTAGAACAAAAAAGAACATCGTCAACATGTGGGTAGAAGTATATTCAGAACTCGAAGCACAGTGGGTATGTGTGGACCTTTTTAAGGGCAAGGTACACTCTGTGGAATCTATTCGGGTGAGTTTTAACATAATTTTCTTTTTTTCACCTATTCCGAGTAAGGATCGTGTTTATTTTATTTCAGAAATCTGTGACACCATCAACCTTGGCGTATGTATTCGCCTTCAACAATGATGCGACTATGAAAGATGTCACACCACGATATTGCTCTCAGTGGGCCACAGTCGTACGAAAAGGTCGCGTAGAACAATCTTGGCTGGACGACGCTATCAGGGAGTACGTGACAACACACCGCACACAGAGAGATTTGACAGAAGACATGGATTTGCGGAGAATTCATTTGGATAAACCACTTCCGACAACAATATCCGAGTACAAGGATCATCCATTGTATGCGCTTGAAAGACATTTACTCAAGTTTCAGGCGATTTATCCTCCAAATGCGCTGACGCTGGGCTTTGTGCGTGGCGAACCGGTCTATGCCAGAGAGTGCGTTCATACTTTACATTCGCGGGAGATATGGCTAAAATCGGCGCGGGTTGTTAAACTTGGCGAGCAGCCGTATAAAATCGTGAAGGCCCGCCCAAAGTGGGATAAGGTAAGTGCTCGATTTCAATATATGACTCGCATCTTTCTGCAATGTCGCCTTTTGATACTCGTCAAAAGAACTTTCCTCAATTCAGTAAAAACAAATGGTGATTCTAAATATAAACAGCAATGACACTTCGTCACGCCTCATGTTACTCTATAGTTGAAGTAATTTTATATTTGTAAAGACAATTCAAGCAAAGTTACAGTTGACAAATCTTGCATACGTCTGATAATTCCTCTTGTAGACGTCCTCTTTCTAAAAACAATCCAATCGTCTTCTTATTTCAGTTTACGAGCACAGTAATAAAAGATCAACCTCTCGAAATCTTTGGCTATTGGCAAACCCAAGATTACGAACCACCAACAGCTGAAAATGGGATAGTTCCACGTAACGCTTACGGAAATGTGGAACTATTCAAGGAGTGCATGTTGCCGAAAAAAACCGTTCATTTGCATCGTAAGTGCTCGCGTAACTTGCTGACACTTTGCGGCTAATTTTAATTTATTTCCAGTGCCTGGTTTGAATAGAGTTTGTAAGAAACTTGGTATTGACTGTGTGCCAGCGGTTATTGGATTTGATTTCCATCAGGGTTCTTGTCATCCACTCTACGATGGTTTCGTTGTTTGTGAGGAGTTTGCTGAAAAGGCGGCTGATGCTTGGGACAAGGAACAACAGGATATCGAACGTAAGGAGCAAGAAAAATACGAGTCACGCGTGTATGGTAATTGGAAGAAACTCATCAAGGGTTTATTGATACGCGAGCGCCTGAAGATCAAGTATAACTTTTAAAAAAAGTAGTTTTTTCTTTCGTATAAATCTCTTTCTATTTTTTTGTATAAATCTATTATTATTTTGTTGTTGCTCTTATCGCTTGTGTTTTGTAGTTAATCTTTCCGTTTTTGTAATTGTGTAACTACCAAGTGAATAAACGAATAATTTTTCTTATCTAAACTTGTATCAAGCGTAGTTATAAATGACAGCGAGTGCAGCCATTCGCCTTAAGCTTCACTTAGGAGCCTTCCACTACAGCGACTTATGTGATTTGACATATACCAAAAGCGTCTTACGTTTTCTCAAAATGGTTCAACGAAAATGCTATTTTTCAAATCCAGGATCACAAAACCTCAAAAGTCTGAAGACTGTTCAAGTTTTGTTTGAAAACTTGCTAGTAGTAGGGTGGAGTGTTTCAACCAGCAGCAGTCTGTCTTGTGAACTGATTGTCAAAGGAAATAAAAGGGTGGCAGGCTCCTACGGTTACCCTCATCCTTTTCCAGTAAATAATCGGCCCATTGACTTTTGATTCAATCACCCACTCCTGCCATGTACCAGTTTCCCTCCTTAGTGATGGACTGTCAGCAGCAATAGGCAGGGGGCAAACCTTGCCTTGGGTAGTGTAAAACTACCTCTCTTCCTGAACAGACCGACATTTGCCCAGCGGAACCGCCGTAAGGCATTATATCGCGAGGGTTGGTATAAAGCCATATTAGATCACCCTATTATTTGAGCTATTCACTTTTCGTTGGCGCTCTAACGTCTCAGATCGCTGAGTATTCGGATTCGCACGGCCACGTTGCTTACAATAGTCCAATTTTCGTCTTTAAGCAACATGTAACTTACGATGTTATCGGGAGTGGGTCATTCCCCAAATTGATGGCGTAAGGCAATCCTCTCAGTTTCATACCAATGGAAGAACAAGTGTTCCGCAGGTCTCGCAATGTGAACTGGACAGTTTGGGATGGTTTCATGTCCGCCTTTAAAGAGATATTCTCTGTAACAGCCATGATCCGTCAAGAACTTTGTCAGATAGAAATTTGTTTTGCCATGAGTTCATTTAATCCATGCATCAATCACTTGTTTGAGACGATGTGTCCATCTTCGCTTCAACCTGTTGTTGCCAGGTTGCGATACTGCGATTTCTTTCTTACCTTCTTTTATCGTCGTCTACCCGGCCATTTCGAACTCGCTCGGTTCTTAGCGTTTTCGTTTCTTCAGCGAGGAAATCGATATGTAGCATTTAAGGTACGACGAATAAAACTGTTCTGAATGCACAGGCGACTCTTAGTGCGCTAAGACAATAGACGGATACACACATAACGTAAAGGGACCTGGACCAATTCTTGTGGAACACCACCGGTTACTTCATACTTCTTTATTCCCTCATCAACAGTAGAGTCCCAAAATAACTCTTTACCATTTTACGGAGATATTCTGGTATTTCAATCCGGTAAAGACAGCTCATGATACGCTCCCAATTCGCTGAATTAAATGCGTTTTTTACGTCCAGGGTTATAACGGCGGAGTATTTTTTAGTGCCTCCTTTCCAACAACTGCCCTCTATAGCGGCTTGGGCTCTCGTTATTTAAGCATTGATTGCGTCTACGGTAGATCTTGATTTACAAAAACCATATTGGTGGTCCAAGAGGCTTCCGGCCGTTTTAATTGCTGGCTGCAGCTGGAGCTGGAGCCTATTGTAAATGATCCGCTCAGGAATTTTACCAACTGTGTCTAGTAAACAAATAGGGCGATAAGAGCATGTCTCGTTTGTATTCCCCTTTCCTTTCGACAGTAGGACAATTCTTTGACGCTTCCAAGGCTCAGGAAAGACGCCCTTCTGAAGACACGCATTGACTCCTTCAGTGACTTATATCTCTTTCAAAAGAAATTCGCAGGTAGCAGTAGTAGCACCTGTAATATCCGGCCCATAGTTTTTTCTGCCCAATGGACCAAATATTATGGTCTTTGTGTGTCTATGTGTCCTTCTAGGACAGTCACCCAACCTAACCTATTCGCATCACTGGTGTCGTTAGTTAAATAACTTGTATTGCAATACTTACGCTCTTTATGAAGTCGCAAACCCCGTAGGCCTTTATCAGTGTTTCCTGTCAAGATATCCCATCACACACCGACCATTACACTTATACTGGAAATCAAATTTTTCCTTAATTGCATTGAGTAGGTTAACAACAACCAAACTTTGATACCTTCTGACACCTTTAATAAAACAAACACATTTCGATAGTTATTGCAGTTTTTTTTTCCTGTTTTGCTTTTTGTTTATTTCTCAAAAATGTAAGTTATATAATATAGGTAATCTTAACATACAAGTCTCGTCTAGCGAAGAATCAATAACTTCCAGAAAATATAACCAAATTTTCATTTTAGAAAAAAAAAAAAAGAATAATAACACATTTTTAGAAGTTATGTTCAAAATGTAAATAAAGAACAAAAGAATAAAACAATTTTTCAGCATGATAGTGCATAGCCTCCAATAATGAGTGTTTTCCGAGAATACCCTCTGGAAGGGATGAGACGATGTGAGCGTGACCCAACAAAATAATGAAAATATAATGGTCTGTTCTGTTTCTTTATTTCTTGAAGATGAAGACAAACGATTGAATTTGTAATTACTGATTATGGCTGATGGGGGGAGGGGGGAAGTCATTGCGAAAGCGATCGAATACGTTTCGATAGCGAGGGACATGATGGCATAGCGACCGATGAGTTGGGGCTCTTCTTGGTGGCAGCAACTGGTTCCACCACACGATTAACGAACCTCTCTGGTATGCCTGCTTTCAATAAATAGCTCCTATTGTAATTGTCTAGGTTGGGATTGTAGTAGGTTATTGCATCCCAGCACATTTCGCTAAGTTTTGGTATGGTCATCCACATCTTGTAGAGATCGTTGCGGCGTCGCATAGTCGTTTTGTTGTACTCGATGCCACCGAATATGAACATACATCCGTTGCCGGGACTGGCAGCAGAATGGAAGTACAATGGCAGGGGCAGGACTGCTGTTTTCAATAGTGACCACTGCATCGTTCTAAAGTTGATCTTCCAGATGTCGGCGAAATATGTGGTAAAGTCACTCTGCAGGCCGCCTGTGATGTATGCCTCGACACCGTTGGGGGTGTCGAACTGCACGCAGGAGAAACATTTGCGTGGCTTTGGTAGTCCATTGGGAATTGTCGGATCCGGTTTGGTTTCGTAGTAGTCCCATTTGTTGGTTTTTAAATTGAAGGCGGGAATCGTTTGCAGATCATAGACCGACATTGAGGTGCCACCGCCGAGGATGAATATGTGTTTGCCGTCGTAGGCAACTTCGTGTCGGTAACGGCCTTCGGGATCTTCGCGCATTTCTGGCCGGCAAATGTAGACGTTTTCCCAGACTTTGGTTTTCAAGCTTAAGCGGTACACATCACAGGAGTAATCAAAGCCTGTGGTACCACCAATTGTGTAGAGGTAATTATCATGGATGACTATTCCGGGACCGTACTGAGCGGCTGGCATATCGCCTTCAACGGTGAGACGTGCGACACGAGGTCGTTCTGTGGTAAAGACGTGGCAATCGTTCGAGCAGCTTTCCCCAAAGGGATACCCTGTACCGCCGTGCGACTGTGAAAGAAAGTAGAAACCTTAAGATGAGTTTTCTAAGAGAGAGGAACTGATTTGCATAATATGGGAAATGCGGGGAACACTCCAAATCGTGTTCAAATATTTTGACACATTTTTGTGGATTGATGTGTTACTGCGTAGGCCTGCCACCCAAAATGGATTCGTTAGTGAAACATAGAGATTCAAGGAGGACACTGTGCGATACAGCCAGCGGTTGCTAGAAACTATAAGAAGTATGGCAGCAAGAGGAAAAAACGTGATACACGAGATACGTGTCGACCCAGTCATCAGACAAATACACAAAGTGGAAGAGTTATTTGGGTAGCATTTGCCTTGACTGATTCTCGATGGAGAGTGAAAACTTTCGTCGCAGAGTTGCAAAACCTGAGTGGGAAGATCTGGAGTTATATGCGTACTTTCTGTAACTGCTAATAACAAACATTGTGTATTGTGTTTCTTGATCTTGACTCCACTTCGACAAGACAGTGTCAGGGCTTCTCCTTTTTTGTACTCCAAAGAATAATTCGATGAACCTAATTATTTATAATCTAAGTGGAATATGGGCGCAGCTTCAGTTGGATTTACGTAACTCCTAATAAGCAATCAACATTACACGTAAATGTGAATCTAACCGTGCAAAATAGTCCAGCAGTGAGGACTTTCATTCTCCTGGAGTGCTGGTTTAATGGTTAACTACTATCGTCCAGTAGACATCGTAGTAGCAAACAAATTATTCTCTTCTTGGGAATGGTGCACTTTTAATGGTAACAAAAGATCCATTTTGATAAATGCTTAAACCAAATATTGACGTACTCATAAAGAGACGTCGTTGGCTAAATATCTAAGGAACACCTAACAATTTGGACTTCAAGATCTAGAAAAAATCCATCAGCAAAATGTAAACATGTTACGTTACGGCTATAACACTCCTGCGCATTTTTGGACACTATAGAACAAAGAAATTACTAGCATAACATAATATACTCACTATTAAAACATTGTTGTGTATCGCCAACGCATTGGAGGCCAGTTCTCTTGGCATATTCGGTGCCTTACTGTTCAAGAGCAACTTCCACTTGTTCGTGGCGAAATTATAGGACCAAAGCTCTTGGAACAACAAACATTGTCCCCTCCGTGCAGCAGACACAGCCGATCTGGGATTATAGCCACCCAGCGAGTATAAATGTGAATCAGATGCAATCACCCGATGTCCACTTCTGGACACGGGATATTCCGTAAACCGTAAATCATTCTTATAGTTGATTTTAATTAGATCGTACGCCCTAAACACGTACTCCTCACGCTCCATTTGAACATCTTCGTCACCACTACTACTGCCGCTGCTGCTGTCACTGCTACTCGACGAACTTGACCTATCGTGCTGATTCTGGTTCTGATGCTGGTGCAAATTATTCCAATCCATGGTATTTGTTATTGGGTAAAGTAACTTGCGAAGGAAAAAATTAAGGCAACTCTTCGTAAATATAAAAATATTCCAATAAATCGTATTCAATGTCGTAAAAAATATATTTTTCCTTTTCATCACAAAATGTTGAATTGAATTTTGATTTCTTCCTTTTCTCCGAACGTTTTACTTTGTGAATTGTAATTTTTTTTCTTGAATTTCTAATTTAATTTATTTTTTTTTCTTGTTGCAACAACAAAAAGGCAAAAGGTTTTTAATTTTTTTTTGGTGTGGAATTTCTTCTCAATTGTCGCGTTTAAGTCGGAAGGTGTGCTGAAGACTTTTCTCAACTCCTCGAAAATCGCTAATTTGTTTTGAAATTCGTGCACATTACTATTTTTTTGTGTTATAACTAGACGACCTTGTGGTTGTAGTCGTCATTTTCTTTTTGTTATTTTGTTAACATCTGTTGGCGTTGATGCTAGATCGAGATGTTACCAAAAACAGATAACAGTCGGACACTGACTACCACTGGCTGGTGTGAACGTAGACGACACAGCAAAACGTAGAAAAAATAAACCAGAAAAGGCCTTCGAAAGTACCACCAGCAAGTTTTAATTTATTTTTTGTTCGAACGTTTTGACGGATAGGAGAAGAAGAAGAAGAATAGAAATTGTGAACTTGACGTTGACGAAGGTGCAACAACTGAAGAACATGAAATAAAAATGTCCTCTCTGTATTTCTACGAGCTGTGTCGAAAGAGCATTGCTTTTTTAAAAAAGTACTAAATTCGTGTTCGGTTGGCACGATCATTCTGGAGCAATCTTTTTTTGGAGTCGAAAGCTCTTTAGCAAATCTAGATTTATTCTCAGAGTTGCTCGACATTATGATAATTATGATTTGACATTTGGCGTTTATTTGTTTATGTTTTAGGTACGAAAAGACTTTGGCCGAAAAATTTGGAGCTAGTAAAAATAATTTAATCTAAAATTAGATAAATAAGAAACGAATAAATTTCATATTCATTGTGTTCTACAATCTTCATCGTCCTCGTCAAATAATACTGGTTCTTCTTCGTCATACGAGCAATTTCTCAAGTTCTCTAGCAAAACTAAATCGATTTATCTGACACAATAAAACATAAGGCCCGATGTTTTATCGGGAATCTCATCTTAACGTTTTGAATTTACGAAATGTGTCGAAATTGTTATAAAAATGTACGTAATTAAACGTAGCCAAATCTAAGGCTACGGGCAAAGTGCATGCGAAAAGCTAAGCTGACAGGTCAAAGCTAATAAAATGCTCCCATACATTTTAATTTCATTAGCCATAGTAGATTCAATGCTAAGATACATGCTAAGCAAAACTTGGCGCTAAAGGCACCAAGTGACAAAGAACAGAAACATTTGATGCAGTCCATCATGTATATGTCAATGTCAATATGTCATTCTATTGTTACTATATAATAGGCGTATTTTTTTTTTTGGGAAGTGAGTATAACAAAACCGAAAGTGAGTATGCCAAATTTTGCATGTAAAACCAAAAGTGAGTATACAAGTTTTGCATGTAAAAGTAAAAGTTAGTTAGCTATAGATTCTCAAAAAAATACGCCTAATGTCGTAGGTACCATCAGTAATGTTTATTTTTTATCACATTTGGAGAAACTCTATGGCTGTGTGTCAATTAGGTTAAATAATTATCCTCGCAAAATCTCTGACACTATCGTGGTGGAAAACGAATTTTCAGCTGTAAAAAAATTAGTTTAATTAATTAGTTTATAGTTTTTACGTTTTCTTTAGTTAGATTTTTTCTAGAATGTTGAAGAGGAAAAATAAATCACTGAATTTCAATTGATTAAAAGCGTAAAAAGAGGGAAATTTCGCTTTTAAGTTTGGTGAAGTTCTCTTTTCAACACTCACTATGTGTCAGAAGATTAAAAAAATAAATAAATAAATAGGTGGCGCAACAGGCGGGTGACACCTAAGGCCTAGCTTCTCGCAACCATTCGTTTTGTCTGAGTTTCTATTTTTGGGACGAATGGAAGGGACCTACAATTTTATGCCGAGTCCGAACGGCTCAATTGAGAAGCTTTTTCATGACAGGCATACTTTCGGATGTTTGTCAGACGTTCGCGAGAGGTGGCGCAGTAGAAAAAACTTTAAGATGTAATTTGGGTTTTTCCGGGGATCGAACCTGGGATCCCTCGCACAGTAGTCCAACACACTAACCACTGCGCTACTGCGCCCACAGAAGATTAGCCGAGGATAATTATTTAGCCCAATCTTAGTTATAAATCGAATTGCATAACATTTTACATAATATACACCTCTCACAATTTTGTTTCCGCCAACCATTTTCATTGATTTTGTATGTTCGTTAATCTGTTTAAACAGCATTACGGTCGTTCTTTCATTTTGCGCTGAAAAATTTCCAAAATACCGGTCAGATAATTGGCTGGAATACATTTTTCAAGAAACATCGCCAACAAAGCATAATGTTCTGGCAGCACTGCACAACAAAAGAACACTCTTGACATTAGTTACCACACTTTAGACAGCCGCGATAATTCACCACACCACAGAACTTTTTGATAGAAGCGCATTTTGCTGAAAATATATGCAAAGCTTTTCCAAATCCAAAAGCAGCGAACGATTTCAGTTTCGCATTCGCTAGTTGTTTCTCCAACAAAATAAACCACCATCGATGTCTACCAGTGTTTATAAAACCCAATTAAACAATTTCGAAACATTTCTAAAATGTGTCGCTTTAGTAAAATTTGATATTATTTAATACATAACAATAGGGCAACGTAAATTTTGAGGAATACACACACCGACACCAACCAAGTCTCAACTTCAACGTCCTTTCTCGTCCAGTTTCGAAATTATTATTTTATTCTTCGTTTTTTTTTTGTCACAAAATCTTCAATCAAATACAAATTTCTTTCTGCATCTGTGATAGTGATATAATTTTTGTTAAATTTCTTTTGAGGAAATAATATTTCTTTTGTTTTAAATAATTGTGTGTATTCATTCATTTTGTTGTAATGTACAAGGAGAACCTGAGCTGAGCTAATAAGCTAATAGGAAACAAAATACAACGCAACACATTTTGGAATTATTACTGCTCCCCGGAATAATCGGCATTTTGCTTAGATAAAACGAAACTATGGATTCGGCGGTCAAAAAACGTGTTTATAAAATTGTTCTAACTGGTGGTAAGTACATACTGAAAATGCATTTTTTTCACATAAATATTGCGATGACAACCTTGAATCGTCCTATTGTCGGCAACCGAAAACCATGTGGCTGCGAAAACGACAAGGAGAAAGATTTTCTGTCTTATGCCATGTGATTTTTTTCGGTGATTTTATTTTTATTTTCGCCTCTTCTCAGATTCTGTATGGGTATATAATTATGTGAAATGTGGTTCGTGGTTGACACATCGTTACAGTGGTGCGCAAAGTGATATGTTTTGTGATTGTGTCCATGATGTAGATACTACCTGTAATTGCTTTGCTTGTTATAAGCGTCACCTTTACGTATTTCTTTAAAAGTGCCTTATCTAAATTAGCACACAATGAATTGGCATCTGTTGTATAACTGCTGGCTGCATACCTACACACATCACATTCTAGCCATCACCGGCATCAAATTATTTAAGTGGCGAAGAAGATAGGCAAGTGGCCCTTTGAAGAAAGAAGCGTTCCATATTATAAATTCTATCTATCTACCTTTAACAAGTTCTAGACATGTTTTTCGTTCTTAACATGACTGCTATTTTTTTGTTAACATTCGTTGAGGGGCGGCAAAGTACCTACCGTTTGTTGTTGTGACAACTGACAAAAAATCTCGCGTGTAATTGAGTTGAAAATACAATATTAAATAAAACTGGGCGTAAATGTGGGATAGGAAAATTAAAACAGAAGCTTGGAAAATCACTGGATTAAAACTACGTATTACAGTATCGGAAAACAGCTGTACAAAACCGTAACTCTCATTGATATTGTCATCAAATTAAGTTTATCTCGTTTATATCGGCAAACAGAGAACGTTGACAAATTAAATGTATAATTGCATCTTTTGCCGCAGGGTTCAGACGCCTTTGTGCAAACAACACCAGGAAACTAGGGCGCTTAGCTTCAATCTACATTATGTACGTACACGTATATATTTACGCATACATTTATTGGCACGTCTAGGAATAATCCTTCGACTGCTAGCCTATTGTCAGAAACATCAATAGGAACTACATACATACAAGTGCTGAACTAGTATCTATCTGAAAGCATTTACTATTTTTTAATGGACAGAAAGAAGTATTATTTATTATGAATCTGGTTGTTTTTATTTTGTCCAGAACCTATCCACATTGATTTGGTTATGCCAATATGTAGGTAGCGCGTGCTTGCTACGTCGAGGTTCAGTCCATTCATGAAGTCAATCTTCGTACATTACACCACGACGACTATGCATAAATATAAGTAAATAAATAGTTGCAACAACAGGTTTATTAAGGACCCTACGCCTAACAACCATTTATTTGTTTCAGTCTTTATTTTCGGGACGAATGGAAAACTATTCATGTTTTTAGGTTTCCGTGTATAGGTTGTATCAAGGAGCTCGTAGAACCATTTTTTTGGTATTGTGGCCTTTTTCATATGCTAGGTTATTTGCGCAGGTTTTATCCTGTGTTAGTCGCGTTCCCTATTAAGGCACGAGCATTTATCAAACACAATTTTCTTAACCATAAAAATTCGTGCTTCGTGCTTCTGTGTAGGTCTAGAATGAGGTGGTTTATCAAGCGACATCCCTCCTTTTACTGAAAGGGGACTTGCCCCGGTGTTTCTAGTAAGCGGCGAATGATTTTTAATGCATAGTCAGAAACTCAGAACCATGAAAATAACGATGATTAGTTTGCAAAAAGCAGAAACTGCTCTAAAACCCAATATGCACTTCTGCTCTACTTTTAATGTATAAAATGAAACAATATCAAATCAGCATTCAGAAAGAAGTCAAACGGCTATATACCACGCTTCCGTAAGGCATAAACTTACACATTATAGTCCAAATTGGTCGTATTAGCAAGCAACCCTCAGTTTGATTATCCTACATTGAGTTGTACATAATATGAACCTGCATGAATTTGACACTCGAGTTACACAAATAGAATGTTTAGCAAATATTCAGCAAGTCTCATTCAACTGTATCTCACAGCCTTCGCCTCCATTTTCAGAAAGAAAAAAACATATTTATTTTATGTTACTTGTTTTATCTATAAATTAGCCACACTTATTACACGAACTCGTAACTTGAGGATCCTATTTAACCGATTTACATGTTCCTTTAGTCATCTACACTATACCATACGAAGAAAGTTGTATTATCATAATTAAATTTTTACGTTGCACTCGGAAGAGCAATGTGATCATATCGGAACATTTTAAATAAGCACGGCCTTGAGATATTCCACATCCCGCATGCGAAATCTAAACAAATTGTAAATGGAAACAACAACTAAATTTGATTATTATTATATAGTGAATTATCAATACGCACATCGCATTGCGCAAGCGTTCCTTTTTGGCAGAATATCATCCGCTATCGCTGGATTCTGCTAGATTAGACTCCATTAAAATTTGAACAAATTAGTGATGGGGATGGCATTAAGAATGTGACTGGGAAACTATTTTTAGCTGGAGTAGCCTCAAGCTAACTATCGCATACTAATTATTATTACCTATCTATCATTCCCTTGTAATTTACCATGTGTGATATTGACTCTCGGTCATAATAATGTCTCGCGAGAGTTAGTCTACAAGCGGGGATAGCAAGAGAAAGCAACAATTTCATACAAGCTATAAATTATAGCGGTTCAAACATGTAGCTGGATTTATATCCGCCCATTCTCTCAACTCGATTTCGCAACACATTGTCGTTTGTTTATGGATTTTTTTTTGCAAATATATAGCTGGTTTTTCTTCAATTGTTTATGTGTTGTTGAGGTTAAAGCGCTCCTCACAGATCCCCCAAAATGTACAATGATGGCAAAATGGCAGATGCTTAGATCACTTTTCACAAACGATCCTTCATTTGGTTATGCATCGTTTGTTCCAAAGCGGTTGTCATAGTTTCCCAAATAAAAGTGAAGTGATAACGAATCCTAGATGAGTGTGCAAAAGGATCAATTATCTGGTCTTAACATTGGGTATGTGTATGACTGACGTATGACATTCGAAACAAATTCAAATAAAATTAACAGCTTCCGCCAGCACTTTGGAATGAATAATTGAATACCGCATGTAAACAAAAATAAAATGCAAATAATCGTATATGTACTACCGAAATGGAAAATTTTGGTTATTGTTAAGAATTTATTGATCTTCGGATGTAGGTACTCCTCTACAAATAAACTCTACACACATGAATTGGAGAATCAGTTCATCAAAACACAGACAACTCATCATCTTTTTGCAAACACCTTTGTACATATATTTTTTAGTTAATCCAACCAAATAATCATGTGATATACTTTAATGTTCCGTCATTGTTGTTGGCCACCTTAAAATCATCGCTATGCCTCGTGTACTTCTGTTAACGTCTCTACTGCCAGGTTAGCAGTTTCCTCATTGCACGACTTGTATCCAAGTGTCAGTTTACAATTTGTACTTCGTTCAAGTAGTTAAAGCTATTCACACTTCATTGAAAAATCATGATATCCACTTATTTGTAATAATCCCCCTCCAAAAAAAGTGTGAACGTTCTTTGAAGTACATTTTGTGAGTTGTTACGAATACCCACTCCTTTCATTTGTTTGTCTAATATGTAGTTGTTTGTTTTCATCTCTGAAATCTAGTTAAAGCCGGGCACATGTATTCTAAACGAAAAAATGTTGTACACGCCATGCCCTCCTAAAATGCCACACATTCATAAATTCCCAATATATGTACCTACTCGTAAAGCTAACAGATTAGATAACAGCAAGAATAGATACTTAAAGCCCGAATTTGATGAATTAGGCAACTATATTGCGTAGTAAGCACTCGTGGCGGGAAAGGAGTGAATTTGTGCACACGATTGAGTGTTTTTGCTAACACAACTTGTTTTTTGTTAGAGTTAACAGAAAACCACGTGAGTAAGTGAATTCGGGGGATGGACATCAGTTTGAATCATTTGCTCAAGCGGCGCTAAAAGCGACTATAAACGTTGACATCTCCACTCCATGGAGTATCTAATAGAAATAGATTAGTATTAATAGATAAGTCGGGGATTTATTGAAATTTAATTGAGTTTTGGTTGTTGGTTGAATATATTTTGTGTCGTTTGCTTTTGACATGAGGAATTTACATAATTAAATACGTATGGGGACATTTATTCCACACAACTAAACTATGTACTTTTATCGGTGGGTTTGGGATTAAAGGTAATAGATAATCGATCGATACTGTGAAACAATTTGAAAATAAAAAGTAAACTAAAAGTAAAAAACTGAGCATTTCTGCTATGATTTATTGTCTGTTTCATTTCATGATCATTTCTTTCATAAATAAGTTTAAAAATGGTGCAGATGTGATTTCCGTCGGACTATTAAAAATAAATACATAGTTAGTTAAGCTTCTAAAACCATTTGTTTGTCTGAGTTTTTATTTATTTTTGTGAATTGAAATGGACCTAAAATGTTACGCTGCCGCTGAACTGCTGAATGGAGAGGCTTTCTCAGGACAAATATTGATTGATTTTTGTCAGGCGTTCACAAGCGGTGGGATAGCATAAGAAGAACAAGGTGTAATTCGGATGTTTCAATTTTGCACAGCCCCCAACGAACTAACCATAGAGTCACTGCGTTCACGCTCATACAGAGTGCGACACAAAAATCGAAGGGGGCTCATAGCCTTTGTTAAATAAAATGTTTGATCCCGAATTTTTAATTAATCTTCGCAAACGCATAATAGGTTAGATTAGGTAAGGTTCCGTTGGCTGTCAGCCACCGTCCTTTTCTATCGGTGTTACTCAGGGATTCCATCAACCCAATGGATCAAAACTATTTCTCGCAGTTAACGAAACCTACTGTCTAGTCTAGTCTATGCATTTTTTTAATGTTTCTTAAGACTTCAGAGAAGAAAAGGGAATAGGTACTTACGGCGGAAGCTAACGCTTCCTTAAATATTTAAATATATGTATTGTGATAGATAGAAATCACTTGGATCCTTCACCGAAAACTCAGGTTTTTCTATACATGTAACAGTTTTCATAACGTCTTGCTTGAAGTAGTTTTCAATGAAATCTCCTCGGAAACTGTTTTCAATCGTTGTTGAAGCCTACACACCTTTTGCAAACAGAGACGTGGCTCAGTGGTTAGTGTGCTGGGGTACTGTGCGAGGGGTCCCTGATTCGATCTGATGGTACGAATTCCATTGCACGTCATAGGAGCCTGGTTGGGGACATGCGTTTAACACGACCAAACCACCGATCTATCCGTACGGGGAAGTACATAGCTGCTCGTGATTGAGTTCCTCACGTATTCTGGTGTTTCTAATGTGATCTCTATACGGGTCACACTAGCAATACAACGGAGAAATCTCATTTCGGCAGCTTGTATTCGCGATCTTATTTTTTTGGTCATTACCCAAACCTCATAACCATAGGTGAGAGTTGGAAGAAACACCGAATTAAAGGCTGACAACTTAGCTTTGACACCAAGTTCAGTCCTACTAATAACAGAATTACCAAGCTAAAGATATAGAATGGCTCTCAAGAGAGAACCGTCAATTCCATACTCCTGTAATACACAGACTTAAAATTGGCATACCCCTGTAATTGGAGCAATTCCTTTTATTCTTATCCCCTTTCTTGAAAATAAGGATTCTCAGACCACTTTAGTCACACGAGAGAGGCATTTAACTCCCTCTTAACCTAAGGCTGCAGTTATAGCTATCAGAAAAGTCCATCCGTAAAAACACGCAACAGAACAAAACTGAAACATTCAACCATAGCATATCATAGGAATTCAGTGGAATACTTCGTGAAACTGGTTGAGAAGTTGAACAGAAAAAGTTTTTCGTAGGGAAAAATAAAGAAATTCTGTTTTTAGAAAATTTAAAGATCAATTGCTTAATTTTTTTTGACGAATTAGTCTTATAATTCAAAAGCAACTATTTAAGACCAAGATTGAGTTCAACGATTAAGTTTAAGTTCTCCAAAAAAGTGAAACAATTTTTTTACGGATGCATTTTACTGATAGCTATAACTGCAGCCTAAGGCCTTGAACATTTCTAGCCGGTTTTCATCCACTCCGGCAAATTTGCCAGCTTTAAGCGATTTGATCGCAAAAGTGACTTCCTCTACCATGGGACTATTTTCCGTCATGCTTAAGACGAAGGATCTGTCATCCTCAATGTCCTGGAATGGATTGAGCACGCTAGGTTTCGCACGCTAAGTTGGTTAAGGTCTTCCATTCCATCTGAGTCGAGGTCTTCCTCTACTGCGCCGTCCCTCTGGTGGTGTGGATTCGAAGATCTTTCGGGCCGGAACATTCGTGTCCATTCGCCCTACACGACCTAGTCACCTCAGTCGTTGGACCTTCACTCTTCTGGATAGGTCCATGTCGTTGTACAGTGCTTTCTTGTATCTCCTCCTCCATTCCTTGGTGTTGGGGCGTAGGCGAGTAGATGGACGGACTTTTGACGGATAATGCCTCTAGTGTCAGCGTTCGAGTTTTGCACTATTTAAGAACGACGTTGAAGATGTAGTAGAAATGTTTTTGTTTAGCCATTATAAAACTGATGAATGAATTAGACAGATGACATATTGCGCTTGAATTCTACCTTTCTTTTTGTTCTCCTATATCATTCAATGACATTTATTTAAAAAAAAAAATAAAAGTTTTGCGAGGCTGTGTAAATTTACTGAACAAACGTTTGCAAGGACACTTGATTTTCGCCTATTATTTATAGAGGTCTAAAAATATTTGCTATTATTTTTATGTATTCAGCTGATAGAATGTAAAAATAAATTAAAAAGTTCAGCGGAAGCTTAGCGATAAGTACATTTGGCTCTCTGATAACAATTCTGTAAATTGGAAATGTAGCAAGTAAACCCTCAAAAAATAATAATAGGTTTGCTTTATTTGATAAAAGTGGCGTATTATGTAGGCAAAAAACCTATACATACTACCTTCTCTCTACCTTATTGTAGTTTGTTACTAAAACAAAGGCTTGGCCGCTAGGGGGAGGCCCATTACTCCGCACACGAGATTAATTCTGCCGGCATAAAATCGATTTTGTTGGCAAGGCGACTGAAGTGAGGGAAAAAAAACTTATTCCGTTTTTCTGCCGAGTTTGAGCGGTTGAACAAGGCATAAAACTAATACATACACATCTTTCAAAATATTTCAATTGTAAAAATAATACTACACAAACACAATGAAAAGGGGTTCATATAATTTGTTCTGCCGGCAGAAATCATCCCGTGTGCGCTCGAAGTATGGTCTAAAACTGGTTTTCTGCCGGCAGAATTAATCTCGTGTGCGGATGCCCGCCCTGAAAATAAGCGAAACTAATCTAATGAAGGATTTTAAAACCATTTACGCGGCAACACAAATTTGACCAACGAAACTATGGCAACACCTGTTGCTTCATTCTATCTAAGACGGTCTAACAGGAGGCAAATGAGAATGATGCTTGGATAGGTGATGTTACATGACTATAGATTTGGCCTTTATACAGACCAGATAATCCTTCATCTCTGCCTATATAAAAATGTCCATACAACATTTTCGTTTCAACTTCCCTTTTTTCAAGGCTAGGAAAAGTTGCGTATAATAAATATTTTCAAACAACATGACACATGAGTTTCCCACTTAATAGCGAATAAAGGCTTGCCTTTCGCGAGATTAGTGCAAGTGCATATACATACAATAACTTTTAACTACTACTTAAATTTGTATACATATACGAGCTTTACAGTCACATTAATATTATAATCTGCGCGCGATGTGAGCGTTATCTAGAAATATTGCCAGCTGTACACCAGAGGGTTGGGCTGTATTCTGGCAGCTGATGAGAGAAACACGCATCAATTTAGATTCTATTAATCTGGGCTAGGCTCTGTTATCAGCTCAGCGGTGGATATTGATAGCAATATCAGTGCGATTTACGTACGAGTCTCATTTATTGCAGGGCAACCGTAAAGCTAAATGGAAATTTTATTGTAGTTAATTTTAATCTATGGTTCCTACTATGTCCGACGTCCGTCTAGTAGGTGCGCAAAAAAGCCGCATAGCTTTTTTTAATGTTGCGAAGTTATGCATCATGCATGTCATGTAGCATGTCGTTTATTGTGGGTAAAGTACATCTACATTATGTATATTAAAAGTAACACTGCGTCAATACACTCGGACTCGCGTCAAATCAGTTTTTTTTATATTACAAATTATTTCTTTAACCTTTCCGCACTTTTTGAAAAGAGTTGGTGGCAAAAATATAATAATTTAGTGCACTGCTTTTTCTTATCTCTGTGTATAGCTAGAAGTGGGCTAAAATAAATAAATAGAGCGCAACAGGTCCGTGCAGAAGAAAATATTTCAAAAAGTTTGTTCACTGCCTTTTGTGTCGTCTGGAAGAGAAACGATGGCTGATGAGTCTGTAGGACTTTGGGTGTGGTGTTTCTTTTTGTCCCCGCCTTTGGTATTAAGGCCTCAGTTATAGCTATCAGTAAAATGCATCCGTAAAAACACGAAACAGAACAAAAGTGAAACATTTAACCAAAGCATATCATAGGAATTCAGTGGAATACTTCGTAAAACTGGTTGAGAAGTTGAACAGAAAAAGTTTCTCGTGCGGAAAAATAGAGAAATTATTTTTTTAGAAAATTTAAAGATCAATTGATCAATTTTTGACGAATTAGTTTAAAATTCAAACATTTTAAGACCAAGATTGAGTTCAACGATTAAGTTTAAGTTCTCCAAAAAAGTGAAACAATTTTTTTACGGATACATTTTACTGATAGCTATAACACAATCCTTTTTGAAAAGTTCTTTGGCCCATTTTAGTCTTCCCCTAGAGCAGATAGCTGCTGCTGTTTCCTAGTCCTCCTTCTGCGACCTGGCTAAAACGTGCAGTGATATATGAGCTTTCGGGATATATGTTGCCTTGCCACCTTGGGATTGTTTGATTTTGTCTCGCAAAACCTCCTGAAGCTGTTTTTTTTTTTTTTTTCAACTTTTTGTATTTCCTTATTGTAAGGGCCATTTGTGGGCGCAGTAGCGCAGTGGTTAGTGTGTTGGTCCCAGGTTCGATCCCGGAACTACATCTTAAGGTTTTTTTTTCTACTGCGCCACCTCTTGCGAACGTCTGACAAACATCCGAGACTATGACTGTCTTGAAAAAGCTTCTCAATTCGCCTTTCAGACTCGGCATAAAATTGTAGGTTCCTTCAATTCATCCCAAAAATATAAACTCACACAAACGAATGGTTGCGAGAAGCTAGGCCTTTCTATACCCGCCTGTTGCGTGGCGCTATTTATTTACTTATTAAGGGTCATTTGACTGTCAAAGCTACTCCGTTATTTTTCTAAAGGGCAACTTTTTTAGGCGCATCCCGGCATCCGTGATGGCAACTGTTATACGTTATACGACCCTTGTGATTCGACCTTTTTTTATCTCGAGCTGTTCCAGGTTGCTTTCTAGTAGCAATTTTTTTTTCTTGGATTTTTTATAATTTTTATCGTGAAGCTGTCTAATGATACTGTGGTCGGACAGTGTGGACTCACTAGATACTCTCCAGTTCCTAAATGGTCCACAAACATTATCAATATCAAGGGACGAACATATAACAAATTATTTACTTACCTCAGATATTAAAGTGTTGTTGCTTTCCCCTGCAGTCACATCGCACCCTAGTTGCAGTGACATATGGAGGATGTTATAAAACTCCAGTAGTCGTTACAGCTCAGATGCATTTATTGGCTCATCTCCTGCGAAGTAGAACGAGGCGATAATTATGGTGCGGTAGACTCTTCATACGTAGGAGATAGCTGTAATGGCACCAATAGAATAGCCTATTATTCATATCAGACGTAGCAAAAATACAAACTAAGCACACAGTCAATCTCCAAGTTTAAAAATGAAAACCATCCCCAGTATTTTGTTTAAGAGAGTCACAGATCCAGAGAACATTGAGAAAACAATCAATGTTTCTTAAAAAGCCGCACCACTGATTTATAAATTTCACAGTTTTCAGCGGTAGCTCTTAAGAGGAGATATATAATCTTTGTGGAGGGTTTTTATTTTTAAATCAGACGTAATCTTCAATTTTATGCCGTATTCAAACTGCTAATTTAAAAAGATCCTTTTAATGGTAGATATCTAATCTCCCATGTTTGTCTTTTGCTTTTTTTTCATTCATTAATATTTCTCTCAATTTTTTGTTTGTTTTCAGGACCATGTGGTGGAAAGACAACTGGACAATCCCGGCTGTGTACGTTTTTTGAAAACTTGGGATGGAAGGTTAGTAGAGATTTAATCATTTATTTCTCATTTGTTATTCCAAGTAAATATATCATTTGAATTTGTTTATTAATTTAAGTAATAAATTAAGGGTTGGTTTATTCTTATTAAATGAAAAACAATATTACATCACAAATGTCATGACTCATTCATACATCATACTGAGATGAAGATACTAGATTTGCCTGTGTACATCTAGACAAGTTTTTCTATTGTTTCTTCTCACTCAAATGAGAAACAACAAGTTGTATTCGAAAAATATTTAAATTAAACCAGTCGTTCATTAGTAAACTATGTAGTTAAAAATGCAGGAACAAAAATTTCATTTACGAATCCTAAATTCACACCATATGAATGTGACTCAATTATGCTTCGATATAATCTAGTTTTATTATAAGTGTAGATTTTTTTTTGTTTTTGCGCGCTAATTTCGATTGTAACAGTTCAATTCAGAATTGATTTCATTTGCGCCCTTTTTGCAGTTTGTCAATTTGTTGTAGCTATTAAGTTAATGATTTTTTTACAGACGTCGTCAGTTAAAACTAATTTGATTTAATATATTGCGGAATGAGGCACATATGCATGTAGTAGCTTTTATTTTGTCACACCTTTCAGTTTAATTTATTTATCACGACATGGACATTGACACGGTGTAAAAATGTCGCCAATTTGTCAAGAAATATTTCTAAGTTTGGTTTGATAAATCTGGCATGTACGAAATCAGTGAAGAAACACCTGGAAAGTCATATTGCAATATTATGTAATTTTTATCGGATTACAAATTAGTCACAGAATATGGATTCGTTTTTGTTTTGTTGTAAGATGTATCGTGCTGTAACGCGGTGTACGTTAATTATGTAGATATTTGTTTTTTGTTTTTATATCTATGTATAAAATCGCTTGAATAGCGGAATCCAAGTTATCAGGCGAATACTATCATTTCAGTGGTTCCAGTCCACTTATTTTACTATGTCTCACATTATGTCGGGAATGATCTGTAAATTGAATAATGAGTTGCAATTTAATATGAACATTTTGACAAGTGATTCGATCAGCAGTTAATAGACTTGTCTATATTTGATAGTGAATCTAATTGCTTTTTGGAAATCGAATAAAGGAATAGGCCCGATTCTAGTTCTGCTGTATTATATTGTCAAAAACTGGTAAATCTATGACAACCACGAGGCACGAGAGTGCAAGAATTAATTATAAAATATAAATTGCATTACGATGCGACAGAGACCCATAAAGTAATGAATGACTAATGACTAATGAGTATGACTATATGAGTAGTAATAAAATAAAAGAACAGATAAATTACTTGCAAGTCACGAGCTCGGTTACGAGTGTTTTTTTTTCGTTTTGCTATTTTTAAAGCGCTATAAAAACTTGTTAACAATCGATCTTTAGATCCAATTTACCAGTCACTGTTTTGGAGATGTTGTCTTGGAAATTTTTGTTTCAATAAATCGATTGTTTCGTGCGCGCAGTTATGTAGGTTAGGTTAGACGCAGGATTGTGAGGAGAACCGTCACAAGACACTAGTGGGCAGCTTAGTGGATCCATCGCGATCCCTGGAAGAACCATAATTCAATATAAATAGGAAAACCTGCGCTTTTTCTAAATCATTTTGTTAACCTACAAAATTTAAGTATCTTCGCTTGGTCCTTTAACCTCCATCTCTTCTATGTTATTAAAGAAGTAGCTTTCCAAAAATGCCTACGCAGTAAGACTGTTTGAACCATATCATTATAATTTATCGGCACGTTGACGGTAATGCATTGATCGGCCTGAATATGGCCCGACAATGGCACCAGTTTGAAGAGGGCACCATACAGTGCCGTTCTGTGGAGAGTCTCTAATCATCTAGTCTAGTGGATTTGTCTAACGATAAAATTTTATTCCTAATTATATTCATAAACAAGTCATAAATAAGTTTGTTTAACATGAGCTTACAATATAAAAAACAGTATTACAATATTATCATCCATATGCAAAATTAATTTTAAGTTTGTAAGAAAATGTAACAAGAAAATCATGTGCGTGACAAATGGCACATCTGGGACCGACTTACCGCATCAGTTAACGAGCGAAATGTGAATTGTTCAAGAAACCGAGCTTCGAGAACCTTTTTTTTGCATTCCGTCATAAGAAGTCACGATCATTTTGTAGATATTGATCCTTTTGTGCGCGTAAAGATGCAAAATTCTTTTCAATAATGTCTTTCCCATCTTTATTTAAATATAGCAACATGTCCTGTCCATATTCTTGGTTTAACTTGCGACGCACGTTTTTAAAGAATTTTGTTAGTTGTCATCTGTCCGACAATTTAGTTTAATGTAAAAAATGAATTTTACTAGTGCAAGTTTAGTACAATTTTGACGGTGCATATGCTTGGCTGTCATTTCATCTACTCGGCCACTCATTTACGAATATGTTTTACTCAATCGATAACTGACATTGAAATTCGGTGCCTATTGCATTTCCCATCATTAATAGTGTCAATTTTACGACCCCAATAAATTTAAGCTAAAGTTGACAACGGATTACTAGTAGGCAGGGCCCTTAAAATATACAAAACTTAGGGTGTCTCTCTTAATTGGACTGGCTGAGATTCAATGTTGATGCAGAATTTCAAGCAGTTATTTTTTGGAGACAATTCGTTGTATAGTTTTCTTATTGCAATTTTAAAACAGATTTTATTTAATTTAATTTTATGACCATAGTTCCTTCAGGCACAAAAGTTGTAGCTGTAGAGAAATAAAAATAAGCATAAACTTTAATTTTAAAATACAAACAATTGACTATAATAAATGTATACAATATTAAAATGGTAAGGTAAGATTTTGGGAATAAGAAAAACCAGCCTTTAGTTTAATTAAGTATACTGAACATTTCACAAGTTTGTTTTAAATTTATATATAAAGATACATTACAACCAAAAGAATATAAACCATTGAACGCTTCTTCTGCACAACTGGCTGTTTTCGCTGCCTTGTTGTTAGTGTTTGACTAAAAACAATCAGACCTATTGAGGTATCCGTTCGGAGGAAAGTCCGAAACGAAAGTCAAATCTCTTTGGAACTCAAATTGCGTTCGAGATATCCGTTTCCGAACAAAATGAGTGAAGTATATAAACGCCCGCATTTGGCATTTCCATAACTGCAAAATGTTCCGCAGCAATTGGCTGTCAAAAGTTTTTGGCATAACCCGGTATTCGCAATGCGGCGAAGTGCGCAACATATCATCGGAGAACTTCTCTGAAAGTGAATCGGAACAGTCGAGGAATCTCTTAGATTTCGTACAAAATTCCATTCCGAGCGGATACCACGATAAGGCTGAATATCTTTTTCAGTGATATAGGATAATGGTTGATCATTTAACACAACAAGGTTTAAAATCAACTACACCAACTAAAAGCTAAATTAATGCAATTATAGTTGACACAATGACTTCTACTTTGATCTGTCAAAGACTACAAAACATCCGATCATATTCGATGGAACCCATTACTTCGTAAATGAAATGAAGATAGGCCCCTATTGTGAGTGTCGATAGTTGATCGTTGATCGACAACTGTCATTGTCGATTGCGATTGATATTTGTCGATTTGACAGTAGCTTGTAGTCCATTACAAATGTTTGGTCGCTGCTTTCTCTTGGAAGTGAAATCATATTGTGCGTACGAATAGCTAAAATCAATCGACGCAATCGACAATTGTCGTGACGATCGCTGATCGACAATCACAATAAGGGCCATATTCTCGAAAATGACGGCGGCAGAACTATGCGAACGAACGCTAATGTCATAATTCTACGTTAAGTTTTCTTTAGTTCTGTCAACTTGCTTATATGAAAAGAAATATGTATAAATTTTGCTTTATTAGATACTCACAGTGTGGTGTTCACTGTGAGTATCTAATATTTTCGTGGGAATAAGATCGCTATTTCGAAAGTGACGAAAAACTTAACGTAACTTCTGCCATTATGGCCAACAATTTAAATCCTGGTGAGTACAAAAGACTTACTCAGTGTTGCAGTGCTGCACTAAAAAAATGTCTACACAAAATAAATTATGTGATGTGTCAATTGACATTGACTCAAAAACAAGTCATAATGCGTTTCATGATCGGGTCAATTTGCTTTTTACTGTCAAATATTGGTAGTATTTGTTTTTTTTTGTATATATGAGATGCAGGCATTTTTACGAAAGAAATTAACAAACATAGCGGCAAAACAAAATCAAAAGAAATAATATGCAAAAAATGAAAAATGTCAGAATACAGTTTTGACAACGAAATGACAAATGACACTTCCATACGGTATACAACAACTCGAATAGGTGTAATTATTAAAAAACTATATTGTATTGATAGGAAACATTTACAAGTGGATACATTTATTAACTTTATGGCTTACGCGTGATGATTAGTACGGTCGTAAAAAACTATAACTTCTATAAAACACTGTTCACATGAGATCGAACAAATTAACAAACCATTTCGAATACAATAATGCTATTTCTAAAAAAATGCAAATTGAACAAATTTGTCTAGACTAGCAATTAATATATTTTTTTTTCAAACGATAAGATGTTTTTTTGCATTCCATACATAATGCTCGTGAAAAATGCTTGTGCTACTTAACATCAAAAGTAAAATATCAATTCGTGGTGTATACTAGTAATAATAGTTGTTTTGATTGCCCAGCTGAAGTTTTACAAGTCTACAATGGCGAAATTTTCCATATAAAATTAGCTATTGTGATCTACAATAATATTAAGATGAAGGTTAAAAATGATTGTATGAAATGAAAATATTTGAAAGATTCCGTAATTTTTAAAAATTACCTACCACAACGTGAAAGCATTCACTGTTTATGGGCAGCTGTTAGGGTGAACATTTTTTTTATAAACACGATGCAAAGTTAATAACCATTTTAAGTGAACTCGTAAAATTTTACGAAGTCACAATGGCGTAAATTTTCCATTCAATTATCTATGTGGACGTACAATATTAAGTTAAAGAATTAAAATGGTTATTAGTAAGGGTCAATAAATATATCTAAAGATAAGATTAGACTGCATGTCAATTATGCATACATGCAGCTAGATTATCTGTTACAAAATGACAAGCGTTGTCAAGTTTATTTCAAGTTTTTGTGATAGAAGTTCCATTTGCATATTTCGAACGCTGGATTGTATATAACACTGTCAAAGCCAAAGATCACAATCAAATTAAACAAACATACAGTATATGGTACTAATAATTGTTAAAAGATAGAAAATAAAAGAAAACTATTAAACTGTATTGATAACCACGTGCCATTGACCAAAAATGACTGCAATGCCATCACAACATTTTAACAACATAAAGGGTGTTTTTTTTTAGAGGTATACATATTCAATATGAAATAAAACCCTTGAATCTAATGTTAATGTCTATGATATTAGCCGTTTTTTATTATCAACTGTGATCCATATAGATCATCGATTTACATGCACTAACAACAACAACATGTGATCCTACTTTTCATCGAGATCACGAAATATGATCTGAAAATTAATTCAACTATTTCTCGTTGTTGTTTCGTGGCGTTGTTTATTTCATTCACTAAATGTTGGTGTCCCTGTAAATTATAGCCATACAGTAATGTTGCCAGACCAAAATATGGAACAAAATTAACAACACATAAAACCAATTAGCATTTTTTCAAATTCGAATAAGTCACTACTCCGACTCAGGGTTCCCAGGTTTTTAGAAAAGAAATCCCCTTTTTTTAACACCAACATGACATTTTTTCCCCTTTAGAAAACAAAAAAAATCCCTTTTTTTCCCCGAAGAACAAATCTTATAGCATACTTAACCAACTCGGGCAATTCTTCCAATTGCTTAAGATATTTGTATTTTTTTGTTGGTCCCTCCTTCATTCAAAATCCAAAATAAAATGGGAACTATTACACATTAAGTTGTGCCGCCGTTGTCTAGAAATTCGCGTAATATTTTGAATTAAGGCATAGTGCAAGGACACACTATGTGCTGAGCCACACACATGCCTTCCCATGAAAGTCGTGTCGGGCGAGAAGGGTAGATTTTTAGGTTATCTAGTTGAGAAAAGAAGCATTACACTGAAGATCCATTCTCTTTTCTACTCACCTAAAATCGACCTGTCTCGCCCGAAACGACTTTCATGGAAGGGGTGGGTGGCATAACTTTCATTCACACAAACGACTTTGCTATACACAAAAACAAACCCTCATTGCAATAAAATAAAATTGCGTGATGAAATCGAAAATACAAAAATTTGATGGTAAATTCGAAGCGGACGCCCGCTTTTACGTCCTCACTCTACCAACGCAAATACCAATTAAAGATTTTTATCGAAAGCGCTATGGTTTCGGAAAATAACCTTCGTAATCACGCGCCATGCCCATGCGCACAAACCAGTAAGAATAGACCGCCGACTTCCCGTACACCTACCCGATTCCCCCCGGAAAGAATTTCCCTGTCTGTGAATACGTGTAAATGTCAAAATTAATGGCGGCAATGTTTTTCTATGCAATACCATGCGACCAGGATTTTTCAAGTATGCGTGCGTTAATGGCGCCCCTTTGATTTTGTACAGCACCAATACATGAAAAATCCTGGTCTCGCCGGCAGCTTGTAGGCAAAGTCCGTTATGTGGGAGGAGTCGATGGTCTATTCTTACTGGTTTGTGCCCATGCGAAAATTATTTCTGAAAGTGGATTTTTGGTCCATTTTCTGTACTATCTTTCCTTTCTACTCACTCAAAATCTAGCTGTCTCTCTGTACACGAAGTTCATGGTAAGGAGTGTATGGCCATGGTTTTATTAAATGTCAAAAGAATGAATGCGTTCAGAAACCAAACAAAAAATGAAGTGGGTGTTGCATGGGCAAATTTCTTGAGCATGGTTATTTTTTTGTAGATTGTTTTATAGGTATTCATTCTATATGATTTTCTTAGACACTGTTTTAATAGGTTTTTAAGATTTTCCCCTTTTTGAATTTTTTCCCCGTTTTTATCCCTTTCCCCTTTTTTCTCCCTTTCGTCTTAAAAAAGCGGCAAAAATGGTGATTTTCCCCTCAACCTGGGAACACTGCGTCCGACTTTCGAGATGTTTTGTTTCGCTATATAGCACAGAAATATAATGGTTAAACGGTTAATTATGATGCGTATTTGAACATAACATTTGAGCATAGTTTTCCACAAAAAAATATTGAGAGCAAAATGTATGCAGATTTGTATTCATATGGTAACACCCCCGACACAACAGCGAAATGTCAAACTCAAATATGAGCAAGTGCAATGGAGAAATCATCGCGTTGTGACGTCACATTGTACCGTGTGGCTGCAATATGGCGGTGGCAATACAAAGTTTGTCATAATTGGTACTGGATTTTATATGTGAAAAACAACTGTTGCCACAACTTTAATATAAAATCTTTTAATGATCCAGTTTGTTTTACTTTCATGATCTGATCCGGATCAGATCACACTGATAATAAAAAACGGCTATTAGCTTCATTTAATAGATAATTTTGTGCCATTACTGTTTAAAAATGATCGTGTCCAATTTTCGACAACTGTATCGAGAAACTGGGGCTGTATATCAGCAATAACACGGCGAATGTCGACTTCCAACGTCTCTGGTTTATCGGCACGGACTAGTGACTTCTCATACCCCCAAAGAAAGTAATCTAAAAGTGTGAGATCACAGGATCGTGGAGGCCAGTTCACAGGTCTATTACGCGAAATTATACGGGCTCAGCAAATGTTTCCCGCAATAAATTGATGCCGTCGCGCTCCGTGTGACATGCTGCGCCATCTTGTTGAAACCAAAAATCTGTCACGTCAATATTATCCAACTGAGTAACGAAGAAGTCAGAAATCATGTTTATATAGCGCTCTCCATTGTAACGGTAACATCCTGGCCGGCTTCGTTCTTAAAGAAATATGGGCCGATGATTACACCAAACAGTGAGTTTTAATGGATGTAAGGGCGTCTCGACAAAGGCTCCAATATAACTTGCTCAGATGAACGATTATGTCGACCGTAAAATGGACGTAGCGCACGATAAGTTTGCACAATTAGCACGTGTTGTTCTGGCGTTAATTCATCGTAAAATGGCAACACGTACTAACCACAAATCAACTTTTAACTGTCAAATTGTTGCCAGTTTAAAAACCATATCTCATAAAAAAAAACCTTTACAGTCAAGAATTCGTCTTGTTGCCATTGATTTCAAAATCGGCCATTATGTCACTAGCTCATATTAGATGAGTCAATTAGATTGCATTACCACATTTCGACAGCCATAGCATTCAGTAATGCTCATAATTTGACTATTTGCCATACAGTCTAATCTTACTTTAACAAAATATGCAATAAGATTAAAGCTCTTCGCTTGCTAACTTAACAAAAATATTATTTACCAGCCATCAAACTTTGTGAAATGTCCAAGTATTATTTTTATCATTTTCTATTACATATACATTACTTTAAATAACCTACTAAACAGTAAAGAAATCTTACATCACAATCATATAATGTAACTATATCTATATAATATACATTGGGACTACAATCCACAACTATGATTCTAGTTCTCGACGAATAAAATTCTTTAATTGTTTTTCAAAATTTTTTTAAAAACAAATAAATGCCTTTATAAGGCCCCCAAAATGAGCATATTCTCGTTTATATCAATATTTTCAGGTATTCCGTGTGCCTGAAACGGCTACTGTGCTTCTCAGGTAAATGCCCCATGTCTTAAAATGTTGGCATATACATTTGTTTTTTAATATCTCTTCTGTCTCTCATTAATAAAAAAAATAACGTAAACTTTTAACGTAATATTTTTACTGTAAAGAAAAAAAATATTGAAAATGTCTAAATTTCAAAAAAATAGTGTAAATTTAAAGTTAAATTTAAAAATGTAAAATTATAAAGAAAAAAAAGAAAACAAAAAAAAACGGATGGTTGACTTCAGCTCATTAATTTTTCTCAAAATGTCTCTTTCTTGCGATTCTATATAATTTCAGTGGCGGCGTCAAATTCTCGGATCTCACAGAAAAAGAAGGTAAATTTTATTCGATCATAATTATTTAATATATTATTCTTTATTTTATTCCTCATTTAACATTATAAACAACTCGCAAAATAAAATTTTATGTAAGAAAAGCTAAAGAAAAAAAGAAAAAAACTGCGTCTTTGGGATTTGTCATTTATTTTCTACTCAACTTTGTCATTGCACCTTTTAGGTATCCGCGTACCGTATCTTTGTCACCCTCGTCGTTTCTGATGGTTGATGGCTGTCTCTTTGGTCTTATACTATCAAGTTCAAGGATAAATCGATTTTGTTATTTCACCATCTTTAAGTAAACAACAAATTAAATTAAATGTTGACTCAGAGGGGTACATCGTTTGCATGTTGCACCCCCACCCTCGTTTTGTTGTCTTTCTTTCTTTCTTGTGCGAAGGCGATTTGCTAAAAAAAATTCTAATCCTATTGTACTGCTTCGATACTTAAAAATAGTTTAGCATTGCGTTTCTGTTTTTGTTTGCTCTTATGTCAATGGCAATGGAAATTGCGTTTTCCCTCTAGCTATAAGTTTTGTCTTAATTTTCGTTTTATTTAATTTGCCCTGACCAATCAGTCGCATAATCGATGTTGCCGATTGGATATATGACTATGTAACCCAGTTGTTGCATAAATGTCGTATCGCAATTGATACTGATAGTCTTTTCATTGGGAATTGTCTTTGGTATTCCGTGCACTTCCTGGAGGAGAGCAATAAAAGCGATTGATGTAAATGACATTGCGTGTCAAAAGAATATAATTTGTTCCTTGGAATGCGACTTCTCATTTCGTATTAAGTTTAAGTAAACAAAAGAAAATGGAACCGAAACTTGAATAAAAGTGGATTTTTTTTTAGTTGGCCCTTTGACATTTTCGTCTTTTTTGGTTTTTGGGGAGAGGGTGTAGGACTTTTATTGATTGTCGTGAGATAAACTGAATTATTAGTTGGTTTTGTTAAACAGCGGTGACCTTTTTAGGGATTCCTACAATTCTAGACGTTTAAAAGGATACTTAAATATACTCTGCATGAATAAAACATTTTTATTGGTCATTCATTACAACTTTTTTATGTTTCATAGGCCAAGTTGCTCAGATAACTAATTCCTAGGAAAATATTAAGACTGTTTTGTATCGGTAGCAACCGCCACTCGAAAACTATGTATAGTATATAGATAGGAACCGAAAAAGGAACTCTGTTAAAGACATCATGTCGTAGACTTGTTTAATGTATTTTCCAAGAGCATTGCAGATGGAATGTCACACATCTTTTGCATTCGTATTTGATCAACCAAGGGGTCCTTCGTAACCATCCGTCATTATTCAAAACCAATTTAAGTCTTATTTGTTCGTTCAAAGTAGATATCTGAACAATAACATACACCACACGTCGAGCATGCTTTGAATCAAGCCTGTTCTGAGAGTTCTAGTAAGCTTAAGGGCCTCCGCACACGAGACTAATTCTGCCGGCATAAAACCGATTTTGTAGGCGAGGAGACTGAAGTGAGGCGAAACAAAAGGAATAAAATGTTCTGCCGAGTTTGAGCGGTTGAACAGGCATAAAACTAATACATACACAACTTTCAAAATATTTCAATTGTGAAAATAATACTACACAATGAAAAGGGGTTCATATATATAATTTTTCCGCCGGCAGAAATCATCCCGTGTGCGCTCGAAGTATGGTATAAAATCGGTTTATGCCGGCAGAATTAGTCTCGTGTGCGGAGGCCCAATAAACATTAACGTCTTAGTTTCGATCGAATCGAGCATTACTTGAATTCAAAAAATTCACTCGATTGAACTTCGCGCATTCTAAGTTTCTGTTTCGAGGGAAAGAAGTTCATTATCGATTTATGCAAAAACAATTATGCCCAGTTGTACAGTCAGAGTTTAAACTCTCGTTTTGGTTTAAACCTTCGTTCAACAAATTTTCGGTTTTACTGTGTTCGTTTAAACCCAAAGTGGAGTTCAACTCTCGGTTTAAGTTAAACGCCTGCATTCTGCCGTTTAAACTTTCGTTTCGCATTTTGAGGTTTATTTTGACAGCTGCTATTTCATACAGAGAGATAGAGAGAGAGAACAGAAATGAGAAATTGTTTGGGTGCTGCACTTCTTGATTTTATATGAGTGAAAAGTAGAGCTATGATTAGTTCCAGCATTACTGCGGTAAACCCACTGTCATCAGAAAATTTCAATAGATTTTCAACCAATATAATGTACTTTTCAATGAAAACGCCTTTTTTCAAGTGAACATCAGGTAGATCTTAGCCCAAACATAATGTAGACAAGCGTAAATTATATTGAGGTTTTTTCAATACAAATTATTTCTTTTCGTGTGTGGAAATGACGATTATTTTTTTGTAATGTACTAGTGATTTCTTTAGATTCTTCGCGAACAAAATATATTTCTATACATACTCAAATCTTTCACATTTTGTTTTGGCTGAAACAAGACACTTCCCACTCTATTCTTTTTACAATGCAATGTGTTTGTCCGATTTGGAACACACTTCTCGGGACAATGCCTGTTCAGTTCAAAGGTTTCGGAGTTCATACCATTTTTGTATACAGATCTGGATTACCTACATTTTTTGTTTAAAAAAAAAGTAAAACCAGAACAAGATAGCGCAGATTTTCGTAGAAACACCAGCAAAAAACTTTGCGCCTACCTATTACCAGACAATGACCCTAATTAGAGGCTCATAAAATCCTTTCAATATTTTACTGGCGACGGGTGATTGGATGTGGTAAAAACCCAGCGAGTTACAAAGAAGCAGTACCTGTGATCGCATCCGTCTGAATGCCACATACATTTCAACAACTAGATATGTATTATTATTGAAAAAAAAAGAAATAATAATTACTGCAATAATTAATTGGTGAAAGTAGATGACAGTTCAAACATGTGTCGAAAATAAATCAATTCACTTCGTTAATACCAAAATACACAATGTAATAATATTGCATACATTTTCTTTTATTTACAAATGGTAAAATAGATAAAGTAGAGAAAAGCAATAACCATTTACTTGGTCAAAAGTGCGCTGGTAGAAAAATATCCCCTTAAGGGAAATTGTTCTGCGCTTCCACAACTGCGTTTAGTTAACTGTCAGATTATTTTGTACTGTGAAACTGAACGAGTTAAACCAAAAGTTTAAACTCTCGGTCAGGTTTAGTTAAACTTCAGTTTAAACTCTGACTGTACAACTGGGCATTAAACTTACATTTTTAAATAGAGCTTTCGAACACAAATGTTCGCTCGAATAAAATTTGACATTTAACTCGATTTAATCGAAGCCGAGAACGTGGGAAGAAATGTACAAAATACAAATCTCCATCGAAATCGAATGAGTTGGAATGTCATGTCAGATGGAATTACTCGATCCGATTCGAATCTCAGAATTAGGATGATTAGCTGTCATATTGTCAATAACAATAATAAGCTGTCAAAATAATGCTTTGTTTAGCTTTTGCGGCAGACTGTTATTCAGTTATTCAGCGCATAGAATGCGCTCTGATTTTGCTTGGGAAAAAATACACAAATTCAAAACTCGGATGTATCGACCTAAAAACGATATATATAAACGTACACGATGTTTTTGTTGACAACTCGGGCCCTGCTCTGAAACAAAAAAAAAAAAAAACACCAATTGCCGGTTGGAACTGCATGCAACTGCAATGTAGGTTGCTATCAACTCTGTTCAACCAATGCGTTGGAGGTCGTTCTTTACCGCGTTGCTTAACAAATGTACTAGATCATACAGCTCGTAGGTTATGTCGTGTTGAGCAACGAGTTCAAAATGTTCTGCAAGTTATCTTTGCAACTTGCCGGCACGAATTGAAGCACGGCTCCTTTGCTGCTGCTGTTTGTGTTATGATGGCTCTTGTTGAAACAAGGTGTGCTACAAGTGATAGCTGCTGAGTGCGTTCAACGCATTGTTCATCGTTAGATGCTTGATTTAGTTTACGACGTGGAAGTATACTTGTGCAACCACGTCAACAACAATTGAATGAGTTAAGGCATTTTCAAACCAACACAAAAATGCGAAAGCGGGAGCGGGAAATAAATCCATGGCGATGGCGGTATATGCCACCGTTTCCCGCGCAAAATTCGCTACCGCTTTCGCATTTTTTCATTGTTGGTTTGATCATGCCTTTCAGTAAGAAGTACATCTATGAACAAAATTGTTCTACATACAAACTGAACCCCCTTATCCTGTCGCCTATAACTCGAGCTACATTGATTTCCTGTATTTCTTAGAGTATAAACAAGAATTTTCCCGTACAAACTTTTACCGCCCAGTTGGAACTCGAATTTCTCCAAATCACTTCTTAGTTCTCACGTCATATAAAAAAGTTTGCTTCGAAATTTCAGCTTCCTTACTGTCTGGGCTGGGCGTCGATCACCACCAATCAGGCAAGACAAACTATTTTATTTATTTAGATGGCGACATTGTAGAGACAAAACTAATGCCGCACCTCGCAACATTATAATCTACGAAACTAATAAAAACAAACAAATAAAGTTTCGACTTAAGATCGCTTATAAGCAACATTGATGTGTTGCGCTCGCAACATTTTATGTAGGTACAATATCAAACAAAAAATATTCAACCCAAATCGCTTCAACAAACTTGCAATGTAAACAAAAAGGCGATCGTTATCCACCGTTGCTTCTAATCAGTTTCTTTCATTTCATCATATCAGCGATTTGAATGCTATGTTGCATTAATCGAAGATATGGTGAAATAGAATTGGGAATGTAGAAGTGGCGCCTTTCATTCACTAAATAAGAGTTAAGATCAAAGATAGTCGAAGTTTACAAAAATAGTTCACCAAAATGACAGCTACCGATAGCTACAATTAATAAATAAATAAATAGGTGGTGCAACAGGCGGGTAGACACCCTAGGTCTAGCTTCTCGCAACCATTCGTTTTGTGTGAGTTTCTATTTTTTGGGACGAATAGAAGGGACCTACAATTTTATGCCGAGTCCGAACGGCTGAATTGAGAAGCTTTTTCAGGACAGTCATACTCTCGAATGTTTGTCAGACTTTTGCGAGAGGTGGCGCAGTAGAAAAAAACCTTAAGATGTAATTTGTGTTTTTCCGGGGATCGAACCTGGGATCCCTCGCACAGTATAGTCCAGCACACTAACCACTGCGCTACTGCGCCCACAATTAGCTACAATTATTGGCAGCAATATCCACTATTGAACTCTTGTCCTGACTAAATACCTAGGGTCAGCTAAATGCCACGTCAAACTGGCATTGGCGTATGTAATACTTTATCATTTAAAGCGTATTACGTTGCTCGAGCTAAATTTTAGCTCCCATACAAAATTCTCTCCAAAATTTAGCTCCCATACAAAATTCTTCAAAATTTTGCTGCTAAAATGAAGCCAATCTATTTAGTTGAACGGCTAAAAAATCAATTACCTGTCAAAATTTAGCGCGCTCATTAAAATTTTTACAGATCTGTTGGTTTTTCTCTGTTGTGCTTTTCTGTTAAGGAAAAGTAAATAAGGATGAGTTTTAGAATGAATACCTCCATGAACCATGAGGAATCCTTTAAAAGTGAAAAATTTGAGATCAAAGAATAGCAGACATGGAAAAAAGAAAGCACAACAAAAAAAAAAAAAATAACTTTTTTTTGCGTCGATTAATTTTTGAAGAAAGTTATTTTCAACGAACAGCGATTTAGCTAATGTTTGGAGAACGAATTTGAGAGCAAGCTAAAATTTAGTTTCGATCGAGCTGCGTACTTAGCTTAAGAGAGTAAATTGCATAGTAACAGTCGTGTCTGAATATAGTGAACACAACAATTTTAATATGGATTATTTACTCTAAATAGTGAACAAAATTTTGAAACGATTTTCAGGCAGAAAACACAAAAAAAATGACTTGTTTGACGTTAGCGTTTTTTTTTGTTAAATAGCCGTTTATGGGCGAAAGCGTGCTATTTGACGTGTATTTTAAAAGATTCTGAATGTCAATAAATTGATATAGGGTGCGATCATGTTTCCGAGAACCTTTCGTTAAAGAAAAATTTCTGATATTGTTGAACAAATCGGAAAAGGCATTTTGTAGTGCATACCAGCATTGCCAAGTCTAGGCGAAAAAGCGGTGCAAAAGTAAATTTCTGACCGCAAGAAGCAGACATCTATTTGAAAATCCTTTCAGTAAAATGTATTCTAATGAACTCTTGCATTTACATACACATGTGTATTTTCAACAAATAAAACAAATTATTGAACAAAAAACTGTCAACCTTATTAGAGTAAACAGATTTGGCAAAAATTAGTTCACTACAGTGGCCGGCATAAGTATTTTGACAAAACTAAAGTTAATTCTGCTCATAATTTGAAACTTACTTCATGTAAATTTTGGCATCAATGGAAAGGTCATTTAAATTCCGTTTGAATGATACAAAACTTTCCTTAACCCATTAAGTACCCCTCATAATAATTATGAGCTTCACTAATGCATTCATTTCAAATCAAATGGTCCTGCATACATAGAAAAACTAAAAAAAAAAAACTAATGGTATCTCTCATTCAACTCATGATGGTTTAATTTTTCTATTTTTTGTTTATTTTTTATTTTTATTTTTTTTTTTGTTTTTAACATTTAAAATTGTGAATATTATTCAGCACCCGAAACGCCAACCACTTTCAAATATCAACAATTTCCATTCGGTTCACCTGAGCATAGCCAAATCGATTTAACTGCATCGTGTCCAAGATGTTTGGGCTGTGCTGCGGATAAGCCTACTGGCAGCGAAGGTGAGTGTGAATCCGATTTTCCTCTTTTCTCTTCTTCTGTGTTTGTGTGTGTATGTTTGTTTTTCTTCAAACAAAAAACATGACACATTCTGCTCGATAAATGTTGTTTATATAAATTCTCTTTACTTAATTTTTTTTGTCGCAATGCTATGAGAAGATGACTGCATTTCAAGTTATCCTTTGTGCTTTGCATTTATACATAAATACCAGTTCATCACCTCACCATCATGTTGCTTTGTTGCTATGTCTCAAATGGAAGAAAGGAAACTGACAATCCTTTCTGTATCCTTTTTTTTTAATCATTAAATCATTTGCTTAAATACATTTTGTAATTGATTTTCTTTTAACGAGCGGTGTTTTAAAATGTATACATTAAAATACGTGGACAGTTTATAACAAAGTTTATAAATTTAATGAAATACAAGTTGCATGTTGACTGCAAATGGTTTTATTTAACAGACATACCGAGGTTCATATTTACTAATTTTGTTGTAAGCTTTGTTTCAATTTTGTTTACATACTGTATAGACTGAAATTCGGCATCATATCGAGCCACCCTCGCACACCAAAATAGGGAAATTAATTGGTTTTAACCGTGAAGGTTCCCCAGGGTTGACGATGGGTCCAATATGGTGGACTGTGATTAACTCACACCCTTAAAACGTAACCTACTTAACCTAACATAAGCCCTTAGCTAAGGTCGAATCAGTGTTTTATTGCATGGAATCAAACAATAATGTTAAAATTTACAAGCACATGTTTTTCCTTTTAAAGTTATACCAGTTTGTTTTGCAATTCGTTGATCGTACACCAAATTAAAATTCGGATTATTACGCCAAACCAACAACAAGATACCAGATCAATTAACAAGTAACTCTCACTTTCATACTTATTGTACTAGAATAATATGATTTATGTGTCAACGAATATTGAAATTTGTTTTCTTGGGGTTAAGTTATTTATGAACAAACCCATTCAACTGGTTTGCCTGCGTCCCGGACAACACAGGAAATCTTGCAATGAACAGCCTTACAAGAGAAACGAGCAATTTTGGTCTCGCAAATCACTAAGCTGAAAAAGCTAGTTTGTACTTGATAGTGTAATACTATATACAGAGCTGGAGAGCTTCGGAATTTAGAGTCCTCTTGTTTTTGGCATAACGATTATAGCTATCAGAAATTGGTTTGCATACTTTGACTCCCTAAACATGCACATTAAGACAACATTTCAACTTCAATTGGTTCTCATGTCACAAAAAACGAAGTTTACGGATCAGGAAAATGCTTACCGATGCTTAAAATGATGGAAATGATTGGATATTCCAATGTTTATACATATATCTACTATTTTTAAGCGAATTGATTCATTTATAAATAAAAAAGCTCGGAAACAAACACTTTTTCGATCATCTAGTACAATTTTAATTTCTAACCAAAAACTTGCATTTTGTAAGTCACAGAATTAAGCACTAGATGTCGGCGATCAAAAACTTTATCTGAGGAATGTCGAACTTCGAAAACATAAACTAAAACTGATTTCACGCTCCGAAGGTGTGAGTGAATTTGTGTGGGAGACTGGTCGGTGGCCCGATATGCCCTATGAATGCCACTCAGTTTGATACACAGTTTGGTACAAAAATGCCAATGCGTTTTGGGGCAGAGATTAGTGGACTTCACTGAAATATCTTAGTCCTCCTTGGGCACACAACTGAAGTCTATGCAATTGAACTCTGTGCTAGTGATTTCAAAAGATGAGATTCGGAAACAAGGGAAAGGGTGATGAGCTAGCTCGCAGAAGGTTACAAATATTGGCAAAGAACATTTTTGTGGCCTGCCAACCAGTACCATTAATGTTTAGCTGGACTCTTGGGAGGTCCAAATGAGGCTATCGAATTAGAACTCCTCACATTGCATGCGTTAGGCAGGCCAACAAGCTTATCAGTTTTCTAATACTCTCCATGACGAAAAGTGGTGCTAATATTTTAACTGATTTTATCACCGGACACTGCGGCAGTTCCACTGATATGTGTAGATGCAGACTCTGCATATCTTATGTAAATGCCCGGGGATTGCCCAAAGAACCCTAGAATATTTCAACTGAAAAACTCAGCAGCAACGACAATCGTAAGGTACCTTCGGGAACAAGTTCATTACAGTCCATGATGGTCTTAAAAGAGAACCATAACAGAATTTAATGGGAGTAATCCAGCTTAAGCACATTAGTAGGTGCCATTCTGGCCACTGTATTATTGGGAGACATGCTCTCAGGTTGGGCCTCCATTACAACGATTTCTGTATAGAAGCTGTATGGACGAGGAGGAGTGGACTATTCTTCACGTCCTATTCACGTGCCCTGCCCTCTCATCCCGTAGAAAACTACATCTCGGCGAACTCGCTAATATAAGCATCAGCTGCCTGCAACGCTTTATTCTTAGCTTCTGTTGCTTCAACGGATAGTTGTGAGATCGTGCGATTCTGTAATATTACAATAGGCCTTCTCTGGCCCAAGTGAGGCTGCACTTGTTGCTGCTGTAACGTTACCTAACCTAACCTAATCTAGCTTAAGCCAATGTTCGAATGCATTGAAATTATATAGATCTACGTGGTGGTTACCAGACTACCAGTTGTGCGCATGAGTTTTATTCTTGCCACAAATATAATAAAGCTTAATGAAAGGGAGAAGAACTTGCTTTAAAAATGTAATCTAGGCAGTTGCACAGAAATTTTGACATCAGAAAGACAATGCTCTCTCAGAGCATTTATTGAGATTAATGTTTATATTTCTCTTACCTTTCGGGCAAAGTTATCTTGACAGGAGACATTTGCTCATGTTATTTGCCGTCTTTATGGTTCAAGAAGATAGATAGAATCTGAAGGCGGGTCATAACTGGTGAACTGTGAGTTGTCTGAAATTAGGCCGGATAGGGGCTTACAGCCAATACGAGTATGATCAATATCACTAGTATTTGCGCACCTGAGATATTATAGAAACCACAACTACTGTCTTTCAAGTGAAAGGCAAACACACTTTGCGATACAAAGCGCTTGCTCTGTGAGTAGTAATAATAGTTACTTCCTAGCTCATTACGATAATGCACGAGTATGAATGCATTCGTCGTAGGCTCGACAGAGGGTGTGTTCAGCAGACGCAAGTGTTTTGCGTATTTCTGTATTCGTTTGCGTTTACAGTCACGTTGTTATCAGGTGAGCGGGGGGTAAATTCGCTAGCGTGTGGGCAGTGGTTTTTACGAACACCGCTCCATTTTCCTCAGACAACTGTCAGTTCAAATAAAATAAAAAAAAAACATTCTTTCTATACTTCCCTCTTATTCTAAACTGACAACTAAATAATACGTATATATGCCTGCAAAGAACATTAATTTCGAAATGTAAACGTGTCGATCTTCCTGTTGTGTTGACGCATTTTAGCTAAAATTCTAAATTCCAAAGCTAAAAACAATCCATGGAACGGATAATGAAGCTTTAGCATGAGCGATTTATATATATCAAATTGTCTGTATGCGTGTTCTGTTTTTGTTAAAAATAACTCGTAGATTTTTGCCAAGCTTTTCGGTTAACTAACAATAAATACAATAAAATGTATAGCTCCGCTTTATTCTCTGTCATATAAATATGTATAAATAATTTAAAATGTAAATTTATTAATTTCTCCCTCGCTGACATAATAAACAATAACAATTAAGCATTTATTTCCGATTTTCAAATTGAATTTGCTTTATCACACTTTGCGGTCTCTTTTAACTGTGCAAAATTTGCTAATTAATTAGTTACTTAAGCGTGAATGATTTGTTTTCCTTTTATTAATGGTAGGACCCTAAAAGACAACACATGCACGTTATAGACTCTTCAAGCGTGTGATAAGAGTGAACAGAGCGCATGCATTATAGCTTTACATTACCTACATGATTAATGAGACAGGTCTACTGCGGTGACAATTATAAAAAAAAAGAGTTGTGATGTGGTACAACAAATACGCAATATATTAACTCATAAAGTAAATAAACTTTTAATCGTTTACAATAAATTATAAAATCAAAGGCGGTTCAGACTCGGGGGCATTACATAAGTACATGTCACAAAACTGCAGTTTGAGGGGTTTACCTTTTTTTTCCTGCTTAACTTTGTTGGTCAACAAGCAAACTTTCTGACGTCTCGTAATTCATTCTCACTCTCTAAATTTTGTTCGATTTCAAGCAAGAAAGTGAGTCATTGAAAGAGTAATGATTTTTATCTGACATTAAGTGCCTGCAATTAATTGATTGACAAGTAAATTACCAACACTGCTGCTAGCACTGACTGTGATTGTAAAATCACGTGAAGCCGTTATTTGTTGTTTCACGTGTTTTAGTTATCGAGTTCAAGAGCAATGTAATTAGTTGGTGTAATATTGTCTGTCATTTCCGGGACTTTTCTCTTAGTAATATTAATTATTATTAATTATTATTTAGGTTGTGTTCTTTTTTTGTTATGACATGTAGAAATTACAAAACTACATTTTTCAATGGTACTTTTTTTAAGGCACATTTTGGATATAGCGAAACTTAGTCTTAACATCTGACAGTTCACTTGTGCAGCCAAAATCAATCTGTTTTTTTTGTAGCCGACAATTCGCAATTAACATGAGACAGTGGTTACTGGTTAGCTGTGTGATTTCGGATTTCAGCATCTCAATGTTATTGCTTGACACTGTTCAAGTGATTTGAAGTTGCGTAACCCTTTTGTTGACATCGGATATGAATTTGCTGAGTTCGGTGAACTGGCTTTCCATTTTCAACGCGAGATGAGAGCATTTTCATTTTTTAGGAGAGCAGACCAAATATAAACTCACTTTGGGTTTTAAGCTTCTCGTCCATTTTCTTCCACATCTTGTCATCATTAGCTGACATTTTTTTGTTTGCTGTCTGTTGCGGGAATACCATGGATGTTCGACGTGAGTTACGATAAGTAAGTAAGTAGTTGTAGATTTGCTCGGGTTCATACTGCTCTAAGGGGTTTGACACTTTTCAGAAGGATTCCACACAAATTAAAATTTTATAATTTTTGCCACCAATAGATCTAGCTGGAAAAACTTTATGATCTTAATAAATAACTAAGGGTCGTTTGACGATACGACTCATAACGATTTAAGTTCTACTTAAATTCTTATGGGGTACTTTTTTTTTATGGCATAAACTGTTACATAAGAGTTTATGTGGAACTTAAACCTTTATGAGTCATATCACCAAACGGCCCTGATAAATAAAGATCGACTTGGTTTTTTGTAGGAAAATTTGCCGACCAGAAAAACACGTCTACTCAGTAGCTCGCTTCATAGCGCAGTTATGAAAATATATGACGTGTATATACGAGTATGTCATATGGATGGCAATAAAATTCATCATAATAACATTTTAGGCCGTGTGGCAGTTGCATCAAAGAACTATTGGGTCATTGACATTATTATAATTAAATAGACGTAGTATAGACAACTTTGTGTTGGTTTCTTTCAAAATTAGCACTAGTTCCCGTGGTTCAGAGCGGAATAAATTGGAAATCTGGCTTTTTTTTTAAATGAGATCTATTTATTGTAAACAATGACACAACCATTTATATTTCAACCGTTTTACTTTGCAAATTCACTCACGCCCAATAGGTGTCTCTAGCATTCTACGGAGAAACCCAAGATGGTTGTCATTTTGTTTCACTCATTTTTCGCTTGGAATGGAATCACGGGCGCTAGTTATGTTGGCGTCATTTTCTGGGCAGAAATAGTGTGCAACTGACTTCACTAGCAGTTCATATATACATTAGTATGTCAATGACTTGCGCACCGAACTTCATAATTGGCGATCCGAGAACAACGGTTTCACCGTGTTCAATGACGACAACCTTGCAAATGGCATAATCGCCGATGAAAGGACAAATTTCCAGTTGTTCGTGAACAAAGATGAACTCTTGTGTATCTTTGAGTCACTTAAAAATAAAAAGTCGGCGGGAATTGACGGTGTCCCAAACGTCGTATTAAGACACCTGCCTCTAGAAGCGATTGAGATCTTCGCCACGCTATTTAACAATGCGCTGAATAATGCATATTATCCAGTGCAGTGGAAAATGGCGGTGGTACATCCTATCCCCAAAAGGGAGAAAGATAGGACCAACCCGGCTAATCTTCGGTCAATTAGTTTGCTCCCGAATGTTAGCAAGGTATTCGAAAAGGTCGTTAATAGAGCTCTTTTAAAGTGGGCTGAAGAAAATAAGATTATTCCGGACAATCAGTTTGGCTTTAGAGCGGGGCATGAAACGATTCATGCCGCGTCGAAATTGGTGTCCGACATTCAGTGGCACAAATGCAAGAACCAATGCACGGGTGCTTGCCTGGTCGACTTTGAGAAGGCCTTCGACACCGTATGGTTGGAGGGGCTCTTCTATAAGCTGACGAGGTTGGGTATGCAAAAACCATTGCTATATATGATTTATGACATGCTTATGGGAAAGAAGTTCGTTGTCAAAGCTGGCAACGTGACTTCGAGCAAAGTCTTTGAAATTAAAAACGGCTTACAACAGGGAGCGGTGAATTCTCCGATCCTGTTTAATATTTACACGAGTGATCTGGTGGGTTCCCTCAGACATGCTATAGCGTACGCAGACGATTTAGTGGCGTACAGATCAGGTCCAAAAGTCGAGGTCATCAACATCCTTTTGCAGCGTGACTTCGATCAAATTAAGAGGTATTGCGATGATTGGAAATTGAAAATCAATTTCCAAAAATCGGAAACAATCCTGTTCAGAACTCCTTTGGCTAGGGCCTCTAGGGATACCAGAAAAAACTGGCGAAAATTAGCCATTATTGGACAAAATGGACAACCATTGGCGGTGCGAAGCGTGGTCAGATATCTTGGCATCTGGCTCGACCAGTATCTATATTTTGACAAACATATAGATGCTTGTCTTGCTGGGGCCAAGAGGGCTTATGCTCTGACAAGGAGACTGTTTCGCAGCAGTCAACTTGTTTCCAGAGTAAAGGTCATATGCTACGTGGCCCTTATAAGGCCGATCATCGCTTATGGCTGTCCCATTTGGTTTAATATAGCGCCTTCCTATATGGAAAAGATTCGGGTGTTTGAGAGACAGTGTCTCAGGACCTGCCTAGGGTTGTTTAGAACTCCCGAATCTGAGTACATAAAATATTATCCCAACAAGACCCTATACGATGGGGCTCGATTGAACAGGATTGACAATTTCCTAATTAAGGTGATTCGAAGGCACGTTGCAAGAGCGATGGCCAACGCTAACAATCTGATCTCGGGTGGTTATTACCCGAATTTAATGTACCACGAGAGTACGCTCCGGTCTGGCTTTGTCCCGCCTGAGGCATTTCTTCATGCAGACATGAAAGGGTTAGTCCAGAATAAAGATGGTGTGCCGGTATTGTACCACAGCCACCGCGGCGCGAGGGATAAGCGGCTCATCCACGACGGGTACGCCGCCAATGCTCAGGAGCTCCTCCGTTTTAGTACCGCAATTGCGGATAGGGACACGGTTGATACCTTAAAGCAGTTCACCGAATTTTGGTGGCTTGAGGAAGAGGTGAGGGCAGACACGCTCTCCCGGGTCGGTGCGTTACCTATCTAACATCCTCCTTAGTTTTAAGCTAGTTTGTAAGTTAGTTAGGTATATTTTAGGGGGTTTTTGGGAGGGGCCGGGCTCGTCAACATGAATGAGTGCTACCGAGACTTGACCGACGCTTATGGCCTCGCTCGAGTCCCGGCGGCGCGTGTGCACATTTTGGCGACTGCCAGGCGCCCATCGACGCAATCGGGATGGTGACTAATCGAGAGATTGCTCATCACCCTGATTATAGGTAATTTAAGTTAAGTAGCTTAGGTAGTTTAAGTAGTTTTAGGTAGTTTTAAGAAAAATAAAATAATAAAGCATCCAAGTTTTAGCCAGTTTTCTTGGAAATTAAAAAACAGCGCAATAGATATAAAATAGATAGATTTAAGGCCGAAAGGCAATAGTTATAAGAATAAAGTTAAGTTTAGAGTGCTCGTTAAGAGCCAGTAAGCTAGATTAAGATACATGTTAGTTTTAAATTAGATTTAGTCATTTTTGTCTAGTAAGTAAGTTTAAATAATGAATGAATAAAAATGAATTTAAAAGTAAAAGACTTGCCTAATTTGCTGACATTTTCTGTGAGTGAGAAAAGCTCACCGAACTCCGTTAGTAAAACACAAATTTCTTTAATCCACTAAAACGTACTGTTTTATTGTCAAATGCCAACCAAAAGACAAGGGCATCCATTTTTTCTTAACCACCACAACAGTGTCAAAAATTTTAATCGAGTATTATTATTTTACAAAATTGAGACACTGCCTAAGTTGTTGTTATTGTGTAGGTACATTTACGCAACCCATACACTCGATATGCTCAGACTTAAGTGCATTATAGCTTCATCTTTTCGACTGATCAATTTTCATTTGAAATACTGAAACTTAGAAACTTATTTTCCTCACCTTATAAATCACGCTAATTTCTGACCTCTTTGATGTGTATATTTTGAGCATCTTTCAACCTTGATTGGCGTCCTAATCCAATGTCAAAGTGCAATGAAAATTCCTCTACAAACCTACATTTTTAGAGGTCATTCATTGTTATTTTGAACATTTTCTAAATCCACCTAAACATCGAATACCGAATAAAATTTTGTTTCTTGTTTCAGTTTTTATAAATATTTTGAAAACTTGGTGAGCGTGGGGGCGTACGAGTATCATCTACGCCAATACTAAATAAATTTGTACAAAATTCTAATAAAATTACATATGTACAAACTTACGAATTGAATTGGAATCGTCGGTCTATACGTGCTAGAAATGTTTTCAAAACATATAGCTACAAATCTTTCGATTTGAAAAATGCCGAAGACAATTGTTTTTTTTATTTATTTTAAATTAAAATGACATATACCTAAGTGAACAGCGCTATGTCACTTAGCGTAAAATTGTAATCGAGATATTTCATTTCAACATTTTTTGGCAGAATCTGCTGATTCGAGAAATGAGTTGTTTGTGCCAAAATTTATATTTGGTCAACACGGATTCACCGACAATTGAATGAAAAACACTCTGCGACAATTTTCCGTTGTGGGAAATGGTAAAAAGGTGATGTGTTGTTTTTTTTTCTCAAATACGTAGGCACTACATAGAAAAGTGGGTGTGTTTGGCGTTTGTGGTACTTCCGCTCATTAACCTAAGAATTTATTATTACACGTGATTTACGAGATTTAAATATAACACAAGAACATCAGGTTGAGAGTTCCACTTTTGGGCATATACAGTACACACATGATTTGGCACAATGATTGACATTTATTAGTTCAAATGTACCTACAAATCGTTCGTTTACATTTCATTTTTGCTGCCCCAGTCGGGACGGAACTGCTCCTTTGTTTTCGGTGAATAGATGACTAAATTGCTAGATTCTTCTGCGCCACATGTGACTGTGATACGTGACCTGACTTTGGGTGTATATGCACGTATATCTTTGAATACGCCATCTATCGTGCCTGGTTTTTTTTTCGGTTGGTTCTCGAAAAGTTTTGGTTCTTGAACACGTTTCTGTGAAAAATCTAAAAATAGGCACGCGCACTTATTATGGTGCCGGTTGGCCCGGTCTGACTCTGAATACGATTCTCGCACACTTGTTGATACAGAGCATCATTTTATTTGCTTTATTCGCAACACATAAATAAACTTTTCATTCGAATGAAATACTGGTGAGATCAAATGTTTGCCTCTCCACGTTGGGTGCCTTAAGCTGGTTGGGTGGAATTTTAAATGAAGCAGTTATATCACCGCAGGTGACAGAATTCAGTTGGTGATGGATCGACTTCTGTTACGAGAGATGTTGTTATAGGTTTTTAGGCGATAATTCTTATCGCAAATTCTAGCAACAAGTACGCATTTACCCCCACTCAAGTTTTGCTTCAATCGTCATTAAATTTAATCTATAGCTTCACGTCGAGTAATGAAATGACAATCCCGGCATATTTTTGTCGACTTAATACGCAAGCCGGTTGTGTACGTTCCCTAATCATTCACATTAATGTTAAGCCGATGCCTTAGACTTACACGGTTTTGCGCATTTAGTAGGGTAGGAGGATTACCAGTCTGATTTTCCGTAGGAGACTAACAGTGTAGCTAGAAATGCTCCCGACATTTTAAGCTGGCATCAAAAAATGGACGAAAATCCACTTAAGGTCAGTCGCATTTTTGCCCAACAACGCGCAATTTTAATGCCATCGCACATTGGCTTAGGCTAGATTAGTTTCGAAGAATCCTCTCCTAACTGTGTGAGTTCCTTAAATAATGCTTTTTCCGATGTTTGTTAAAATGCGAAATGAACTGCTTGTGGTCAGTACAGGGGCAGAATCGTGCCTTTTGTGAACGAGCTACACATTTACGAAATTAAAGCCATTTTAGGACAGCAAGTTGCTCGTTCGTCAAAAATTGCTCTATTACAGAAAATGCCATTCAGTCCCAGAGGTTTCAGGTGTTTTACTCCTTCATATATCACCATAAACCTAATGTGCACAATTGTGTTCTTCTGCTAAGCCTTAATCCCTTCTTGGAGGAGAAGCTTAGCTGTTGTGGGTGGTGCACACGATCGATGATCTGGTGACGATAGCCAGATGGGTTGAGAGTATTGCTTCTACATTCGTCTTGGAATTTCTTGAATGGCTTGCAAAATTATTTAAATAGTATCTGCCTGTGGAAGGAATCTATTGTTATGATATTAAAAGCCGACCCGATTTCTTGTCGTAGCCATTTACCCTACTTAAAGTATACCAAATCTATTTTTTTTTACCAAATTGAAGCTTACCACTCATAGATGTGTTAAGAAGAATAATTATTTGAAAAAAGTATTTGCAAAATAGGTAAATTAATATTTATTAAATTCGAGCCATTCGAGGCTTCTTGAATTCATGGAGGACCTTTACCTAGGGGTTTAGTTGTTTAAGTGACCAAGAAACTTAATTTCTTGCTGCCCGAGGACACATTTTTTGTGAATTGTTCGTCAATCTGTCAAGAGTTTTAAGCCTTTTTGTATGATACTACGCAAAAGTCATGAATATATGGAAACGCGAAGATGTTGCTGTTAGAGCGCTTGTTAAGGATTTAGCAGTCTAAACGGTATAGATATATACTTTGAAAATTGGTTGTTAAAAAAAACACATTGAAAAAACATCTTCTAGAAAGGTTATTGCAGTATTTTAGATGTCAGGAGGTTGAATATGTGGTCCTGGTTTTGTGAAGTCTGATTTAGAGTTGCCCGCTTCGAAAACAATATTGTCCGTATTCGATTGCCCCCAGATAGGGACGTTTGCTGATTTGACTCATAGAGATTAAAGTTCCAAAAATATGTAACAATTTATTCATTACAAAAAGTAGCTCATAAGCATTTAAGTAGAACTCACTACTTTGATTTCGGCGTCAGAGATAATAGCCTTCGGATGCTAAAAACATTCGGTTTTGTTTTGCCCTTAGCGACACATAAATCTTACCTGATCGAATTTTGTTAATTTTTTTTTTTTTGCCTTTTTGTGAATTCGCACTTCACGATCGATTATATCCTATCACTTCACAGTCAACCAAATATTGATTAGAACAGAGGGGATGACAAACCGTGAAATGTTGTTGTTGCTCACAAGGTTTTTTATTGCCGCTATCTTTGGGTTTTACTCCTTTCATCTCATGATAAATCGTTTGAGAACTTCTGCTTTAGATGTTTTTGTGATTATTCTTCAGAAACCAGAAAAGGCTCGTGATTTGCCGCAAACATTCATTATAATCCTACAAGAAGTTCTCGCTACTCATATCGTAAAAATAAGCCGTTGTTGCATCACGCACTCCGAGTAAAAGATCTCACTACGTTGATTTCGGCGTCAGAGATAATAGCCTTCGGATGTTAAAATCATTAGGTTTTGTTTTGCCATCACTCCTGATTTATTATTGTGGAAGGTTCTATAAAAGTTTGTAATGCAACGGGTGCACAGTTTAGTATTTTGCACGCACAAAATGTGTTCATGCGCTGACCCAGTCGCACTTACTCTTTATTTTGTTTCAGCCTTTAGTAAAAAGTAATTTTTCCACAAATAAAATAGCGCTGTTCCGATTTGGACAACAATATTTAAAATTTAAAATTCTACACCCTGTGGCATATCGCCACCTAAGAGCACTTGCTTACTTACATAGGTATTTTGCGAGGCCACCCATAGATCCCTTTCTCTCGTGTATATATATTTTTTTTTCATTGAACAGGTCAACTAACCTTTATTCAATTATAGCCTTCAAGTTCCAGGAGAATCTTATACGTACCATGATCCAAATTGAGAACACCTACTTTGAAGTTGGAAGCTCATGCCAACGCAACTGTTTGATAATATGCGACCGCGGCGTTATGGACGCAAGTGCATGTAAGTTTGCCTTAAATGTAACCATTTACCCTTAAGTAATTGACATACATCCCTTTTGTAGATATTTCAAAAGAAAAATGGGAGAAAATGATGGCAGCGAATAATTGGAATCCAATTGAGCTTCGCGACAATCGATATAACCAGATTCTTCATCTAGTTTCGGCTGCTCATGGAGCTGAAGAATTTTACACCATAGAAGTAAGTATTTAGTCTAAATTTTTATTAAATTGAAATAAAAAAAATCCTTTTTGTCAAGGACCATGCATGCAGATCTGAAGGTGTTGAGCTGGCCAGAGAATTGGACTATAAATCAGCAGCAGCATGGGTTGGCCATCCATATTTCGATGTCATCGACAACTCTACCGATTTCGAGTCAAAAATGAATCGTGCTATCGAGGCAGTTTGCCAGAAGCTCGGCATCGACATCGGCGATCGCCTCAAGACCTCTTCTAGAAAACTTAAACTATTGGGTACACCTATTCCATTTTCTAGCGCTGACCTATTTGCTAATTATATCTTTAATTTAGTTGGTAGCTTGCCACCCGATTCTGAATTTCCACCGTTTCAAGACTTCGATGTTGTACATCACTATCTTCAATCATCGGGGCCGAAAGTACAAGCTCGGTTACGAAAGCGTGGCCAGAAAAATCATTGGAGTTATATTCATACAATTCGCCGGCCGCATCTTCACGGACAGGCGGTTGAGGTAAAAACTCAACTCACCCATCGTGATTATATGAATTTGTTGGCACAGCGCGACTATACCCACTTTACGATCTACAAGAAGCGCCGATGCTTCTTAATAAATAACCAATATTTTCAATTGGATATATACAGGGAACCAAGCCATCCAAGGTGAGTTCTAGTTTTATTTTGTTTTTTTTTATGCACTCAAATTCATTCAATAATCCCTAATCCAGATGCAAAGGCCTTGTCCTGTTGGAGACCTATTCATCGTTGTCCGGTGATGCTCTAAAGAATTGCCTGCCTAAATTCCTCAACATTGTTAAAGAGGTCACCGGTGATCCCGATTATTCGATGTTCAACTTGTCGTTGAAGGAGGATTGGAGTGTGACGAAAAAGTTTTGTCACTCGTTGCATGGTAAGGAAAAGTGTAAGCATTACCATAATGATGTCGACGACGATGTCGGTGATGAATGATGATGCTTGCTAAACAAATGAATCAAAAGTGTAGTACTAAGAGACGAAATGCTTGTGTTTTTCTTTTTTTTTTTTGTAAATTTAAGTTTCTTTTGTATTTTATTAGATTAGTCATTTGTTACAAACAATTTTGAAAGGGGATTGAAACCTTTGAGTGCTTTTATTGTTTGTGGGTGTCATCTTTTCTTTAGTCAATAAATTAGTTTGTAAGGATTGCATGTATTCACATTATTATAGTGCACGTTAAGTTTTGTTGGAATACTAACCTATAAATCATTTCATTCATTTAAAACTATACATATATATAAATATTATATACACATAACGGAACGGATAGATGTACAAACACAAAAATTGTATTGCAATCGCAAATAGAGTAAGGTTTTGCGTTCACGGAGTTACTCACTCGCTGTACTGGCTAACAACTGGTTTGCGAGGTGTTAGACCACTTGTTGACAAAAATGAGACTGTCTAGCACTTTTTGAGTAGTTCCATATAGTTTTAGATTGTATATTATTTAACTTGCCGTTAATTACTTATTTTTTATTTGTGAATTTTAGGATCAAATATTATAATGTTGGGATAAATGAACGCAAATAGTATTTATAATCTTACATTCCTCAAATTTTTGGGGATTCCTATCCAACTCTATGTACATTAGTCGACGCAGCAGTTCTTTAATTAATATAATAACTCTGGATAATAAGGTAGTAGGTTTTAATAACTTGTAGAAATGTAGAAGTAGTTGTAGAGATCTTTAATTTAACTACGCATTTCTTAGCGAATGCATATCAATGATGCGATCATTTATACTCGACTTAGATGCCAGAAGTCTTGCATTTTTAATAATTATTCAAGTAACATTCATATACGTATGCAAGCGTTATCTATACTGGTAAATGTAGATAAGGAGACTCAAGGCGATTCAATCTGAACATACAGGCCCTCAAAACAGAGACCACACACACGCCCCAGATATTCGCCCTACAACACATGACATAATCGATGGTGGCCACTTGTGCCTTAGAACTCCAATCGAGTTTCTATCGAATTGTGTCAAACGTATGAAGAATGGAAGCAACACAACAATCAGCGGTGTCATATTGCAAACCTAAGCAATACTGACCCACCACAGCGTGAGGTCGCCAATTGGGACACAACTGTTGCATTTTATGTTGCATAAAATATACGGTGACAAGGGTACGAAGTCAAATGGGACATCGGAATGCACTATGCCAAGGGTACGAGTCATTTTGCGTGTCTGACCTGGAAACTGATGACGATCGGAGGCAACAATGACGATGTGAGCAGAGAACAGTTTAGAAACGCGAAGTTCAAAGAAACAGTCCTTTTAATTCGTTATTTTTAGAGTCCGTCCGGTATAGTACATTAGCTTCACCAAACATAGCTTAGCCAAAAAGATTTAGGGCTTGATTTTTCTCCGGAAATTGAAAAATATTTTACACACATGACACAAAAGTCATCTCAACATGGCGCTTGGATAGCAGCTCATTTTAAACTTGTTATGTAGTCCAAGCGGACAATCCCGAACAATCAGTTTGCAATTCTTTTCAATATTCAAAAAAATTGTTTAGCGCAATCTTGCGGAAACTGTACGCCCATTTGTACGCCCCCAGTTAGCTCTGTCTGCATGCACCAATCGAATAATCGCCTTCTTGCCCATTTAAGAACTGCTGATTAGACTTATTTCAAATTCTATTTATTTTTATATCATTTATCGTATTTTTGAAAATTATTTTAATGGTGTACAATTGTTAAATAATCTACAAAAAGAAAAACACTTGTTATCCTACAAAATCAACCAAAGAAACGCTACTTACAACCAAATTCATGAAGCTTTGTTACCATGCATACCATTGAATCAGTCATTCATACTTCAGATGTTTTTTTTTTTTCTCCCGCTGGCTGTGACTTAGCCATAATTAGAGTGGTTTTTAAATAATCGTTGCTTAAGAAAATGATTAAAGTGAAATGTGATTACAATCAAAATGCTCTATTGTTCGGATGAACGCGCGTTGTGAAATTGTTATAATTACTTCTGTTTTAGGCTGCAGTTATAGCTATCAATAAAATGCATCCGTAAAAACACGAAACAGAACAAAACTGAAACATTTAACCATAGCATATCATAGGAATTCAGTGGGATACTTCGTGAAGCTGGTTGAAAAGTTGAACAGAAAAAGTTTTTCGTACGGAAAAATAAAGAAATCTTTTTTTAGAAAATTTAAAGATCAATTGCTTAAATTTTTTTGACGAATTAGATTTATAATTCAAAAGCAACTATTTAATACCAAGATTGAGTTCAACGATTAAGTGCTCAAAAAAAACGAAACAATTTTTTAACGGACGCATTTTACTGGTAGCTATAACTACAGCCTTATGCAGAATATTGTGGTAATCTTCTCCTCATTAATATTTTCTGTGATATCAATCACTGACATATTGTTGAGAAGTCCACTTTCCTTTCTACTCGAGCGGTTGAGCTGATCATTTGAGTTTTTGCCGAGTTTTCTGTGTAATTCAAACCAATCTTATGTCAGTATCGAAAACCTTTTAGGAAAATGACCTAACATCAGGCGAAAAGGTGATCGATATTTGACGCAGTGTTTACATAATTTCACATCTAATGCCTCGTCAGCCAGGTTTTAGGTAATCCCTAATCATTAAGTAGTTTGTTATTCAGACGCTCAGTAAATTTTTTGGTTTTTAGCTCTTCGATCGCTGTACATTTGGACATTTGCGAACTCAGGGCATCTCATTCTTACTTACTGACAAATACACTGTAAAATGCACCTCTCTCAAACTTGTCTTCATCCTCAATGAACCATTTCATCGGTTGTTTGCTGTGTGGTTTGGAGCTACAACCACCTGTCAAATCTTTATTGGGTTTGTTTTGTTTTCGCACTTGTTCGCTCTTTCCTACGCTTTCGTAGCCATTATATTGATACAGTTGTACATTGCACGTTGCATGTTACACTGGATTTCTCTTTATAGTTATATGTAGTCAAGCTTCCTCCACGCCTCCTTCCAGCCTTTTATTGGCTGACGCACCAAAAAGTATACAATGTTATTTTGATACCATGCTACCTGGAAACTTGTATGTTTCCGTCTCATCTTCGAATAGCAGGAGTTGCAGCTGCCTGTTGCATGAGCTCGAGCCATCCCCATATCAGCTTCTCGTTTGTTTTGGACGTCAGTCACTGATGGAAAAAAAGTACATATGTACAGTTCTTGTGCCCAACATAGTACCGCATTATGACATGACTATTGGCATTGCTGTTCCCGATAACATGTTTGCGCTTCCTTTACGGAAAGCGCCAAATACGGCTTAAATTTCTCGAACATCTTCTATTCAGCTTTTCGCATGGTATAAGCGTAAGGTTCTTATTATTTAGTAATCCTATGGATAATTCTATGTCATCACCTTCTTTCTAATGAATCTTCAAAAGTTATTGTGATTTCTGTGGGGACTGCAAGTTAAACTCTATCCAATTGGCTATTTCTAGGCAATATGTACATTATGATGACTAGTCGATAGCTCTATATAACAGATACCTACATAATCTAGAACAAGTATTTATAGATGACATTCATGCCGCAATTCATAGGTACCCATTTTATAAAATTTGTGCCAACATCAAGTCGCAATGAGCCATGAAATGTCAGTGCATATTTATGACTTGCAAAAACCCAAGCAAACCCTAGAATTGAAGTCTCACGTAGAACATAAAAAATATATCCTTGAGACCTATAGATAAGAGGAAAAACAAATGTCAACCATAATACGATTACGCGGGCTTAAGTGAGAGTCAAGATTGGACATAAATCCTATTAGTAAGGTGACGTACAATTTAAACGGATTGCTCACATGCAATACAATATGGTTTTGCTTTAAGCAAATGTCAATCTTAAAACTTGAGAGTCATACCATTTACCCCATATCTTTCTGAGGTTAGGTTAGGTTAGGTTGTGTGTGAGTTCATCACATTAGACAAGGCACCATATTGGGTCCATTGCCATCCTTGGGGAACCTTAACGGTCAAAAAAAACCTAAACCACTTCGGCAAAACAATTAATTTCCCCGCAAAACTTCAAAATTGTTTCAATTTTGTTTGCGAGGTCAACCTCCTCCAAATTGTCGAAGAAGTACCTTACAAGGTATTTCCTCCTGTACCGAGCAATAGCTTGACATTCACAGAGGAGATGAGTTATATTCTCTGCGACATGTAAGTCTTCGCAGTACCTGCATGTGTCCGTGTACGTTGAACCTAATCTCATAGCGTGCTTCCTTAAAAGACAGTCCCCAGAGAGTATCCCTATTGCTATTCGTAGCTTTGATCTGCTGAGCTTTAGTAATTCTACAGATTTTCTCCGATTTAGCTTAGGCCACAGAGCCTTTGAGACCCTGTGTCCTACTATATCCAACCATCTCTGATCTGCTCTATTTTTAATTTTCTCGAGAATGATTCTTTTGGCCACGGCTATTGGTGGTCTAATGCCCTCAATACTTTCATTAGGTGGAAGCTCTGCTCCGGTTTTGGCCAGAATATCAGCCCTTTCGTTACAATCTGACTTGGTTCTGCGCGCATAATGCTCTGAGAATTGTGCGTCAACTCCTGACTAGGTCAGATTTGATGATGTAGGACTCTAGCGCCTTTAGCGCAGCCTGACTATCGATGTAGATAGCGATATTCTTGTTGGATATTGATCCCATATCAAGTATATCCACGGCTTTGAGCACGGCCAGAACCTCTACCTGATCAAGTACTTAAACTCTCTCAAAAAAAGTTTTGAAAAACTTTTGTGGCGATTTTGTAAAAATAATAGTAAAGACTGACCCTTTGGCCATTCTTGAGTGGAGTTTAAGTTTCCCTGTCTTTGTAATTAAAATGCCTAATGTGGGGAATAAAGGTCACGGCTCTACTTTTGACTATTCTATCCCCAGTCCCACGCATAAAATTTCTCGTAGGAACTAGGAAGAAGAATAAAAAATAATAGAGCAACTTGCGCTTGTAATCACATGAACATTAATCATGCAGCTTGAATTCATTTAAGTTGTTTTGGATGTGGATTTTTCTATTAATAACATCTTCATTGGCATTGATTTCAAAATAGATCCTTTCTTTTTATTTATTAAAGTTTTTTCAAAATTTTGCAATAAAACAAAAATCAGAAAGCAAAAATTCGACAAAAAAATTTTCTTTTATTTTATTTATAGACCAAGGCACCGCTTACATGAAATCCAAAACAAATGGAGTATCGAATACACAATTGATTGTTAATGGCCATGCTAAGGGTTAGTTAATTTATTCATTAGTAATTTAATTATTATTATAATTATCAGTAGAGAACTACTTTAGTGGAAATCAAAAAAGTTATAGAAGAACCCTATTTTGATTTAGTTGTTAAAAAAAAAACCATGTACGAAATGCAACATTGTAGTAACGTTAAAGTTATATTGTATGTACTTTTTAAATTAAATTTTATTTTTGGCAGACTTTTAATTTTCAATTTGTAATTAAGATAAACGATCCTAGAGTTTTATTTTATTTTTAATTTTTTTTTTGTACCTAAACTCAACTCACTTTTGTACTTAACGAAGAGGAATTTTTTTTTGTTTAAAGTAACTATTGTGAATGCTCTCTCAAAATAAAACTTGTCTTTCTTTTAACTTTTGGCTTTAGTTTTAATTTTTTTTGTTTGAGTACTTAAAGAAAAATGCTATTAATCTTTTTGTTCACTTTGAATGAATTCACAATAGCGAACATTACCATGAAAAAAAAACGCTCGATATTGTGAGCTTCACTAGATTTGGAGTAGCCATTTAAAATGGCTGTATGTATAGTCGAAGTGTTTGCATGCTAAAAGAAGAGCAATGTCTGTTTTTGACAGATTATTTAATATTGATTGTGTTAATTGCAAAACAATAACACATAATGAAAACCTTAGTCAAATATTTTGTAATTTTTAAGCTTTAAAATAAATCAATATAGCATTAATTAAACTGTAATGTAAAGAAGAAAAGAAAAAAAAAAAGCACAGAGAAAACAAAATATACAAACCTGATACTATTTTCATTACTTAATTGTTTATTTTGAAAAACTTGATTTGCTACCAAAGAAAGAGAGAAGAGAAACATTTCAGAAAGAAAAAAGTAAATTATTTTCAATATACTTTTAAGAGAACTATTGAACAATGTAGGTGACACCTATATATATGATGAAATCTATTGTTAACACTAAAAAGCAAAACAGAAATATATGTGTTAGAACAGTAACAAACTCTAAAAAGGAAATAGTATTTGTTTTATTCCAGAGGTTAAAGTTCAATGCTAATTCATGAGTGATTATTTTTTTTTATTTTGTATTTATTGAAAATTCCAGGGCCCCCGCTCAGCCAACGAAAGTTTCCCATTCAGCTCCAAATATAATTAAATTTAATGAAATAGCAGCTAAAGGAATAAGAAGCACTGTGATTGCCATTACTTATTATTACTCAAATCCTTAGATTATAGTGTAGTTGCTAGAAAATCGATACCAGCAGCTATTAGATTAAGGGAGTTGAGTTTTCGGTCTTACAGATCCAACCCATCTGAGGAAAACCGAAAAAAGTTTAAACGTGCCAGAAATGACTGCAATGCCCTCATAAAGCGTGCCAAATTCTCAATGACCAAAAGTTGAGGCAAAAAATACTACAGGGTAGTGAAAACTTTTGGTCATTTGTAAAAATATTAAGCGCTAGGTTCCACAAATCGAGTGAAATCGAAATTGCAAATCGAGTACATTCGTTTTCAGCGTTCTGCATTTCGAGCGATTCGGAAACTCCGAAATTTTTTCAAAATCACAATTTCACTTTGTCTCAATTTCGAAAATTTTGAAATCGAAATCAAATTCAGTGAAATTTAGAACACAAAAATTAATTTCCGATTTCATTTCGAGTGAAAGTGAAATGTGGAACCTAGCAGTAAGAATTTGGCCTCGTCAGCGATCCCAGCGCTCATTTACAATGACACCCCAGCTGTCAGCTCCTTAGACAAAGCTGATCTGCTCTCTGCACATTTCGCAGCCAGCTCGATGTTTCCAGATTGCGCTTTGTGCCCACCTGCACTCGAGAGCGTCGAATTTACCACGGGACAAATCCATATACGCACTCGTTAAGTTGCAAGAGTACTTTATGATCTCAACATAAATAGATCCGCTTTTCCATACTGTATCTCCCCCATTGTTCTGAAGAGGTGTTCTTCCACTCTGGTAAAACCACTGCGTAAGCTTTTTCATCTGTCCTATTCTTTTGGACTCTTTCCGAGTAGGTGGAAAGCAGCATTTGTCCAGCAAGTCATTAAAAAAATGCGAATCTTCTTCTCTTACCAATTACCGACCCACAGCACTTACGTCCATTATTTCTAGGGTCATGGAAACGCTGATAAATCGTCAGCTTATGAAATATTTTGAATCACAGAAACTTCTCAATGACCGACAGTACGGTCTTCGTGGCAACAGATACACTGGTGATTCGATGACTTATCTCACCGATAAGTGGAACTAATCTCTCCATCGAAGAGATCTTCTGAATCGAAGATTTTTGCGCTTAATATTTCTAAGGCGTTTGACAGAGTTTGGCAGCAAAGTCTTTTGTCGAAAATGCGAGCTTATAGGATCGAAGAGTCGCTTATACCTTTCTGGCCGTTCAATTCAAGTTGTTTTGAATGGTTTCAAGTCTGGTCTCTGGTCTCATCATATAAATGATGCGGTTTCCTAAGGCTCTGTTCTGTCTCCGACTCTATGGCCCTTATTGTGATTGTCGATCAGCGATCGTCACGACAATTGTCGATTGCGTCGATTGATTTAGCTATTCGTAAGCACAAAATTGGTTCACTTCCAAGAGAAAAGCATCGACCAGACATTTGTAATCGACTACAAGCGACTGTCAAATCGACAAATACCAATCGCAATCGACAATCACAGTCTTTACATGACTCACGTTTCTACTCTTCGGCAGTAGAACTGGAAAAGCAACATACAGTCGTCGGCATAATTGTTTAAATAAAAGTAAAGTTAATTGTACTCATAAATAAAAAAGTTTAGCCATCATTTTTAGCAATTTTCAAAAAATCATAAAAAATATTAGCGAAGAGATTTTTGAAATTTTTTTGCAGTCACTAATAGAATTGTTTGAAGAAACTTTTTGCATCAAAACATTTTTTTTTTGAGACCTAGGAATAAAGTAAAAAAAGTAGATTTTTACAAAGGTTCTACATTTTCAATGGGTACTTAATGGGTTAAGGAAAGTTTTGCATCATTCAAACGGAATTTAGATGACCTCTCCATTGATTCCAAAATTTACATGAAGTAAGTTCAAATTTATGAGTAGAATTAACTTTACTTTTGTCTAAACAATTATGCCGACGACTGTATGTTAAGCTCATTAAATTCCGACCTTGACAGCATTTTAAAATGGGGTTCAGCCAATAGAGTGGAATTTAATGCTTCAAAAACACAATGCTGTCTGCTGTCTCGAAAGCGAAATTCGAATCTACAGCCATTATCCATGAATGGCACTCGCATCACCGAAATTGAAAGACTTTCCATTCTCGATATGTGCGCTCGTAACAACCTTTGTTGGAATGACCACATACACGAAGTAGCCAAGAATGGTGCGAAATGTATAAGATTCCTCAAACGGTGCAAGAAATATTTGACTCCTGATCTCGCTACATATAAAGCGTTCATTCGCCACAAACTTAAGTACAATTCTCATATCTGGTTTGGTGTGCCGAAAACCATATTGCAGGATCCAAAATCGTGCGTTGAAACTAATCGGAGACACGAATATCACGAATTCTATTAATTCGCTTGTTTTATCGCTTTTTTTAAACAAAAAGCCCTCAAACGAAATTGCCAGCTGCATTACTCCCCATCAGCAATTCAACAGCTAAACTCGCAATGCTAGGAATGCCCATCAGTTTACCCTGCCGCCTGTCTTTTGGCGTACTATGCTATATAGATACTCTTTCATAAGCCGTACAGCACTAATGTGGATGTGGAATGCCTTGTTCCAGCTCTGTCTTTCCTCCTTGCTACAATTTACAGACATTTGAAACCAATGTCCATCGGAATCTCCTATCTTCTCTATCCCAATTTCCTTAATGCCGCCGCTGTGTAAATCACACTACACTATAGGAGTAGTCATATCCTCTTTAGCGCGTTTTAATTATAAAAAAGGTACCGTACAGGATTCTATAACAGCTGGAATTAGAACCACGGAAGCCCTATGGTCAACCGTGATTCGTAGTGCTACACTTTATTTACATATTCACCCCAATCATGGAATCCGCCGGAGGGAATTGTTCGCGGAAAAGAATATTTTGGTTTCGTCGAATCCGAAAAGTGAACAAAAATCTGGAAAAAAAACCACACCCTACCAATAGTATGTGTTAATATTATGTATATACCTACCTATATGACATAATAACCGTTCAATTTGCGGATTCGACGATACCAAAATATTCTTTTCCGCGAACAATTCCCTCCGGCGGATTCCATGATTGGGGTGATTAAAACTATTGACCATCGTGCAGCGAATTAAGATTGAAAGAATCTGGAGCCTTGCACAACAAATCGTCCATGTGCACTAAAAAGCTGTCTGTTACAAAAGTGCAGAATTAAACATATCGCACTCTTTTCCAACGTCCCAAATTCATCCACCGCCTTCCAGGCAGGGCACCGGCCGGAGATTTAACTTTGTTCACATGTGACGCAAGCTGTGTCTCTGGTTTAATATTCAGTGACAACCTCATTCTTCTCGGCAGACTGTAGTCCACAAGAAACGTTAATTTAGGATTACTTTCCTTGGCGTCACAGACAATAGGATCATAGAGGGGAATGAGAGCCGTCTTCTCCCTTAAGATGCGTTTAACTTTGCTGTTATTGACGAAGTTTGAATGTCCAATTATTTTTTTAGTTTTTGGTTCGTTTAACCATATAAACCAGTGATTTCCTCGACAGATTTCGATCTCAATAAGCCCAAAGCTGCGGCCGTCGTATGGCACTTGGCGAAATCTTTTTAAAACGACATCTCGTTCAAATTATTATCATTTACATTTTCAAAGAAAAAAAAAAATCATTAATCATGGCGCCATAAAGATTTATATCGATCTTAACGCCAGCATCATAAGCTTTGGTGATGACATCAGTGTATTTATGGAGGTGATGGAGGTTTTCCTTCGAAGGAAAGGGGGAAACCTTGCGTGAGGTAGTAATAGTGCCGGAATCTTACTCGCTTAAGCCACCTCCATTCCCAAATAGGCAGATATATTGTCGGCAGATATATTTTCAGTGGGAACTTCTAGCTCAATTCAGATGTGGAAGTGATTTGGCGAAAGTTGTATGTACTTGCTGCTGGGGTGGCCACATTTCGAAGGGCAATCAAGTGAATCCCAGAGGACAGATATTTACCCTTATTCTCGTGTGTCGTGTCGTTGTAAAACCAATATTAAGATTTTTTTTCGAACTTTCGTTAACAATTTTACTTCATTTTCTATGTGTTCACTGTAATTTCAAAAAGTTTTTCTTAAAAAAGTTACAAACACAGTCCTAAAACCGAAATGAAATATTAGGCGTTTACGACGAACGCCAACGGGAATAGGGCTGATTATCGTCGACACAAAAGCAGGATAACCTTGAACTGGATATGCCAGGCCAATTGTAGATCTAAATAACGAAATTAACCGCAAAGAAAACTCACTGTCATGTCCTTATAAATTAAAAAACAAAAAAAAAAAACGTGTATTTCAACTCATTTTTGCGTGTGGACATAGAAAATACAAAACAACGAACAACAAACTAAAAAACCTTCCAAATTACACTATCATCAGCAACGTTTGCTTTTGTTTTTGTTTTTTATAACGAAATACATTTCCGAATATATATTGCTTGATCGAGTCGTTGGACGAAACCATTTTACTGGCACAGAGCGCTCTTTGTAGTTGGGAGAAAACGGATTTTTTTCTTTTTAAATTGTCTATTTAATTTTATTTATTCTATTAATTAACCTATCGACAGACCAGTGCACTCGTACGACCAGCAAATAGCCAATGATTATCGCGGGGAAAGACACAAACGTGGACAGACCTTCGTAGATAAACCGCGGAGCGAATATCTTCCACACCATGAGATGGCGACAGTGTATCGTGCAAGCCATCATTGCACAAAAGATCTGAAAACAAAGTATAACCAGTGAATGATTACCTACATAGTTGTATGTCAATTGAGTTACCTTGACTCCCTGAAGCATAAAGAATTGTATGGCCAGTTTGAATAGAGTCCCTAGGTATACGCTCTCGTTCTCGAAGAGTATCAGCTCGCCGCGGGTAATGTCGAATCCGACGTTTTGTTGGGAGATTTCGCTATTTGACTTGTTTTGATTGACCAGCCGCGGATCGGTTTCCTTGGGTTTCTCCTTCGAGTTGGATCGTATCAGCGTCGGGAATAGGGCGAAAATTGAAAATGTCTCTGAGCTCAGCAGGCCGTACATGCACATGAAGAAGATTTGACCGCAGAATGTGTTGAAAATGACAAGCAATCCAGAGATGAAGTTCGAATTGCCAATATATGCGGTGCGACCGACAAAAGCAGCTCGCCAGTCTATCTGCGACAGCGTCGTCTGGTGTGAGGTGGCAAAGAAACAGAAATTCGAGAGCAGGTACCATCCTACGATGGCAGTGAAGGTCGGCTGGATGCAGGTCTCTAAAAAAAAAAAACAATTAGAAAAGTACATTCCCAAAGCAAGTTCTATTAATCTTACCAAAGCTTGTCGCGGTGCGGTACCTCAGTATGGAATGAACCACCAGGAGGACTGCAGCTACTGCTATGCAGGTGACCAGGCCAATCGACGACTTGGGCTCCAGCAACACAATAAGAACCATGGCAAGGAAGACTCCGAATGAAATCAAAATCGAAGAATAAACCGTCGCTAGGCCGTAGACCACAGGGATCTCATAGTTCCGATCACTCTCGTCGCCATCGTAGTGCTGCTTCATCTTTTTAAAGAGCTCGGGCACAACGCCCTCGTGGCTCTTCACTGAAATCATTGTATTTTTTGGCGGCAGAACGTATGTCATCAACGGTGATACAGAAACCACAATGATTTGCAGCAGGAGAAGGCCGTAGATCATTAGCGCCATTGAATCGATATGGCTCCGTTTAATGTTCTTGACGGCACTATTGGTCAGAAGAATATGTCCGCCGGCGCAAATAGAAGCAATGGTTGGACCATAACGAGCCAGCAGCACATTAATCGAGGATCCAGTGAGATTCCCACAAGACCGCAGATACAATCGGGTCAGCGTCGTATACAACACGACAACCACAACCGAGAAGAGATACGTCTTTGCATTGGTGGGTCGCTTGAAAGAGAACCCACTCGAGTTATTCGAGAAATCGCCACAGTCGCCTTGCTCTTCGCGACATCGAAACAGTGAGTAGGCCGATCGCAGCAGAACAATCGCCAGGATTCCGGCCAAGACCAACTTGAATGCTGTCGACTTGAAGAAGACTCCCACTCGAAACTTTGTCTTAAAGTCCACTTTGAGACTGTGCTGCAGGATTTCGTAGATCAAAAGCATAATCACGGCAGTGAGGAGGTAAGAGATAATCTTCGGCTCCTGTATGATGAAACTGTTCGAGAAGAACACCGATATAAGGATGAAGCAAATGCATCGTGTGGTCATGTTGCCGAAACGCTTCATACCGCTCCAGTTGTTGGCGATGGCGCCCCAGTTTTGCAGCGTCAAAAACGCCAAAATCAGCGTACTCAGGATGTTGGTAAAGAATATGACACCATGCTCCTCGGTTTTGAAGGAGAAATTCTTGTAGTAGCGATAGCCAAACACACCACTAGCGATATTCATCAGATAGGTGTAGAGAACCACTTTCACAGTGAAGATCTTTGGGAAGTCTGCAGCTCGCGAGTTGTTGATCAGCAGGAAGGCAAAGAATATTGGCAAAAAGGTGATCAGTAGACCCTGCGACATTTGGGTGGCGTCGAATTTCACCCAAATTTCACGACAAATACTGAGAATTTGACGCAAATGCGAATTGAGGTCCACCACGAAGTTCTTGAAGGCCGCTTCTGTGTAGATTGTCTTGACGCGGTGTGTTAGCAGGAAGAATTTACTTTCCATTGAGTCCATTTCTTCAAAGCTAAATGTGCGTTTATTCTCCAACGCATAGTTGTAGAAGTACTTGTAGATTTGTTGGGCATTCTGCCAGGCATGCAGCAGCAAAGCTTGGTATCTCGACATGAACGGCACTGCTACATCAGGCACTATGTTAAAATTGATGAGACCTAAATTCGAGTATGGTATCGGTATGCCGAGAATAGTGGCTAATGTTGGAACGAGGTCGATCTGAAATAATGGCAAAGGATTTAATTAAATGCGATGGCCAATGGGAGTAGGAGGTGTAGGGACGGGTCGAGGCTTGTCTTCAGGAAAGTTTTTTTTTTTATTGGTATGCTTTTTACACAGACATAAAGATCAAGATTAGGCATTCTGTATATTAACTCGTACTAAAGCCAATTAGTGAGTCATAAAGTCTAATTAACATGGTCAACCATTTCAAGCAGCGCTGTGCGAACGTGGGTAGTCAATTGACGCAAATTGGGCTGTTGCCTTATTTAATTTGGAATGATTGTGAGCAAGATTACACTGCCGCATATCAGCATACAAGACAATCGCGTTGTTTACCCTTGCTTGCCGCATTGAAAATCGACCCAAAAACTAAATGCAGACAAAACTAGATAGCATATCTCTTACCTGCTGAAGAGCGCTGCTGTCAGATCCGTAATCGCTTGTCACAAATTTCTTCGTTTTTGTGTAGGCAAACAGCAACGCGTTGATTTCGTCATCAGATTCACCGCCATGATCGCCGGAGATAGTCATTCCATGATCGCCCATAATTAGCAGAGTTGTTTCGTTGTCCATGCGTTCAATTACAGATCTGTAAAGAAAAAATCCAATTGGAAGTAGATTCGAGATAAAATGGGAAATCTCTACCTTATAATCTCGTCCATTTCGGTTAGTTTTCGTGACATCTCATCGTGCAGGGGACCATGTTTGTGGCCGCAATGATCTACACCGAGGAAGTGTGCAATCAACACCTCCCAGTCATCCTTATCTAGCTCCTTTGGCAAATGTTTCTTTATCTTGTTGTCCACGGTGTCCAAGTCGAAAATGTCGAAACTCGGATAAGAGTAGGATCGCATAAAACGCCGTGGGTAGAGGTCGGTCCACGTGCTGTCGCCCATAAACACCACGCCCAGATTGTTGTGGATCATCTGATCGATAATGTTATCTTCGTTGATCTCTGGTGATGCAAAATTCGAGCCTATATCGATAAACGTTGGCAGACTGCCTGTGGTAAGTCCTTTTAGCCGTTGTAGCGTTGTCGTTGGCGGATCAGCGCGGAAACGCATTATGCGACTGCGCTCCGGTTCAGCCAGCAGTAGATCGTTGAAGATTGTCAGCTTATTCTCGTATGGTAGAGGGTCGGATAAGTTCGGTTTGAACACGCCAAACTCATACTTTAAGGCATCGATGACTAGAATAATAACTTTTGACTTCTGTGGAAGACATAGATTCGATGAGGCGTTCACATCCTTGAAGATCTCCGTTACAATTTCATCGCTCAAGTAGTACTCCTGCAAAATGAAAGAGTATAGTATGAGTGGGTAGTTTTGCAGTAATGACAGCCACTAGCGAGAATACAAGTGTCGTCTAATTTTATTTCGACAGAATTTCACATTGACGTCATACTACCGTTGATATCAATCAATTACCTCATCTGGATTGCTGGATAATCGTCTGCACGTACTGACGTCTGTTTTTGATACTCTAGACAAGAGGAATCCTCGTGAAAACAGAAAGACACCTGATCCAATAAGGTATGCAATCCAGATCAACACAAATAGGTAATTCCAGGCGAAATTCATTATTTGGCGCCGAAGTGAAGCAACAAGGTGTATGCTTTCGATTATAAATAAATAAATAAATTAAAATACTTTTTTTTTCCAGACACAATCAAATGGGGTGTCTCATATTTGTGGGATGACAGAAAACGCGACAGAAAAAACGAGATCGGATTGGAAGGGGTTAATCAGTGCTTAAAATACTTTTGACACAGGTAGATAGTGCTGGACTAGGAAACGCTTTAAAAAATTTTGACACACAAAATTTAAATCGAATATTTGAGCACTTTTATTTCAACATTTTAAGATTTTTTTCTCCGAAAATACTCAGCGCAGAAACAAAAATTTTCACCGACAATTTTTTTTTCTTTGACGTTTATTTACAGCACGCATTGACAGTTGGGTAGGGATGGTAGTTGTAAAATGGACGAATGTAGTAGATTTCAGAAAATGTAGTTGATTGGCTGTGTTGCCAAGAGAGGTTTAAAGAAAAATTTTGTTTGCATTATTTTCTGTTTGTAAATGATCACCCAAATTGACCGATTTATTAGATGCGGCATTTATAATTATCTTCTAAATCTTAGGCAAAAAAGATTCTTCTTCGTCTGTCAGGTGTAGGTACATGTTCAATGTGGGTTTGTTTTTGCAGAGAGACAATTTACATGCCCAGCCTAAGCCCCATTCGGTCATTTCAGTTTCAGTTGAGCTATGAGTTAAGCTTGCAGTTAAACTGATTATTATACAGTGCATTTAGCCATCAGTCTAGTATTCAGTTGAGCTTTCAGTTTACTCGTTATTAGCCGAATGTTAGAAGATATATCAATGACAACTGAACTGAAAACTTATGGAAATTCCATCAGTTTCAGTTTCAGTTAGACGCTTCAATGTTTGCATTTAGACATAAGTTTAACTAAAAGCTTAACTGATAGCTTAACTGAAAATGAAATGATCGTCTAAATTGGACTTGAGTTTCTTTTGCTTCTAGTTCCGCGAAATATGATCGAATCCCAAGTCTACTTTGGTGCTAAGTAACGACGCGCTTGCGTGGATTATTGATGCAGGTATGTATCGTTCTCGTGGCGAATGTTTGTCAAAACCTACACAGATAAACTATCTATTTACGAGAATAGAAGTGGGTGCATTGGCCCAAAGGTTTATAGTGTGTCAAAATACTGCCAAAGTGGCCATCACAGAGGTTCGATCTCCGCAAAAACACAAAATATATGTGTGGATACATCTTAAGGTTTTTTTCCACCTCTCCTTTAAAGATTCTCGTATGTCCTGGTTATATTGTAGGTCCCTCTCATAAGTCTCAAAAATAAAAGCTTAAATAAACAACTTAGGAGTTGCTATCGGCTGAAGTACCTCTTTGCGCAAAAATAATAGCTATTTATAGATATATCGCGTCAAAAGTAGTGTCGGACCATTCCTCTGTGAACGCCGACTGCCCTTCCTATGTAAATCACCCACATAGGTAATTAAATTTTAAACACAAAACTTTATAAAAAAATAACAATTTATTACAAAAAATACTAAAATAGTTCGAGTTAAAAAAAAAACTCCATAAACTACGACATAGCTCAAAATTAATTTCATTTAACTGAACTATTTAATCTATAGCTCCATGAGTAATTTTTCCACTCAGTTCTAAAATTAATATTTATAACATATTCTACTAATACAGTCATTTAATATAATATTTATCACTCTAAGCAATTTTTATCTTCTCTTTGTTTCGTTTTTAACAAAATCCCTACAACTTGCGACTAAACAAGATAAATAATTTACATGGCAGCTTTCACTTATTAACTAAATTTTAAATTAATATCTAAGCCGTATAAACATTTGGTATATTTAAGTGATTTTTGCGTGTCTGCCCCTGAGTTACTCCAGAGCTTACGCAGAGGAAGTTATACACAGCACTCATGACGTTAGACGTCTTTTCTAGCCCTCGTCTTCGGTATCTTCGGCCTGTTGTCGCTCTTGGACAAGTTTGTCCATTTCTTCTTTCTTTGCTCTTCTAAAGAAACCAGCCTGTAATAATTCGAACAAAATACATTTGTTGTGCTTCTACGCAAAAAAATTTATCTTATTAAACTTACCTTATGCATGCCGTAAGCTATTGCAGCCAGAACTAAAAGTCCACCCAATATTGCTAGGATAATCACCCATATGGGTGTACTGTACAACTGATGTTTCGATATCACATTGTATTCGATCTTTCGTGTGATTTTTGTGGATTTGCTGAAATTCAAATAGCGATTTATTTTGGGTCTGTTTGGGGAATATTTTAAAGGATAACATACCCATCGATATCACCAACTTTAGTGATGTCTAATTTTGTGACAATGACAAAGAATTCCCATGGTTCAATGAGAACGTCATTGACTTCTTTCAAATCCACGTGATATTTAAGTGTAATCGTCACAGGCATATCGGGCAAGAAGTTGTACACCCTTAGAACAGCTCTTGCGCATAATGTTATTTCAGGATCAATGCAACTAAACACAATAGTTCGATTGACGGGCAAAGTTCCCATGAGTTCGTCGCTCAGAAGATTGTGCGGATTCTTTTGGGCAGCCTTGACATACTCGCTCTTGGATGGGGCTTGTTTAACATCGCGACGCGTCCTTCTCACTCCGGCCGAATAGACTTCTGCAATGGAAAGGTAACATTTTATTAATTTTCATTGCAATCTCTAGAGGTCAATATCGTTCGATTTAAATGATGTTTTTTTTCATGGATCGAATCTGAAATCCCTCGCTCAATACTACATTATAGATGATCCATAATGCAAACACAATTATGTTTTCAGCGTTATAGACGTTTTCGAGTCTGACTGAAAGATTTTCAAAAAAAAAAAAATTGTTTTACTCACTGTCTGAATTTGTTTCAACTGCAATCGAATTGACCTTCGTTGATTCGTATACAATTTGGTTTCCGTTTTGCACCACCACTGTTCGAGTTGATGTCGACGATATTTCGGTTGGATTCGCAAGCAACATGGTTTTATTCTGGTAAAGTTCAACGGCAAGCAATTGACGATCGTAAACTCCTTGGACTGTGATGTTATTTATGTCAACAATTGGTAGTGTAAAGCTGGATTCATAAAATTTATATGCAATTGGTATTTCGAATGCGATTTCAAGTTCCTGAATTCGACTAGGTCCGTTACTTTTGATCTAAATCACAAATATACTGTTATCGTTGATTCATTTTTTTTCGTTATTTAAAAAACTTACCTCATAGTTGTTTATGATCTCAGCAGTTTTAAATGCTTTCTCTAAATTAATGTGTGATGTATGTGGTTTGCTAAATAGAATACAAAATTTATTAGTTATATCTACTGCTCTACACTTTCAACCTTATTCTCTTAGTCGATTACGTTAATTTGTGACAGTGAAGAATAAATTCGTATTATGGAATCTGACAAATTAGTTATTAGGCACAAATTATTATTTTTTGTAATAGATTTGTACATAGGTACAAATTGTACTTGCTGATTTCTATAATAGGATGACTAAAAATATTTATCACCTAATTTTTAGAGTGACACAACTAAGAGAATCGCAACTATATTATTTAGTTATTCTCACCCAATAGCTTCGATCTCTGTAAACTCCTGCAGAGCTATGATGTCCTTAACTATATTATTGGACGGATTTAATTCCTTGCCTGTACTAGAAACGGCTGCAGTCAATGTCATCGATGAGCCCTCAATGCGGCTGACATCGTAAACGATAGTTATACTTTGCTTGCTACCAATTGCCATCGGTTGTCCTCGATTTAAGTCACATAATAGAACGTGTTCGTGTTGATCACACGAAGATGGTATCTTAGCGAATGGCATTTTATTCGATGACGTAATGTTGATTTGAGGTAGATAGGCAGTTTCGCCAAAGTTCGACACATCGTAGGTAACAGCGATTGTTCTACTACTACCGAGGATATATGTTGGGCTGTAAGGATAATGCAATGAAAATAAAATTGTACTACGAATGCATTTAAGGTAGGTACTCACTGTAGTCCTGAGCTCTTCACTTCTAAGTCAGCAACGCAAATATCACTTTTGCAGCCAGTGCTGAAAATAATCTTTTCTATGTTGACTTTTGGTTCGGCTGGATCAACAGCGGCACATTTATCGCAAAATTCTGAAAGTGAACAAATTCCAAACGTCAATATATTTTCTTCATAAAATATTTGATTTTTATTACGAAAGTTGAACTGATTTAAATTATTTTAATCTCGACTTTGAAAAAGTCGTTCTGTTGTAAAATCTGGTTCTGTTTACGTTGCTCGCTCAGCTACACAAAACTGAAACATATCCAGAAAAACATGGCTCCCATCTATTCTGTCAAACACTTGCATGGAATTATGTCCCCTAAAACATTTTTTTTTGTCTAGTAGTTAAATTTGCAACTCAAACTACCTAAAGCAGGCAGGCAGATGACAGATTTTGAAAAATGCAAACAAAAAAACTTCCCTCCTACGATAAATTGGCATTTCTGTCGCTGGCAGCAACATAAAACAATCAATATATTATGTAGACTTGTTTACGTTCTGTCTGTCGTCAAACAGACATTTTTCTGTCGCTAAATTCTGTTGCTGAACAAAAAATTTTCTGTTCCTAATTCTGTTTCTGGGACTCTGTTTATGTTCCTGTTTCTGTTCTTTGTCACTTGGTGCCTTAAGTCAGTGTTTGTAACTTTTTGAGACGAACGATTTGAAATGACAGTGATCCTCATAACATAGAAAAAGAAGCAAAATCGTTAACAAAAGTTCGAAAAAAACTGAATATCGTGAGTATCGAGAATTCACTTAAGTTCAGCCAAAGCTGGAAACAGGTCACTTATCCTATAATGGTCACAACAAACATATAAATTTAATATAAAAATACAACAAGCTGGATATTTTGCATTTTATCTTTCCGGTGAGTAAAAACAACAAAATTCTAACTGACAAATTAAATTATTGTAGCATCGATCGATGTACGAACAGTTCCCATTAGAGCGAATTAACGAATTGATAGAATGCAAACAAACCACTTTAAATGCATTTATGAACAGAAACGAACGCACCCTTAAGCTCAACTGACATTAACCAAACGCAGCCATTTGAAGTCAATCAATATTTTTTGCTGGAACTGTTTCCGGTTCCTTTTTTTTTAAATTGTGTATTCGATTTGAATCGATTCGATACAGAGAACACTTTATGCGTTTTTATGTTGTTTTGGACTCTAGAAATCTGAAATCTGAGAGCTGAATCTAAGAAAATTCCAATCGAAGGCACCATTTATCGTGATTTGTCTAAGTGGCGCTAATGTCAGTGCGAACTCAGTCACGAACTCGTTAGGCTTTGGCCTAACCCAGTGCGGGCTAAAATGACCCACGGTCCACATCAAGCAAACCTTATGTCACCCTCAACCCTATACAAAGTAAAAAAAAACAAAAAAAAAACACTTACCTTCCGAGTTTGGCACCCCATTGACCAAATCGTAATGCATCTCCAGTTCAATTGGCTTAAATATGTCGGCCGTACTGAATCTCACCGTTGCATCCAAGAAACGGCATTGATTCTGCGTAATTGCTGTCGCATTAAATATCAGTTCACCCGAATTTGTTTGTTTCAAAGTGACGCGCTTAACCTGTGGATCGACAAGAACTCTCAAAGCTAGATCTTGATTTTGGACTTTCGTTGACGTAGTTGAAATCATATAGCAAATTTTTATTTGGAATTGATTCTGATCTGGTTTGATCTCACGGCTAAGCGAATTGATGGTGGCGGCAATTTTTACCACAGGATAAGCACGGTAGACATATACGGATTCGGCGTTGGGTGCACCGATAGCAAAGTCATTGAAGCCGTTGTTATCGATGTCAGAGCCTCGTGACAAGCCATGACCGAACATCTGTGGACCCCATGAGGTTGTTCCTGGAACAGCTGCCAGCTTTTGACTATGTATTTCGCGAAGACCCTTCGAACTACCCAGGTAGATGAAGACGGAACCATTGTCAGCGAACGGAGCTCCAATTGCGATATCTGCGATAAATAAGACCGACTTTAAAATATGAGTCAACTAGAAAGTTGTTGTTCCTTACCATTGTAACCATCATGATTGATGTCACCTAGCTTGGAAATGGTCGATCCAAAGCGTCCTTTGCCATTGATTGGGGATATGACCTTCTTTTGAAGTTCAAAGACAAACTGTAAGCCGGAGATATTCATTAGTATTAGAATTAGAACAAGCCAAGACCTTTTTAACAAACTTACCCTTCCTTTGTTGATGTAAATATAGAACGCACCCTGTTCGACATTGCCATTTGAACTGAATTGAGGAGCGGTAATAATGACATCTGTCAATCCATCGCCGTTCAAGTCTTCAGCTAAAACCGCATATCCATAGTATTCACCAAACTGAGTTCCATGGAATGTATAGTACTTCTTAATGGTGTACTCCCCATAGCCCGTCTTGACGATGTCAAAGATGTACGCCTCTCCAGACTGTTCGTTAGCCTGCGGCGCTGTTCCAATATAAAATATCTTGTTCAGCTGAGTGCTGTCGAATTTTCCCGAGCTAACTGCGTAACCAAAGTACGAATCTGTCTGTTGTTTCCATAATTCTGGATTTGGGACTTCTGTTGTATACATTAGCGCCGCGCTTTGTCGTGAAACCCGATGTCCATCCAAGTCACGTCGACTTAGACCGATTTCATTGTCATCAGTTTTGACATGGTATCGTATTACCGAGCCTGCAATGCAAAAAAAAACAAATTAGACAATCCATTTACATTCTTTGGTTTGTAGAACCCTTACCTCTCCAAGTGTGGATGCCGGGAGCTCCAATAAGAATCTCTTCATTGTTATCTGTCACATGAACGCTAATTCCCTGTTCGCCGTACATATGGTAAAAGTATCTCTTGCCGTTAGATTCTCTTACTTGATTTGCTACAATTTTTTTTAAAAAAAGATTTCGAATTGTTAACAGAGTTTTTTAAGAACGTTTTTCACCAACTTACTTTGCAGCCGAAGTGGAGCAATTTTCTTGATATTTTGTGGCCGATCACTTAGTGTATCCGGTGTCCAGTAACATATGCCGTGAAGGAGGTAGTCGGTCGGCAGGTTCGCTACTAAACGAGGTGCACATACTACCAGCTTGTCCGTATCCTTGGATCCACCATCTATAGATGCGCCTAGCCATTGGTAATCCTTTTTCTCAAAGTCGTATGTGTAGTCGTTGCTTTCAGCATTTATATTGCCGTTGCTGTCGAAGATGTATGGTGCACAGATGCCGCCGGTTAAGGAGCACTTGTAGATGGCTCCGGTTTCGTTAATTTTACGCTGTGATTCTAGTGTGGATTGAGCTCGTGGCGCACCAATGATAACACTGGAAGAAATAAAATTGATATACGAGTCTTAATATTTAGCATGGTTATCTTGAATTTATTTTGTATCTGGAGGAACTATTGCAGAAACAGTCAAGAGGTACTCGTTAGGTAAAGACGTGGATGGGTTAGACTGATATCACAACGGCTTCATCTGATTTTGCAAGGAGTGCTGGTTACGAGTGATGCCTGTAAATTGTTAAAACTTAATAGGACGCTACAACATCAACCATCCCTTTGCAAAAGTAAAGCATAGAATATGATATGGTTCCCACCCTCAGCCCTCATCGTCCTAGTTTATAGCGCAGAAATATTACGAAGATGAATCCTTGATCGTTGATCACGTAAAATAAAAACGATCTATGAACGATACGAGACTACTAGTATCGAAACGATGTCGTTCGATCGTTTTTATTTTAGGTACGTTATCTGCGCCCAGGTGATCTTGTGTCGGCCTGCGCGAATCGCTGTAGAAATATTCACTGTTGCTCTGTCCTTCAGTCTCAATTCATCCAATTGAGTAATGACAGATTCATTGATCATGGCTGTAGCGCTCACTATCCACAGCGACAGTTTTGCCCGCGCCGCTCTAAAATAAATTACTAATAATACTAAATAATCATTTTTAGTCTTCAGGTTAAGTTTTACGAGCTCACAGTAACGAATTTTTCTATATAAATGATCTATTGTGACCTAACAATAAAGTTAAGGTGAAGGTTAAAAATTAGTACATATTGGTAAGGCCCGTTTCAGTGCCCCAGAACCGCATATTTTCACTGTCCAATGGTTCATCAAAGACATGCCAAAACTGAATTAATATTCGACGCCATTATTTGTAAAATCTTGCACACTTTTCGGTAGAATTACTATTGTGAACGATGATAAAAATGTTGATTGGTATGGACAGGTACATATGTCCTTCTATACCAACACCAAAATTCCCATTGTGAATGTGATTAGTCGCACGACTATAAACAGAGACACCTCTGCTTGCACTATGCAAGGAGCAAATTTATGCTACTTTCTGTTCAATATTCTGAAATGCATTCGGCCCACCCCACTCCTTAAGCGCCAGCACACTCACAACTCACAAGAGTGTCTCCATCAATTAGCCAGACGGTAACAGAAAAAAGGACAATAAATTTGAATTCCCTTTTTGCCACATTTGCATTAGGTATGTGTAATAATGAGACGTGTGACGTGTCTAGCCGGCATTATTAGCATTTTGTTGATTGGTCTAGCCAGTGTTCTTTTTGCTAGTGAAAATCCAAACAAACGTCAGAAATAAAATTACATGTCAAACAATCAGAACTATGTTGAAGGGTTGATTATGTTTTGTGCTTTGTTTTGGTTCGTAGCCGGTGTGACGACAATTTTTGATGACTCAATCAGTTTTTGTCTTGGAAAGTGTAGCATATGGTCAACGTTTGTTCTTGGTAACCTTGGTTTGGTATCATATTTAGCCTGAATCATTATTTTTTGCGCTGAAATTAAAGACGCACTTGGTACGGAAGTAATCAAATTTAACCGCTTGATTGAGGATATCATGACATGGAATTATTATTATGTCATGTATTTGTCAGTCAGGTACATTTGTGTTGTTATTTTTTAAGCAGCTTGAATATAATTGATGTAGGTAGAGGTGCAGACACTGGGTTGTGATTGTGAGTAATAATAATTACTGCAGCTGTACCGAGTTGTCTAGTGCATATTACTAGAGAGAGAGAGTTCACGTATTATGAATCATAATTATATCCATATTCAAGGCTGATCACACCTTATTGTACACTACGTTACGTACCTACTATGTATTTACTTAAATGAGGTTCAATTGATAAATAACGGTAGCTCATACTCAAATTATACATCATACATATTTACATAGTAGGGTATTGAGACTCTAATTGAAATTGTATATTTTATCGACTCGTCAATGAATGATTGATGTATAATGGATCAATCAAAGCAAAATTAAAAAAAAAATTTAAGTACATAACAGTACCTACCTAAAGATACAGTAGATACAGTCGAACTTCACGAAAAGGAACTACTATACAAAGAAGCTCTCCCTATTACGAAATTGTTTTAAATAAACAGTCTTGTCGTTCTACGTTTAAGCCAAGGCAATACGAGCTTCTTTTATCGTGCTCCAATTTGAGTTGTGATTTTCGGCTTAACAGCGAAATCTACGAGCTACGAGCAGCGTAGAGCGAATGAACAACAACGCTCGAGCGTCTTCAAAACATCGACTCCAACCCGGAGGGACAACGCAGTAGAGGAAGACCTCGCCGTAGGATTCGTGCACAAGTGATGGAAGGGGACCTCAATCAACTTGGAGTGCGCAACTGGAGGCGGTCAACCAAAGTGTTGGGTGAGGCTCAGGTCCACCCCGGACTGTAGAGGCACCTAAGTAAGTAAGTAAGTAATTTGAGTCGTTACAGAAATTCAATAGATCAGTACCACCAATACACGAGCGCCAACAACCAAACGTCATCAGTGTCATCAGTTCTATTGGTTATAATAGTTTTCTGACAGACACGTCATTTGAAACAAATAGCTTTTCTAAAAATGGTATGTATAGTCGAAGTAACCCGAATTAGAGCTCAGTATATGGTGGACTAACGAGGATTTTCAGGTTCGATTCCTGGAAAAAACTAAAATTGTTTCTTAGGCCTACTGTCCACGACGACGTCATAGTAGGTTGCATATGTAAGCAAGTTCAATAGAGAACTTAAAGGCATTTCTCGAATTGTTCTGTGGTCAAATGAAACTTAAAGGCCCCTATTGTGAGTGTCGATAGTTGATCGTTGATCGACAACTGTGATTGTCGATTGTGATCGATATTTTTTGTCGATTTGACAGTCGCTTGTAACCGATTAAAAATGTCTGGTCGATACTTTTTCTTGGAAGTAAAAACATTTTGTGAATATGAATGGCTAAAATCAATCGAAGCAATCGACAATTGTCGTGACGATCGCTGATCGACAATCACAATAAGGGCCAAAGACTTATTACGGGTTCAATAGGTATAGGTCAACCAAAAGAGTGGGAAGTAATCACAGGCCTTTATTGTGATTGTCGATCAGCGATCGTTACGACAATTGTCGATTGATATTGGCATTGTGTAACTTAATCGATGGGGGAATAGATTATTGTGAATAAAAATGTGAATATTGTGAATAGAATACATTATACTTTGGCGTCTGTTTATTGACAGTTGGCTATCGTTTTCGCAATTTATTTGTGTTGAAAGTTATTTTAAAAAAATAGTTCGATTGAATTGTGGTTTAGCGATTCGAAAGCGGAAATGGTAATGAAGTTCTATGCTTATCTTTTCCCGTCGCCCAGCTTGTGCAAACTCCCGTCGCGATATCTGGATTTGTTTCCATAAATAATTTTGTTTGTAACCTACTCTTTTTGTTTGTAACCTGCTGCACCCTGCATTTGAATTCATAATTGATTTTTTTAACATAAATACAGTATTATTATTAAAATCACTCCTATATTTCGTAAGCACACAATTTTTTCACTTCTCAGAGAAAGCAACGACCAGACATTTGTAATCGACTACAACCGACAAAAATATCAATCGCAATCGACAATCACAATACTAAAATTAGGCGTATTTTTTTGAGAATCTGTAGCTAGCTCACTTTTACTTTTACATGCAAAACTTTTATACCTACTTTTGGTTTTGTTATACCCACTTTCCAAAAAAATACGCCAATTCACAATCGACGATCGACAGTCGCTCAACGATCTATTATTATTGACACTCACAATAGGGACCTGAGACTAATGCAAGACTTAAGTAAATATTTTTGTGAATTTATCAAAAACTTGCAGAATTTTTGAATAGGTACGATTTGTGACTTCGATGTTGATCTTTTTCCAGCTGCACCTTATTTTTAGCTCTTCGCAAATCGCAATACATTTTGTTATCAATTCTTGACTGGATTCATATGAAAATTAAGGTTGCAATGCATTTAAAATATCGACACACATCTAATAACATTTTGGACGGGAATTCCAAAAACATACATATAAATAGATGTCTAATGCTGTTTTGATAACGTTAAGCAAGTGTTTTGATGAAATAAGTCGAGCTCTATCGTTGCATTACGTGTGCACACGTTCAGGTTGGAAATTCCCTTGATTGAAATGCAAAATAAGTTATAATCTTTTCTTTTTGGATTTTTTATTAACGTAAATAGTTTTTTTTTTAAATCACAAAACAAACGCGTTGAAATTACTGCGGATGCTAATAAAAAAAAGAGTGATTGAATTTAAACACGTTTTCGTTTAAATTGGTATGCTTTCAGGTTTAATAAGAAATAGTAAAATGATTAACCTCTTAAGGTGCTAGTACACGACACGGCATGTACCAAGCCAACCCGGCATATGGTCAAGCAAGCCATATACGCCACATACGCCACATACACTGTGCTTCTTTAATATACTCGGCTCGCAGCACACCACAGTATTTTGCTGGGTCACTGGACACTATGACAACTGACAAAGCCGGCAATGAGAGGGCTGACAAACTGGCGAGCAGAGTTAAAATAGACTACCTTACCTCTGCTGGAGAGAAAAGGGTCTGCAATGGATTACTATGCGTATAAAAACCAACAACATGTGGAAAGGACTAACCACCTGTGAAGTATCACAGAAGCTTTGGCCAAAATATGACAGTGGCCGAACCATAAAATTTCTACACTTTGACAGGTCATTGCTGTAGAAGTTGAAGTCTAACTGGTCATAACTTCAAAAGAAATCATACAATGAAAGTTAATCTCAAAGATGACGAGACGATATATGTAATTGCTTCGCTTAATTTTATCTTTCAAGACAATTACATAATGGGAGCTTAGTTTTAGCGCAAACAATGTAGGTACCATGCTTTGACATTTATTTTGTACCTACATAACATCGTTGCCGCCTACTGGACAGACCCATTATGCGGAAACACCTTAAAAGCCCTTTAATGGCTATCAAAAAAAGTGACCAATCATTTCTCCCCATAATAACCGTTGTTTCCCCGATTCATCACCATTATTTCGACCAAGTCCGTGAACAAATCCAAACAAACAATGAATCCATTCATTTCGTCGGATTCCATCGCTTATGCATTATTTACTTATTTTTAATTTTTCCTTCTTTTTTTTCGAAATCCAATCTTATCACCTTGCAATCGAAATTCGCGTAGCCATTTGTGGTATTTTATTTGTACGCGTTCATATATTTAGAACGACGACCGACGACGGTTTTATCGCGTTTTTGTTTCTCGAAAAACATACCCACATAGATATGGCAGCAGCGCTACGAGGTGACAAATACCCAGTCGGATACCTATCTATCGAATTGAAGTTGAAATTTTACTGATAGCGCACGACGAGAAACAAGCACCTTATGACTTCATCGACTAATTTTGCAACTTCTTTGGGAAAATATTTTCATAAATATTTAAAACTCGAATTATTATTGTTGAAGCTCTTACCCAGCTGGTCGTAAGCTCAGGCTAAATCCAAAGTATGATGACTCAACCTTTGGCATTGATGTTGATACTTTTGGCTCCCTGATGATTTTATTAGGTTTTGGCGAAATGTTGTATCCACTGACACTACTCGTTACACAGCCGAAAACAATTAAGGCCAAAACAATGACCAAATTTCGAAGTTTAAACATTTTCGTGGCGTGTCAAACGCAATCAATGACAAATTATGAGAATTACTCGATTAAACCGAACCGATTGTTGTTTCTATTCAAACGTCTCACCTGTCGGGGCTAAAATAACCAACTGAGGTGTGTAGAATTACTGCTACTAGGTAATGACATAAGAACCAACAACCAAACCAAACCCGCAACAGAACACAAAATCGTTATGTTTACAGAAGAGAATAAGTAATTCTAGCGCTTAAGAGTACAGCTAACGCTAGCTATCTAGAATCTAGTATTTTGTTTACTTAAGCAAGGGGAAAATTGAAGAGTTAAACGCGAGTCCAAGTGTTATCATGTTTCGATTTAGATGTCGATCGAAAATACATTTGCGCATGCGTTCGAACGTGACTCATGACAGTTGCGAGCTACGACGGGTTTATTGGTTGTAAAACTGGCATTTTTATTCTCGTGCTTTGTTTTTCTGAGGTTTCTCTTCTATTGGAATCGAAACATCACATTAATCACTTGGACATGGCAAATAGGTGTTTTGGTTTTGGTTTTCAATTACACGGCTTGCATAATGAAAATGAAAATATGTATTTGATTTGGCTTTACGTTGACGGGAAGTATGAGGTATGGATATTAATTAGGGGTTATACCAACTTGAATACGGATTGTCAATTGTCATCCATAAATAGTCTAATTTTCAGATTAAAATCAGTTTAAATGATAATTAAACTGTAGGTAGGTAGGTATGTCACTTTGAAATACGTGTAGATGACCAATTGACCACATTAGTCATTGGATTTCGGAACGCCCTCACTCTTCGTTTTTGACTCATCTGTCATCTTACAAAAATTACTCGAGTTTCTGTATGGGCAGTGGGCACCCTGATTTGATTTTAATTGGGCTGCTACATATTTTATCTGATCTGATTTAAGGAGGTCAAGCTACCAATTAGGCTTTTTGCCTAATCCGTCTCTAGTAGATACCTATTTATGAGATAATTCGATTCGAGATATTCTTTTAAGATATAAATAGAAAATGCTTGAAGCAGAATGCACTTAGATTTATTGCAGCAATACAATTATACGCAAGTTTTTAATTATTACAATCAAAACTGTCGTACAAAAATGTTTTTCAATTAGATAAAGTAACCATAAAGCAGGGCTAGCCCGCGGGAAATTGGCGCCCTGCTTGAGTTTATCGTAGCTGTGCGAAAGTAAATTTGGTAATCGATATTTTAGGCCAAATCCGCGTTGGGGAATTGACAAATTTCACCACATTTCCCATCATTTAGAGATCGGATCAAAATGTGATGCTTTTCGAATTACGTTGATACCTTTGGCAGGATAAATGCCTTTGTGCAGATAAAAATATTCCTGAATCCTTAAACTATCTACTTAAAAGCGTATTTTGGAGAATTTGTAGAACAACAAATGGCGTAATTTTTTGGGAAGAGAGTATAACAAAACCAAAAGTGAGTATAACAATTTTGCATGTAAAACCAAAAGTGAGTATAACAAAACCAAAAGTGAGTATAAAAGTTTTGCATGTAAAAGTAAAAGTGAGCTAGCTAGATTCTCAAAAAAAATACGCCTAAAGTGTGCAAAACAAATCACTTTAGAAGACAAGTTAAATGCATGAGTTCAAAAAATTTGAGTTCACATCCCTCTTTATTATCTTAGGTTATAAATAAGAACTCTTAGTCGGCTCTCACATTGAGTCAACATTCAATAAGCAACTGGCAATAAGCAACTGGCAATAGGAAACACGCAATATTATCGCTCACAATTATTTTCCTTTGAATTAAATTTGAGGTCTCACATCAAAGCAACTAAATATCACTCGAATGAAAAATGTTGCTGAAGATGTTGCTTTTCAACGTGAGTGCTGTGTAGCCCAAACAGTGCGTTTTTTGAAAATAAGTTTTGTTCGAAATGAAGCACCCACCGCGCCTGCTAATCGCAAGTTTGTGCAAGTTCATGAGACTGGAATGTTAGTAGACAACACTCATGATCTCCGTCGTTGTACGGTGCGCACAGACGAGAATGTGGCTGCTGTAGCAGAGAGAGACTCAATTCCCGAACATCAACTCGCTAGCGATCTGAGCAACATTTCACGCACTATAGCCTGAGGAGAATTCTGCACAAAGATCTCGGATTAGTCGCTTACAAGGTCCAATTGACTTAGCAATTGAAGGGGCAGTTTGGGCCTTAAAGCAACTTGAATTGGACAAAGACTTTGGGCGAAAAATCATCTTTTCGTTTCGTCAGAATTTTCATCTCAGCGGCTACGATAAAAACGCATCTGGGGCTCGGAAAAGCCGCTCGTTCGTTATTGTCAAGAAGCCAATACATCCACAGAGAGTGACAGTTTGGTGCGGATTGTGGAGTGGTGGCATCATTGAACCATATTTTTCAAAAATGAGGCTGGGAACAACGTTTCGGTCAACAGTGGGCGCCTTTTTTTTTTTTGCTGAAATTGAAGACATGGATTTGAACGACCTCTGGTTCATGAAGGATGGCGCGCCATGCCACAATCGATATTTTGCGCACTAAATTCGCAAATCGCCTGGGAGCTGCGATTTGACCCCTTTGACCTTCAACAATTCAATATCATCCAAGCAATCCGTGAGCTACAGCCCGAAATCATCAATTTGGTCTTGGAAAATTGGAGTGACAGAATGCGCTACTGCGAAGTTGTCCCGCTTCAAAAGCAAATCGTTATGTCTGTTTCTGAGAGCGCATCAAAGTTTGTAAGAAAAATCATTCCGTCTCAGCACATAAACTCACCAGTAAATTGGGTCCAAGCTAATTACAAACTTTACTTAACCAGCCATTAAAGGCATATATTTACTTATTTACCCAAGTGTCAATTTATTGGCATATTTATTTATAAGTGCTTCTTAAGTACTTTTCTCGGTAAGTAAATGATTCCCTTTTATAATATTTGAAATTCAAACTAACTATCTATAAGTTTACTTAAAAAAAATATTTACATAAAAAGTCATAAATTACGTTCCTCTTTTTAACCCAATTGAAAGTATCATTTGATTAAATCCACGATCCAGTCTCAGTGTCTGAGGTCATTATGAAAACTCAATTGCCAAAACTATGAGCATAAAATGCTACTCTGTCTCTGTCTTCTGTCATAAGTACCTTGGTTTAAAATTATGTGTGTACTTAAGAGTCGGCATTCCATTATCTATATACACAACAGCAAGTTGTAAAGTTATTTTGGATAATTAAGAAAAAAAGAAGCAAATTCAAGTCAATGTCGTAAGAATCAACATCAAATTTGCCAATTGAGGAGCGGTGTAGCATTTATTTGCCAATGACATCATGTCATCTTGAGACCGCCTTGAAAGAAGAAAAAAAATACCACTCTCCTAGGATGAGAATCACTACACAAATTCAATTAAGTAAATAAAAGTTTCTCTTCGTCATTTTTGGCAACCTAATGACACCAGGCACTTGTGCCGGTCATTTTGAATCATTACTTCAAATAATAATACCAAACTACAAACCAAAATGTAATTATGTGGAAAATAACCGGAAATCATTACACACTCATGGATTACATGTTAGATGAGGTGTCCCATTTCTAAGTGACATTTGATGAAAGAAAAATCTAGTACTGGCGGAAGTCAAAATTAGCTATTTAAATCAATCGACTGTGAATGATTCATAGAAATTGTTTACTCGTATTTTGATTTATTGAGAAAAAATAAGGGCACGTCAGTGACTAAGTAATGCATCATTGCGTTGCATGTGAAGCATATATGAGTCAAAGAATACATTAAACAATCAAATCAGGAAAGGTGAAGTGAACCGGCTGTCATTGACCTTGCACAACTGTCATGCAAATAATGTGCATAATGGTATTTTGCAAGATAAATGATTGCGAACTACCTACATACAAATAAGGACATTATTTTTTACTTTGATGTTAACCGGTTACATATTTATAAGAATCCAATTATCATTTGCGACACAGTCAAGCTGATGACAGTTTTGTCGTGACATTTATAATGAGTCGATTAAAGAATTCTAAGCAGGTAGAGTTAGTTGTCTAAAAAATGATTTTATTACAACAGAGGGATCAATTAAAAAATAATTATACATTTTTACTAATGCTTAATGAACAATAATTATTACCACATTATAATACATAACAGCGATCGTTTAAATAGGTCTTGCATAACGAAATGAATTCTTTGAAGGCTACTTAACACCCGTGTCTCGTTTCAGTTTTCAAGGGTAAAATACTTTCAAATGAGAAATTGTACATAATGATGAATTGTATCTGTAGATATCTCTATCTATACCTAGTTTTAAAATCAGAAAACATGATAAAACAACAAATTTGAAGTGTCAATCTCATTAATCAAAATGGCGCTTGTTGTTCTTCTTAATAAATGCGTTGAGTAGTTTTTTTTCAAAAAAAAAGTGCATCGACTGCACCATAAAACCCAAGGAATCCACTCCAAAGACATGATTTTTCTAGAAGTCCTTTGGCTACATAAGTACAATCAAATTTAGACCTTCCTTCCAGGGAGCGTTTTTCAGAGGACTACAACTTCCAACAATTTAAGTACAGATCTAACACCTATTGTCAAAGTGGTGTGTAAGCCCCTAAAAAATTTTGGTCAACTTTGACTACATGCCAATTGATATTGTATTTGATTGGTAATAATTATAGTGGTAACTTCTGCAGGCTGCGCCGTCTTCAAACGCCATACAGTTTAAACTTGTCCCAGCCATAGACTTCACTATATAGGTGAAAATTTTGAAAATGAAACAGAACTTAAGTACAATTACTTAAAATGTCAATATCAAATATTGTTTAAAGTATTCCATCATTTATTGTGAAACATTTCAAAAAGCCGTGCTTTTTATATTAGGTAGTTGGTTTTCATTTGTCAATTTTTTTAAACAAACACACCTGCTAGATTGGTTTTCAATGTTTATTAGGTGTTTTTGTGCTGCTTACTTATATAAGTAAATTGACTAACAAATAGTTTATCTACTAATACTTAGTACCTACCTCTACTAATCGTAAAAATAAATTTTCTGCGTCACCCAGTAGTTTATGCCGGCTATTTTTTTCTTTACGTCATTTCATTTCAAAAGAAGGCAGCTAAAGCTAAGTACATTTCCGCTGCTAACAGTTGAATGAACGATCATTTATGTATGTATGTGTATATCACATTTTTTAAATAAAATCTCAAAAATGTTTGAAAATGTTTTCGTCAAAACTAAAATTACTTTGAGCTTTGTTATTGCTTATCAATTATGTCAACAAAGAAAAGTATTCGTCACCCACGCGTTAATGGTAAGAATTTATTTCTTGTACATAGTAGGTGTCAACTGTCAACTACTGCATTGTGTCGATTTTTTCCAAATAATACATAAATACATTTTTATGTATTTCCAATTTTCTTTAATTAGCAAAATCAGGGGCCGGCTAAATTATTTAAATGAATAAACTAAAAAATCATGCCAAAAATTTGACATGGTGTTGTGAATTGTGATTTCTGAGTAGGTATAGTGTGATTTTGCAATAAAATTAACTCCCTCCTTATTGCACACATTCTTCTAATTAGCCGTTTAAAGAATTTGTCCAAAAAGGCCAAAAATATTTCGATGCCAACGACCGTTTGCAAAGTAAATTCCATTGACCTTTGCAAAGCAAAAAATGACAACATTCACAACGGATTATGTTGGCGCGCAATTTCGCTCGAAAGAATAAAGGTGCATCCCAGAAGAACCTAAATAATTCGATAAAAATAAAACCCTCCAGTCGACACAAATAAGTTTTAACACGTTATGGTCAATGATCGCAACAATAAAATAAGGTGATTTCACGCACAGGCTATAATTCATGTTCCTCTCTGTTTGACGTGGACATTTTTTTCGGGCACTGACAATAAAATTAATTTTCTGTCATTTTTAGTGTTGCATAATGTTGTTTTGTGGGCCCGACCGAGAATGGAATGGAACATAAAAGAAGCTGTTATGTTATACAATTTTGGATATCCCATTAGAATCACATTGCAACTGTTGGTATCGCTGGCGTGGACTTTGGTGACTTTGTGTCATTATCATCGAATGCACTCGCATTGATATTTATTTTACGATTTCATGTTTTACTGCCCATCCTTATCGTGTTTACATTAAAAATGAGTGTCGTTTATTATAAAATTCAAGCTGAACGGCATTATTATAGGAACAACAACTTGCAGATGGAATGGTACAAAACCATTTGGGTATTTGACGGCACTCATCATTGCAGTGAGGTTAGATTTGTCAACGAGAATAATACGAGTATGCAATGCAAATAATGAGAATGGAATGAAATGAGTTTTGTATAAAATTACGGATTAAACCATTGGTGAACTTTTAAAAACGCATTGAACTGAAGAGCGTGTCTTAAGTTTGACAGAATTTAAGCGGATATTTGTCTACAATTTCAACAATCTAATCCGATATAACGCGTTTGTGATTGAACCTTAAGAGTAGCCTCTAGTAAAAACTTGATCAATCTCAGAATGAAGCTAAAGATATTGGATGAAGTTCAGTTTTTAAAAAGAAGACTTACTACATATTTTGAACTAGCTTGAGTCGGTTAGTCTGTTAGAAAACCTACAACCTAGCACTGGCTGCCATGTTTGTAGAGCAAATTCAAGCTAAGTACTAGCCTAAATCCCTGCTAGCTAGTGCTATATTTTTTTTGTTGTATTATTTAATTTAATTATGTTTCAATAAAGTTATAATAATAATAATACAACTAAGTAGACTGCGTGTTAAAATATATCCGCAAGTGGTCTCTAAGCCAGGTTCTCAAATTATTGCAAAATAAAGATGGCGAGGAATTAACGCGTCCATCGCGCAAACCGGGCTTCCGGCTTTAACGAATGTGACGTCGACTTTTAAGCGTGTTCTTTTTTATTTTTGTTTTATTGTTTATTGTGATCATACCTGTACCGGCGCGATATTCACTATGACTGGCACCTTTCAGAAACCAGGCCTTGAGTACCGACCTAAAATTTGCTAGTAAGCCAGAAGCTGGTTCAGATTGGGTACCTCAGGTCTCAGGATACCCTATAATCACGGTAAATCACTTCTTAAACTTAAAGGAGTTATAGCAATCTCACTATTTTTGTCCTTATTGTCCTCATTCTGATCTGTACAAAAATCAAAAAATCTTGTGAAACTTCGCTTTGTTCAGTGTTTTCGATATAGACCAAAAGCCCGAAGTAATTTTTCGGTCTGAGAGGTAAAAATGTTATTTGCATTACTCTGTATAGTCTTCTCACAGACTAACTGTCAGAGTCAAGTTAGCTAGACTGTTTCGGTCACCCTTCGTTTTTTTTTCAGAAAAATAACTGCCACCGAGAGGAACTGACTTGTCAACATCGGTTTACTTCACCTTGACACGTCGAACATCCAGTCTCCGTCAGAAGCGATAGGCGGGAGGTTAGGCAATTTCAGCCACCCTTTGTCTTTTCCCAAAGACAAAATGTCATGCTTTCGAAGTCAAAACAGTAGAGCAGATTGCACTAAGTATTCTTCCTTGATCTGTACCAGCCACCCTCAAAACAAGCGGATTGTCAGACTTTGGGACTTCTGCTCAGCACCAGACTCTGTCTTGTGGACTGGTTGTCAAAGGAAATAAACAGGGGCAAACAGTTACGGTCACCATTCCTTCTTCTCCAGTATAGACATATAGACAATCCGTCCATTGACTTTTGATCAAGTAGCAAAGCGGATTGATTCAATCACCCACTTCTGCCATATGCATCAGTCTTCCGCCTTAGTGATGGACTGTCAGAGGCAATAGGCAGGGTGCTGACTTTTACGGTCACTATCCGTCCCTACCCGAAGAGAAACCGCCACCAGGAGGTGCTAGGGCTAACTTTATAAAATGTTACGCAGTTGAGGTAAATGCTTCAGTCACCATCAAGATCTCTTAACGAGGTAAGAATGTAAGATACAAAGAGAAATCTCTTTAAAAATAAGTTCGAAGGTAGCAATAGAGTTCCCAGCTATAAAAAAGTCCGCCTCCAGCTCTTGTGGTGTCACAATAGACTTAAAAAATGGTCTAAGTGTGTCGTTTTAGGACATCTACCCAGACCTAACCTAACCTAGATCACTATCTCCGAATTTCGATTTTGCTTTTTTCGGAATTGCAAGTTAATTTGAGCTACTAAAATATTCCTTTTTTGTTTTTAAGCTCGACACGCGAAATCTAATAATCCCAATCGAAAACCACATAGGTAATAGACCTAATCTGATCTGTCGTGAAGACTACCTACTCACCCAATATACTAATTTTCTTCGCATACAAAGGTGTGTTTACTAAAGCAGCCACATCACAACAAAATATTCCTAAAGCTCCCCGAATATAAAAAAAAATTTAAAAAAAAATCCAAATCAACACTACTTGACAATTGACAAGTTTCATCAAACTCCCCACATCAATGATACTTCAATTAGCATTATGTTTTCCTCACTGAAACGATGACAATTGCCTGACAACTTGTATTCCCCCCCGATCCAGGTGCCAGAAGTAGATTCAGCGCCAATAAATTTAGCTCCACGGAAATGAGATATGAAAAGAATTGCGTCCCATTAATAGAAAATGCAATTCCTCCTGCCTGACAAAGTATTAATAAATAAAACAGTCGTTGTCACGTCGAACGTGTCTTTTGCATATTTAATCGAATGCACTTCCAGATAGATAGCGAGAGGAGCGACGCACTCTAGCCTGGCATGGCAGTTCGTGCTCCATCTGTCGTCTTGTCCTTATCACTTCGTGGCGACATTTTCCGGTTAATTATTTTCAAACTAAATGAAATCCGCGATGACTAACTTTTGACATCTTCGAACTTGTATTGTTATATAATGCCGATGCCGGGTATCTTAAGAGACGCGACATCATTCTTAGTATGTATCCAACTATATCAATTAGTCACCACCACGAGACTATAGTTAGTATGAGAGTTGTGATTGTAAGTGGAAGCCAGAATGATTCACTTTACATCGCTAAAAAAAAACCCCAATTAGACTTACCTCGATTTTCTCAAGACTAATGTAAATCCAAAGTACGAGCTCTCCACTTTCGGGATAAAGGTTTTCAAGTTCGGCTCCCGAAAGGCAATATTCGGATTTGGTGAGAAGTTAAATCCATTTGTTGAGTAGACGACAAACGCCAGGATAATTACTTGCACACAATGTTGCACCATTTTTTTTATTTGGTTTTAAAAAACTTGTATAAATATTTCAAACTTATTTATTTTTTGTAAATTCCTAAAAATTAAATCACAAACTGCCAGGTACAGGGATGGAATTCAAATTTTCGTACAGTGGGACAGACGCACAGTAGATAAAGCACAAACTTTTCTTTATTTTTTTTCAGACCACTTAATCACTTAAAATTAAATTAAATTAATAACAATAAATAAAATAAAACACGACCCGTACGCACATTGCTAGTACACACACTAAGTTGGTGTGTTCACGTTGAAACTCTCTCAAAGACTGGATGTACAGTGTGGGCAAAATAGTATCTTTCAGATGCCAATATCGTATACGGTATACCAGCAGAATACACTTACACTATACACAGTGAACCAGTCAGTGTGAGGTTCGTTATTCGTTTCGTAGCTTAGCATCGACGGACGAGACGATGGCTCTGTGAGCGAGTGATTAACTCGGAATTCGGTGAAATAAAGTCGACTTACTTGTAAACGCTACGCTTTTGTCATGCAGCCCGACCTCTTGGCTCAGAGAGCTCTGGTTTGTGGTAAATACACGATTTGTGTGAATCATCGGTAAACTGACGTTGGCACATCGCAGCATACGATTGGCGTATGGTATACAATTTACATGGTACACGGAGAAAAATTTCAGTTAATCAGTCATTAATTTCATAAGAATCACCTTTCAACTGACTATGATTGGGCGTATTGGCTCAGTCATAAACTACTGAGCGAAGGGTGTCAGGTTTAACACCACCCCGAAAAACAGAAATGACATCTGAAGTTGTTTTTCACTTCGAACGTCTGAAAAACATCCGCGAGTATAACTGTCTTGAGAAGCTTCTTAATTCAGCCTTTCGGGTTTGTCAAACATAGGTAGGTTTCTTCCATATTCCACTCGTCCTCGAAAATAAATACTCGCCGTCACCATCCGTTTGATTGTCAGAAATTGGGAATAGGGTCCTACGGACTGACTATAGATGGACCAAACATTTATATCCAAGCTGACAGTGACCCGTAAGGGATTCTCCTGATTTATTGTGAGATGACTTTATAGCTTTATGAGAGAAAGATTCCTCGAGTAATTTTCGGACCAGTTTGTATCGATAGAATGTGAAGAAGGAGATTCAACGAGAAACTTTAAGGCCGATATAGCGACGTTAACTGGTCAAACAGCTCAAGAGACGGCTCGGTTACGCAAAGCATATATGGATAACAGCGCACCAGCCGACGAGTCGTTGAGTCCACCCCTGAGGGACTACGAAGCAGGCGAATAAACCACCTCAGATGGCGCACATAATTGGAGAGCGACCTCAACCAACTTGGTGTGCGTAACTGGAGGCAGCTAGCTAGGAATCGAGTTGGTTTGGGGGGCTTGTTGGTTGAGGCCGTAGCTTTATAGCTGTTATAGCTTGTCCTCCTCTTCAAAAATCTTTTTTGCTGCTGAAATAAGGATACAGCAGAAAGTTTCTGGGATAGTGAAAATGTGGGCAGATGCTTTTCTTTCCAGTTCATCGGAAGCTACTTTATGACCGGTCACCTAACACAGTTTTACAATGCAAAAGTGATTAGAAGTCAATTATGATGACGCTCTAAGTGATGCTTTACTATCCGGGACGTGTCCAATAACCTTCTCCAACTAGTGCGTTCTTTAGCTAAATGCCTTTTCAGTTACACACTCTAAGTTGATTGAGGTAAACTAAGCTTCCCTTTAGCATGTGCGTGCAACTTAGGTGCAATTTGGCTAAAGCGATGGTGCTCATTATTCCTCCTACATCTTTAGCCATTTTTGATGACTGATGTTTTTTTATTAATCGATATCGCTGTACAGTGACTAAAGGTCGCCATTTCCTTTTCCGAATTATGTCGTAAACGGGACAGAAAATCGCTGAAAATATTTTGCATTCAATGACTATAGAATAGCATCAGTAGGTATACTGATGTCTTAATACGGGTTTTATTCAGAGTCACCGTAGCGTTTTTTGTTAAGGCCTTATTAGTCAATTGCCTTCTTCGTCCAAAGAAACAGTGATTGACAAGTAGTGTTGGTTCATTTCTGTCTTGTTGATGTTGTTATCATAGGGATTATTGCGTAGCCGATGTAGACAAAGTTCCTAAATATGTACTCCAAAGATATAGCTGCCTGATATGACCTTCAGTTAAAGAGTGCTGTGTATCTTCTTGTTATAGTATATATAATTGGAGTTGCCCTCATTTGGTATTGCAATTTATCCGCTTCTGTCCCAACCCAATGCTTGCAGCTTTACGTTGGCCGAGCATTTCTTTTGAATCCCTTTTATCGCCTTGGGAATGTCAAAATAAATCTATTTTCGTATAAAAGCGTATAATCTAAGACAAGGCGCGCACCGAAGTCGTGTGACAGTGGCGTGGCAGTGACTTGGTACCGTATCCAAGTGGCAGGTGGCATCGCTAAAGCCAATGTTAACAAAAATGTATATGCGCGCATCAAAGCCGAGTAGAGGTGACGTGGCATTTTTCAGGTGACCTGATGACAGTCTGGTGGCAACTTTTTTCAAAAACATCCTATGAAAATATTAAACAAATAATGTTGTTGCCTTAATTAACAAACTTTTCGGATTGCTAAAAGACTTTGATGCATCGAAATATCCAGTGAATATTAGAGCATATATTTATCGACTAGATTTTGTCGTGACCCTTAGGCCTGAAACACACATGCGATTTCAATCGCGCGATTGTTTAGTCGCAAAAAATGAAACACACGCATTTCAATATGAATACGCACACATAAAATCCGAAATTATGTGCGCGCATTCACATTAAAATGCGTGTGTTTCATTTTTTGCGACTAAACAGTCGCGCGATTGAAATCGCATGTGTGTTTCAGGCCTTAATGTCTCCAAAAACGTCACTTGAAAAACTTGTCACATGATCAATCTGGGCCAACCAAAAGAGTGACAAATTCCCTTGGTCTGATGTCAGAGTTCCTCAGCCAAGTTAAACTTCATTAGGCAAACAAAATTCAAAGCTAACATATTGCTATCTTTCTTCTCTGATTAATCTAAATTAACAGAATTTCCGCAGAAACTTATTAAATTATATAGTGATCAATTAGCACCACTCTCGGCTTGCCAAAGAGTTCCACAAGGTTTGGCAAAATGACAATTTTACTTAAATGAGGATTTAAAAATAAATTTCAACCAACGATTTTTCTTAGTGCATCCAGTGTACCCACAGTTTATTACTGACTGAATACCTCGCCCCAGGGGGAGGCCATCAGGCATCAACATTGGGGAAGTCAATTCGACTCGTCTTTACTTTTACACCACATTCCAAAGTGATGATTGTAAAGCTTCGAACAAAGGCCAGGTAAGCCTAAGCACTGCGTTCAAGTGATGGTTCGTGGTCACAATAATACTTCCGATATGTCATTCTCTTTGACATGTTCTTCTACATCAAAGTGATCAATTATTATACCTTGAAAATTGAAATATTTTCCTACAAATTCAAAATCGCTGCTAATGCCATGTAATGCATTTTAAATTAACTCCAGAGACAGAGAGCAAGCCGTCAAGCGCAGTGCAATTACTGCACCACTGATAAGGGCTACTTTTAAGTCAGTAATGCCTGCCTTTGTGTACATGTTTATCTGTTGAGTGCTGCTGCTGAGCATGGCAAACGTTGATAGCAGGTCATGCCCTTAAGCACTTGAACTTTTTATTTTCATTTTAGAAAATAAGACATCACTGTACATGTAAATGGCTGTGGTGGAAATGGAAACACGGAGCGTCGCCATTGGAAATTAGTGGTTTTCCCGGCTGGAGCACGCACAGTCGCATAAGTGGATGATTTCGTTCAATTATGAATCGGAATAGAACTAATTTATGGGTACCTAACCGGCTTTGTGTAGACGGTGTTTTGTATTATTGTATCTTTTTTATTTTATTTTTTTCTTGTGGGGAATAATGTGGCTGTGGCTTTGCGTGTAGGTTTTATTTTGTTGTTGAGTTCAAAGTATTGTGCCACCGGAGTTTCCCCGTTGTTGTGGTGATTTCTATAAAATTTAAATAAAAACGTACGAACGTATTTAGAGATAAATTTTACGATACGGAATTAGTCTGATAAGATTTGAGAATAGGCATTTAGACATAGACACTACCAGTTGACTTTCGGATGCTTTTATACCTATAACTATCTATTTTGTTATATTTCAGATAAAATTTGTTATCACATGCCTAATAATAGAAGTTTTCAAACTCTTCAAATAGGGCAAATAAAATTCACCTTAAAGAGTCAACAATATATTTTCAGTTGAGGTTTTCCCAAATTCTAAAAGTGCATTCATATATACCTAACAATGCATTTTATGTAACTAACCCTTAAAGTCATGTGATCGAGCTTTACTACCGCTTAAAATGTTGACATTTGAAGAAGACGTCAATGTGCCACTTTAGTACCTACATAGCTATCTGGATTACATTTGCTACTTTATTCAAAAGTTTTCAATTCTGCATAAAGAATTCAAAAAAATCCTATAGCAGGGACATTTTTTGAGAATTTTACAAAATTTTAAATTAAGTAAAATACTAGTCATCATAATGATGATTGTAGTTCCTATATTTTAAACATGATTTTGGAGTTGTTTTTCGAGCAGCTAAGACCGTGTACCTATCGTATATGTCTTGTCTATATTTAATACTCATGATGAAATAGGTTAAAATGAGAAAGCCCAAGTAGTGGAATTCGATACTCACAATCTAAAGGGTGTCCCATAAAACACGCAAAATGTAACTTTGATAGAAAATACCGATTTTTTAATTAGAAAGTTTTCCTCTTTCAGGGCGTTGGTGGTCGTGGTTTTTATTACATAGCCATAGAACTTGGACTTCAAAAAACCCCAAAGAAAAAAGTTGAAAGGCGTTAAATCGCAAGACCTTGATGGTCAATCTGATGGCAAAAATGGCCGATTACACGATTAGAAAATGACTCGTGCAGTAATTGAATTGTGTTTCTCTGATTGTATGGGACGTGGCACCGTCTTGTTGAAACCACATGTTGGTCACATCCACATATTTTAATTTAAGCACTAATAACGGGGTTATCATGTCAAGATAACAAACGCCATTAATTGTTACTGTCTGAAGAAAAATGGCCTTCAGCCCCAAAATCCGCACCAAACAGTCACGCGTTTTGGATACATTTGTTTCTCAACAATACTCGTGGCTTTTCTGAACTCTAAACGCGACAATTTTGACGATTAACAAAGCCATCAAGATGGATATGAGCTTCATCACTGAAGATGATTTTGTTTGAAAATTGCGGACTGTATAGTTGAAAAACCTTCATTATTTTTAAAATATTGCTCAATAATGAAAATGCGTTGTTCTTTCGTATAGCGCTCCATTTTTACTAACCCCGAACTGTCAGCCAGCTGTCACATTATTAACTTGCAATGGCATCACTGTATACCACTATTAAATGGCGAAAAATTAAAATTTTCCGTGAGTTATGAGCTAATAAAGGTTCTTAGCACAGAAGCGGCAAAAATGGGTTTAGTTGTGAATGAGTTCAAACCAAAATACATGCTGTCAACAAGACGTGCCCCAAAATCTACAATTCGGACTGAAACAGAACGTCGCAGTAGACAGCTATACCTTTGAGGTGGTTAGGGACTTTTTCTACTTTGCCTCCGCTACAAACTCTGATAATGACACTGCAGCAGAAATCAAACGAAGAGTTACACTTACCAATCGCTGTTTTTTTTGGCATAAAAAGGCAACTGACTGTGACTAGCAAGGCCTTGTCCAGAAACACTAAGGAGATTATATATATAAGTCCCTCCCCATACCAGTCCTGCTCTGTGGCACAAAAGAATGGACGTAAGGAAAGACGCGCAAAGTTCTTCTTGGTTGTATGGAACGCAAAATTCTTTGAGTGATTTTTGGATCCGTTTGCGTTGGCAGTCTTTGAAGGAGGAGATTTAAATGATAAATCCCTCTACCTCTACGAGCTGTACAGCAGCATGGACTTGGTCCGAAAAGTACATATCAATCGACTAAGACGACTAGGGTAACCATCAGAGCGAACGGACGCACCGGCCCGAAGAGTCTTCGATTGCAACCCTAAGGGACAACACAGTAGAGGCTTAGTGGAGAGGCGAATTGGTTAAGGACCAGTTGCCCAGGTCCACCCCTGACTGGAACGGCAACCAAAGTAAAAAAGTCTTAGTAGGAAAGGAACCTTCAAAAGATTCGACAATCCGTTTCTTTCGTTCTTTGTTTTTCCTTCAGAGAATTCGATGTTCCTCTCATTCTTTTTTGTGCGTAGACCAGTCAGCGTTACCGGTGATAAATTTACAAAAGTCGCAAGAAAAAGGGCCACGGAGAAAAAAGGGCCATTTAAAATAATAACTTCAAAACAAAACAAAACAAATTCTGAAATTGGAGGAATTGGTGCATACACTGGGAAAAGTCCAAAAGTTGAGATTTTCCCTTCATTCTATTTTTTTTTACATTAACCTCTTAAACTAAGAACTTGGCGGACATTTAGATCTCAATACTTTTCGTGGCTGACTAGTTACACACTTTTTTTTTATATAACAGAGCTTGGCTGTTTTTTTTACATTTATGTTTTTGGTGTGATGTGTATCAATTGAGCCACTTCAGAGCAATGAATTTTCTTAAAAGTTTGAAAATTTAATATTTTTGTTGTTCCAAATTGTGAAAAAGGGCAAAAATCATTAAATTTTAGAAAAGTGGTATCATTGTGCCAAGCTAGTAAAAAAAGTGCCAAATTGCAACTTTAGTCGCACAACGGTCACGCTGAGACCAGTCAGTCAGATACGCTAAAGCATTGCTTGATAGGCTTTATTTTTGGGTGGATGCGCCAGCGCTTTATGCCAGTTGCCAGATGCCACTGATCCTCTGCACATAACGCTTGTTGTGTGCTTTCTGAGAGGTTAGGGAAGACTGATTCGGCTAAAGTTTTGGCAATCTCTTGAGATAGTACAGCTTATCCTAAGTTAAATCTTTTAACAGCACCCATTGGACATTCAGCAGCATGATGGACATCCGCAACTTTGGTTGCTATCAATTTTTTTTTTTTTTTCGGGTTAGGAAACACCTCACTGGAGCACTCAGATGCAACTGATCCATTGTACTACTAGAAAGCAAATCCAGTATTATCCATTGTACTGGAATTTCTTTCGACTTTCGGAGAAAGCCAAGAATGCACTTCAGCTATGAGGAGCTTACAATTTCAACACTCACCCATCAGCGCCAAAAATCTGCCACCTGATCCGAGCAAAGGCAGGACAATAACAAAGGAAATAATCTGAAGTAACGTCGCCATCTTCACAAGCGTCGCAGACAGGGGTATCACTTAAGCCTACCACACTAAGATGCTGAACAAAAGCAGCAAAGTGTCCCGTAAAAGAACGCCAATAAGCTTTCTGCAGTCATTTCTGCTAAGAGACAGCAGGAATGCTGCAGACTTCTTACTGACTTTTGGGAGCATACATCCTGTAGATCCTTGCCATAAACAGTTGTGTTTGTTTGAGACCCAATCTTCAATGGAAGCCCTAACCGAGGACGCAGGAAGGCCCAGCACAGGTTCTGATCCTGAGAAATTATCCTCTGAGCCTTGCTTAGCAATCTCATCGGATATCTTATTTCCAGCAATCCCAGAGTGACTTGGGACCCAGACAAGAATCAAAGAGTTCAGCCTTGCCACCGAGTTCAAATTCCCGAACTATTTTCGAATGGGTAGCAGGCCAGGCATGGGGTTGTTTTCCTCTAACCACAAATTCAAATCCAAACAAATGCTACCATTGGCAGTTTTTGGCACTCGCCTTTGTAAATATCAGAGTTTTTCAACTATCAAGGAAGTGAGATAGGATGGGACCAATCATGGCTGTATAATGTATAATGTCAGCTTTCTATTTATCCAGGGTTTCTAATATTTCTTCGGCTGTATGCGCCCTGTCGTTCGCAAGCAATTCAACTCTATTGTGTTTTTGGATATTTTATTAAAGTATAATGAGGAATTCCACTCAAAACTAAACAGTTCCCAACATCCGTCTTATTTTCTTTGATTTTCCAGACAAATGTAGTGTATTTCTGTTCTGTCGATCCTTTATCCCAACGAAACCTAGAGTACGAATATATGTCTCCTAGCTTCAGTTAAAATTTTATTAAAACATTCACTACACTCGACACTATTTGATAAGACTTGGGCTTGGGACATCAGAGTATCGAAATTGAAAATCGTCAACTTCCTCAAGTTACCGAGGGTACAATTCATGTTCATGTGTTATCTCCCTTGCTGCTGCCTCTGTTATCTAGCCAAGCTCTTACTATTACCACATGATAATGTTGTTTTAATTATTCCCGACATTAATTGCAGATTTCGATAAGAGCAACAGTCCACGCAATGATGGTGTTCTCTGTCGCAACTTTTTATATAGTCGATCATAAAAAAGTTTATCTCTCTGTGGGCCTACACACTACACAGTCTGCTGGCTAGTGGCTGGGTCTAAGAAATTCAAAACAGTCAAGACAAATTTCGCATGGGCTGCAAACAATTGCTTAAATTTCCACCCGCGAGAGAGGCTTGACCCCAATTCGATAAGATTATTCGGATGTGGGACAAACTTCAATTGATTTCCCCTTATGAATTACAAATGATTGAGTGATACGTCATAGACGTGCAACATCCAAAAATCGATGCGATACTTAATCTTTCTTTGTTTGCCTAATACTCACTTTAGCCGTTTTTTTGGCTATAACCAGTTTCGAGATGAATCACTATTGGGACGGCAACCGCGCATATAAAAGTAAAAGTGTCTCTAAAAGCGAAAAGTTTTGTGTTAACAATTTCTCTTTTGTACGGTCATTTGGTTTAACGTTTTTGGCACTATATCCGAATTGGATTTGTATTATAATTTTTGTCTCAGAACAAACTTCTCGTACGTCCGTCGATCAATTGAATGCAGGTGTCTTCCCGTTGTCAAATTTGGATATAAATTCCAAATCATTGATGCCATTCACGTTCCATTCCATTAATAAGATATTATTCAATTTGATTAAACCATAAATGTAATCAACGAACTGCTGCCTGGCATGCATGATCAATGGGATCAAATGGTTACACATTCAGTAGCAATCAGGCTCAATTTATTAATAACGGTCAAACATCAGCAAGTGCTGCGCAGCCCATTTATGAGGGCTTCCCCGGGAGTGGGGATTGTGCTTTCTTGAAGCGGATGAATCCTATCATCATAATAATATTTTAATCGCGAAAGTATGGGTATGGATGTTTGTCGCGCAATCACGTCTTAACGGGTGAACGAATTGGGATCCAACTTGGTGGATAGATAAATAGTCTGAATTAGGATAGGCATATTTAAAATAAAATGTTTGTGTTTTGGTTTTTGCCCTCTAAAAGTTTGTTCATGTATATGTCGATGAATGGTAGTCCTTTTATCACTTTTATAGCCTGACAGGTTGACAGGTTCGAATGGCAGGTTGACTCCTTAAATCGTGATAGAGATGTAAACATTATTAGACAGGTGTTTCAGATTTTTCTCCCATCTACCCCTTTTTGAGGTTAATATACTTTGAAACTTTTGTAAAAGTCATCTCTACAATGCTAATCATGAAATACGTAGGTATCTCGGCATTTAACAAAATTTAGAGTCAAATATATAAATGACCGTTTTTATGAGACCTCTTCAGAAATAAAAACAAAAACATTATATAGTCAAGTTGATTTGAAATGTTGTCTTTGTAGAAAACTAAATAACCTCACGGGAAGGAGGAAACAACTCATTTACAACTCGTATCTCTAGAGATATCCAGGCGGATGGCAAGAACATAAAAAAAACTTTGCGAGCCACGGGTGACTATACTGCTAGTGGTAAAATAAAAATGAAAATAATGAAACATTTATTTTTCTTTAAATAGTGGCCTGTCCTATATATCTGTATCCATTGAATTGAAGAAGCAGTGAGATAGGTCAGCAATCAGTATCAGTATTGACAACAGGCTTCCTCGTTCATGCGCTGAGTATGATAAAGTTGCTGACCATGCAGTCAACTTGAATGCACCAAGGTCATTACTTCATTCATTCGATGAGTGTGATGTTTTATTTTTTTAATGGTTGGCTTGGCGTGCATCGGAATTTAGCGGTTTTTTTTTTATTGTAATTACATAGTTGTTGTTTTAATGACAATGTTGGTTGTTCTGGTTGGTTTTTCGTTTGTAACGCAGGGGATTGGTTATATTGTGGCTATTTCAACTTTTCAACTGGACTGTGCTTTGATTCCCTTCGCGTTAAGTTGAGTGACTCTCTTGTTTAAATGTATTTTAAGAATGATGCGGTACGCATAAGAACGATACAGATAATTTTTTTTTGTAGTCATATATCACTGTCTTAAAGTGGATATACATAGCTGTAAGATATGTAATTTTATACATGGAGCTGTATATCTACCATGATAGAGCGGTGGCGGAGGTTTAAGCCAGGTTTAAGCTCCATGGAAGAGCAGCAATTAGCAATATACAGTCGTATCTGGATATAGTGAACTGATTTTTGCCAACAAACTCGTTTCAGTTGCTTAAAATGTTCATTTGTGTATGTAAATGCAAGAGTTCATTAGAATACATTTTATTGGAAAAAAAAAAATTGCGAATATAATGTTTCCTTCTTGCGGTCAGAAATTCATTTTTGGATTTTTTGCTAATAGTTGCTAATAGTTTTTTCATTTGCTAATAGTTGGTGCCTAATTAGCAATGGGAAGTCTATGCCTTTTTGGATTTTTTCAACAATTTCAGAATTTTTCTTTAAACAAAAGGAATTTCTTTGAAGATATAGGTCCGTATAGGCACCCTATGCCTACATTTTCACAATTATTTGTTTGTGTGAGTATTTTTATTTTTTGGGACGAATGGAAGAGACCTACCTACAATTTTATGCCGAATCCGAACGGCTGAATTGAGAAGCTTTTCCATGACATTTTTACTTTCGGATGTTTGTCAGACGTTCGCAAGAGGTGGCGCAGTGGAATAAACCTTAAAATTGGGTTTTCGCGAAAACAGTCGAAAACTTCCTCGAAAACAAAAGTGTTCCCATACATATTGCAGTACCTATTCAAAACTAGTTGTTTGAGATCGTTTTCCATGAAAACGCCACGAAAACGAGTACAATCGTTGGGTTGTTGAAGCAGACACACCTTTTGCAACATTCAGCGAGCTCAGCAAAACTGCTGACAGGATGTGAGAGACTGAGTAAGAGTTTTTTTGTTATCTTTGCATTGCACCATAAAGGGCAAACTAGGTACTTGCCACAACTAAATGGTATTTTCAGATGTTTTGATTTTGAATGGTGCTTATGTTAATTATTTTACGAAGTGGCTATTCGCACGTTCATTTTGACAGATTTTGTACTGAACTGACGTTTACCGATTTTCGGGACACGACTACGTAATCAACGTAACGTAATTCTATTTTCATTAAAAACTCTTTATAAATTGAAAAGTTGGATCCAAAACGTACGTCATACATAATGTCCGAAAATGATTATACTGGAGTTTAGAAACCTTGCCGCTAGCGTAGCGAGCCACATACCCCAACTTGACGCAATATAAACTTTGACATTTCGTTACGTAGTCGTGTGCCGAACAACGTGCGAATAGCAACAGCCATTATTTTATGCATTTAACCATAAGTTAACGATTATCAAGTAGCTTAAAAAATTTTGTTTTTATATTATGTCAATACGAGCGAAGTTTAGTAACTAAAATATAAGTCTAGTCGCCACAAACATTTCATAGCTAGTTTCACAGCTAATTGAAACGTCAAACGAAAACGAGTTGGTGTTCCGGTGTGAATGCATCTACGAGTTTTCTAAACTTTTTTGACGAAAACTCGGTTTTCGGCTTGGTGTGAATAGGGTATAAGATATAATTTGTGTGTTTTCCGGGGATCGAACCTGTGACCCCTCGCACAGTAGTCCAGCATACTAGCCACTACTAAGTCACTGTGCCCACTCAGAAATCTTTGAATACCCACATTTAGAAGTACACTTTCGCCCATAAATGGCCAAATAAGAAAACAAACGCTAACGTCAAGTAACGTTGTCGAAAATTTGTAGCAAAAGTGCAATTTACGACGGATTATTTGAAAAATCCTGGGCCCGCAGGCAGCTTGTGGGCAAAGTCCGTTATGTGGGAGGAGTCGACGGCAAAGTTCTATGTGGTTTGTGGCCGTGTTTCAATTGGGCTAAATAATTATCCTCGTATAATTTTTCTGAGTTTTGAAAAAAGACGCAAGCAAAAGAAAACGTTAAAAAATTAGCCTACAGGATAATTTAGTATCTTGCTCTCGGAGCTGGATAACAATTTGACAGCTGAAAAATTCGTTTTCCACCACCAGTGTCAAAAAATTATTCGACTATTTAGCCTAATTGACACACGGCCTAAAAGTGACACTTAAACTAGGTATCCAAATCTTCAGTTGTAATATACGGCGAGAGATGTCATATTTGAACCGCCTTGTAAGATGGATTGGCGAAATGCGTAGCCAACAAAGCATGAACCGCAACATTTGGAGAAGGTAGCTGCTTGACATTGAGTAGGCAGGCACCTCATGTATTTTGGTGTTCCGCAAACGATCTGTAGCAGTCATATCCCATCGATACAACAAAGTTTTCGGTAAAAATAAAAATTAACACTCTTATGATTTTTTTTTTTATTTACGCAAATTAGTGGATGAAATGTTAAAGATCTGTCTTATAATAAAAAAAGCTAATTGGGGTCGAATTGGAATCATTCTCAAAATAACCATAAACCAAGAATTTCCGTTGTCGCGCATTTCCTCTCCAAATTATTGGGAATGTGAATCATAACCTGGAGCTGGAGTGAAGAAGAAAGAATAGGTAGGTACTTATAAAGTGGCATGTAACGTGATCCTTAGTATATAAGCTTAGTAAATAAGCTATATTTGGAAATTGCAATTCTTTCGAGAACATTTAATAAAGCTATTTGATATAAAACCACAGAGCAGTGGCGTAATGGTTAGTGTGGTGGGACAACACATATTGAATCTTTTCCACTACGTTACATACCTCTCGCAAACGTTTGTAATGCCGCAGGTTTCCACTTGCCGAAATTGTCAATTGACGCATTTTTATGCCAATTAGAAAAATGGCAAGCGGAAATAGCGAAAAATTGATTGTCAATGAAATGAAAAATAGTGTTTGCCAATAACTGACATGCGGTTGAATGACTGACATGCGGTTGAATGACAAGTGAAAATAGCTGAATTGACAAACAAAATGTCACTTTGTCTATAACTGACATTGGCATCAAGTTCATAGGTAAGTTTGTCAATCAAAAGACACTTCTTGATATGTAGATACAAGAAAGGCCAATTTCGAAATTCGCCGAAATCAAAAAACAAAAACACAATTGTATACCTAGGTATTCTAAATTATTACCGCCAGACAAAATAATAAGTCGAAATATCCTATATCTTTCAAAATTAGAAGGGGTAGCGACCAGCGTTGCCACTGTTGGACTCTTTTTTCGCAGTAGATTCTCTAGAAAAATGCAGTAGATTGATTTTTTTTGCAGTAGATTTTTTTTTTCAAACCAAACCAAGGTAAATTACGAAACATAACATAAACAGTACAAAATTAATAAAGACAAATAATTAAACAAACCAGAAAAATGCATTAATATTAATCAACATGGAATATTGTCCATCTTCATTGGCTATTAAGTTGTTCTATGTCATCATCATAAAAAGGAAACAACTTTAAAATAGGCAATATCGAGGGTATAGGTACTACCTTCCACTAGGTACTAACTTTGTATCTACGTACCTCAGAGGTTTCAGCCTTTCATCATTAAAATTAAAACGATTTTTTATCTGTTGACAAGCCTCAATTTAAAATTGCAGCACGAAAAACCCCATCAAGTTAGAAAACGAAGTCTAAATTTGACCTGTTGTTGTTCAAAGACAAAGACATATTTTGCTGAAACAGTTTCCTTCGACAATTTAAGCCAGGAAAACTCAGTTTCCCACATTGGCTTGTGTTTCTGTTTGTATTTTATCTACTTTTTTAGATTTGGCTTCCTCATTTAAGCTTTTACAAAAATACAATTGATTTATTTTGGTGGCAGTAGATTTCAATTTTGAAAAAAATGCAGTAGATCTACTGCAATTGCAGCAAAGTGGCAACGCTGGTAGCGACATAAGTCCGCGCGACATATCTCCGCCGAATTAAGAACGACAAATCTCCGCACGAGGTTATGTCGCTTTAAAACGACATAACTTCGCCAGAAAAAAGCGAGGAAAAAAGCGTATCGGGCGGAGAAATGTCGGCGGAGATATATAGTGACAAAACCAATAAATAAATAAGTAAAAAGTTTTCACAATATATCCGTATAGGCACACTAATCCTATCTTCACACGCTAAAACCCATTGACATCTCGCTGTGTTCTACCAATTATGCCATAATCATGGGGGTATTCGAATACAGAACAGACTTTTAAATGATTGTACCTGCCTTTTGTATGACACAGTATAATGCGGTTATAATGATTCAATAATAATTTATCCACCCGTGAATATGAACTGTGCAATTATGTAATGTTTTTGCTTTTTCTAACGACTAATTTTATTTAATTATAATTCCTCCAATTTTTGTTTTGTTTTTTCTTTTTTGTTTAATTTCCGCAACAACGACTTCAAAAGTAGAGTAATTGGATACCTTTCTGTTAACAAAACAAACAAAAGAGTATTTTCAGTTTACTTTTACAGCATCTAATCCAATCTGTCACCGTTTTGTAGACGTCAAAAATTATTGTTCGTGGAGAAAAAAATGATTCTGCAATTAAAGCAATTTTCACTCACAATACATACTTTTAATTAAATTTTATTATGAGTAGTGTTAGCTTCGAAAGCTGTATGGTTTTTTGACAGTTTGAATTGAACTAAAATATTTTCAGAAAATTAACTTATGATTTAGTAATAGTTCAACGCAGTTGATGTATTGCTTTATAAGCAAAACGTTTATGTTGATTTGGCAGCGGCAGACAAGTGAACATTTTCATTGTTAAAACAATTTTAATCAATGTTATATTTATCATTCACGTACGAATACTTTTTGTTGTTACAGTCGTTTTTAAATACACAAACCTTTATGCAGTTAGTACTCAAACCATTTAGATGAATGGTTTAAGACCAGACATGTCTCACGTATATCGTATTCTAACGATATTAAGTTTGAATTTTCTGTTTGTGTCTTTACTAAAATAATTTTCGTGGTGAATTTATTTATTAGTTTACCAGTGGTTTATGTGCAAGTTTATGTGTTTGTTTATGGTGACTTACAAGCATTGCGGTGAAAATGATTCAAATTCTTTAATAAATGATATTCGTCCCGTCTGCAGGTCGATGCTTACCTATTTGGAATATTAAGCGCGTTTTATTTTCGCTAGTGATCCATATGGATCATACATTTACCCGCAATACATACAACAAATCTACGAGATCCTGTGGGTTTATTTATTTTTCTCATATTAAAAAAGACAACAAAACACGTCGTTCTACACGAAGGAGCCAAGTAAAGTAAGACATTTACATTGAGACGGTCGGATAAGGTTCTATTGACACAATGGACCCAACGGATGGTCTATGTGAAGCTGTGGCAACCGCCTACCTACCGTAAGGTTCTATTGCAAAGACTGTCTATTGTGTCGCAACCGCAAGGTACAGACTGATATATCAATAGATCTTATTAATAAATTTATTAAAAAAATTATACCCAGGTACATTTTGGATGTTGAATGTACAGCTCTCCCAATGGAATATCTTAAATAATGCTCGCAACAAGCAAGCTCCACCAGCCTTCTTTATTTTATCCTCAGCCTTCTTTGAGAAGAATTTGGCCTTAACAATGATTGGCTGCTTAGGCAGATGTCCGCGTCCTAGCAATTTGTAGTAGCCGAATTGTACTAAATCGATGACTGGAGCCTTGTCGCTCTTCTCTTTGACGAGTTCAGCGTACTTCTCGGCACCGACAAGAGACCACAGTTTGTCCAAATTGATTGATGGGCAGAATTTATGCTGTCTCCTTAAGTGGAAGTTCCTCATACCGACCTTACCAAAGTAACCAGGATGGTATTTGTCGAAGTTGATGCGGTGGTGGTGCATACCACCAGCGTTACCGCGACCACCAGGATGCTTGCGATGCTTGCCAACACGACCATGTCCGTGGCTGACATGACCACGAAGCTTCCTCGTCTTCTTCCTCTTCTGGTTCGACATATTGCAATTTTTTGAAAAACACCAGTGGGTGTAGGATAATAAATCAGCGTGTCTAGGCTTGGAAAAGCAGAAACACTGCCAATATTTTCCGTCTTAATTAAGAAAATTGTACTAAACCAAGACTCAACTTAAAACTAAATTTACGCAGAAAAACAGTTTTATAGCAAAAACTGAAAAGCAAGTCATTTTGGTAATCCCAGATTGAATGGAAAAGTACTAGATTTTGATAAGTGAATTATGTTTGGCATCGCTTGGCAAATGGTCAAAATACGTATAATTATAAAAATAATTTTTGATAAAGCGAAAAAGACTCAAGAGGTCGACAAACTTTTTAAGCAACAGCAAATTGCATATCAATCTCTCGGTTGTATTTAATAATTTAATAATAATTTGGTGGCTTAGTTCTGAGCGATCTTTTGGCGCAAGAGGTAGACTGGTAGTCGCTTGACATCGAATAGAAGTGCAGTTTCACTTTCTCTGACAGGGTAAAATAATAAGATGATTGTCTTCTCAAAGAGGAATATAGTAGCTAGGTTTTTTTTTTTTTTTTTTTTTAATTCTGACTTGCCGGAGCATTAGGATGCACGTCGACCTAAAAGATCTATTGTGCTTGACGTCAGATATATGTTTAGGTTAGTAGCGCTTCTACTTTCCTAATGTAGCTGATCACACATTCAGCAGAGGATTTCCTTAGTTCTTCGGTACTTATTACTTCCCTGAAAAATGATTTCCTTCTTATACCGTAAAGGGCCGGGCATTCACATATTATGTGTTCGGCTGTTTCGTCTTCTTCTAGACATAGTCTGCACTCCGGTGAGTCGACTAAATGCATTTTATTTAGGTGATATCGCAGACCGTGGTGACCCGTTAGGTAGCCTACTAGGTTTTTGATATCATGCCTGCGAAGATTTAGTATCTTTCTGGCATCTGCTTTGAAGGGCTGAATAGCTCTTTTGGCCTGTCTTAGACCTGGGATGTTCTCCCAAAACGAAGTACATTTGTTTTGCTCCCATCTTTTTATTGCCAGATTTATGGCTGATTTGGGAATCGAACAGAATGGTTCAGGGCCAATGAAAGGGGTTTCCGAGCCGTTTCTGGCTAGTTCAGCGGCTTTTTCGTTTCCTTCAATTCCCTTATGTCCGGGGACCCACCATAGACTGGTTTTGTTCCTGTAACTAAGTGTTTGGAGGGAATCGAAGCAGTGTAGTACTGATTTGGAGTCAATAATGTGTGAGCTAAGGGCTTTTATAGCAGCTAGGTACTATTAGAATTGAACTGTTCAAACAAATCACTTAAAAAACGGAATCTAATGATAAATGAGTGGTATAGATAGAATTAGCTGCGCCCTATAGCCTATACTACATAATTCCAACTTGACACAATGATTAGAGGAGGAGGAGTTCCCTAACTGTGCGTCGCGACGCCCTGGGGCGTCGTGGCGATATTCTAAGGGCGTCGCAAGTTTTTTTTTTACTGCTGTAAGACTCCGAACGAAGGAAAATCATTACGCTTCTCTTTACGAATGCTAAGTCGAAGCGAAATCCAATAGTCAAATATTAAGCGTTTCCCGTATTTTCAGTCAGACTTGCTCGTGGCTGTCACTCGTATTTAACTGGCACTTGAAATTAAATAAGGGTTTTTCAATTGGTATAGGTCGTTGCCAGCTAGATTCGTCGGGAACATTGTCGTGGTCCATGAGAGTGTACAGGAGAACTCGATGCAATCAATTCGACGTGCATAAGAAATCGGCCTTTCGCAGATTCCAACTTGGCGAATTTTGCATCGGGAGTTGGGCTTACGCCAGTACAAGATCCAGCTAATACTAAGGAGCTCAAAGTTAATGAATATAGACAAAGCCGTTTGCTCGCTGACTTGGCTTCGGAGCTTTGAAAGAGAACCTCAATTTTGGCCGAAAAATCATCTTTACCGACGAGGCGCATTTTTGGATGAATGCGGGTATGTCAACAAACAAAATTGCCATAAATATGGGACGACGATATTTCAACATTTACCCGTCCTTATTGAAAAACCCTTTAGTGAATTTTCAGTAAGATCAACTTCCCACATCTCTGCTTTTAGAAGGGCGTCGCAAAAATATTTCAACCTCTCTAGGGAGTCGCAGTATGAAAAAGATTGGGAACCCCTGGATTAGAGCATTACAACACCCAAAAAAATTTGTCGTAGAAATGTTGAAAACCGCTGTTAAATCGACTGCATTCATTGTCATAATCGACCCGACATCCAATGCTTTCAATTTAACAGAGACATGGTTGTACTTTCCAAAACCAAATTATGAAAATGAGAGCATTTGTTGTAGATTTTACAACTAGAAAAACTGTAAATAAAACAGCATTCGTTGTTGAATGTACAGCAAACTTTGTAAAATACACAATACTTATGTCTATAATCTACGGATTTTGGTTGTATTATTCACAACATCTTGCGGTCAAAATGCAATTTCTGTCGTAAAATCTACAACTCGATATCTAGAAATGAATACCCTTTGCTTTCATTTTTACAGGTCTTTGGTCTCATATACACAATTTTTTTTGTAAAATCTATGCACTAAAATAAAAAAACATACGACACCAAATAATTTAAAATTTATTTTATTGAAGTAAATAATATTAATGAATCCATAATTGGCATAATTACATTATGTTTGGTTATACAAAAAAAAAAACTAATTTAAATACACTGAAAACGTTTGTCCCATCAATTAATTTATTTAAGTGAATAGGTGGACTTGTAAAATTATTAATGTTTAAAATAATATAATCATGAACTATTTTTGTTAAATCAACCACATAGCAACTATAATGAAAATTAAAATACAAAATTTTATATTCACGGCATACAAAAAATATTTCTTGAGTCTCATCAATAATAATATTTAATATTTTGAAAAGTTTTAATAACATTGATTATAGTTTTGAATTTTATACTGAGTTCCCTTGTATATAAAAAATTTATTTGAAACGATTTTTTGTATGTTCAAGTTCATATCATTTAACATTGCAAAATAAGGTAGACTTTCATAATTTTCAGTTAGAGCATCTTTAACTATTAAACCATTTTCTGTCTGAAAACCTGAATCATTTAACAATAAGTTTGAAAATGACAAGCAAGCCTTTGTTGAAAAAGACTGGCATAATTATATCTCTACTATTTTTATTAACATGTATATATACCTAAATGTCCAAGTGTATTTTACTGGTCCTGATTTTCTAATAGCTGATGGATAATGAAGTAGAACTCCAGCTGCAACCCAAGTTCACTGTCCGGAAATATTTTGGAGATGTGCTCCGATCTGAGCAGAAGTAAACTACGTTTAGTGAGCCCACGACCTTGTTACAAAAGAATAATGTGGTCAAGTTAAACGAGAAACGGCACTTAGACGATGAACGAACACACGAAACACGAACAAATTTATAGCTTGCTTACCTGCTAAAAACGGCACAACACTTTTCGACAATGTGAAATTGCCCACCACTTCAAAAGCTTCCACGTCTAATAGTAATATTTTTTCGGTAGCCGCGTTAACTATGACGGGATTATTCTGAACTGTTTCCTTATTTAAATTGCAGGCTTCCACATCCTCAGCATTTTCAGACAAAAAAGCAAATCAGAATTCATTTGGAAAAAAACATCACAACTTTGCACTTTAATAATTCGTCTTGTTGGTTCCAGACTTGATGACTAAATGACCAAAGGAATGTACATAAACCATGGAAATATTCTGGCTAGGCGAGTGGGTTACGGCAAAGGCAGCTGCCATATTCACAACTCAATGTAGTATAAACTGCTAATGGTTGCAGATTTGAATGTATATGTTGTGCATTTCACAATTTGCACGTACTTTCTACAGCATTTTGTAAGTACATTTTGCATTGTGGTTGTAGATTTGACCAATTCATACATGTACATTTAACAACAAAAATTGACAACGCGCTGTCAATTTTACAACAAGAAATTGCGATCAATTTAACAATTTTATTGCTGAAATGAAAGCAAACGCTGTAAAAGTTACAATTAATTGTGAATATGAACGCATTTGCTGTTAAATACACAAACATACAACTTATTGTAAATCTGACTGCCACATGTTGTAAAATGTACAGTGGACATTTTTTTGGGTGAAATACGCACAAAACCACGTCAGTTTGTGTTGGGTGGGTACCCAGACACTCTAATATTCAGGGCAACAAAAGGGTCGACGTTCTGGCTAATCCGTAGCCAGCCATCCGTAGAAAATAGAGCAGACCTAAGATGGTCACTGAGAGAAATCGAAACAAATCTGTAGAAATGTTAAAACTCAGCACATCAAAACTATACAAATTGTGATAGGAGTAGGAATCTGGGCACTGCCTTCTTAGGAAGTAGACTAGGAGGTTAGGTTCAACAAATACGGAAACATACAGGTATTGCGAGGATTTACATGTCGCAGATGATATTACTCATCTTCTCTGAAAAAGATACCTTGGAAGCAGGTACTTCTTCGACAGTTTGCAGGCCTCTCAAACAAATTTTGAAACCATTTTTAGGTTTTGTAGGTAAATTAAGTGTTTGGGGCGAATTAGTTTAGGTTTTGCCTGTGATGGTTCGCTAGTCATGGACGATGGACCCAATATGCTACCTAGTCGACTGTGACGAACTCACACCCTAACCTAACCGAGGTTTTTGTTAACAGAGTTATTGTTCTGTCACACAAAACGTCAATGATAAGCTCGAATTTCTTAACAGAAATTGGACAGGGGCTGCTCCACAATTTAAGCGAGAAATGTTGTTATTTGATATTTACATGCACCAAACCAATGGTAGAAAGCCTTGACTATAGTCTGCTTACTATTTTACGGAGAAATAAATCACACCAAAAACATAAATGTAAAAAAAGATCCCACTTCTCTTATATAGAATAACAAAAGTTCGGTGCGTAACTGGTCAGCCACGAAAAGTAATGAGATCTAAATGTACGCCGAGTTCTTAGTTTAAGAAGGTTAAATGTTAAAAATTGGACTTTTCCCAGGGTATGCACCACAGGATCTAGCATTCTGCCAAATTTCACGATTCTAGGATGGCCGAAAAGTGCTTCATAATTTTGATGATCATCATCTAAGTGAGTGAGTGAGTCAGTCAGTCCAGTTACGGTTTTTTCGATTTTTGAAGAAGTCCTGAATGTTGAGAACCACTAATGCTATAGCGATGAAATTTGGTGAAGTGGACCTTTTTAATGAGCTTGGCACATGTTTTAAGTTTGATGTTTCTAGCTCAATTTATACCGAAGTTAGAAGGGGTCGTAAACAGCCTGAGTTTGTTCCTGTAAAAAGGGTATGTGCCTGTACTAGAGAACTTGGCTGAGGCACTAGCATGCCCTTTGATAATTTGGCTTTCAAATAATAGTATTAGCTCTGTACGATCAGCGACTTTCTGACCGTTTGGTGAAGAAATTTACTTTAACGACTTCGTAGGAAAATCCACACAAATCAAGGGACTTGTGGGTTCAAGGCCTTTTTCGGATTCTTATGGTGAAATATCGATTTTGTCACGACCGAAGAGACTGCGTGAGATCGACGGAGCGAATAGAACGGCAGCAGTGAAAGACAAAAACGAGACTAATTTCAAGTGTACAATCAAGAAGAAAGTTAGCTTTTATTTTCTCTATATATAGTGATTTTTTGGTATAAAAACTTAACGAAAACTTATTCCATAAATATGGCTACAATGATGCATTAAAGCGCTAAATTTAAAGTTTTTAGTACAATTCAATAATTCAGTTTTGGCTTTATATAATTCAAAAATATTTAGATGATGATGATGCTTTTTGTAGATACTATTTGGATGAAGTGCTCCAACAAGCTCATTTCATTATAATGTCAATGTTCAATTTGGGATAACTAATCACATTTTACTTGGTCATTTAATAACTTAAATTTATATATAGTATCTGCAAGAAAAGTGCACTCACTCGTATATTGCACTTAAAATTCCTATACCGGCTGGCGGCTATTAAGTAATACGTATCTTTATTAATAAAAAAATATTGTACAATTATTGCCCACCTTCCATAATATACTTATGCATATTATGTACTAATAAAATGTAGGTAATAAATGTTTTATTACAAAAAATAATAATAAAAATGTCTTCTGGCCATTTGCTAAGGAATTTATAGATTCCGGCAGAGATTCGATCCAATAAAACTAATTGATTTTGATGCGGTTATTAAAAGCGGCGTTAACGATTTGGAATTCTTTCGATAAGACGATTAAATTCCCTCATCAAATATCGGAGATTTTTTTTAATGTAGGTATTTGAAAGGAGAGCAAAGCGCATAGTTTTTGGAAAGGTTTTATGTTTGTATGTCAGGTTTGTTAGTTTTTTTAGTACCGAGTTGAGTTAAAATGTGAAACGTACCTGCAACTACTTTAGGGATATGACTTTCATCTTGATGGCTTCGTTAGTCGTCAAAATTGTCGCATTTGGGGTTTAGAATATCAACGAGTAATTGTTGATAAAGAAATTCTCCATAACGCGTGACTCTTTGGTGCGGATTTTGGGCTGGGGGCATTATCGGACCATCCTTCTTCGAAAATGCGGCTGGTCAGGCAGAATTGATCCATTGCACGCCATTGGATTCTTTTCTTTGGGGATTTTTGAAGTCAAAGGTCTATGCAAACATTTCAATAAAAGGGCACGTACTTGCCTTGCCAGCAAAGCCGTGGCAGCCATTTATCCGATGTGTTATTCCATACATAACCCGAATCTGTATACTTCATGAATCAATTAAAAATGTAAGCATTCTAATTACGTACTTACTTACTTAGATGGCGCTAAAATCCGGGGTGGACCTGGGCTCTTTGGCTAACCGCCTCCAGTTGCGCACTCCAAGTTGGTTGAGGTCCCCTTCCACTTGTGCGCGCCACCTAAGGCGAGGTCTTCATCTACTGCGATGTTCCTTCGGGTTGGAAGCGAAGACTCTTCGGGCCGCAGCTTTGGTGTCCATTCGCTCTACATGTCCTAGCCATCTTAGTCGACTGATACGTACGTACTTTACTGACCAGGTCCATGTCGCTGTACAGCTCGTTGTTAAATCTCCTCCTCCAAAGCTCGGTCAACGCAAACGGGACCGAAAATCACTCGAAGAATTTTGCGTTTGAAGCTACCAAGGAGATCTTCATCCATGATTCTGCGCCATAAAACAGGACTGCGATGATGAGGGTCTTATATGGAGTCTCCTTGGTGTTTCTCGACAAGGCCTTACTAATCAATTGCCTTCTTAGGTCAAAGTAACAGCGGTTGGCAAGTGTAATTCTTCGTTGTATTTCTGATGTGATGTCATTTTCAGAGGTAATAGCGGAGCCTAGGTAGCATTCTAATTAAAAAATTTGTATTTTCTATCAAAATTTTGCGTAAACTATGGGACACCCTTTAGTTTCTTGATGGTCCCTTCTTGCAATCTTTTAATATTGATTCAGAACTCAATTGAAAAGTAGGTAACCTACCGCAACTGATGGTTCGAACGTCTTACAGAGCTTTTAATCATCGTCCCAATGGTGAATAATTTGGTTTGAAGTTGATCTATCTGTCAGTTGACACCCAGATTTTGCGGTAGGCCTAGTGCTGAAACATGCGGTGCCTCAATTACTAGGAGCATTGTATATAGACACTATAGTACTATCACTTCGCATTTATGCACTAGCGCCACCAACCACCTCTGAGACCAACTACTCACATCGAACATGGTAGTTGTATTGGATTATTTGAAACGAAATTAAATGATGCCTTCTTCTTTTCCTATTCGTCTCATTGACAACATGCAGATGAAAGAGAAAGAACAATTATTATTTTTGTTGTCTTTTATTCTCCAGTAGTAAGGCTAAGGAGTGGAAGTAAGTGGGTACTTTTCGCAGGTAGTTAGTGGTGGTGGTGTGTAGGTTAGGCGAAGTGTACTTTTAGCATTTATGAGAATAGCAATATGAAAAGAAGGAATATGAAATGAAAGATCGGATCGATTTATACTTGTCGCATATAGTGGTGGTGTGTGGGGACGGGAGAGTACTTTTAGCATGATGATGAGTGTGGTGCTGTTGAGTGATGACGATTGGAATTGATATTTAAGAGGATAACAATGTGGAAAGGAGAAATATGAAATCATAGATCGGATTTTTAACAATACATATTTTGTATTTCTTGGATTTATGGGTAGCATTGGTGCCATGATCGTGGCTTTTGGACTTAGGTCTCAAGGGTAGGTTATGATGATTTGAAAATTATTATGGGGTGGGTGAGCATGTGAGGTGCACTAGTGGGGAAGTTTGGTTGGATCTTAGCAAATAAAATTACGTACCCAGATCGATCTAAATTTTCAATTTTCTCATATTGTATGTAAGTGTGTGAATGATATTGTTTTAAGTACAAATTTTTAGATCAATTAATTATGATAGGTATTAAGATGATAGTAGGTACAGCTCATAAACTGAGTCTCGCAATTCTGTCTGTCTGTTTGTCTGCGTGGTGGTAGGTAGGTAGCTGTATTCTTAACGACAGGACGGATTCTTTTGTACCTTTAGCAGTTTGTTTCAAACTGTGCATAAGTATAGGTATGCGATTTGTAGGCTGACAGTTTGAGTTAATTTGTTTATTTTAAACCCAAAATTAACCTTGTGTATTTAGATACAATTATTTTAGGAGCAGCTATACGCAGGTCGCAGTGCTACGCTGAATGCTATTGCAGCAATCATTCAAATCATCCCTAGGTATATAAATTTAAAATATGGATTATTGTAGTATGTACCTAGGTATAATATGGATTATTGTAGTATGAAGGAAATTGATGAATATGTATTTAGAAACTTGCAGTTCAGATTAGAAGATTCTTGCTATGCAATTAAGTAAGCTATTGTTTGTTTTAAATAACTAAGTCATCAACGCACAGCCCAAAACGGATAATATAAGCCCGTTTTCTAACCATTGATCAACGATCACATGAAAGTGCTCACGATTATCTCCAGACCAGAAATGACAGCATCAGGCGGGTAACCCCAAATAACACAAGCAAGACCATCACGGGACTGCTAGTAATCTGCTTTTTATATTCCTTTTATAACTCGAGTTTGGCTACACCGAATTTGATGATTCTTTTTTGTCTATAAAGGTATATTCTTCTGTAGCAGGTTTGTATGTAAAAAAAATTGGACAAAGGGGCGTGGCACCGTCCATTTAAAAATAGTGGTATATGAACTCACATTTTGATAAAATGATAAAATCTTTGTACGAAGGCTATTCTGTGAAGTATGGTCAAAATTGGACAAAGGGATAGTGGCTCTATTCTTCGACAATCACGGGAGCCAAAGTTTGTAAAATTTGTAACATTGGTATGCATTGTCCTGATAGACAAAAATACTATCTATGCAATACGATTCCTGGAAAACCCAAAAATGTGTACCATGGAGCATTACAATAAAAATATCACTTATTTAAATGAATTTGGAACTGATATTTTTATTTTTCTATTTTGCACTACGAAGTGCATGATAATCAAACTTAGAATTTCTTCTAAATACATAGTTGTGCCTACACTGTTAGAAAAACATACTTTTATTTAAATAGTTCCGCATAAATCCCCTGAATATGTACCTATGTACAGATGTATCTACTCTTTAGATTTAATTCCCTGTATTTGTTTTATCGAAATGATTATGTATTAGTGGTTATGGGAAAGGAACAATAATTGCACTACATTACATATAAAGATAACCGGCTTTGCACGTGTCTAGGAATTGTATCTATACTATTGCACAGATATATTTTTGTCCATCAGCACAATGCATATCAATGTTCCAAATTTAAAAAACTGTTGAAGAATAGCGTTTGAAATTTTTTGTTTGTATTGTCTAATTTTCCACACTTCACAGAAATACCTACCTTTGGGTTTGGTTCGGTGGTTTTCGAGTTTTGCGATCATTAGTGGTGTAGGTACTTATATTCTCATACAAAATGGAAATTCAGATTTTTATCAATTTTTCGGCTTTTCATTTGGGGGTTTCCGAATTTTATTTTTTTGTCAAACCCTGATTCAAGACGAACAAAACACAAAAGAATCATCCAAATCGGTCTAGCATCTATACTTTCTCGAGTTTTGCAAACAATTGATTTTTATAATATAGAGAGAGATGTAGACTCCTATAATAGTTAGCTGCTCGTTTTACTGACATAAAATGCTTCTACATTATAAACCTCATAAAGTAGACACATGCCTATAATATCTTAGAATCAATTAAAAAAAGAATCACTTAAATCGATGCATATTTGACAAAAATATAGGCAAAATAGTGAGAGTCTAGCATACATTATTTTATGCCCAATCCTCAAATCTTCAAATTCAGTTTTTATTCAATTTGTCTTTCCCAACTGATCACCCCTTGCATCGTGCACCCCTCTCCAGACCAAACACACAAATCCTCCACCACCACCATCCTATCCTACACCACCATGCTGTTGAATTATATTTGCTCTTGCTCATAATATTGCACCTCCTTTCCTCTATTCTCCTCTCCATTCACTAAGAAAAACCAAACCAGTTGCAGTTCTATACCCTACCCTGTTACATCACATCATAATAAGTAATTTTATACCTACCTACTGATGGATGATGGATGGAAATGGCGATATGAATGAAGAAAGAGAAGAGGCATACCAGTTTGACTTTGTTTTGTTTATTTTGGTTTCTCTATACACATTTCCCCAATGGTCGGAGATGGCTGGCAGTGTACAAACTAAATCAACTGAAGCGCCACCTGGATCGTCGAAGACGCGTAATTCAATGCGATGGGATGAGAGTACTATAGTGTGTATATACAATGCTAGGAGAAAAGAATGTATACCAAATATCATAGTTATCGCCTAGGTCCGGCGCTTCCCAATCATAAGTTTGAGTCCTGAGACCCTCCACCCTCGTTGTCATTGACTGCTCGGTGCTTAGCTATTGTTTTAAAAATCACCTTAAGCCGATAGATCCATTGCGGCGTGCTATTAACCTACCGATCAATTGCAATCGCGGATTTGTATACCTATAAGCAAAAAAGTAATTTTATCCAGTCTGCACAACCCATCTCTGTAAACCTTCTTTATTATAATCTCAAAGAGTCTACCTCACGGCATTTCCTTTTATACGACTTGCCTATAGGTGATGTAAATGCGACAATATTGGGTGCCTCCCTACATCCCTTTGAACATATTAGCTACCCAGTCGTGTTTACGGCTTCAGTCCCTGTATCTTTGCCATAACACAATCCAACGGCATGAGACAACACAGTTAATATCTTAATTCAAAAAGACCTTCTCACTTTCACGATTTTTTTTCTAATCTCACGCGATAAGAAAACCCAGACATCCTTTACCAGGATCAATTCGGATTTAATCATATTCGCAGACAATCCCATTGCCCGCATTCGGAGGAATATCATTTCCCAGTTAAAACCATTTAACGCAGTCGCTCCCACAGCCCCCAACATTTCGAATGTACACTGCCACTTCTACTCAATACCCGATACGTCATCTAAAGACGCCCCCATCGAGCACAGAAAGGGCGTATTAATTCTGAATCAACAAAGGGATTAACGTGTAATTCGATCGGGTATCAAATAAAACAGATGACCAAACAAATCCAACTGCCTTTGACTTCAAAGGGGGCCATCCCCTCAGTCAGATGGAAAGCTGAAAGCCCATAAAGAAACAATAACCCAGCCAAGCTGAATGTCGTCAACCATACCTGCAGGTTTCGAGTTAGACCTAACTACCTACGCGATTGTTTAACTTTGTGGCGGCATCTTTCAATGGGAAACTTGTGTCGCATACGCCTCTCCTCGCGTCCATATACAATATGCTTCAACTCAATTACCCTATAACCTGTGTATGCCGCCCGTCTTCCCGTGTCAACTTATCTAATGACACTTTCCCGTCTGTTGACATCGAAATTCGAAACCTGACGGAATGACAAATAGAAGAATGAAAGCAAAAAAAAAAAATTCTAAATCCCCGCATAGGCTGGAAGGTCGCTCAGACATATACTTAGGGATCAATTGGATTTGTGGGAATCAATTTGTTTAGGGTTATTCCTCCCTCCATTGTCATTGTTATGGTTGGAAATTTTTTACTTCCGGACCTACCTCTATGTCTGTTTTTTATGTATAGTGTGATGTAAGGTTATTCAAATTGAAATGGGAAACATGATAGATGAGAGATGACCTTTCTTTTGTTTGGGTAAGGATTTTATAAGTTTCCGTATCTAATTGGGCAAGACCACATTATCCCTTAAAACTTCCTAATTGGAAAAGAAATCAGCATAGTACCTTTCAGGGCGTTAGGTCCATCAGTTAACAATATAAATAGGCAAATGCTGAGGTACATAGTCTAGCTGGCTGACTGTTTAGACCACCTCACAATTAGGGCTTATGTGCGGATTTGATATCAGAACTTGCGTAACCAAGGTTATATATAGTAGAATGGTTTGAATCCAACATTATGGTGTTGAGAAAATTCGAATAACAGTAGTACTTTCACAGCAGTGCTCCAAAAGACGAATGGATTAAAATTTGGGTACTCAAAAAGATGCAGCTTTGGAAGAAAAAATATGGAATTTCTATTTCCACGACTGTAGGATAAAAAAAGGAAAAAAAAAGTCCTTCTCGAGTGTATAAAACTTCGACCTTAGGATAGCAGAGAAACGCATGCCATTGCATAAACCAGGATTGCCGACAATATAGAAGCTCGAAGCTAAGTGACATTCATGTTCCAATTTTAGATACTGAAACCCAATTCTTAAAAATTACGACATTTTCAAGGAGACAAATTCATTCAACTCGAGCGATAGATAGATTAACAATTCTTAGGCTAGATTTTGGGGATCGGCTCGTAGCAATCATCAGTCGAAAATAACGTACCTCGAAAAGCTTGTCCACACCACACCAATCATTTAGGAAATCATTTCAGACACCTTTTTAAAATGTTGAAGAAAAGTTTAAGAAATATTTTAGCAAAATGCAAATGCTTCCAAAACGTTTCCAAATCCAATCATTTTCAAAAAAACAGTTTTTTTGTGTGTGGACGGCTCGCGAGTTTAGGTTGCTCAAGTGAACCCAACTTTTTTTTTGTACGATGGAAGGTGGAAACCTTGCATAAGGAACTAATGATCCGACATTCATTGGTAGTGCTTGATTCTTACCGGCTACAACCACCTCCCTTCGCAAACAGAGCGATTTTTGGCCCCCGCGGAACCACCGTAAGGCATTACTTCGCGGGGGCCGGTGTAAAGCCATATTAGATCACTTTATTATTTGAGCTATTCACTTTGCGTTGGCGCTCTAAACGCCTCAGATCGCTGAGTATTTGCACGGCCACGTTGCTTACAATGGTCCAATTTTCGTCTTTAAGCAACATGTAATTTACGGTGTTTTCGGGAGTGGGCTATTCCCCAAATTGATCCCGTAAGACAATCCTTTCGGTTTCATACCATGGGCAATATAAGAACTCGTATTCCGCATTTTCAGAAACCGTCTCGCAATGTGGACAGTTTGGGTTTCATGTCCGCGTTTAAAGAGATATTCTCCGTAAGAGCCATGACCCGTGCGAACTCGCTCGGTTCTTAGCGTTTTCATTTCTTCAACGAGTAAATCGATAGGTAACACTGAAGATACGACGAGTATATCATCGTTTGAAACAGTTCTGAATGCAGGGGCGACTCTTAGCGCGCTAAGACCGTAGACGGATTTACGGTTCCCTCTATAACTCTCGATTTGCCGCCATCGACTCTAAGTCAACAAGGGAAATCCCCAATCGGGTGAATTAGTCCTGTGTCAATCTAGGTGATGCCTTTCTGTTGGTACGGACTCTATAGCAGGTCTTGGAATCCTGGTTTGAGTCATGCGTTTTAACTTTAACGTGATCAAACCACAGAGGAATGGACGATCCGTTCAGACTCCGGAGTTGTAGGTAGCTCGACATTAATCTCTTATGTTTTTCATAGAAATAAAGCCCAAAAAGAATTTGAAGTTTCATACCTAAGGGGGTCATGCTGCACCCTGCAACCCCCCTTTTTTGGGGTCACTGTTGGAATTGGAATATTTAAGAATTTAGGTATAGATATATGCAAGGCGTTTATGTGGTATAGATACGTACGAAATATGTATATAAAGAAATATTTCATAACTACACCCAAACTAGCAACTACTCCAATTCCAACAGAAACTCCGGGAGGGGGGGTTACTCCTACAAGGGGGTACGCATATTCCACTGGTTATGGATTTCCAATCATTCTTTTGGACATCATTGCTTGTCATAAAAACGAACCCTGCCAAGGAAATAAGACCCAAAATGTCGAATAATTTTGAAATAACAAATTGTACTTGATTTTTTTGGACGTTATTGCCTAGACCTAGAGCTCTGTTCGTCTACAGAGTTGTGAGCGTCTCTGTTCAAATTCTGGAGCATTGGCTTGATTCCCATGTCCTATCCTAAACATATCCTTTTACTAGATATGACACTTGTTATTCACCTTAAAAATGTGGCCACAGTTCCTCCGCAGCCTGTTGCAGCAGTAGCGGCATCATAATCAGCATCATCAGTCCGGACGCATCATTCTAACACACTGTTTGCATGATAATTACGACGACGCTAAGTCTACTGCTTTAAAATACACTCGTAGATATAATGTCTCACTTAGACAAATTAATAAATAATTCTCCTATATATCATCCGGCAAATACCAAAGCATTTTCTGGTCTGGTGCTGCTGACGGAATATATCCATGCAGCCGGCGGCGGCGGCGGCATAGTGATAGCTCCCGGCTCGCCATACTCTCTGTCGGTATAAACATTAAGCGTGCGGCAGCGACGCGGGTTTATTATAAATTCCCAGACAAGTCTCCCCGCAGACGTATTACGTATGGCAAGGCAACGTGAAGGCAGAGCTCTTCTGTTTATGAGCGCTCATAAATCATTGAACTACAACTTGGTACAACAAAACCAACACGCCTGATGCCAGCGATCAGGGTGTTGCTGGGGACTGGAGACTTGGTCTTTCTGTATATCCATGCGCGTGCGCGCGCTGCTCTTTGAGATGCGGAATTGCTAATTGTTATTAAGTTGTGCGCTTTGACCATTCGAATTAATTTGCGGGCTTGCAACGCGAATAGATATAGAGAAATGACGTCCGGTATGGGGCTGAGTTCGCCGCCTCGTCGGCCATCTCATCTGTCAGCGTTCGGCTCTACTATATGTTACTTGCTGTTCATGTAATTGTGTGAACCAATTAATTGGAGTTATTACAGCAATAGCGACTATCAATCACTATATCAGTCACTTGAATAGATGCGATGATAAAATAAAATTGCATGACAGATAGGATGCAACTGTGAGGAGTACCTATGAAATTTTGGAGATCGTGGACTTCATATACGCCACTTTTACATTGCTCGAAATTGCTACCACTCGTGATAAGCAGGGCTCCTCGATGGCTGCACGATTTTGAATTTTGTTTCTATTTCTATAAATTATGCTTCCACGGATGCAGTTTGTGTATGGTTAGTACTCCGACTCCGACCATCACCGGATTAGATCTCTATCAAAGGATAACTTCAACTCTGGGCCACAAGCTACGTGTTATGGTTCAACCACCAGTTGCTGTTCCATCGTCATCATCAGCATTATTTTTAATGCACCCTCTATCCACAACTATACATCTCGCGGATGTAGGTAAAGGATAAAAAAAAATAAATAGGTGACGCAACAGGCGGGTAGACACCCTAGGCCTAGATTCTCGCAACCATTCGTTTGGGACGAATGGAAGGGACCTACAATTAGAAGCTTTTTGAGGACAATCATACTCTCGGATGTTTGTCAGACGTTCGCGAGAGGTGTCGCAGTAGAAAAAACCTTAAGATGTAATTTGTGTTTTTCCGGGGATCGAACCTGGGATCCCTCGCACAGTAGTCCAGCACACTAACCACTGCGCTACTGCGCCCACCGTAGGTAAAGGTGAAGAAGAAGAATAACAAAATATGTTTGACGGACTGTATACCCAGGTAACACCCTATCTGATGCGGTGATGCCACCATAGTACGTCTTGGAGTTGAGGGAAATATCAGGAAATCTTTGCATACGTACTCCGTTCGCTTCAAGTTCCACAGAAAAAGATTCGCTGGGAAGAAGGCAGGTGATACTTCTTCCTCGATTATAGAACTTCAAATATTTGCAAAGATTGATACATATTTGACGAATAATCTATTAATACATGTTTCCTGTTAAATGGTTGACTTCGGCCCGAATTACTTTCTTAAGGTGGAGCTACAGTCCGGGGTGGAACTGGGCCTCAACCAAGAAGCGTCCCCAACCAGCATGATCTTTGGCCATCAGCTGTGTCAGTTTCGCACGTTAAATTGGTGAAAGTCCCCTTCCACTTTCGTGCGCCACCTGAACTGAGGTCTTCCTCTACTGCGCCGTCCCTCGGAAGTGGATTCGTAGATCTTCCGGGGCGGAGCATTCGAGTCCATTCGCTCTACATGACCCAGCCACCTCAGTCGTTGGACCTTCACTCACACTGACTAGGTTGATGTTGCTGTAAGCCCGTACATTTCGTCGTTGTATCTCCTCCCCCATTCACCGTCTATGCAGACGAGACAGAAGATTACTCAAAGAATTTTCCTCTCGAAATAACCAAGAGTGCGACCTTATCCGCTTTTGATAGCGTCCATGCCCTGGCGCCGTAGATATAAGGATTGGCATGATTAGGGTCTTATAAAGGGTAACTTTAGTTGTTCGAGAGAAGGCTTTGCTACTCAGTTGTTTTCTTAGCCCAAAGAAACAGCGATTGGCAAGTGTTATTCTTCGTTTAATCTCAGCGCAGGTGTCATTGTATGAGTTCATACCGGAGCAAGTAGGTAGAGTCCTTAACCACCTCAAAGTTATATCTGTCTGTAGTGACATTCTGCCCATGACGTCGGTGTTGGGTGTCCTTTCTTGATGACAGCATAATACTTTGTCTTGCCTTTCTTGACCGCCGAACCCATCTTTGCCGCCTCTGTCTCGCGAACGTGCCAGTGACATCACGCTGCGTTCTGCCGATTATGTCGATGTCGTCGGGGTAGGCGAGTAGATGGACATACTTTTAAAAGATAGTACCTCTGGTGTTGAACTATTCTTTCAAGAACGATGTTGAAGAAGTCACATAACAACGCGCCGCCTAAATCCTTTTTTGACAACGTAGGTCTCGGCGAGTTCTTTACCGACCTTGATGGAGCAGCGTGCATTCTCCATCGTCGTCCTACACCAGTTTGGCAGGGATGCCAAAACATTGCTCCTGTATAGCTTGACTCTATAAATGCTGTCATAAAGGTGGCCATAAAATCGATGAAAGGTATAGTGAGTATCGATTTGGACTTCCTGGGGTTTTCTCCAAGATCTGCCGCAGTGTGAATATTTAATCGATGGTGGACTTTTTTGGCCTAAAGCCACACTCATAGAAACCAATCAGGTTATTGACGAAAGGCTTCAGGCGTTTACACAAAACGGCAGATAAGATATCGTAGGCGATGTTAAGAAGACTTATACCTCTGTAATTGGCGCAGTTCAGAGGGTTTCCTTTTCTAAGAGTCGGGCAAACAATGTTGGTGTTTCATTCATCGGGCACAGCATACTTTCCTCGCAGCACATTTTACTTAAAAATGGCATTCTGTATCTTTCTCAGAATTGTTACAGCCTGATCAATCCCCGGGAAAACTTAGAATCGTTCCTTCCATCACTAGTAAATTAAATTTTAGAGTAGCTTTAAATAACAAGAGCTTATGGAAGTTCTTACCGGTTTCAAGATAGCAGGTCAAATTGAATCCACACCTTAAAGGCCTCCATTCTCTCTCTAATGGCGTTTTGAAATGTGGACAGTTGCTGCATACAAGTCATGCAAAATGTTAGACGTACGTAGATAACACAGATTTTTATGGGAGGGACCGATATAGCCCATTTTAATACCGGACAACGATAATAGTAGGACTCTCACTGAGATAACATATCTGTCACCCTCTCTGTCGCTCTTCCAACCCAAAATCAGGAACAGTTTCGTCGATTTTAACCCAAACAAAAGCTTATCATTTGCTGCAAGCATTCATTTCAAAATTGTCTTGCAACGGTACATATTTTTCAGATCCTGTTGTTACCACACGTCCTATAAGCCAAATGTGAAATCCGGAAATCAGCAGAGCTCAGCACACAGTTAATTATAAGTAGGCTCACCACAAATCCCACTTTCCATAAAAAAAAAGGATTTAAACTTTTCAATTCCGCCTGTCAAACCTGGTCGAATAATAGTTAAATCCTTTGCTCCACTCCACCACCATCTACTTAAATTTCAAATTGTGATTCATTTGCGCCACACTAAAACTAAGGCCACGTCAAAGTAGCGAATTTCCATCCATCAAAGCCGCTTAACTTAACTTAACCCAAAGCCTAAGAGTCGTATAGAGTGCTCGTGCTGCAGTCAGGCTGTCTGCAGCGATTCAACCAGCAGCACTATGCCAATGCGATACGGACGCAGATATGTAATTGCACGTTGCACTGGAAATGATTATTACGGTTTGATTAAAAATGAATCAGGCTCAGAGACCAGAGAGTTGGTTTGGTTCGTATATCGTACACCATACCTACTACTCCACGTTCACTAATTACCAATTTGAAATTGGATTTATTTCGATTATTGCGGGCAGCTCACAGCACACAGTATACGCCATAGATACAAGATACTATACCTCTACCTCCATCTCCATTAGGCTATTCATATCCGGTGAGTACCAACCAGCAGCAGCACTGGACAACGTTCACTCCACACGTCCACACATGGGATGGTGATTGGAGTTGACGGCTGACTCGTGTTTCGCTGTGGCTGATGTGCCCGTAGAAAAACACAGAAACAACAACAACAACGCGCCGTGTACATAGTTAGCCTCATGTCGAGGCTCCCGCTCCGCTACCAGGAATTCAATGACCAGACACCAACGCTCTCTAGCCGTGTGGTCAATTCAATTTTAATTACGTTGAATCCGTCCGTCGGCCGGCGGCGGCGGGCGGCCCAGCGTGCTGTAACTGGGTTAAACAATTTCATCTGGATTTGCGTGTACTTCGCCGGAGAGGAGTGAACTCTTGCTGTTATAGTTGATTTTCCAAAAATTGGCCAAAAATCACTGTCGGCTGATCTATGCGGTGGGTCTCAGAATTTTGGTCTATGATTTATGCCATTTACACACAGCACCCACCGATGGGAAGTATTCCAATAATTCGCCGGAAATTAGAATGAATTTAATTATCCCGTTTCCGATTTCGAATAGTTCGTGCTGTGCGAGGGTGAGCGATATACACATTCGTGAAATCACAGTTCACATGAATTTTAAATCGAAAATAGAAATGCAACTCGCAAGTCAGTCAGGTGATTGATGTTATGGTATGTTGCGATTTGCGAGCAAGACTCATGTAAACGATACATGGGAACATGAATAATTAGGGTTAGGAGGAAATGCAAACCGATACTGTAACTACCATAACATGCGATTCCATGGATGCCTAGCCTATGCTTAGCTAAGTGCAGGTACTGCTTCGAGTTAATGCGGTTATTAGGTACTACTTGGCATATATGATTACCTTAGAAATGTAGGTAATACTATCGTCTGCGTGCTTCCCATAATATAGGTAGGTATAGGTATAGGCACCTTGGACTTATGTCTGGGGGGCTGAAAATATTAAATGCTGCAGTTGCATGTCATCGATTTGGACGTCTATTTTTGTAAAAAGTGACAGCTTCGGAAAAGTCTCTTCTATACTAGTAAGTAGGTTGGATGACTCAGCTAAAAATTTCAAGTTTAACCCCCGGGACACACAGAAGAAAATTTCACAAACAACGTATGATAGGTAGATGGGTTAAAAAAAACCCAAGTATAGCCGTTTTGTTAACATGAACTCTTTTGACCTGGTTGTTGTAAGTTTTTCGAAAAGTATAGGGGTTTAGACCCAGGCTGGTGGAATTCAGAAAGGTTATCAGATATTTAATGCTACTCTTTGCGACCTCTTCAAGGGAATTGAAGAGTGGTTTTCCCAGAGATCGTTGCCTGGTCCTAGTTAGTGCCGGACAGGCGTATAGGTTGCTGTGCTTGAGAGTTTCTTTTTCGGCTGCGTCATTGCAACTGCGACAGTGTGTATTATGCAGGATGCCTTTTTCAGGATTTGATTCATTAAATTTAAAATTTAAATCCAAGAAAAACTTGTTCGACATCAGCCAATTTGAAAAATTCTCTATTCTTCATATTATTTGGGATTAATGACACTGATTTTCTGAGCTCAGGCCAGCGCGAGATTTAGTTCATAGTCCTCTTATGTTTTGATAATAATAGTACATACCCTCGTAGTATGTAGAGATTGCCCAGGTTAGGGCCCAATTCATGGGTATTTATAGTTGGAAGGGTTGAATGATAAGTTAGAAGCGACAATATTTTTTAAAATCGCTGCGAGTTTTTTGTAGATTTGAAATGCGTCGCTGGAGTTTATATGGGATGCAGAGCATAAGCCGGTAAGTCCTTAGCCAGAGTTGTAGTGAAAAAATTGTACCTTTCATGATGACGGATATAATATTTCATTCAAAGCTTGTGGATCGGTGGGAGACCTTCTTTTGGAATCGAAATTTTTACGTTGGTTTTCGTCTTACCGTCGATACATACTGATTCAGGCTTATCATTCAAGGATTAAGCGAACGTTTTTGAACAGCATGTGATCTATTACAGTTAGACGTATCATTAGTATCCGCCGCCATCGAGCTCTTTGATCGAAGATGTGGGGTCAACAAACTTAGAAGTAAGTTATTAGCTTCATGTGGAAGAAGCGGGTCGAAATTCCCGGAAGGAGTAATATTGGGAGAGAGGGCTAGTGGGGCACTTAAATCAGGCAGCAAGTTGAAAGACACTCGCTTAGGTAAAGAATTTCCAGGACAGCTTTAGAAAGAAATTTAGAAAAATGTCTGTTTTAAAGAACTGGTTGGGGTCGGAGGAGATATTTTTATTCAAAGAGGGATGCTTATTCCTAAGATTGGGAGAAGAAGAAGATGGCTTATTGTTATAGAGGGAGGCTTAATTTTACAATTATTTTTATTGGTCTCAGGGCTAGTTTTAATATTACGCTTCTTTTCTTTTTTTGATTTATTTTTCCATACGTATACAACTTCATATCGTCCAATTAAAAAAGTAATACTGGTCGGGGTTCCGAAATACACGGTATATTTCATGGGAATGCTGGAATCTAAAATAACAGTCCCTTCTAGAATTCGCTGGTATTGATTTTATTGCATTTCTCTATGTTGATAGAAAAACTTCTTTTGGAACAAAGTCTGTATCAAGGAAGTATCGGCATGATGAGGAGCGTCTTTGATATCGAAGGTTGTACTTATGGTTAATTTTACGATCTCATTTAATATTTTTCAAAATGCTGAATGAATTAGAAACGACCATGGCTTTGACATTTGGTGCAGTAGACCTTACAAAGCTAAGAGTTATCGAATAGCTTTGCAAAGCTTCGAGTTACAGAGCTGTGCAAAATAATATTGAGAATAATTTTGAATTTTCCCGATGTTGATAAAAACTGATATTCATATATATTTATAATGACATTAATATCCATATCTCGAAAACGCTTGGATTTTTATGAAATTCTGCATTGAAATATAGAGTTTTAACTGAGTTTTTAAGATCGAAATATGTGATGCGAAAATAAATGGTGGATTCAATACATGGGTTGTATTTGGAAATTGATAAATTGGAAAAACGGACGATATTTTAAATGCCTTAAGAAACAGGCACACATACTTCTTGACTAGAAAATAGGTTAGGTATACGAAATTTATAGGGCATATTAAAAATTTCTTTAGTTTTTTAAAGATTTTGTTTAAATCTGCAATTTATTAACCTACAGCTGTAGATCCTTGTGGTACATTATTTATTTTTGAAAAAGAAACTTTATTTATGCCGACAAATAAGTTGGTTTGACTAAATTGTAAAGGGTTTTCCAATAAGAGGTGTTATTTTGGTATTCAAAGAAAAACGACATTTTTTGAGATAAATGGTCGGATGTTTATTTCATAATAAAGAGGAAGGTATGCCATTATTAATGAAAAAAAAAACAACAGCCAAATGGCCACCACGAGCACGCTTACAGGACCATATCCTTTTCATGCAATTTTCCATAACCAAATCGCAAAGTGGCTGCCCTATGTCCTCGATAGCCTCACGAATATTATCTTTGAGGTCTTGAATCGACGCTGGGCTGTTGGCGACGTTGTTGATGATCGGCCGGCTTGAGTTCTTGTGTTAACTGAACTTTATAAGCCTTTAGACCCAAGTCTTTATGCAAAATACGGTGTAATGTCACTGCAAGATTTTCACCATTTTTGTAGTGAATTTTAATAATTTTAAAGCGTTGTTGAAGCATGTATCGTTCCATTTTTAGTAATGGCGTAGTTTCTATTTGTCAAATGTCAAAGAATAAAAGCTTCAAAAGTGACAGCTACCGAAATAGCGGGCCATTTACAATAATACCTCTCATTGGAAAACCCTTTATCTGTTTATTTGATTGCTATTGTTTCATGACTTTGTGGGATATTTATTTTTGTTGGCAGATACCTATATTATGATCATGTTGTGATAGCTTTAGTATAACTGACATTTAAGATGAATTAAGATATGAAACCGAAAATTGCAAGATCTAGAAAAAAAACTTTATAACAACACTGAGCCTGCACGACATCACATAATCCAATTTTAAATTGTTGCAATCGACACTAGGAATGCCTCCAATATTTTGGACTCGGAACTTTCTAAGCGGCCAACATAAACTGGAGACACTACCTACTTGATATGTAGTACGAAAGCGGATAAATCCATCACATCACCATATTCAACAGATGCTGTAAAAAGATTACAAGCTACTATTGACCTTGATTTTGGAATTTGGGGCCCTGGACTCTACATTAGTAAAAATACGGAACTGTCAAAAATACGTCTGTCTGCCTGTCAAAGTTTCAACTACCCTACCAAAGGAAGTGAGAAAAGCAATATTCAAAATGAATTCCATCAAGGAGCTGCGATGATCTCGTCTTAGCTTAGGTATGCCATTTAGAGCGCTGCAGATCGAAAAGTCTTCGATTCCAACACCTTGTCAAAGGCTTGAGAAACATTTAAAAATACTTTAGTTTCCAGTACTTATTCTATTTCATCTGTCAATCGATACATTTGCTTTCTTCTATTATTTTAACTAAGCCTTTTGCAATTTTCGAAAACTTTTACAACAATATTGGTATAAGCCATATTGACACTGAAAGCTATTACTTTCGTTGCTGGATTATTTCACCATTTTTCCAATGAGGTGGGCAGCTTAATGCAATGAGTTTGAGTTTTTTAAGAGCCTTTAATGGCATTTCTTTGAAACCCTGGATAGGTAGTTGTTATGTCATAACCTGTTGGCCTTTTGTTTGATAGCTTGGTTGCTCACATTTTTCTTACTTGTCTGAGAAAGGCAAGGGGAATTACATTTTTGCAGTTGTTGAGATAAATAAATAAATAGGTGGCGCAACAGGCGGTAGACACCCAAGGCCTAGCTTCACGCAACCGTTCGTTTGTGTGAGTTTCTATTTTTGGGACGAATGGAAGGGACCTACAATTTTATGCCGATTCCGAGCGGCTGAATTGAGAAGCTTTTTCAGGACAGTCATACTCTCGGATGTTTGTCAGACATTCGCGAGAGGTAGCGCAGTAGAAAAACCCTTAAGACGTAATTTGCGTTTTTCCGGGGATCGAACCTGGGATCCCTCGCACAGTAGTCCAGCACACTAACCACTACGCTACTGCGCAGTTGTTGAGAACAGCTTGAAAAAGTTCGGCATGTATTCAGCAAAGGGGTTATTCTTTCATGTGCTGCTGTCGGGGTTGCGTTTTGCAACTGCGGGTTTTCAGACGGTTGACTGTATTGTGTGGACGTATCAGCCATAAAATTTCGTAGAAAACTACTGAGAGAGTAATTTCTACATAGGCGGGTGGGAGGATTCGTTTTCTTAAATTCCATTATTAAGACCAGGTGTGTCAGATGTGGCGATTTATAGCCAAACAGGCGATTTGAAATTTCAGTTGGCGATACGAAAATCGGTTTGGCGACGCACCCCAAAAAAAGCGATATTTTTATACATTGGCGATTTAAATTATTTGTTTAACCAAAATGCACATATTTTTTTATAATTTTCCTAAAAAAAAAATACTCAAACCATTTTTTGTTTCTTTGGGATATTTTTCACCAGGCCAAACTTCGACCCCGTTGAAAGTCTGCTGGTCAGCTTGATTTCACCCAAAAGCTTACAACCTGCTGAGGCTAAGTGGGAAAAATTAATTTCTGTCAATTGGTCAAATAAATTTTATCTAGAAAATGTACCCGAAGGAGACGTTTTTAAATTTAAGTGTAGTTTTTAACTTTTAGTGTAGTTTTAAGTTAGGTGTACAAAATAACAAATGCCTTAGGACAGCCAGGGTTCCCGGAACTTGGGGAATTTGCATTAAGTTTTTTTTTTACGTAAAAATTACGAGTTGCGCAAATTCATTTGATTTTTATGGTTTTTGAATTTGAAAAATTATAAATTTGGCGATTTTTTGGCGTTTTATATTTTACGTTTGGCGATTCCGGTTTTTTAAACCTGACAACCCTAATTAAGACAGTTTCTAGCTCTTCTCTGAGTTCAGTTCATTTCGTTATCTTACTTAGCAGCTCCGGATTACATTTTTCCTTAACTTTCCTTTCGATTTATTGACAAAATAACTGAAGTAGGTATGTTTTGATGACACTTAAATGATTTGGTTTAATGGCTTTTGCTACAAAAATTTCTTGGACCTCTTTTGTATTTTGTTGGGACCGAGTTGTTTTTTAAACTTCACTAAGTAGAGAAACCCCTTGTGTGTAGATACTTTTTTGAGCTGCAAGAGTTCTAGACGGTATCAACGTCAATAAAAGTTTTGATTTGACCACCTTGGCCCTTTTGAAGAACTACCTGATTCCTTCAAACGTTCCCCTCTAAATGAACACGTAAACAGAATTTAATTCGTAAACAAAAAAATACTTGACCACTGGCACTGCTAAGCTGGCATGTAAGTAAGGGCTCACCAGTCACCAAGGCTACCACTAACCACTCAACGGCGTGCATAAATTCAAACGCCTCAAATGAATTACAACTAAACACATATCTTACGATGACTGAATCCAGCTTACACACGAAAAAATTGTAGGTACATATAGGCACCGCCGCGCCACCATCATCCACCTAAAAGCCCTATTCAAATCCAATTAGCCCGGGGCACTGCACATCACAAAGAACCCCGCCAGCCGCCAGTTGCTGATGTTTACAATGGTTATCAATGCCTTCTAAAATTATGTTGCACGGCGTTTAAGCCTATTAACGCACAGACACTAATCCAGAACTGAAACTTCACGATTGGCAAAGGAAGAGGGGGTCGTCATTGATTGGATGCAGCCAAAACCAGGGTGAGATACCTCATTTTGGGTTAGAGTGTCATGGGACAACTTCAGAGATACGACGCACAATAAGCGCGAAAATGTACAAGACAACGCACCAACCCGCCCGATAAGAAGCCGTATTTCCTTGAAGTGCATTCATTCATAGAAATTCCAGCCAGCCAGCCAGCACAGATTTTTCCCTGTTAGCCATTCTGTCTGCCATTGTACCACCACCTATACCACCAACTATCCTGCGCCTCCCAGTCGGGTATATAGGGATTCTGGCTGGTGGCCCTCACTGCGACGATTGCCACATGCATTGCACGAGCTGCACTAAGCCATAAGTAGATTAGAGAACTTGTTGTATGTTGCGGATAGTCGAGATCAAAGGTGCACCAGTACCACGCGCCCCACAACCAACGACGAAGAGCTGTGAGCTGACATATGGCTTGCGTCGTCGGAAGAGTTCTCATTAAAAGTGAATTTAATACACCATTCGGCTGGACGTTGTGGCTGGCCGGATCAAGAGTGCCTCGCTTGCTTCTAAGGTTCTGTTGCTGAGATTACGATGCCGGATGACATCATTCAATGGCAAACGAATGGAGTTTTCTGTTTTCCACGCCGGCATGCGATAGTTCCACGGCGAGCGCGGGATAAATGGTTTTCTTTGGAAAATTTGAAAATCTCATTAGATGAGGTTGAGATGGTATATTGAACGCGAGGGATATACTTAATAAGCGACGAGCACGCAAACAGTCAATAAAATCCTATTTACTGCCGTTGCAAAGTTTTGGAACTTATTGCACTCCTGGCTGGGTGCTGGCTGGCATGGTATGGTTGCGTTTAGGCTGAAATTGGAGCGCGTTGCAATGTATACTCTATAGAGGTATACCTTTTGAGTATCGGGTAATTAGATCTAAATTATGGGCTCTGTTATAGGCATAGGAACTTTGTGGGCAGGTCTTCTAAGCTCTTGTTATTTTTTTTTCCAAAGCACACACAACACATATCCAATCCATATATCTAAACTCGATGGGGTCGCGTCGGTCGGTTGTCGTCTGCGGACTCAATGGCCGGCAAGAAATTCACCACATTCGTGAGTTAGATGCATAAACAAGAACTCGCAGCTACTGGCGCAGCAGTTAGACCCGCAGATACTTGGCCATAGAAAAATAACTAATGGTACAGCGAAAACAAAAGGTAATTGAATTCAATTTATGTGGCTAGTGGCAATACAATGTGCGCTACGATCATTAAATGCTTGAGATACATTGTATGGAGAGGAGATTTAGTAGACTGGATAAGATGACCATTTAAGTGCTTACAAGATATGCGTCTTAGAAGGAATTCTAAACCAACCGTGGTTACAAAGGCAAATGGAATTTATTGAGCAGGTCATGCATGCAAGGCTATTAGTTTGGCAAAAATGTCACCATTTGTTGGGTGATTATATTAGATAGCTTTATGTGAGTCATCAAAAGAACTACAAGTATGTTGTATGTATTCTTTGAACGACGATATAGCTCTTTCCTTTTCGAACTGCGAAATCAATCGGTTCTTTAATTGAAGATCTAAACCAAATTCGCAAAAACCAAATCACCTCTTCTAGAAGAAAGGGCACGACTGGATCGCACAAGACTTTCTCGTTTGCATATTTGACTGAAAAGTAATCACCTCCAGCTCCAGGGATGCTCCAACTATAGGAAGGCGGAGGAGTAGATATGATTCTCCAGAAATATGAAGCAAAAGAAAAAGGCTTGAACTTTTAACCTTATATCAGAATCAAGGCAAGGCATATGACATTGAAAGTGACAAATAGCATTGCGCTTTCGACAGATTCCGAAGCTTTGAAAATTGAGGGCATTGAAGTCGGGTGTAATATTTTTCCTTCAATATAGCTACTTGCCATTTGTTACCAATTCTTGGGTAACTTTTGTAGTTTCTTCGCATTTTTCATAATGTCGAAAGTAAGTCAAACGTTCAAAACAGGCGAGTTATTTCTCAAATAAGCAAACACCCCTACTCAGTGTCTCGGGCAGCGCAAACTATACCTGGGAATAGTAGGTACTATCGAGAACAAATTAAATTGAAAATGAACTTTTAACAAAGAATCAAAGAAGCCACAATAGGCTTTTGCTCCTGCATCATAATCTTTGGGAAAACCTGGGGATCATCTCTAAAAATTATTCTCTGGAAGTACACGGCAACAGGAAAGGACCTATGGCGGTATCGTATAGGTATGGTGGCTGGCAGCTAATAATTCAAACACTTATCTAAAGCCTATTACAAAAAGTCAACAAGGTCAAGAACTCCAACCGCAGAACTTGAGGCTATTCTTGATCTGCTTCCATTAAACATCGGCCACAATTATAGTACCATCGGAAATAAATTTGAAACTGAACGAAATATGAAGTTTGGTCACGTACCTATCACAGACCTACTATATCAAACAATACATAAAATATCATTCATTCATTCATTCATTCATTTTCAATGGTCCGCTTGTCCATTAAGTGGGTCGCGGGTGTAGGTTGCTCAAGTGGACCCTCCATAGCTCTCGATCCTCCGCCATCGACTCCAAATCATCAAGGGCAATCCCCATGCGGGTAGAGGAGAGATTATGAATTTGATCTAACCATCTCATCCTGGGTCTACCTAGAGGACGCCTGCCTGATGGTACGGATTCCATAGCACGTCGTGGGATCCTGGTCGGAGACATACGTTTAATATGACCAAACCAAAAACATAAAATATTCCAAGCGCAGATTCTTCCACTGACAACGCCATGTATTACCTTCTTTATCGACAGCCGTCAGGCAATTATAAAGCAATAACTTCATCAAAAATAAATTCGAAGCTTGCGAAGTGATGTCGTGAAGAGCTCAAGGTCCTGGACATAAAGGCACTTCAGGACGAGAAAGCGGATAAGCTTGCAAGACATGATTAGACCACATATTTTAGAAGAAGCTAACAGAGGGATTAAGATTGAGACAGAAAAAAGGCTAAAAGAGAGTCAAACGCAAGATGGACCGCCGCGCCGTAGATACTTGTACTACCACAAGAAAGCTATGGCCGTTCTTCACTGACCGATAGACACATGCGGAAGGATAAACAATCCGTTTCCACCTTCTTTGGAAGCACAATACTCTGCTTTACCTCATGAGGAGAATGCCTCGGAAGGATAACTTTGTAGACGATGCAGTGATGAAGGTGTTTTTAAGGACACAACACATTTTCTATGTCATTGACCAGGTCTCCAACACACCATAAGAACAACTTCTAAGACCTAGAAGAACTTTCCAGCACATCAATAGAGCCGATAATGAACCTCATCAACTGGTAAGGAACAACTTCTTTCCCCCAATAGACGTGTGCAGCATGGGGTTCGCCAAACCCACAAACCTAACCTTACCTATTCAACGTAATATAACCGAACTCCCTCTTAAATTGAAAATGTCGGTTAACGTTGGCACAAAATGTGGATCTGTGTAGCGTTGAAGGACACGTCTACATGAAAGATATGTTGCGTCATATATTAGGTCAGAAAATGTTTAATGCAAGTAGAGTTTCTATACTTCCTCAACAAAGGTCATTTAAAATGCCACCCAGGAAAGTATTTTCTAATTTTGTCGGCAACCAGTTGCTGTGATCTTTTTTTAATTGCACACGACGCACGCGACGCACCGCTCGACATTCACATAGTTTGCGAGTATGTTTAGCTGCACAGTCGGTACCTATAGGCCTTTCTCTATCCTCTGGTATAACCCCAAAATAAAATGACCGTCTTGTATTCCCAGCTTTTAAAGGAAGAATATTTTGCCGATTTATGAGTGCTGTTTATAAAGGGTTTCAAGACCTGGGAAGGGATCTTATTGGTAACCTCTTTCGGTCACTTCATCGGAATTTTTGTTGCCGTCAAGTCTCTCACTCAAGTCCAAGAACCGAATCGCTCTGGGGTATCCACTCATAAGTCTTACGAGCGCTCATTTATTATCTACTTTCAGAATATTATTAGGTTCAGAATGTGCTCAAGTCCAACAGCTCAAAATAACTCAGAATATTGGTGTCCGATTAGGGCAAAAATGTGGTGAATACATTTTTGGGATCGAAAATATATTACATTCGCTTATTCTTCCATATCGCTTGATTTGTCGGCGCCCGATTTATTTTTATGGGGCTATTTAAACGGAGCTTTTAAAGAATGGCATCAGCTTTTAACTTCTGAAAAAATATCCACAAGAAATAACAAATCTTGACCCCGAAACGTTCCGTTCCAAAATGCAATATGCAACATAATAAAAAAATTACAACGTATTTTACATTTCGCTGTCAAATACATAAAAAAACTTTGTTTAAATTTGTACAATATTTTTATTAGTGTTTTTATCCATAGTTTCACTTGTTAAGCAATTAAAATAGAAAAACATTGAATAAATTTCAACCGGACGTGCTGTAATGCATAAAATAATCTAAAAACCAAAGTCCTCTGTGGTAAATCGAATTTTCCAAACCGCCCACTAAATATAAAACGGATTTCCTGCGCGCTCTCAAATTATTCTCAAATTATTCATTCATCGACTTCCATGGCATCGTTGTAATCATCATCACCAGCATCAGCACTATACCTATACCAGCGCTGACCTCATTTCCGTCGATCCAAATGCCATTCAAAAACATCCTGAAAGAATACCATTCCAATTAAAAATAAATATTCCATCTAAAAACTACTTCTGCACTTAGCATCTGACATTCTGTGTCTCTGCCCAACCACCCTCCGAGAGATGTATCCTCAATTGTTCCATCTTCTACCTTCTACTACTACATGTTAACTTTGGCTAGTAACGCGCGTGTTGCACACTGCACATATTTGCGCCAATCCCACCAACCCAATCCCATTGCATGCTCGACAATTGCACTCTGCACAAATTAACCTCGTAAACATGTTTCGCCCATTTGGTTAAGGGGGTGGACATTTTGTTTACGTCCTTGTATCAGCCTCATGTTGCCATGTAACTAAATTTACTGCGCAAAGTTGAGAAACATCGTTCCCCTAGTATTCTCGAATTCAGTAAAATGAGTATAGATTCATCTCAATGTGCGAACTCAAAAAAGATAAACACTTGCGAACTCAAGGAGTGTGTGTGTTTTGTCGCCGGTCGGTATCTGGTTTGACTTGGGATGGGGGCATTGTAGTGCAGGGTTGCCATTTCGATTGCTAATTTAATTAAAATATTGCGAGGAAGGGAAACTTATTTCACTTCGTACAAGTAGATAAGTACCTATATTGCGTGTCTGAAAGTTTCACTACTAGAGGGTATAATGATTCGCAGTAAGATATACTCTCAAGCGGCTATTTAATTTATTGGCACCATTCACTAGTGAATACGAATTCGAGTTCGAAATACAAGATGAATTAAAAACGCAAAAACTATATTTTTCGTCTTTGAGAGTTATATTGTCAAGTATACGCAACTTATCGGCGACTACACTTTATCTAAAAGGGTCTTCGGAGTTCGTGATCTAAAATATAAACTAATGAACCTCCGACTTAAAAGCTTATTGGGGGTGATTTGTTTTTTTTTAAATTTTTTAAAGGCGAACACACCCTTACACCCAACACGAGTGGGATTAGTATCTTGGAATAATCATAGATGCACGGCTTGCCTACCTTTAAACAGTCCTCTAAAAAGGCAATTTTTGCTAAAAGATCGATGACGAACAAGGGCTAGCCAAAATACAAGCTGTTGCTGCTATGTAAGAATTCCAAATTGAGTAAGCATTTCGCCATAAGAATAGCAAAAACAATATTCTAAGAACTATGTCCTCGGTATGAAGAAGAAAGGCATCTCCTCTAATAGAAATTGGTATAAAAAACATTATAAGATAATCACGAGAACATAAAACGGCTTTATGTAGTCAGCAACATGGTGATTGGTTGCTGAGACAGTGTGTACATAGAAGATAAGGGGATGCAGTGCAGAAATTTGTGAACGAGGTCCAAATATGTACTCAAACAAAGTACAAACATCTTTAAAAGCCGGTGTCGACCTTTAGGTAAAGACTTCTGCATAATTAACCTGTCACGAAAAGTAATGTAAAGTTAACTTCTAACTAACCCCCAGCTTTACAGTGGCGGTTCAGTTCAACAATTAATTCGGTTTCACAATTTCGTTTAAGCCTTAAACATAGTTCATTCTGTATAGTCTAAGTTAAACGTCAATATTCTGCCGTTTAAACCTCAGGTCACTTGACACTGTGATATTTCAATTTGAAAGCTGCCGATAGTAGTTGTCAAATATACAAATATTTTACCCTGTTTTGCGTGTTCTTTAAAAGAAAAGTCTAGAACCAATTTAAGAAAAGTGGTATAAGCACTGTAAAACTGCCTTCAATTCAACTAAAGTTCAGACTACACTGTGAAACCGAAAGAGTTGAACTTCAAATTTAACCTCAAGTTCAGGTTCAGCTGTTGACAGATTTGGAACATAAATGGAGTTGGCGTTACCAGTCAGAATGTAAAACAAACATAAAATTGATATCTCTATAAATTTTTCAAAGATTTAGCGACTTATGTAGGCCGGGGGACGATGCCTTCCGTGGATTTAAGTTGGAGAAAATTTGTCTCTCCCTACTCGTTGAACCATTTCGAACTTCTTATAAAGTTTTAGTTTTTTTTTGGTGGGACCAATGTGCCTTTATCCGGCAGGATGGGTAGAGTAATGCTCCTATTCTGGCGAGTTCATTGGCCTTAGAAACACCTGCTATGTTTTAATGCTCCGGCACCCAAAATAGGTGAATGTTAAATTCTTTTGTTTGGTCAGTCTCCGTAAGAGACGATCGGCACTCAAGGGCTGCTGAAGAAGTTATACAGATCGAATCCAAGGATTTGACAGCCGCCAGGCGTCATGATCGACGCTAGTCTCTAGGCACTAGAACCAGATAGTCACATACATAGTTTATTCAAACCATTCATTCATTTTCAATGGCCCGCTTTTTCCATTAAGTGGCTCGGCTCACGCGTGTGGACCCTCTATATAGCTTCCGATTCTCCGCCATTGAATTTAAATCATCAAAGGCAATCCCCATACGGGTAAATCAGAGACTGACCTGATGATGGTACGAATTCGATAGCAAGTCTTTGGGTTGGGGATGGGGGCATGCGTTTAACGTGACCAAACCACAGAAGCATATAGACCGTTCCGTCCAAAGAAGTAAATGCTTATACAAACCATATGTTAAAAATACCGCCAACTTAGTGCTTCTGCTCCCTACAAGATATGCTTTATATTCTAACTTATTTGCCGCAGTTCCAGGAGAAGGAAACACCTTTACACCTATCTAATATGTAACTGCCCAGCGCTATTCTTGATTAGAAACCAAACTCTAGGAGAGTATAGTTACTTTTTCAATGAGCTTGCAGATATTGCCGAAACGGAAATTCCTCCAGAAATCAAAATGGTGGAGTAGCGCAAATATCCGACTCTGCTGGTGGTATCACAATGTGCTTAATTTGGTCTAAATGAATTACTCCGTATGTAACGGATAATTGCCATGCCACCTAACCTAACACTGAGCTTGCAATTATTATATCTGATTCAGTTCATTTCCTTCCTCTCAAGAAAAGCGCCGTCCGTTCCCAATTAGTCGGGTGTTATTCATGTTCAATCATCCTCATCCACCCATTGAATTAAAAAAAAAAAAAAAAACTCCCACCAGACTCCCCCTAAACTGGCAACTCTGCTGCTGCTACGCTTTTCATACTGATGTTGCGCCAGTCGACTTTGTTGACATTCTATGTATCTGGTCGTGTATCTGGGGCCCATGGAGAGTGGTGTGCTGCTGAAAAAGTATCGTACACGCTACGCGAGGAAATTTATTCGTCTGTCCGTTGTCGAGTGTGGATTCAGTTTGTTTTCGATCATCAAATGCAGTGAACGCGATTGTCTGCTAGCTCAATCGGATTTTTTTTTGTAATTTAAATATCTTGGCGCAAAAATAATATCAAAATACTAATTACACAGAAAATCAAAAAGAAAACTTTTTTCTGTTTTATTTTCATTTCGATATGATAGCCAAAGTATTTGCTTGAGTTTCTGTCGGAACTGCAATTTGTAGCAAGGATTGATAAAAGTGCATTCGGTGCACTGCACCTGCATACGACGAACTTCGTTTTATGTTTACTTAGCGAAATCTTTCCGCGGTTATTATCGTGAACAGTTTTTTTTTTTTTTTTTTAAGTGACGACGACACGGTCCCTCCGCCCTGCCCCGCCCCGGTTCGGTTTTCGGTAATAATATTATTGCAAGAAAAATGAGAATATTTTTACGATCAGATTGATAATGATCTCTCTGGAGTAAGATATCCATTTTTGTTGTTGTTTTAAATACTTCTATGCGTGCGATGCATTTTAGATTAGACTCTAAGCCATCTGCATAAAGTTGCGTATTTTAAATCCGTTTTTAGTTTAGCGATATCGAGTGTCTTCGTATATGTCCAGTCCATCGTCCATTCATCATTCTTTCGTCTGGCGTGTGATGTATACACGTGTGGAGCGACGCACTCCATAAAGTAGTAGAAGTTGCCGGTCTTCAGATTCAGGCAGCTTGTATAATTTTTTTTTTCAACACACGCACGCGTTATTTTTTTTTTGTGACGTTTTGGCGGCTATTTAGTGAATAAGTGAAAAAAGATAATCTGCAGATCGCGGTCTGATGTTTTTATTTAAATAATAAAAAATAAAAAAAAAAATTAATGCAACTTAATACCAAATCAATAACAATCAGGTAAAAATAAAAAAACAAGTGAAACAGTCTGGAGTCGTCAGTCTTAACGTTGATTGATTTGTAGATCGTGCTGCACATTTTTAAATGGTTACGAGTTTTTGGAAATTTATTTGAATCGTTCATGTTTTCGTATTGCATTTCGACGGATAATAAGGTAAATAAATAATGCCTCGTATATTTTTTTGTTTTATGGTAAAAAACGTGATTTAGATGAATGATTTGGCTGATGGCTATGTCGTCTGGCACGGCACACAATGTAGATCAGTTGTGTTTTTTTTTTATTTGTGGAATTTTTAGAAAATGTATTCGAAATCGGGTTTGAATGGTAGATTATTTTTAGGGACTCGCCTACAAAATAAGAAAAACCAAACTAAAGTCTTACTAATATTCTGGGATGGTATTTGACACGAGTTTTTAGGACGTCTATATGTAGGTAGGCTACGTCGAAAACAGTAGTTTTACCTTTTCGACGTATCGAAAATGGTTAGGTAAATGTTTGCAAACGTATCGATTGAAATACTTAAAGCGAATACGTTGGCTTAATTTGTAGATTTAAAAATTTAATTGATCTACTGCACTTGTATAGCTACCCCCTTTGGGTAGGGGTTAGAATATACCCCGAGTAGGCATGCCTGTCGTAAAAGGTGACTAAAATCTAACCTTCGTATATACCGAGTGTAGATTATGTTATAGTGTATACAAAACAAAAAAGATTACCCCAGGTGGCAGTCTAGCCTTACTGGAAAATCCATCTCCTTCGGAGGTAGGCTCTACGTATGGCTCTGGGTAGAGCCGGTTATTGCAATCCAATGACCCCTTTTCAAAAAGTTGAAGGGTATCTCGATCTCCTTCACCAAGATTGAATAACTCCGGGAAAAGAAGTCCGCCGGGAAGGTCAGCGAGCAAAAATTGGGACTCAGCGAAACAGAAAAGTATTGAGGAGAACTCCGAATCAAACTAAACGAAATAAACCTACTCTATCAAGATCTTGTGGGCGCATTGGCTCATTAGTGGTTAGTATGCTGGTCTACTGTGCGAGGGGTGCCAGGTTCGATCCCCAGAAAAATCCAAACTACATCTTAAGGTTTTTTCGACTGCGCCACCTCTCGCGAACGTCTGACAAACATCTGAGAGGATAACTGTCCTGAAAAAGCGTTTCAATTCAGCCGTTCGGAGGAGGCATAAAATTGTATAGGCCTCTTTCATTCGTCCAAAAAATAAAAACTCACACAAAGGAATACCTAGTTGCGAAAAGCTAGGCTGGTTTCGACACGGTTGTTGCTCTAACTATTTACTGTGTTTTATATATTAATTTTTATCAAGATCTTAAGAAAGAGATTGAGTTAATAAAAGAAGAAAATAAGGTCCTAAGGAACGGTACGCTTAGCTAGTCGACGAGGAAGAGCTAGCACGCGAAACGAATCGGTTCCCAAAGAAAAGACTTAGTAAGAAACGGAGAGCTGGATCTTTGCCGAGTCCCTAAAAAAAGAAAGGTGTAAAGAACCGAAAGAAAAACAACTTTCTCGAACGCAATTTCGTTAGTCCCCTCTAATAAATGTTGTCGGAATAACCGAATATAATAAGTTCCATAAACCTCCTTAAAGGGATGATAAATTGATAACATCAAAAATCAAGGTTGCATTTTTAACTTCCATGCGTAATAACCGTAAACGTCAATAACCACGACAACGACCAAGCTATGTCCCAAAAGCTAAAGACCGAGAAGATTCAGTTGTATACATACATACTTTCGATTTTTTTTTTAAATCCTTTTCCCGGAAAAGGCAAACCTATAACGCTTCATCAGCGCCAGCGCCCCGAGATGCTCGCAGATTAGTCTTCCCGAAATATATACCCAGGAAGCGAGTTCCAAAGTTTGCTTGTCCTGATGTAACAGAAGATTAAGAAGAATTGATGTCCTCGCGGTTGTCAAGTGTACTGTATGGTCATTAGCTGCCTGTCTCGTGGGGCGCCTAAAAGTCGCATTTCGAGGGATAATGTCTTTGAGATCCTCGGAACATCTTCCATGGAAGTACCTATAGAACCAGCAAAGGTCAGCGACTTGTCTTCTGTGCACCAACGGTTGCAGATTCGATGTGAGTGTAGGGTCTCCAATAAGTCGAACTGCTCGTCTCTGTATGTTGTCAAGTATATTAAGTGAATGTTTTGTGGCCGAGCTCCTTATATGGGAACAATAGTCCAGGCCTGGTCTAACCTGTGCTTTGTAGAGAAGGAGAAGTTGCTTGGGGCTAAAGTACCTCTTTGCTCTAAATAGGTAGCTCAATTTAGCCGATCTTGCGATATAGGATATGTGGTCCTGCCATGTGATTCCTGAATTGACTGTGACTCCACGAAGGTGCATTGAGTCCTTTGGATGGATTGGATGGTCAATTAAAGTCACAAAGGCCACATCATGTGATAGCAAGGGGACCCCGCCCCTCATGCACCAAAAAAGAGGCTATGAACGACCATCAAAGCAAAGGCAAGTTCTTCATCGAGTAGGAGAAGCAACAGACGGAAATGAGAAAGGACATCCTGGTAAGGCATGGACGTATGCTTACCTTCGATAAGGCTGATATTATCGACGATATCTACAGAATTAAAAACCTCATAAATATTCAAGTCAAATTGGAGATAATAAGCTGAATTTTCGTGCCTATATACCTTAATTTTGGCGTTCTAAAAGTTATCTCAAAAGTGTCATAAAATCTCCTGTAAGTTATTCAAAGTCAGAAGTACAAAAAATCAGTTTTTCGCGATTATTTCGGCTTCTATTGCTCCAATGATGTTAACATCTATTAAAAAATGATTGTAGAGTATAAAATTTGCAACAAATTTCATTTGAAATATTTTTGCTGAACTAGCAACAAATTTTAAGGAAGTCCATTTAGTACTTCTCTATGCACTTGAAATGTCTTGGTCTTAAAACAAGGAGCCTTAGTTGCATGGCTTTCGTGTTATACCTATAAGACCTTCAGATGGATGGCGGAGGTCTTAAATCTTTTTAAGAGACTGCGTAGGTTATCTTCTTTCAAAGGAGGCTCTTCTTAGCCTTTTTTTGCTCCTTATTTGCATATTGAAGATGATATTAGTTTTGGAGATTTTATCGACTAAAGAAGAAAGCTTATTATGAGCGTCTGAAAAACCTATTAGTCGGTATCCATCATCTATTGTCGAATTCCTGTAGATAATATGTCATAAACTGTATAATTTCGATACACTTACACTTGACAATTTTTCTACTCAACAGAAGTAATTAAAAAACGCATCGATTCGTTATAAATTCTTCGATTTATTGAGGTTAGAAATTTCCGTCAAAAGTTGGCTTCTATAATTGACATTTGTATGTACTTAGCAAAATTGACAATGACAGAATAATTAATACAATGCTGCCAAAATGTAAACAGATTTGTTTAGAAGAAAGTACTAGATCAATTATTTGAACAAAGAGAGCCAATAGTCTCTGCAGCTAGGCTCTATAATCTTTTATATTACCTTGTAATTTTAATTACCTGTTAATAAACAATAATAATAATAATAAAGATTTTCTGAATACATAAATTCAATCTTCAACATAAACTATCTCCTTGATATGATCTTTAGCATTTTCAATGCGTTTATACACTTTTACATGGTAATTCGTTAACGGTCGTATCTGCCATTTGAATCAATCCCTTTTGCGAGGCTGTTTATGTCTCCGTCATATAAATAGTGGTCGGGAAGCTACCTTAAAGGGACAACCGCCAATATGAAGGACCAGATCCGTGCCTTGAACCTAGGACAGCCGGCCATATATTCGCTAGCCAATTACCCGCTTTGGGGATATAAGACCTGCACTTGGCCCATCTATAGCTTAATCTGCCAAAATCAATGTTTAAGCAACCTGGACTAGCCATGAAAAATCCTCAATGACTTCAGGTCCAAATATTTCGTTTCAGCTCTCTTTATGTATTTATCGTGGCGAATGTTGACGACGGTTAACTCAATAATATGTGGGTGGCAACGCTGGCGCTGGCTGCTGAGAATGCGGCGAATTCGACAACAGTAGCAGTTTAGAATGTGCAGCACAAAGAACAGGGGAATTAAACGACGACCGGCACCATGCAAACATCGATCTCTTTTGCTGTAACCTTTAACACGTTTTGTAAATACTTAAACGGGCGTTTTATTTTTGGAAAATTACTCTACATATGCACATGCCGTACGTGCTTCGGAGAGACCCATATTAGACTTTGTCATCAGACAAACTTAAGCTACGATTATACGGCCATTTTTTTCAGTCATTTAAATGGCGCTTTGACGTTAGGAAAAAAATGTCGTAGTAGAGCGACATTTAAGCTACGATTCGTCATTGGAAAAATGACGATCACACGAAATGACTATCATCGTCATTTGTGTGCCAAACTCAAAACACGGACACTGCGAGTCATTTAGAATTTTCCGTTGGAATGCCATCAGCCAAAAAGCTTAGTCGTTTGTTCAAGGCGTCATTGAAGAGCGATCACACGGCCCTTTTAAATGGCACTGAATACATGTCATTTGGTCCGACATTTTTCTAGTCATGTAAATGACGCCCAAAAAGGTTATCCCAAAAATTGCGATCACACAGAACGACATTTAAATGACTGCTTTGTGACACGATTTTTACGCCAGAGCGCCATTTAAATGACTCGAAAAAATGGCCGTGTAATCGTAGCTTTACACTAGCCAGTTTTTTTTTTTTGACGGAGCATTAAAGTCGTTTAGTATCTCACATGGGCCAAATCAGTTAAGATAATGCGGATAATATAGATTTGTCTGGAATGGACCTTGAGATCGATTTGATTAAAATATTTCATACCACAAACAGACTAAATTTTGTTACTCTAAACGCACGTGCGGCCTTTTGAATAACAGAGCCTATGACATTTAAGTGACTCATAATCATAACTAACCAATGAAGCTAAGCTCAGCAGTCTACAGTAACATTAACAGGTCACCCATTTATGCCCGCACTAGTTATGTATAGCAATATCATCCATCCGGCCGGTGACTTAACTGACACCTAACTCCTGTCGTAAAACCGACCCGCCGCGGTGCCTTATCATCACCTTTCCATTCATGGGGAAACGTATTATTCACACTTTTCCTAGTAGCGACCATTAATACCCAAAAGTCTCCAAATTTCCAAGAAGCACATTTCGTAGTGTAAGCCAAAAAGAAGAAACAAAAAAAAAAATAAACGCCTTATACCTTACACCTTCGTAGCCATATTTCTGAAGCTCGCGCAATTTTTAGCGCCAAATCATCAAAAAAAGTTTTCAACAGAAAAACAACTCATCAAATACTTCAAATTACAATTAGTCAGTCACAATGACTAAGCCTCAAGGAATTCTCACGTACGCCTACTTCTACGTTCTACAGTGTGAAATTGTATACTCTATTTCCATTCATCTCATAGACCTTTGTCCTCTGAAATTTGGCAAACAAAAAACTCCTCAAAAGCCAATTGGTATCCCAAAAAAAAAAATTATTATTGACATTCCTAGCCACAAAGAAAAGCCACAAAAGCATCAAGCACCGCACCAACTATTTTGATTCATCCCAAAGCAGGAAGTGAACACCAAAGTAGAATCTTCATTCCAGATGCTGGATTTCTGGTGGTGGTGTTACCTAACCGCGCAATACTAAACATAAACAAGAAGCAAAAACAAAAAAATAAACGAAAAAAAAAAATAAACGCCACGACACGATAATAATGCGCCGCCATGCCACCGACACAACAACGAAGAGGAGGACTTGATTATGTCATTCTAAGCCGAGTCGTTCCTTTCCTCGTGGTATTGTAAATTTTTGTTTTTACCTTTAGTATTATTTCTCGACCATTATTGCGAAGGTTGTCTATGTCTGGCGTTAAGGCAAAAAGATGCCACAGAAAATAAAGTATCTAAACCTCAGAGAACGCATCTTAAGTAAGAGAGAAAAAAAAGACGGTACTAACCTGGTCCAGATGCAGACTCCTTTACTTGGTGTGCATCCGCGACTCATGGCACGGAACTTCCACTGCAACTATTATCAATGTGAACGAAAAAAAAAAAAAAAAAAAACACAAAAAAGGAACGCGACACGAGGAGCAAAAACAAGAGACCTTGTGAAAGGGATGTGGTTTGGTTATATATACATTAGTCTTTGGCATAGTCTGTTCAAGGAAGACTTTGTGGGCAATAATAATAATAGATGACTCAGAACGGCACTTTTTCTTGTCGTTTTATAGTTTCGTATAGATTCACAGTCGAGATTGGAGGTATTCTTTGCTATTACTGCGAATAGATTACTTCCTGAGCGAAATGCATAATAGAGGACATGCATACTGAAGTTGTGAGTGATCTTGGGGCTTCGTTTTGTGAACGAACAAAGTCCATATTATTCCTGTGGAGAAGCAATTTGAAGCAACAATAAAATTGTTGCCGGCCTCTATTTGAAGTTCCAACACAAGCGACTTCGTAATAATTAGGTACTACTCTCGCTCTCGTTTAATAATAGGGCGACGCGACGCGACCATTGTGGAGGGTTTTCTATTTTCTACTTCAAGCCAATGAACAAGCCAGGCCCTGGGCAAAAAAAAAAAAAAAAAAAAAAACAAATCCTCTCGTCGATTGTCTTTGAACCAAAGTTTAATCTTGAGGTATGATTCACCAGTCACTTGTTGATTGGCAAATCATTAGTTTCCGTGAAAATCGAGCAAACAGTGCGTCTAGATCAGATGTGGTGGTCGTCTACTGATGAGCCCATCCACCAATCGGGGTGAAACGCATTTTTGGAGTAGTGGCCAAATCAAATTTTAAAAAATCTGTCCTGCACTTAATTTGTTATCACTTGAAGCATTCTCTAATAGGGGCAGGGCCCAGCGTGACCGTTGTGAGACTAAAGTTGCAATTTGGCACTTTTTTTACCACCTTGGCAGCTTGGCACAATGATACCACTTTTCAAAAATGTAATGATTTTGGCCCTTTTTCACCATTTGGAACAACAAAAATATAAAATCTCAACTTTTGGACTTTTCCCATTGTATGTACCTAGCATTCTGCCAAATTTCACTATTCTAGGGTGGCTGGAAGTGCTTCATAATTTTGATGATCGTCATCTAGAGTGCGTCAGTGAGTGAGTGAGTCAGTCAGTCAGTTACGGTTTTTGCGATTTTTGACGTCCTGTATGTTGAAAACCACTAATGCTATAGAGATGAAATTTGGTGAGGTAGACCTTTTTAATGAGCTTGGTAAATTTTTCAAGTTTGAAGTTTTTTTCTGTTAATTGGTTCCGAAGTCAGAGGGAGGTCGAAAAACATGCCTTCGGCACACACGATGCAGATAATCTGCGCAGACATTAGTTTTCGTCGTGGTCGTCGGGTCAGAAAAATGGCGGATACTGCTAGCCGATCCGACTTCTTAAATGCCGAATTGCCGAATGGATGAAGGAAATTTAATGAAAAAATGAATCCATTATAATAACTAAACAAAAAACTTGATTGAGGGAACCGATTTCTCCAAGCGAGAGGCTTTCAATTATGTTTACGCCGTGAATTGTCTCGCTCGTCTATGCTATATTCACCATACACGACACAGACATGTCGTTGCAGACCAAGAAAAATTGAAAACATTTTGAATTCACGCAGACGGTCGCTGCAAACAGTCGACATGGGTACACACGACACAGACAATCTGCGCAGACATGAGCTCAACAACAAAATATATTGGTCTGCAGCGACGTGTCTGTGTCGTGTATGGGCCCTATAAGTTCTAAGAAACCATTAAATGTTTAAGTCCGTATACCAGTGACTCAAGGCGATTTGATAAGAAATACCCCACTGACCACTAAAATATAGTAGAATATCTCAAGTCCGATAGGAGATGAGGAGATGAGCAGTGCGGCTTTCGTCCCGGTAGAAGCACAACCGACCAGTTATTCACTCTCAGAATGGTACTTGAGAAGGCATGGGAGTATGCTACACCTGTTTACGCTTGCTTCGTAGATTTGGAGAAAGCATACGACCGAGTCCCTCGAGGGAAACTCTGGAGTGTATTACAGGAGTATGGAATTGATGGTTCGCTCTTGAGAGCCATTCAATCTCTTTACACAAACTGTAAAAACTGTGTTCGGGTAAACGGCGTTAAATCAATACATTTCACCGTGGGCGTTGGACTTCGCCAGGGGTGCGTCTTGTCGCCCCTCCTTTTCATTACTTATATGGACTGGATGTTACAGCGCAGTCTTGGCGAAGAACGTTTCGAATTGGGAGATCTGAGGATAAGTCATTTGCTCTTCGCTGATGACTTGGTCATCCTTGGGTCCTCTCAGACTGAACTTCAGCGCGCACTCGATCGGTTTGTAGCCGTTTGTGTTGAAGCTGAGATGAAGGTAAATGTGAACAAATCTGAAGTGATGGTCGTCTCCAGAACGCCTGTTCAATGCACTCTGCATCTTAGTGGAGTCCCATTGAAACAGGTGGAGAAGTTTAAGTATCTCGGGGTCTTATTCACGAGTGATGGAAGGAGCAATGCCGAGTTTTCTTGTAGGATTGGGCAGGCTGGATCGATTTTGAGACAGCTTGGTCATTCTGTTATCAGGAGGACTGAACTTGGTGTCAAAGCTAAGTTGTCAGTCTTTAATTCGGTGTTTGTTCCAACTCTTACCTATGGTCATGAGGTTTGGGTAATGACTGAAAGAATAAGATCGCAGATACAAGCTGCCGAAATGAGATTTCTCCGTGGTATTGCTGGTGTGACTCGTAGAGATCGCATTAGAAATACCAGAATACGTGAGGAACTCAATGTCGAGCAGCTACTTCTCCGGACGGAGCGGTCCATGCTTCGGTGGTTTGGTCATGTTAAACGTATGTCCCCGACCAGGATCCCACGACGCGCTATGGAATCCGTACCATCGGGCAGGCGTCCTCTAGGTAGACCCAGGATGAGATGGTTAGATCAAATTCATAATCTCTCCTCTACCCTTGATGATTTGGAGTCGATGGCGGAGGATCGAGAGCTATGGAGGGTCCACTTAGGTAACCTACACCCGCGACCCACTTAATGGATAAGCGGGCCATTGAAAATGTATGTATGTATGTATCTCAAGTCCCAAAAAATAGCCTTATTTTGTCGAGTATATCTGGATAAATGGCCGTTAGTGTGCGGGTCTTTTGTTATTTTCAAAAGCGAATTCATTCGATCTGATTCCGCCTAAAATTGGAAGTCGTCACCATTCGCCCCAAAAATAAAAACTCCCACAAACAAATGTGGCTGTAAAAATGTAGGCCTAGAGTTTCATATGGATCTGCTGCGTCAAATATTTATTCTTATTTATTTATCTACAAACTGCAAGATACCAAGGAATACCTACTATGAGCAACTACTGTATATAACTTAACTTTATCGAAGAAGTCTGAATATATTTGCGTTCGTTCTTATTTCTCAAACTATATCAGTCCGATCGGAAGCGGTATTGACTGCAAACTAAAACTTGTAATAATGAGCCCTTCCATTTTTTAAATAAATCCCGAACAACAAAATCTCGTATTATCAAAGTCGCACTCTCGTGGTAGATTCAATACAGTGTTGAGCAAAATACAAGGAGGGCGCAAATCATCCAATTTTGTTTTTGAATTTATTTTGAGTGATGGAAATCTTCATTTGGACCTTTACAATTTCTGTTAAGTGGAAAAGATGATATCCGTCAAGTGGTTGCCGCCAGTGTTGATACACATTTGTGCTCGTTTTATCGCATTTTCCAAACGACTTTCGGTGGTAACTGTTCGCATTCCTGTCGAATATTCTCCTTAAGGGCTGCGATTGTCTGAGGCTTGTTGGCATAAACCCGCGACTTCAAGTAGCCCCAACGAACGAAATCTGGGATGGTTAAATCGGGCGATCTTGCTGGCCATGTCAAATTATCAAAAAGGGATATAACGCGACCCAGGAAACGGTTTATTTGAAATTACATGTTTACCAAGTCCAGCTCATCTAATTCAGGCCAGTAAGAAATCGTTTATCATGGCCCTGTAGTAGCTTTCGCCAGTAACAGTGACCGTATTGCCGATGGCGTTCTCAAAAAAATACGGCTCAGTCACTCCTCCCGAGTGAACGCCGCACCACACAGTGGCTTTGAGTGGATGTAATGGCTCTTCATGCATCACACGCGGATTTTCAGTGCCCAAGAAACGAAGATTTTGCTTATTGACGTAACCGCTTAAGTGGAAATGCGCCTCGTAGCTCATGATGATTTTTGACACAAAATCGTCCTCTTCATTGTTGAGATTGAGTATGGCTTGACAGTAATTCACACGCGACTGACAGTCAGCAGGCATTAACTTATGCACTGTCTGCACTTTGTACGTGAACATGTGTAAGCCTTGCACTAAAATTCGCTGTAGGGTCCGTCTGGTGATGGTGATGCCCAATTTCGTGGCCCGTCGTCTGGTTGATGTTTCTTCTTTCTCAGCGACATCGGCAGCCACAGCCACGATATTCTCGGCCGAACGACCAGTCCGGTGGCTGTTCGAGTCGAGTAGCTAAGCGCCGGAATGTTTGCCCAGTTGGCGCGACACGATTATAGGAAATCAACGTCGAAATTCACTCTGCGCTCCGCGAAAATTATCTTGGCTAAACGGCCACTGCCATAATGACCATTAATGGCCCGATTTATGTCATTTTCCATCACTTTTGCCAAAACTTCCGCCGATAGGTCCTCGCATTCTTAACGGATATCCTCGTTGAGGGCTCCAAGAATCTGAGGCTTGTTGACAGTCGTATTGATGTCGGGCGACCGGAAAAGCTGCGCCGCAATTTACTCAGCGCCAAAACCGCACCGACAAATTATTCCGCAAAAAAATCTTCTTTATGAGTATAGCGATTCATGTTTGCTTGACGTGTACTTTGTATCTGTTTACTTCACAATAAATGCCAAATTAAAAATGACATTTGCCTCCATTTGCAAAAATTATAGCATATTCCGATTGGATGATGATTTTTGCGCCATTTTTTACCCCCGGGCGTTAGAAAATAAAGTAAAAAACTTATCGCAAAAAAAAACCGAGTAAAAATTTAATCCAACAAATTTCGATTGAACCTGCACAGTACATATAGCGACATAAACGTTTTAATCCAGGAAACTGGAAGATCACTGCTAGGCACGGGAGTGGGAGCGTGATGGTCTGGATGGACCTACGTTGGGATTGGAAATTTCATTACTACATTATTTGATACAGCTGCACTGTCGATATATTGACGATGTCGATGTTTTAACGATATTTCTCTGCGATATCGTACTTAGCGCCAACCATTCAGCGGCTTGTAGAATACCGGTGACTTGGAACTGGGAAGACTTTGAAATAAGTCGGGAGGTTCGCCCACCAGCGAATATTGGCAGCGGTCCCCGCATATACCAGAACTTCCAATGATCCTCTATCAATCAGTCCAATCAGAACTCAATAAACGACACAAGTCACCCTCTGTTCCATGTTAAACAGAGAAGTGTAAATCTCCTCACATTAGTTGCAGTACCTATACCTAAAAAAATAAATAAAAGGAATGCTTAAAAATTAGTTTTTGCTGCCACCATTATAGCCAAGAATGCGGAGGCGAATCACCGTCTGTGAGGTTAACTCTGCTGAGTGTGAAAATCTCGCAAAGGTCGTAATACCCCAGAGTCGCAGACGTTCACCGCATGTCTCAGTGCGGCGCACATGCAATACAGACGGCATATATAGGAACTCTACACTTGTTGAGCCAGTGGTAGGTTGGCCGTTGGTTCTCCTCTATCCATATCCACAAGGCAACAACAGGAAAACCTACATAAATAGGTTCGTTCCACTGGAGAACTTTGGCAACGTAAACAGGAAAAAAAAACAAAAAAAACACCAAAAAACGACGAAAAAATTACTGAAAGGAAAAACTGGCTAAGACCAGCACCAACAGGGCAACAACAAAAGGGAAGAAAAACATTCTCAAAAATTTAGCAATGTCTAAGTCTTCCGAGACCCGAGACGCCCCTTCCCTTACAGCCTGCTTCGTGTCAACTGCGCCCCCCACCACCCATCTCACACCATATATGGCGATGGCACAAGACAAACTTCCGCCAAGAATTTAATGGGCTTCACAGGAGAGCTCGCGCGGGAATACACGGTCACATGGTCCGATTTTCGTATATCAGCAGCACCGTTTGGGTTCTGAGACTCTGAGACAGGTCTGTGTGCGATGTGAATGCATATGCGGCTGTTCCATACCTTGCACGTTGCATTTTTCATGGTGCTGCTCGCGGGCCAGGCTATAGCGTATACCAAAAGCTGACTGGAATGCACCGCGTCAGAAGATGCAATTCTGCCGCCAGCCGTCTGCTTGGAGGACATATTGCGCGCATTAAAACAGCAAAAAAAAAAACAGACTTTTCGTCGTTTTTCGTTTCTTTTTGTTCGTCGGCTGTGTTGTTGTTTTTTGGCCATATTCAGATGTTTTTGGTGGTTTTTTTTTTTTTTGGTTCGAAATACCTGTTTAGCATGTGCAACAAGTGCAACATGGAATGGGCATGGGATGCAAGGAAATGCAGTTGTGCCAGTTGTGGAGCAGAATCTTGTAGCCGGCAGTCGGCATATGACGACGATGACGCGACAGCAAGAGGACACAAATGTGAGCGCGCCCTCTTTGAGTGTAGCAGCGATAAAAATAGCCACGCGATCACCGGATTGACCAGAAAATAATCGAACAGCTCAGTCTGTGACGGCGGAGGCGATCGCTGTAGCAGACAGCAGCGCAGCGGTCGACGCGTCCATCGACCGTCGCGTCGCATTCGTATATACATTAGCAACAATTTTCGGTATTTTCCAGTGTGGGTCGTTAATTGTTTACGAGGAAATGTTGCAAAAGATCTTCTGCCGGCCGGCTCGATTGGTGGAGACTTTCGTCGTTAAGAAGGCAAACGTTTTGGACTGCTTGCAACCGGCCTGTAAGATAAGAATTTTTTTTTTCGTGAACGACGTGTTTCATCAAAAATATAGCTATACAGTGCGAAAAGAGTGGGCACACGAATAATTGTCGTAGATAGACACATATATATTTATACATTTTTTATAGAAATGCTTGCTATAAGTGTACTACTTTTAATTTAGGACAGGATTGATTGGGAGAAAGCAGGAAGAATTTGCCATTAGATGGGAATACAAACTGTCGTTTTATGGGAGAGGCTGCAGGCTTTTTGCTGACCAGTTGAAGCCGAAGCCCAGGTCTTTTAAAAATCGTTCTTTTACATTTTTGTGTTCGCCCGTTGTCCTTTACTTTAGTTAGGACATGGATGTCATGGCGGCATTTTTTTGTCACTACCCCACTGATGGAAGATGGTCCTTTCTTGTTTGATAGAATAAACAGCAGCAATTTTTTTTATATCTAAAGGGTGAGCCATCTTGTGGTTTCTTTTTAAATCGTAGGTTATTTTGACACCGACAGGTATTTCCCGCTCGAAATTTTGACAGAAAGTCAGTGTCATACCTCGGCGGAACGAAATGATTCGTTTTACGCTTGAACAACGTTGGGACATATCGAAAACTTATTTCCAAATTGAGTGCTGTTTAGCCCAAATAGTGCGTTTTTTGAAAATAAGTTTTGACCGAAATGATGCACCCACCGTGCCTGAGCTGTGCGCAAGTTTGCTCAAAATGTTCGTGAGACTGGTATGCTAGGGGACAAAACTCATGGTCCCCGTTCTCGTACGGTGCGCACAGACGAGAATGTGGCCATCAACAAGGTCTTGGAAAACTGCAGTGATTGGAGTGACAGAATGCCCTACTGTGAAGCCAGCCGAGGGAGCCACTTGAACGACGTTGTATTCGATAATTAATGGGAATGTTTTCTCTTACTAATAAAGCCATAATACATGGAAAAAACTTAATTTTGTTCATTTTATTGCATTTTTAAAAAGAAACTTGTAATTGTATTACAGTTTTGTGTAGCTAAGCAAGCAGCGCAAGCAGAAACAGAATTCCTATCCTATACTACAGAACGACAGAGTTCTGTTCTGTTTCAGTCTTTTTGTATCACTCCGTGCCATTTGGGCTGGACAATAAAGTCACAGCGACAAGTGAAATGTGAGTTCCACTTCTTTGAGTTTCGCTGTCATCGTAACAGTATTTTTGTTAAGCTAAATTACACAACACGATTGTCAGATTTTACAATATTGTCAGATCTGTCAGTGAAAAATATGTCCGAAATGTCTTACAACAATAATTACTGTCTACACTTTCAATTTTGTCTGACAATGTTGTCGGAAAAGTCATTGTCACACCTCTTTCTGACAATGAAATTAACATAGATACATACATACCTAATTTTCGACAAAATCTTACAACCGTGTGAAAGGACAATTTTGCATTGTAAGGTAGTAGGATATTGCCAGCTCATTGTTAGTGAATTGACAGATCTGACAATCGTGTGTACTTAGCTTTATTTGTCATTATGTATGCATATTTGCCATTAGAAGTTTACTAAAACAAATGTTCTACTACCTAGTACCTTTCAATATTTACGAATTTGAATCAATCAAGTCAGCATTGCCAAATACGAATTGTACGTCATTCGGTTTTGTATTTTTGTTTTATTTTTTCTGTCAAGTAAACTTACTCCAAACTCAAGTACTTCTTCTTTTTCTACTTAGTTAAGGGCTGGTTCTTCATGTTTTCAGCAGTTTTCAGTTCTTTCAATAATCAAAAGTGAAAGACACGTTTAATTAACCAAGAACTGGTAAATACAAAAAGCTGGGGAGTTTTCATTTTTCAATGAGTTTTTTTCGTGTGCATTAACGAAACGACTGAATAATCGATTATTTTGAGAGAAAAATATAAATACTCAAGCAAAAATGTGAACAAACCTGAGATCAAGTCAAGAGTGTTAGACCAAGAATATTCCAAGGATTTCAATACAACAATACAGCTTAACTACTAACGATTCAGTCAATTTCGAAGATACCTACATTTAAAATAGTGCAAACTTTAAAAAAGATCCTTTGTTTGAATTAATTCGAGTGGTAAGTTTTTATTTGCATTATTTAATTCAAATTGTATTGTATTTAAGGACCATTCACATGGTAGCGAAAGAACGAATTGATGAAATGCGAACAAACATTTATAAACATAAAATTGCACATTTTATGATTCCAAGAGGAGATTAATTAATTATCCTATGAAAATGTTTTAAGAAACCAAGTTTATAAACAGTTTAAATAACGAAATTTCGAATTCCAAACTTTTCCCGCGAACGAAAACACCCCTGGGTCGAATTGTCAGAGTTTATTCGCAATCCACATCCTTTAATTTGCGTTTCAAAAACTAGCGAATAAAACATTCGTTCGAACTTAACCTCAAACTAGACATTGCGGGTAGAAACTGATGGTTGAAATTCGCGAACTGCCGGCCACGACCTAGAAAACTTTTGATGTGAACGGACTGTCAAAACTTGCGAATATTCGTTCGTTCGTTCGTAGGTAGTTGGTCGCCCTCATGTGTATGGTCCCTTAAAGTTGACTGTTATTGACTGTCTGAGGGCTGATTGACATGACAGAATGATAGGGGCTAGGAGGGTTGGCCGAACTGTTACTTTTTAGAAAAAACTACATTTGTTACGTCTGCTACGTAGTTTATGTAGTTAATGTAGTTAAATGGTAGTTAATGTAGTTAATGAAACAATTTGTAGCAGACGTAGCTTCAACTGTCAGATTTGAAATGGAACGCTTGCTTTTGAATTCGAAATCGCTTCTCAAATGTTCATTGTTCAATCCGAACATCTATTGAAAGACTTTTTTACCACTGGTTTTTTGTTAGCACAAAAACAAGGAACAGACTTTCACAAGAAGAGTAAAAAAACTAGTAAAAAAAAAGAGTAAAAATGTAGTGTAGTTTATTCGGCCAACCCTCTGGGATAGTAAGAGCTAGTTCTTGCGCCTGTGTTTGCTTCACAATGTGAATAAGGTGCAAACCATAGCTATAGTTAAATCGTTTTCATGTCACGCTGCTGTCAAACACACATACACGAGAGAGTATTCTGTGTTCGGTACATACGTCAAAAGTTAAACAACTTGCGCGAAAACAACAGCAAGCACCCATAATGTTATCCCATTGATAAGGTAGTAAGGTACCATTCTTGATTGTAGGTGGGGTAGGTAATTATTTTTCACAGTGAGATAGATGAACCTGCTACATTTTAGTTCAGTAAAAGTAGGTATATTTTTTCAGTATAATTTCGTTCTGCATTCGGGCCTGAACACAATATCATTTCTAGCTGTAGATTGCACGACCTGTCAAATTGAGAACAATGCAAATGAAGTAGAGAACGGATGGTCGCCACAAGTTGCAATTTGACATTTTACAGAATTTATGTTTTTTTAAAAAGAGAAGTAGCAATTTTTTTTCTACCAAAAATCAGAGAAAAAAAAAAACAAAATCTTGTGATTTTATGTTTTCGTTCTAATAAAATTAAGTATTTCGGAAATTTTCACAAAATATTTTTAGTTATTAGATACTAAAAAAGAATTTAACTACTAGGTTCCGCATTTCACTTTCACTCGAAATGAAATCGGAAATGATTTTTTGTGTTCTACATTTCACTGTATTCGATTTCGATTTTAAAATTTTCGGAATTGAAACAAAGTGAAATTGGGATTTCGAAAAAATTTTAGAGTTTCCGAATTGTTCGAAATGCATAACACTGAAAACATATTCATTCAATTTGAAATTTGGATTTCACTCGATTTCTGGAACCTAGGTGTAAATTTAAAATGCATTAACATTAATTATAGAGTAAAGCGATTATCATAAATTGTCGTTGGCTGAGTGGTTACCGATCTGTGCACTACTGGTACCTATTGACAATGCGTTGAGATACATTAGTTATATTTTTCCGTCGATGCAAATTTTCTATACATTTCACGATATAGTGGTTTAATTTGTTGTAATGGGAAGTGCTACGTCCCGTTTCCCAATCCTGCTTCAAATCAGAAACCTTCACCAAAGTTTCATCACCGACACGACGCACGTTTAGCCGATCGCCAAAAAGAGTATGGAACAACACGAGATGCTGCCAGGTCTAGCCAGCCTCGGACCAGACGTTCCGCTGAGAATATCGCTGTTGTGATAGTGACTGAAGATCTCTCAGAGGATCCCGGAATATCGACCAGACGAAGTGCCAAGCAATTGCGCAATGGGCATCAATCAATCGGCGGTGTTTTCAGAGAATTTTGGTGAAAGACTGTAAGACGTTCCCTTTTAAAGTGCAGACAGTGTATCTGCATCAGCTGTTAGCTGTTGATAGCCACAACCGAAATTCTTAGGACTGCATTTCCGGATCGCCTATAGTCTCTCATTTTGATGATTTACATTGGCCGGCAAGATCGGCTGATTTTAACAGTTCCAGACTTATTTTTGTGTGATTTTTTTAAGTCACAAGTCTGTGTCAACAAGCCTCAGGCTCTTGAAGCTCTCAACGAGAATATCTGTCAAGAATGCGATAACCTATCGCCTGGAGTTCTGGCAAGGGTGATGGAAAATGCCATAAATCGGGTACGAATGGTTACCAATTTTGAATGCGGGAACTTAGCCGATATCATTTTCTGAACTTAATGGAAGAAACCATTTAGGACATTAAATAAACATAATCCAAAAGCAGAACCAAAGTTTTTCATTCATAATAAAAAAATGACAGTCAAGAAACATTGGGTGACATTTTGCGCCACCTTGTAGATTTTTTCCATTCGCGACATTATTATTACCAAAATGGTTCTCTTCGAATTTTTAACACGTTAAAAATGTGGTTGGTAGCAATTACACGATAAATACAGATTTTTGACCAAAATTACAGGATCAGTTATGTTTTTCTTAAAAATACAGGTGTATCCTGTAAAAACCAATTCTCTCTCAACTTGTATGTTCTCTGAAAATGTATTCTAACTCAACTGACCAATAAACAAATGCATTTTTCTTTTTAACATTAAAACTATTATGAGTTTAAAAAAAAAATAAATATATAAACATGTGAACAGATGAAAATCTTAAAATGCTTGTTGACTCGTGTTATTCAATTGCCGAAAAAGAAAACGACACGCCACTCAAATTCAATCTTTCCAACTTTTCATTTTCGGAAAGAGGCCAAAATTTCTATTTCGTTTTTTGACATGCAGCCATTTATCAGTGCGGTTGCTATAATATTATAGTTTTTTTGTGTCTTGCTTTTAGCTTGCACATCTGTAGATACTCTGTCCGTAGTATACGTTCGGCTCTTTTGTGAATGAAAAATAAATTTATATTTAGAGTTTTTAAGCAGTCATATCGAGTGTTTAATTTATCATTCTTTTAACCTGTGCCAAAAAAAAATAACGCTTAAATTTTTAATTTTATTATACCTTCTGCAATATGAACTGTATATCAAAGAGAGACGATTTAATATACAACAGATCGAAGTGATCATAAATTAGTGTTGCTTAGCTTATCTAGATCCGTTCAGTGATGTCTGGGAAATTGATTGGGGGTGTATTTTTATGCGCATCTCCAAAATGCTCTATAGATATTTTAAGTCATGAGACATGATATTTTTAGTTTTCAAATCTAAATGTAGTGGAGAGTGGACTAATTGTTTAGATATTTTTAATACTCTTTGTTTTTGAAGACTCTGTTTGCAAAATAAACAAAAAAACAACGTATTTGAATATATTTTTAGATAGTTTTCTAATTCGTTATGTAGACGACTTGGTTGGTGGATATTTGGGCGTTCTCTGAGTCACCATAATAATAATCTAATCAGAGTTTTTGAGACATTGCGAATATAGGTATTTGCAACTTAACGCTCAACCTAACCAAATGTCAATTTTTAGAAAATAACCGTGACGTTTTTAAGCCATCAGATCTCTGATACGGGACACCTTCCGGAACCTATAAAATGTTCTGTTATAAAAAAATGTCCAACCTCCGAAAATACTGACGAAGTAAGACGTTTAGTGGTATTTTGTATAATTACTATCGAAGATTTGTTCAAAATTTCGCTGAACTGCAAGGTGGTGCAAAATCACCCCATCGGAAGATGTTATAATTTTTGCAAATGGTGTCGTACGTCAACCATTTTTGACATTTATGAACTAGACAGCTGCAGTATACAAACAGACAAGCAATGGAGAACTGCACTCCGCAAGAGCGTGGCATAATTGTGGCGATTTTTTTGACCAAATCGATCGGTGGTGTTACGCAGCGTGAATTTCTACGTCAATTTCCTAATCGTGTCGCGCCAACTGGGCAAACATTCTGGCGCTTAGCTACTCGACTCGAACCATAGGAGACCACGCAGGGCGTGGCCGCCACCGGACTGGTCGTTCGGCCGTGAATATCGCGGCTGTGGCTGCCGATGTCGCTGAGAACGAAGAAACAGCAACCAGAAGACGCACGGGACACGCAATTGGGTATCACCAGACGGACATGTAGCGAATTTTAGTGAAAGACTTAAGGCCCCGACCCATAGAATCCGTCACATCCATTGCGGCAACGTATTCGACTGACAGGTTGATAGAATACACAGTAGCTTATGGAACGTGACCCATGAGCAACGAAGGTGCCGGATGCGACGGATAAAGTAGGTTTACTTTCTACTTTTCTGTCCGTCGAACCGTTGACAGTTGGCAGAGCGTGAGAGTAAGCATTTTCATTGGTGGAAAATGGAAATATAAGATAATGAGAGAAACTGTCTCTCATATGTCATCGGCTGTCAACGTATGCGACGAATTCTATGGGACTGTTCGTTCCGTCGAATACGTCAATCCGTCGACGCAACGGATGCGACGGATTCTATGGGTCGGGGCCTTTACACATGTTTCCGTACAAAGTGCAGACAGTGCATAAGTTAATGCCTGCCGACCGTCAGTCTGGTGTGAATTACTGTCAAGCCATCCTCAATCTCAACAACGAGGAGGGCGATTTTGTGTAGAAAATCATCATGAGCGCTGAGGCGCTTTTCCACTTAAGAGGTTACGTCAATAAGCAAAATCTTTGTTTCTGGGGCACTGAAAAGTGAAAACCCGCGTGTGATGCACGAAGAGCCATTACATCCATTCAAAGCCATTGTGTGGTGTTACACCATCGGCAATACGGTCACTGTTACTGGCGAACGCTAAAGGGCCATGATAAACGACTTCTTACTGCCGGAATTAGATGAGCGGGGCTTGGTGAACATGTAGTTTCAACAAGAGGGTGCAACCGCAGCACGAGCCAAATGGATATTGTGAAAGAAGCGTTTCCTTGTCGCGTAGTTCCCCGTTTTTTTGATTTGACATGGCGAGCAAGATCGCCCGATTGATTTTGTTTATTGGGGCTACTTAATGTCGAGGGATTTTTAGGCTTAGCGATATGTCCCTGCTCACTTTGGTGCTTGAGTGGGATCTTGGAACAGAAACTGTGCGCCGTAATCATAAGATCGCCATCAGCTCCTCGTTAGTTCCCGTGCAGAAATCATCGAAACTAGCATTATATGGTTATGCCTAGTCGGTCTATGCCAAAAGAATTGTCCACGTTCACGTTATACGTACGTACACAAAACCAAAGCCTGTACGGAACATTTTTTCAGCATCAATCAAAGTCCACAATGCATATTTGTATGGATGTCATTAAATTTTTGGCTATATTTCATAGTTTTCGAGACACTTACTTTTAAATCTAAAACATGAGTGACTGAGTGACAGAAAGGCCTGGCGTTGGGCGCCAATTTACCACCTGTGATCTCATTCGACACCATTTAAAAACTCAAACATAAATCCACTTGTTCGATTTAAAATAGCTTCTAACAATTTTCGAACGCACATCCACTTATGAATTCCTTAGACGCCATCGACCTTCGAAAACCCCCCCGCCAGACAGCGATATCACTGCACAAAATATCCCTCGAGTCGCGGTTCTGTCTTCCCGCTAAATATAGACGAAACATTTATGGAATGTATTTCAATTTTCAACATGCGATAAATATTGAAGTAGACGAATTAATTTTCAAATGAAAACAACAAACACAAAAACAAAACGAAATGAAATGAAATAATAAGTGAAATGCTATCAAAGTGGTAATTATAAGTGAAGAACATGAATGCCGCGACGATCGACGATGACGACTTCATACTTGCTGCAGCTTGCAGGGGAGAAACGTCGAACGAAAAAAAGAAGAAGAAAAAAAAAATGCCAATCTTGAGTCACGTACATGGGGCGAAAGCATTTTACAGATTCGACCCTCCAAGTCTGACAGATTGTGTTTTCAGAAGAACATCCAGCAGGACAACAAACAATCATTTTATTGAAAGCAGCCAGGAGGAATGTGCTGCTCGCTGTGCAAGTGCAGCCCTCTCGAAATTCAAGAAGACACTCCTGACTCCTCCTCGATGTGCAACAGGTACACACACTCCTGCTCCACTCCAGCCGCATGGGGTAGGTTTTTTTTTTTTTTTTTTAAGTGAAATGTGTTCTGTTTCTGCATCTCTCAAGTACATTATCTCTGTGTTCGGAGATACTTTCAACCAACTTATGTCTGCTCAAATGAAGATGATTACCAATAAGAGTCGAGAGCAATTCTTATTATGTGGTATTATGCTCTAGCTGTATCTTTATCTCTATGCGAATATTTTTGTTGTTTTATTTTTGTGAGATATTTTGGGGAAATTAAATTTTTACATCACCGCTAACCGTATATATATCTGGGAAAGGTCAGTAACTTTGGGTAGGTTTGATAAGGTTATTTACTTCACGTGTTCTGTTGTAGTTTGTCGAGAGCGCAATTCAAGGGTCAATGCATTGCAGAGTAGGGATTTCTGTTAATTTTTTGCGGCGACGACGGGTTACACAAGTCTATTTTGAAAACAATGGGTCTTGCGGAAAACGTGCCCAATAGTGAAACGAGTCGAATTCGAAAAGAATCACGAATAGAGAGAATATTTCGAGAGTTAAGTTCGCTAACTTGAAATGTATAGTTGAGGGAATAATAGCGATAGCCTCAGGACAAAGCCGTTTTCGAGTGCGGCTTACTAGCTTGTAATATGGAAGTTAACAGTTCTTGTGATTCAACTGGGAGGACTTCACCCTTTTTATGGCGTCCACCTTCTGTCGAACTTTCTTTCGCCTCTTGTCAATTCGAAACAGTTCTATCTATAGCTGTGTGCAGTTAAAGGTCTGTCTTCACGTCCAGGGGCGCCTGATGGCTGATGTGTAACCCGAAATGCTGTGGTCACCTCGGTGCTTTTTCAGAAGAAAAAGCTGCGATACTCCAGATCTGTTTTGATCTATCCATGCCATCCTAGTGCCTGACACGGATTCTATGTGACACGTCTTGGAACCCTAGTTGAGGATGTACCTTAAACGTGATCACCGAAGCACGAACCTCTCGGTCCAGAGAAGTAGCTGTTCGTCATTGAGTACCTACCTCACGTATTTTGTATGCAACTGCTCTGAGAGTCACCTCAGTTCTACTTCTATACAACGATGGAATCTCATTTCGGTACCCGCGATGTTTATCTTTTGGTCAGTATCTAAATCTCATGACCATAATAGGTCAGAGTTTGGAACAACTACTGAACTAACGACTGACAACACAGTGACCAAGCCTAACCAGAAATTCAGAAGCTTCTGACAAAAACGCCAGACTACTCAAACTTCCCCAACAACATGCAGAGTGAATTTTGAACAGGCGTTCTGGAATCTGGAGGCGACCATCTTACTTACATTACTTATCGGGCTTCCGACCCGTGTATTTTCTGCTTGAGACACTGCAGCCCAGTGTTGACATGAAAATATTTCAAGAAATCTGCAATTATAAAGAAAAACGATCTGCAATGCAGATTTCTATGGAAAAAATTTGGATTCATAAATAAAAAATAAAAGTCTGCAGCTGCGCTGAAAATCTGCAAAATGCAGACAAATCTGCACTTGTGGCAACGCTGCTGCAGCCTTCCATCCTCTACGATCCCGTGCACGCAGCTTCCAATTGTCCGGAACAAGCGCTCTTGCATCCGCAATGGCTTGGTCTTTAAAACGGAGGTTCGGTCTTCATTGTCTTCTCGAACCTGGGGGCTGGGATTCAAAGATCCTCTTAGCTGGGGCATTATTGTTCATTCGTTCGATGTGGCCGAGCAGTCGACGTGTTTTGGATTTTTGGACTACATCCACATCCTGGAACAGCTCATAGAGTTCGCGGTTGTATCTTCTCCTCCATTCGCCCTCCTCGAAAATGACCATCACTTGAGATTTATTCTGGACCTTTATCACATTCATGGAGTGTGCCAAACACGACAGTCACCAGCAAAGACCAAATGAATTATCCCAAATTAAATTCGAAACGTCTTTCGTCAGACCATGATGTGAGTAATGAAAGGAGACAAAACGCACCGCTGTCATACTCGTACTTATACCAATGCTAAGCCATCAATGGTTTGCCCGCTATTTTTTTCCGCAATAAAATTCTTCCATCTCACTTATAAATTTCCAAATATTCTAATTTACACATTCATCTGTAGCTATTTTGCGTCAAGTGACCATCAGTCACGATATTTATTTCACAATATTCGCTGTCAAAGTAATTCACTCATCTGTCAAAAACGCTTTAAAGTGACTATTAATCGTGCCAATAAGAAGACTACGGCAATATGCAACAAAGTCGCACGATAATTTTAGCATATAGAAACGAAAGAAATATCTATCATTAAACGCAAACGCACATAGTCTGACTTTGACGTTTCCTCTTACCATTCAATTTCTAGGTATAGGTAGTAGAGAAAATAGAAACCCACTCAAAAAGAAATAAAATTTAAATATTAATAAATATACGCGGATTTTATTGTGTCAATTAAAATTCTCAGCGAAATTCCAGTCGGCGACGAATGCAACGCCGAACGCAAATTTTAAATCACACGTTCTTTATTTTGGCGCCTCGATTCCACTCCACCTCTCATGTTGCTCCAGGTTGGATGCACTCCATAAACTAGCGCGGGTGTCTCATATTTTTACTTTGATTTGCTTGCTTTATTTTGATAACTGTGGCGACGATTTGCGATGGTGCCACTGTCAGTCGGCAATCAACTGACGCCATGGCTCATATTTTGTCAGCGCCATGTTTGATTTCTCTATCTCTAGTTTCGTTCGCGTTAAATATTTTGTTTGGTAGTGTTGCGTCAGGTCAGTTTTCGAGTTGTTGCTTTATGGCATTCTTATAGAATCTCCCCAGCCCCCACCACGCACCACCTCTCGAATGATTGACAAATCATTGCCAAATTTGTGACAGTTTTTTTTTTTTACATTTCAGATTCTGAAAGGTTACTCCATGATATAATGCGCCAAATTGATCCACAGAGGAACGCCTCCTGTAATCGCGATGGAGCTGCTGGCGCTGTCCACCGATGATGCATCAGAATCGGAACAACAACCATTTGACACGAAGACGCTACTGCTTGACGGTGTCAATGCTGCGAATCGGTGTCATATCCAACATGTCAACAGAAACCGGAAGAATATGGTTCCGTTTCTTAAGTCAAACTACAAGTACAAAAGAAGATTACACACGCAACGTGTCAATAGGCGGCAACTAAACTATTCGGTACAAGTGGAAGTGGAACGTTTTGAGCATCTTAGGGCAACGCCGCCGCCAAGTGATAGTTTTGCGCAAATCGTCGCGGTCGGGTTTATTGTAAGTGCTGTTATTGTATTTCGTGATATTTTGTTGAATTTCTTGAGACGGGTCGCACGTGAATCGCGGACGTGGTGTATAAATAGCAATAAAATTCATCGTCGGCTAAGTAGTGAGATGAAACGGTTCGTATCGGACGGCAATAGATGGCGGTACGGTGCGGCAGCGGCTGTTGGTTGGAGTAAATCATTCAGCCTGGAGTATGTCAGTGCGAAATTGAAGTTAATTTATTTGACACTTTTTATTGCACTCTGGATGACGGTGTACGAAGTGGAAGGTGAGTCTTGTGTACGGATATATTATGATATGATGGTGCTGAGTTATATATTGATTTAATTATTAAATGTTTATAAATGGATGCGGCAAACAGAATGTACAAATGAATCACATTTTGCTGGAATTTGATGAATGTTATTTTTGATTATATTTTTTATGGGTACGTTCGCATTCCTATTTTACATAGTCTGACAGGAGTTGAAACTTTTTTGATTGGCTTAGAATTATTGATGGTGTGCTCAGTTTTTTTGTTTTTTGTTGACTTTTAACGACAAATCTATTTGACATTTCGTTGTGGCAAAGCTGTTTAGCAAATATTTTGTGAACTTTCAATTTAAACAAACAAATTGGCAACAAAAATAGTTTTTTTTTTAAATATGTAGGTAGGTACATAGGTAGGTACCTACTTTATATGTATTTCTTTTCGAAGTTAGCAAAGTCATTAGAGTAGTTGTCAATCTTCAAAATTACACTAATGGGGACTCATAGTAGACCTTGTTATAGGTAGTTCGCAATACCGGTCACATTAATTGTGGGTGTGGCGCTCTTTTCGTTGTTTCCTTTTAATATTTGATTCCTTTTCCCGATATAGGTATAATTTCAACGTGTAGTCAAAGTTGATAGGACAGCTTGGGTTGGATTTTCGATACATCTCGTACTTTTGATCAGCCCTTAATAATATGTAGGTGTACACAATATTCAGCCCTATCGGGGTACATATTCGTTCGGAATCGAATTTTCTTCGATTTCTATGAAATGGGAAAAATTCCATTCGAGGTATCCGTTCCGATTCATTTTCGGGAAAATTCCTCGATGACATGTAGCGCAACGGCTCTCAGCCGCATTGCGATATACCGCGTTATGCCTTTAATTTGTGACAGCTACACGGCAAATTTCTTCCGAAGTTCTCCGACTACCAATAAATTGCTGCAGAATATTTTGCAATTATGGAAATGTCATATGAACGCGTGTATATCTATACCTACCTATACGTTCGAATGGACACCTCGGTAGTGCTGCCAATTAGGCTAAATAATTATCCTCGGATATTTTTCTGACACTATCGTAGTGGAAAACGAATTTTCAGCGGTCAAAAAATTGATGCTGCTCCGGAAATAGGTAAGATAATAAATAATCTTATGGGTTAATTTTTTGACGTTTTCTTTCGCTATATCTAGTTTTGCTAGAATGCTCAAGAAGAAAAAATACACAGAATTTAAATTAATTAATAGCGTAAAATTAGAAAAACCTCTGTTTTAATAAGATTGGAATGTGTTGAACATCTCTTTCAATATCGTATCGTAAGTGGTAGAAAATTATCCGGAGTAATTATTTAGCCCAATTGACACACGGCCTAAGACGAGTCGGTTGATTTCTTTGCAAAGCTCTTCATGCATCAGTTCTGTATTGCTTAGCCTAGTTCGAACTTCGAAGCTTGTCGTTATCATCCTTAAGGTTATTATTTTTTCACTCGTCTCATTGTTTTTGAGCAGCCACTTTAATGGATTTAGTTGCCATATAGAGACGCACATGGTGGTTTGACATTTTGATGGTGGTGATCTCGTTACCATTAAACGTTTTTCGAATGAGTTACCTATACCTACATGAAGTCAATAGTTGGATCTCCCCCAGAATCCGTAAAGACGACCTCTAGGTATTGGTCGTGGAGTATTCCTGTGAAGATAGGTCAAAATCGGACAAAGGGGCGTGGCACCTCCCATACAAAAAAAAAACATTCACAATCGCATATCTCGAAAACCACTAAATAGATTGGGCTCAAACTTACAGACAATTTTAGCTATTAGCCCTGTTGTGCTACTGTGAAGATTGGTAAAATTTGGTCAAAGGGGAGCGGCCTTCACATACAAAAAAAAAAACATTCCAAATCTTATACCTCCTGTATACAAAAAACATCTTTTATGGGGTGAAAATCGATGACGTTATATCTCGATAACCGCTGGGCCGATTTTCATTATTCTTTTTTTGTTTTATTCGTATTGCTGTATTTTAGGTTTAGGCAGCAAGAAAATTCCACCAAGTTAATTTATTCTCATTTTTGGCATTTTACGAAAGACCATTATTACCTAAGACCTAAGCAATACAATTCCTGTGCACGGGCAAAGCCGGGCGGGTACAGCTTCTTCGACAGTCTTGGAATTGAAAGCCAAAGTTTTTAAAATTTGTAACATTGATATAAATAATGCATTGTCCTGAAAGTCAATAATATTGTCTAGGTCTAGGCAATACGATTTCTGGAAAAACAAAAAATGTTGTGTACCACAAAACATTACAATAAAAACAGTTTAGGTATCTATTTAACTATTTTGCACTACGGAGTGTGCACGGGCTACGCTAGTGGGTAGATAAAAACAAATAGAAGTATGTGACAAATGTAGATTTGTTCAACTGAAGATCCGAATGTTGCTCTAAATGGACCCCAATGTTGCTGGCGTGTGATGGTCTGTAGTGTAAGTTGCAAATTTTCTGTAATTAAACTGAACGTTGAATATTTGGAAAATACTGAACGCAATGACATACAAATCTCTGACTAAAAGGCAAATACATAAACAAAAGTCAGAAAAGTTTTCCGCAGGTTTACTTTTTAATATGTCAATGTAAATCAATGCAGTACCTTACGAGTATCTCAAGCTCAACTAAAGCCCAAACGTATACCATATACGTATCTTATCAGTTCAATATTAAAACACACTTACATATTTGTATCTTTATTTCCAATACAAATTTCAACACTTACTTCCCCATCGGCTATTTGTATTTATACTATCTCGTGGCAACACTGTGTGGTTAGCAATTAAATTGCAAAACTGAATAAATTATCGTTTAATATTTGGTTAACAGTTTTAGTCTAAGCATCAAATTTGACATGCCAATACCACCTAAACGGTTAGATGCATCTTTTCTTCAATTGCAATCGCAATTCAAATGCACAACATGCACTTGTGTGATTGTATACTCAGGCATAGCCATGCACAATATAATTGCTGAGCAAATATTTGGCATCATTTTCCGCTATTTACTTGGAGATTTTCGCTTGAATACTTATCAAGTATCTACTACCTACATTCTGAGGTTTTGTTCTAACATCTAAGATGATGTGTGATGGTGAGTATCTACGTTTCGTATACAATGTGGAAAGTGCTGGGTTTTATCTTTGCCCACATTCCTTTCATGTTCACTTCCAGGTGTACATGTACACGTCTTTCATATCGCATAGAGGGCTATAGTTTGTTTAAATGCATCTTGATGATGCGTATGCAATGCATGACAAGAAAAAGTGTGACACCTTCAGAGAGTGATTTATAAGAGCATTGTGTACCTACTTAGGTTGAATTGGCGAAAGTTTTTCTTGACTACTGCTGCCCTCGGCCCTCAGGTGTATTTTTTGTCCACAAGTGGTCCTAATTCAGAGAAAAAGCTTCTCACTTCGGTCGTTCGGAATCGGCATCAAATTGTAGGTCCCTTCCATGTTCCATTCGTCTCATATAAACTCACCCATAGTTGTGATAGAAGCTAGGCCTATAGGGTGGCTACACGCCTGTTGCGCCAACTATTTAGTGGTATTTTCCAGTCACAGTGACACACTCTATGTCTTGTATAAGAGCCTTTAAACTGTCAGATAGCCTCAAGATACTTAGAAGTCTTTATCTCAACATGCTTAGTCGCCAAAGCAGCTTACTGTTTAGAATGATTGCAAAATATTTAGCTTCCTCTGATGGGAAATTGTAAAGGTAAGGTAGGTACCTATGCCTTTTTGAAGTATCAATTGAAATAGACGGATCCTTGGCGCGAACGAAACAAACCCAGCTTCAATAGGATATACTGAAACCCAATTCCTGGACATGTGTCTAGGCTAGCGCCACCTATACCGCGCTTTCTCATAAACGCGCTACGACGGCCGCCATAAAATATAGTGCGCTGATGACATTCATCAGAAAGTCGACAGCAATTCACTGTAAGATTACATAAGGACGCATTCAAGAATCTAGTCATCGTAAGTCTTCTTTAATTGTCTGGACTCAAATTTACCTGAACGAAAACACTAACTTCAATTGTCGGTATGTCACTTTTGGACAATTGTATTTTTTTCTCAATGGGTTCTGTTCTGACTGGTGCTCTACGTCAGGGCAATTAAAATGTCACACTGCTCTCTCCCATGCTCTCCGATGACATAATAGAAATGTCGAAACTGAGCTCTCCGGACATGTTGACACAAATAGATGTCAACTTAGTAGTACCTAATGTCGTTTTCGGTTGGTCGTCCAGAACCGTCCGGAAGAACTCTCCGCGATTCTGAATTCAAATCCAGAAGCAAATTTCTCTTCTTTTCTGTAGAAGAAGTGTCAGTTGAGTGCCAATCGAACGCTTTCTGAAGCGTTCGGATTGCTTCCGGAACGTTCTGGACGACCAATCGAAAACGACATTAGTAGTTCCTAAGTCGAGAAATTCTTTACTTGATTTGTCGGTGTTGTGGACATAAACGTCAACTAAAAAAACTGTTCACATGACTACTTCAGCCCAATGAAAATTCAGCAACATGAAGTTAGAGAGCTGTCAGGTCTTACTAAACGAGATTCTTGAACGCCCTCTTAGACAGAACATCTCCTTGTGGCAACATCTATTGTCACATATTAGCCACAATTATGCTAGGTACTCCATGTTGTATAGCGAAATTGCATTTTAAATAAAATTGGTTAGATTGAACTGTCTTTTTGTTTCCTATCTCCCTTCAGTTTTTATTTGGCATAGCCCATAGAATTCTGCATTGTCGATGTCGCTTTATGTACACCTCGTAAAGTTCGCTGCAAAATCTCCTCCTTCAAAGCCCGTCAACGCAAACTGGACCGAAAATCACTCGGAGAGTTTTGCTTTTGAAACGACCAGGAAGATCTTCATCTACCTTTGCTAACGTCCATTCTTCTGTGCCGTAGAGCAGGATTGGGATGATGAGTGTCCTATATTGAGTCTCCTTGGTGCTTCTCGACAAGGCCTTACTCGTCAGCTGCCTTCTTAAGCCAAAGAAACAGCCAGCGGTTTGCAAGTGTAACTCTTCGTTTGATTTCTGCTGTGGTCTCATTATCAGAGTTTAAAGCGGAGCCGAGGTAGACAAAGTCCCTAACCATCTTAAAGATGTAGCTGTCTATCGTGACATTCTGTCAGATTCTTCGATGTCACACGATGACACGTCTTGTAGGCAGCATGTATTTTGTTTTGCCTTCATTCACCACTAAACCCATTTTTGCCGTCATTACATGATGAATGACAAAGTCCTCAGATTTGATAGACAAACAAACATTTAAAGTTGATTGCGATGATCCCTATAACAAAATTTACCCGGCTAATTTTTACTGACCAATAACGCAACGATTGACAGCATTGCACGAACGTGTACAGCATATCAACTGAAAGTACATATTTCCGTTGCCAATTTCAAATTGATATTCAAAGAACGAAAAAAATATGTGACCACTCACTTTAGCCCGACAAAGTGACATTTTACAAGATTGGTCTGACTAATGTCAGACTGAATTGACACTTGTTACTTGAAAGCACAACTACAACGCTTTTGTCTGGCTGACCACCAAACATCGTTCCAATGCTGCTGCAACATTGTTGCTGACAATTGATTTTCACCATAGAGCCCATCGCCAAAAGCATTAATCATCCATCCCATACCCGTCGCCTTACGTAACAGCATCTCCGCGTGTATATCAGCGAGTAAATTCTGTCAGTGTTTGGATGAGTAAACCACGCCAACAAAAGTAAAAATAAATGAATTGGCCAGACCAAAAGATAAACAAAACTCCCTAATTACAGCACCGTCTAATGTCTGATCGAGCGCACACTTCATTCGTCACGCCCGCATATATAGTTCTCGTCTCGCTGACAATTGGAATTTAATTATATTGTACCAAAATTAGTCAGCCATGTCAGTGCTTTCCTCCCGCGTTTGCCATTGTAATCGAATTAAACGCCAATCATCGTTTTTGTGTGTTGATCAAGTCAGACGAGACGAGCTCTCATTAAACGTCGATAAATTATGAAATTATACTGTGAGATTGACCGCGCGGGGGCGGAAATGGTGTACTTTTCGTCGCATCCGTTCAGCGAGGGAAAAATAACACCCCCGTCTGCGTGGAGAAAATTTACGATCACCATGTACGGTGGAGCATTCTCCGAATGACCCTAAATAGCCAGAAGCAGGCGCGCTGATCGATCTGTATCTTGTTCGTAAGTACATAAGTGCATCAGGCGCCGCGCTGTGCATTAGGGCCGGACACTGGCGTACAAGCAAGCGAACTATGAGATGTTTAGGATCTTAAACGATCAACGACCCGTGGAGCTGCGAGTTGTTCTATCTCTAGTGCATTTCGCGTGGATAATTCGAGAGATTTGCGATCGTAATCGCGCGCCCTCCTCTAAGACACATGCACACATGCAGTACACCCGCATCCGCGGATGATTATTTTTAAGCGGCACCTTGGCATTGATTGCCAACAGGTTCAATATTGATGCACATTCAGTGCTCGGTGCTCCTTTGGCAGCTTCCTTCAAGGTTCACTTAGATCTATCTCACACTCTCGTCGACGTCGACGTCGCGTCGGATGTAACTTATTTTTGCAAAGAAAGAAAATATGAAATTTGTGGTTAGGGAAATAGATGGACTTGTCGGGCAGCCACAATCCACATACGCAAACCATGGAAAGGGGCCAAGAAATATATATCTTGTCAAGATGATATTTTGTGATGGGAGCTCATGGCGATTTATTCCTCATTACAAAATGCTGGGTGAATTTTTGACAGAAGACTCTCTGCTTTGATGTTGGTTTTTTTTCGCCACTAATTTATTTTTCAAACGATTTGACGAACGAATTTATTTAGTGGATCTATATATGCATTCGAATGATGCAGGCAAATTGTCCGAAATGACATCTTGCTTGTGAGGTGATTTTAAGTGTGCATTTGCAATGACTATAAGTGACACAAATGTCAATGTGAAATGCTTGCAAGCTATGAGAGAATATTATAAACTTTGCGCCAATAGAATAGGTTCAGAGCTATTTAATATTATAGTCTATTAGGTTAGGTTAAGATGAAAGTTGCTGCCAGCTAAGCCAGGAAACGCCAACATACTTAGACCATAGTATAGGTCCATTTCCATTGTGATACCACGAAGAATGGATCATTGGAGAACGTTTGTCTCTCACTACTCGTTGAACCATTTTGAGATTCTTATATGAAGTCTAAGACGCTTTTGAACTTTGTGTTTGTCAGATCATCTAGGGCAGTTAATGGAAGCCTCCTAAGTGATTCTTCCTTCTAGGGAATAGAGCTTGCTAGGAACAAAGGAGGTGAGGAATAGTTTCCTCCTCGTCATCCATAGACCTTCTGCAAAAGCCGTGTGTAAAAAGGCTTAGCCTTACGACGGCGAACTATCCTATTAGGCAGTGCCCAGTAATGACACCTGTTGAGAGAAATCAAATTCTTATAGCGACGTGGCATTTGGCAGGTGGCGTGATATCAGTCTGATACCATTTCTCTCGGAGAAGTTTAATTTTCGAGTGTTTATACTCAAAACCTAAAAACATAAGAGACGCACCATGCGTTGTTTGCGACTTCAGTGTGCGTTAAATCACTTTCACACCACTTCGCGCCCATTCCAACGCCACACTAAAGGACCATTCACATGGGAGCGAACGAATTGATAAAATGCGATCATTGCACATTTTACTACTCCAAGATGAGGATAATTAATTATTCCATCAACATTTATTAAGAAAACAAGTTTATTAACAGTTTAAATAACGAAATGTCGAAATCCAAATTTTTTGCCGCGAACGAAAACACCCTGGCGCGAATTGTCAGTTATTCACAATCCACATCATTTAAATCGCGTTCCACAAAGTAGCGAATAAAAAATTCGTTCGAACTTAACCTTATTCCAAGAGGAGGATATCTTGGAATAATAAAGTGGAATTTTCTGTTTATAAATGCATAAAAAGTGGTTTATTCGCATTTCATCAATTCGTTCGTTCGCTCCCATGTGAATGGTCCTTAAATGTTCGTCGCTCCTATGCCACCTGCCACTTGGTCACAACGCCACTGCCACGCCACTTACTCACCACTGAAGTGCGCGCCTTGCTTTAGACTAGCTCTCTCTATTGCAACCAGCTTTAAATTTTTATTTGCGATTAGTATGCCCAAAGTGCCCTTTTTCGGCTTGATGGGCAGAGTTGTTCATATTCTGGCGAGTTTATCGGCCTTACAATTCCCTGGAATGAGTGAATGTTGAACTGTCTGGCGATCTCCGTAAGAGACGATTGGCAGTCGAGGGCTATTAAATCTATACATATAAAAATGGTGTAAAAAATGTATAGTAATTCATCAATTGAGAACGGCCGGACCGATTTGGCTAACATTTTTATTCAGTTGTTCGTAATTGCCAGGCGAAGGTTCTTCTGAAAGAAAATTTTGGGAAAACCCTCTGGAAATGTCGAGGAATTAGAAAAATCGAAAATTAAGAACGTCTGGGGCTATTTGCCTAAACATTTTTTTTAGTTGTTCGTAATTCCCCAGGAGAAGCTTTTTTTCGAAAGAACATTTTGGGAAAACCCTCCGGAAAAGTCGGAAAATTCCGGAAAAAACGTGAAAAATTTGAATTTTGTTTTCGACGAAATTTTGCATTTTATCGCATGATTTGATGATTTTGGACGATGTAAAGGTGGATAATTCATTGCGATAAAAGACAAATTGCGTTCATTTTGGGTGGAGAAGTTAACGAGATAAATAATAGATGGCGCTGTGCTGCGATCAATACCACAACCCGATTGATGGGGTTATACGTTGACTTAGGCTGTGCGCAATTTGACAGGTGTCCTTTTCGCATTGTCATTTTCTATTGAGCAAATGTGCTATTTACTATTTGTGTTTTATTATCACTCTGGATCTGAAGGCGTTAAATTGGGGCGAGACGAAGTTCGCCGGGTCCGCTAGTAAGTTATAGAGATCGAGTCCAATGATTTGATTGCTGCTCTTGGCTGTCCGAAAATATTTAAATATCTTTAACGTATACAACGTTCTTCTTGAGCCAAGATAAGACTTAATTTATCGCCATAATTTCCGTCTGGAAACACGCTACACTAAGTTTGGTAGACGAAAGGAGAGCTTAAGATTATGACATTCGGTAAAAAACCCGCATCAACTCCGTCTTTGGTTTTCTAATCGTCAGTATAGAAGTGAATTGATTCTCTCTTCTTTCAGCTGCTGTTGGCAGCAACACTTTAACTCCTCCTGGGAGCATAGGGCGACAACCAGGTTCTTCCATCTCTGTCTGTTTGCCAGCTCGATAAACCTCAGCTGTATCCACGGTGGCAAATTTTGCGACGGAGCTTCCGTCAAAAAAGTTGACCTCAATGTTGTTCTTGGCCTATACCAACTCGCCTAACACCTTGAGGGTGCCATTGGAAGCTCTGCTTCGCCATGTTGTAATCTGGTTTCCTCAGTGTATGGCCAGTCCAGTCCTAAGCCACAATTCATTGTTGGTTTGTGGCCACCGGACCTTTAGGATGTAACGCAGACAACGATTAACAAAGGCTTGTAACCTGATCCAGATGTTGGCGGAGCATTTCCACGTAAGGTTTTATGGCTCCCACACTCCTGATGAGGTTTTTACAAATTTAAGTAGGTCATTAATGGACCTGTCCACAGGAGTCGAGCTTTCTCCATCTATCAGTAGTTTGTTCCCAATCGTATATCTGAGATTACAGTGGTAATCATGGAGTCGGCCTGGTTTAGTTCAAGGGAGAGCCCCTATCTTGCCAGCTCAACAGATTTTTCATTTCCAGACACACCTCTGTGCCCGGGAACACAGCATAGCTTTACGTTGTGCTGCGCTCCAAGAACCCATAGCTCATCACGACAGCGACTTACAAGCTTCGATTTTAACTCAACGGCGTAGATCGCTTCTATTGCCGACTGATTATGTCAATGAAGAAGGTTGCAACCTGTTTAGCAGCTGCTGTCAGTTCCTAACTTTGAAATACGCTCCAAGAACCCATAGCTCATCACGACAGCGACTTACAAGCTTCGATTTTAACTCAACGGCGTAGATCGCTTCTATTGCCGACTGATTGTCGATGAAAAAGGTTGCAACCTGTTTAGCAGCGGCTGTCAGTACCTAACTTTGAAATATGCTACTGCTGCCAGGAAGTCTGATTGAACAGGATAGTCCGAGACTTTTGGAGTGACGCGATTGTTAACTCTGAATCTATTCAAGGGGTCGGTGTAGAGAAAAATGCGTATGGAACAAAACCACAAACAAACAGTTCGTTCTCTTACGAGTACGAGTAGTAGGGTTAGCGTCACTCACTAAAAAGAACAAAGCGTAAGGTTCAGTTCAGATTATACCCAGAAATACCTACCACAAACCTGACAGACATCAACAAATTATGTTGCTGAAAAAGCGTTTACCTTTCAATTCCCCGTTTCGGAAGTAGGTATAAACCCTATTGCAAAACTGAGGTAGTTGTCACATGAGGTAGCTTGCGCCAATAAACCATTCTTTTGTATAAAGGACAGAGTAACATCTCCGACCATCAACTCGGCACACATCGTGCATGCAAATTGGCTACTTTCAAAATATGTCCCATACTAAACCGAGGCCCTTCTCTACTACAACCCGCAATGAATCGTCCGCAGCTATCTGAATCTACACAGCTATGGCTTGAACATTAATTAAAAACTTCCTTGCAATTCGAATGCAAGCTTAAAATCCGTCAGAGATCACTTATCTATAGACGCTTGGACCTAGATTTTTAATCACTCACCATCGAGACTGAAATGTCACAATAACACCGGCACAATACTTGACAGACACCGAGAAATGATAATGATAAACAAAAAAAAAGTGAACCACAACCAACGACAGTAGCTCTGATAATTTATTACATTGTCCGACGCTTTATCCATGTTCGATGTAACTATGGCTAACTGGCGCGACCTTGTCTTCGATTCTGCTGCAGTCGTTCATGGGAGCGTAAAACCCATAAATCGCCGGTATGTTGTGATCGGGTGTGCACTCGCATAGGTTTCCGACGCAACACGTCGTCCACATTTCCTACCATAAAACAATTTGTCTTGAGAATGCCTTTGCCTAGGAGTAGGTACCTGTGCCTATAGATATAGACAACCGTCGTCGGCGTCGTCGTCGTCGTCGTTGTCGGCATAGACATGGAGTTCCATACACTAACCACCATCAACCAAGTGCAACTGCAGCCAGCCAGCCAGCTTCCAGCAGCAAGGCCTTTCACTTTAAGTCGCGTGCGACTTGCCACTGCAATTATGTCACTTGAGAGCGTTTTGTTATTTTTTTTTTGTTGTATAAGTTAACATCAACACGAGCAACGGAAATGCTGACAAAGCGTCTGCCTCGATACAGCGAATTTCCACAGAAATTCATGTTGCAATTCAATTCAATACCTTAGGAATGCAAAGTACCGAGGTAAAATCGAATATAAAATTATTGATTGTAGTTAGTTAAGAAGTAAACTCAATAAAGGTCAGAGCAAACTGCTCTAGAAAAGATTTTTTTTTATTAATTATTTCGGTGTAGTGATTAACTGGCGCCCATTGTGTGGCTTTCGAACTTACACGTTCAACATTAATTCGCAACTTCAGGAAAAGAGTTCCATCAGTAGTCCAATAACCAAGGATAAAAAGGAACAGAAAAGAGGTCCCCCAGTAGCCCGATAACCAAGGACAAAAAGGAGCAACTATAAAGCTGCAGCCGCCTGAATAGGAATAGAAGAACCACCAAAACAAAAAATATCGTTAATCAACACATGGAGCAACACTTCATACTATTATTGTAAGTCTAGCTCTAAGAAGTGAATCAATTTTTGAAATAATAAGAGAAATAATAAGAGTAAACAAGTGAAGTTAAATCCTAAAAGCACAACTTAAAAACCGTGTAAAGAAACCTATTGATTAATTAATTGATTTTATTTAACAAAACATTATTCAAACAAGTTTATTACATTAGAACTAAGATAACATCTGAAAAAATCGTTCCTCTTTCTTTGCCGTTATCTATTTCCATCCGTGCTCTTGCTTTTATTTCAAATTAGATACTTTGAAACGTTTCAGCCAATATGGCAAATCAAAATAACCTTATTAGGCCAGCACGCCTGGAACACGTCGCAGATCCACCTATCCCTGGCCCTGCTCCCCAACCTGCCCCCCAACTTGCTCAAGGTATTAATCCTAACGATTTAGTTCAACTAATCACCAGATTAGTAGCAGAAACGCTACAAATACAAGGAAGACAAATATTTAATTCGATAATGAATCCCGCGGCCGACATCAATAACGAAGTCGACCAACCCATCAACTTAGTTGATAATAATTTAGCCGACCTTGACAAAATACCAGACGTAGTTAAAAGTCTACGAGAATTCTCTGGGCAAGCTCATGAATTCAATTCATGGAAGAAGAGTGTTGAGAGAATAATCCAAATTTATGATCACGTTAGGGGTACTCCCAAGTACTATGGCATTTTGTCTGTAATTCGCAACAAAATCGTAGGACATGCCGACGTCGTGCTAGAGTCGTACAACACGCCTCTTAACTGGGAGAAAATCTCGAAATGCCTTACTCTTCACTATGCGGATAAAAGGGACTTAGGAACCCTTGAATATCAAATGACAACGCTAGTGCAAGGCAATAGCACGATTTCTGAATTCTATCAGATCGTCTATCACCACTTGTCATTAATCCTAAACAAACTGGGATCAATGGAAATGAGTCAAGATGCTATGAACAACATGACTCAATGCTACCGTGACAAGGCCCTCGATACCTTCGTCAGGGGTTTGAAAGGAGATCTGCCTCGCCTGCTTAGCATACGTGAACCAGCAGACCTTCCACAGGCCCTGCATTTGTGTTTGAAACTACAAAACGTAGACTTTCGCGCCCAGTACGCAAACAATTCCCACAGTTCTCCCAGATCGTCTCAACAAGCACCTCCAGTTCCCGCTAAAAGGAACAGTCCTCCAGGACCTGCACCAGCCCCAGCTCCTAGACACAATTTCTATCCCCACTTACTGCACAACCCTCGTGCTCCACAACAACCTCAACTCTATAGAGATGTCCAATACCAACCTAGGTACCAACAACAAAGAATACCACCAAATCAACGACCTCTCCCACCGAAACCAATGTCCATTGACTACTCCCTGAGGACTCAGAAAGTAGACTATCAAAATAGACCAAGGAATCAACAATTCATACAAAAACGACAACATTCGCAGCAAATACACCAACCACAAAAGATGCAGCGAATCCATCACACAGCTCAACTCGGTGACGAAGAAAAATCCATGGAAGACTACGAGACAGAAATTGCAGAGGAAGACCAAAATTATGACGAATCACTAGAAGAATACACTGAACAGAGTGGAGGAGAAAACTTTGACCAACACGAAGAACTGGATGACATCTATTTTTTAGACTAACGCCCTCTTCACTTCCTTATTTCGAACACATTTCTAGAAGTGGAGAGACCCTGAAGTTTCTTGTTGACACAGGTTCCAACAAGAATTACGTTCAACCACGTCACATAAAGAATCCCCTACTAAATGCTAAACCCTTCTACGCTCACTCCGTGGGGGGAAATATTAAAATAACCCATCATGCACTTATTCAACTTTTTGGCCCCCAAACTGACAAAATTACATTTTTTATTCTCCCTAGTCTTATTTCATTTGATGGTATCATAGGACATGACACACTAAAACATTTGAATGCTATCATTAACACAAGTAGAAACCATATGTCTATTCACCCTGGTTTCTCTCATCCAAGAATTTCCATTCCGCTCAAACAACATCAATCACAATTTGTCAATAACATAAATATTAGAACCGACCACATGACTAAAGAACAACATTCCGAACTTATTAAAATTATTCATAAATGCCCCAATCTCTTTTCGGAACCAAACGAAAAGTTAACCTATACCACCATGGTCAAAGGAGAAATTCGAACCACAACTCGAGACCCCGTGTACTCGAAATCATATCCTTACCCCATGGCACTTAAAAATGAAGTCGAAAAAGAAATACGGAAACTATTAGAAGACGGTATCATAAGACCATCAAGATCTCCCTACAATTCTCCTGTTTGGGTTGTCCCCAAAAAAATGGATGCTTCAGGAGAAAAGAAGTTTCGAATGGTAATTGATTACCGTAAGCTAAACGCTATAACTATCGCCGACAAGTATCCAATCCCTGAAATATACGAAATCCTTGCAAACCTTAGTAAAAATCAATGGTTTTCCATAGTGGACCTAAAAAGTGGTTTCCATCAGATCCCACTTAAGGATTCTGATATAGAAAAAACTGCCTTTTCGGTAAATAATGGCAAGTTCGAATTTACTCGTCTTCCATTTGGGCTAAAGAACGCCCCCTCCATTTTCCAGAGAACGCTAGATGACATTCTAAGAGACCTCATTGGAAAATGTTGCTATGTTTACATTGATGACATTGTCATCTTTGGGAAAGACGAAACCGAACATTTCTCAAATCTGGAAAAAGTATTTCACACCTTAGAAAAAGCAAATATGAAAATTCAGCTCGATAAATGCGAATTTTTCCAGAAAGAAGTAGAATTTTTAGGGTTTATTATTGGAAGATTCGGAATAAAAACCAATCCAAAAAAGGTACAAGCTATAGTTGATCGACCTATTCCTGAAAACCTAAAAGAACTTCGATCCTTTCTCGGAATGTCAGGGTATTACCGCCGCTTTATACGAGATTACTCAAAGTTGGCAAAACCACTGACATCCCTTTTAAGAGGGGAAGATGGACATGTGTCCGCAAATATGTCAAAGAAAAAACTTATTCAGTTGAATCAAGATGCCATCGAAGCATTCCACAAATTAAAAAACTCTCTCGCCTCCGAAGAAGTTATTCTTCAATATCCAGACTTTGACAAAAGCTTTCAATTAACAACTGACGCTTCCGACTACGCCATTGGAGCAGTCCTCTCACAGGATGATAAGCCAATCACATTTCTCTCCAGAACCTTAAGCAAAACAGAAGAAGGTTATGCCACGAACGAAAAAGAAATGCTGGCGATTATTTGGTCCCTCAATTCTTTGAGAAACTTCCTTTACGGATCCCGGAAAGTCAACATTTTCACAGACCACCAACCACTTACCTATGCTCTAAGTAACAAAAATACAAACTCCAAAATGAAAAGGTGGAAAGCCATATTGGAGGAGTATAATTATGAGCTAAAATATAAACCAGGTAAGGAAAATGTGGTTGCTGACTCTCTCTCGAGACCCCCAAAAACTGAAATACACTCAATGACCCCTACAGAACACAGTGCTGACAGTTCAGCGCAAAACCTAATTCCATCTGTAGAAATCCCTATAAACGTTTTTCGAAATCAACTTTTACTCAAGATAGGAAATGAAAATAGCTATCAAATCCAGAACCCCTTTGACAACTATACAAGACATATTCTGATACGCCAAGACTACTCAACAAACGACATCATTAACATTTTCAAGAGATACCTTAATCCAAATACTATTAACGGACTTCTAACAGACGAAATGACGATGGGACGAGTACAAGAAATTTATCCGTTACATTTTAAAGATTATCGTATTCGATTCACCCAAAAATTTGTTGAAGACATAACCGGCCAAATAGAGCAAGAAGAAAAAATTCTGAAGATACATCGAAGAGCACATCGTAACGCCGAAGAAAACAGGATTCAACTGTTGGAAAACTATTACTTCCCTAAAATGTCCTCAAAAATTAGAACACTAGTTAACCGATGCGTAACATGCAAGGAGAATAAATATGACAGGCATCCTAACAAACCACATTTGAATCACACACCGATCCCTAGCTATCCTGGTAACATCCTCCATATAGACATATTTTCTACGGAAAAATACCTCGTGTTGACCGCCGTCGATAAGTTCACGAAATTCGCACAGGCTAAAATAATATCATCCCGTTCAATCGAAGATATCAAGGAACCTTTACGTGATATCTTGTTCTACTTTTGTGTCCCCGAAGTCGTTGTTATAGACAACGAAAAGGCTCTTAACTCAGCCTCGATAACCTCAATGTTAGAAGATGACCTCCAAATCAAAATTTTCAAAACACCACCATACAAAAGTGAAGTGAACGGCCAAGTCGAACGCTTTCACTCCACCCTATCTGAGATTATGAGATGTCTCAAATCGGAAGGACCTTCACGGTCTTTCAAAGAACTGTTACAGCGAGCCGTTAACGAGTACAATTTTACTATCCATTCAACTACAGGTAAAAAGCCCATAGAACTTTACTATGGGCGAATACCCAGACTAAACCCGGAACAATTTGAAAAGACACGTTTAATTAACATCGAGAAAATTAAAGCAAAACAGGAAAAAGATATTAAATATCATAATAAAAAAAGAAAACCGCAGAAGGACTATCAGATAGGACAGGTCATTTATGTAAAAAACAACAAACGGTTAGGTTCAAAATTAACAAATAGGTATAGACAAGAAATCATTAAGGAAAATAGAAACTCTACAATAGTAACAGAATCCGGAAAAATAGTCCATAAAAGTAATATAAGAAACTAATTCTCTTTCAGATGCACCATCTATTTTGGTCGAGCGGAGATCCAGATCATGGATTTCTCAAACTCCCAAATTGTCTCCCTACATACAGGGCAAACAAAAATTCAAGATGGACATTTCAAGTTAATACATAGCATTAATCTTAAACAATATGAGCAATTCCTTTCCGACATATCACCAGTCCTTAATCTCGAAACAACCCAAAGTCAAATCCTTTTTCCCTTAATATCACATGAAATTCAACAAATCCGTAATCTTTTACATAACTTACAACCCAGAATAGCGAAACGTTCTCTAGACTTTATAGGCAAAGGTTGGAAATGGATTGCTGGCAACCCAGACCACGATGACTTTGTTACAATAAAAGAAAAAATTACAGATGTTCTAAAAAACAACAATAAACAGGTTATTATTAATGAATTGTATAACGAACGAATAAACAATATTACGAGAATCCAGAATGAAATCCAAAACTTACTTAAAAATAATAATAAAATAAATTATGAAATTATATCAAATCTCAAATATAAAATCAAAATTGTAAAAGAAGAACTAGAGAATATTAACTATGCCATTCATTGGGCTAAACTAGGTACAATAAACTCTTTTATATTGTCAAAAAATGAAATAGAATTAGCCACCAAAGTATTTAATGAACAAAAATTACCCTACACAACAATAGAAGAAGCCCTAGACTTTGCAGATATAAAAGTTTTAAGCAATAGTACGTCAATCCTCTACATAATAAACATTCCCTTAACAACGAATGAAATTTACGAAAATTTGTTAATAAAGCCAATTAAAAAGAAAAACATTGTAACAGAAACATTGTACGAGGTAATTTTAAGAAATAATGAAAAATTATATGGAACAACAAACAAATGTAAAACTTTTAACAATCTATCCATTTGTAACTCAAAAAATATTGTCAATATTACAAACGATACTTGCATTCCTAATTTATTAAAAAGTCTACCAGCTACTTGCAACAAAATAAATAATCATCATATTCCGACCATAGATGAAATATCAACGGGCATAATGCTATTGAACCAATTCATCGGCACCCTTGAATTTGATAACACAACACACAACCTAAATGGAACATTCTTGGTAAAATTCCATAACATGACCATCACTTTGAACGGAATCCAATACATCTCCAAAGAAGCCTCAATGATTAAACCACTTCCGGCAATATTGCAAACCAGTCCCAAGGAAAACGAATACCGTGAATTACTCTCACTAGAAATGATGAAGGATCTCCATATTAACAATACCAATAAGATCCACCTTCTACAAACAGAAAACGATAATCAACGAGTAACAACATATTCCCTCATCTCCGTACTAGGACTACTTATTACAATAGCGATCATATGCAAAATCTTGCCAAGAAGAAACAACACAGAAATCATAATTGAACAACCGACAACAAAGACGAATGGACCAGTAACAATCATCGATAGACTTTCCGTTCCTGAGGTCAACTATCTCCAATATCCAAGCAGCCCAAAGTTCAACAACCTACCATACTTCTGACGACCGATGACGATCGTTTTTTAGAGGGGAAGAGTTAACATCAACACGAGCAACGGAAATGCTGACAAAGCGTCTGCCTCGATACAGCGAATTTCCACAGAAATTCATGTTGCAATTCAATTCAATACCTTAGGAATGCAAAGTACCGAGGTAAAATCGAATATAAAATTATTGATTGTAGTTAGTTAAGAAGTAAACTCAATAAAGGTCAGAGCAAACTGCTCTAGAAAAGATTTTTTTTTATTAATTATTTCGGTGTAGTGATTAACTTATATGTTGTTTTGTTTTTGTTGCACCTACCCGCGGTATAACTAATTGATTACTTTAATTATGCTGACCTGGATTTTAATCGAAGTTCTTATATTTTTGTTTCCTTTTGTTTCTTTTCGTATTTGTACAGCCGGAACATGCTGGATGGAGCGCAGGAACGATGGCAGCTGTGACTCACCATACTCGAGGAATATCACGAAAGCGCAGTGTTGTGGCGCGAATCCACAGTTTTCGTATACCGAAAGGAATCTATCGCATGTGGATTATTTCTTCGCAATGGCGCTGGGCGGTACGGAGTGTGTTCCGTGTTTGGGTAAGAAAATTTTGATTGTTTTAAGTTTTTTTCGTCCTCTGAAGTTAGTAAACTATACTGAGACCACCATTACAGCCATGAATAAAGCTACGATTACACGGCCATTTTTTTTGAGTCATTTAAATGGCGCTGTGACGTCAGAAAAAAATGTCGCATTAGAGCGACATTTAAGCTACTATTCGTCATTGAAAAAATGGTGATCACACGAAATGACTATCATCGTCATTTGTGTCCCAAAATCAAATGACGGACACTGCGAGTCATTTAGAATTTTCCGTTGGGATACCATTTAGTCATCTGTCCTATGCGTCATTGAAGAGCGATCACACGGTCATTTTTTATTTCCGCCATTTAAATGGCACTTAATTCGTTGCGCCATTTTCCTATAGTCATTTAAATGGGGCTGCCAAAAATGGCGATCACACAGAGCGACATTTAAATGACTGCTTTGTGACGGGATTTTTACGTCAGAGCGCCATTTAAATGACTCGTAAAAATGGCCGTGTAATCGTAGCTTTAAAAAAAATACAAGATTACGACACATTCACAATGATTCCTTGCTTTGCCTGACAATCTGTCGACACCCAAATGTATGGATACATAATACTGATCAATGTCCACCCCAAAACGTTAAGAGGTAGGCCTAGGAACTAGAAAGCAGATATTTTGAAACAAATTTCCTTTTTATGTCGAAAGTAAGCACTAATGCTTTTTCCTTTGTAGGTCACTGCAATTGGTTCCTCCTAGGGATCGCGATGAGTCTTTATGGGGCCTAGTGCCGTATGAGACATCTCTCTCATTCCCCTTTTTAACCTAACCTAACCTAACCTAAGCACTTATACCCAAAACACACGTGAAGAATTCACTTTGCAGCAAGATTAGAATACACATGTTCTTATGTTGTGATACAAATGTAAATTCTCTGTTTCTAAATACGAGGAAAAGAGAGACGGGAATTAGGTATTTGTCGTCTGTGTTACACTCTCGTATTTTTCCCTGCATTGACAGCAACAGGTGCAAGTTAAATTCTGCACATCTGTTTCATCTGAAGTGAAGCGTTCAGAATTTCTGCACATGTGTTTTGGGCATTAGAAGCGATTTGGGGAAATTTAAACTCCAAAATGGGGAAAGGGGATCAAAGTTTGTATTGGAAAATTCTTATTTTTCACTCGATCTACTTTAAGCTTTATTTAATAGATTACTTTATGCCATTACCTACTTTTTAAAAATGATTTCGGGCATATGCGCGCCATGGTTAGTTCGAATGAAGCGCAAGTCCAATTTTCGACAACTTTATCGAGCAACTGGGGCGTATGCTGTATATTAGCAATAACACGGCGAATGTTGACTTGCAAATCGTCCAACGTCTCTGGTCTATCGGCATAGACTAGTGACTTCACATACCCCCAAAGAAAGTTATTTAAGGGTGTGAGATCACAGGATCGTGGAGTCCAGTTCATATGCCCTTTATGCGACATTATGCGCTCAGCAAATGTTTCCCGCAATAAATTGATGGTATCGCGCGCCAGTGTGGCATGTTGCGCCATCTTATTGAAACCGAAGCTCTGTCACGTCAATGTCATTCAACTGAAAAACAAAGAAGTAAGAAATAATGTTTCTATACCGCCCTCCATTGACGGTAGCATTCTCGCCGGCATCATCCTTAAAGAAATTATGCTCCGTCGCGTCGGTGTGATAAAGCACACCAAACATTGAGTTTTAATGGATGTAAGGGCGTCTCGACAAAGGCCTCTGGGTTTTCTACACTTCAAATTCGGCAATTTTGCTTGTTTACTTTTAACCAAAAATGGGCCTCATCAGAGAACAACATTTTGGGTGGAAAATGAGGATCAAGGTGAATCATGTTTTCGGCTTATTAACCGAACCTATAATGGTGACGCGATTTCAACTCTTGCGCAAGCTGGATCTTCTAAGCGTTAAAGCCAAGATCTTTCCGTAAAATCACAAAGTGGATGGGCATAGCTCCAACTTCTGTACACGATGGCGATTCGGATTCTCCTCAACAATGCGCTTCACTCCACACCGGCAAAAACTTCTTCTGTTCGGACTGTTTGTCGTCTTTGAGGATGCGTATTATCCACTAGAGTGTACGTTGTGCGAAAAACATTCATCGTGTTCCGAAGAACTTGCTCAGATGGACGATTATGCCGATCATAAAACGGACGTAGCGCACGATAAGTTTGGCGAACCGAACTATAGTTTTCAAAATAAGTTTGCACAATTTGCATGCGTTATTCTGGCGTTAATCCATTCATCGTAAAATGGCAAAATAATAATCACAATAATCAACTTTCAACTGTCAAATTGGCAATCTTTAGAAACAGTGCTGCCAATTTGAAAATCAAACCTCTAAAAACACCCTTTATATGAAACACTCTTGTGGTGCTTTTAATAAGTGTTTGTATGCAAAATTTATGGCATTCTCATCACTCTTGTCAGAACTTCCGGGTCTCTTTGACGACATAGACTCGTGACATCAAAAAACCCCACAAAAATAAGTTTAGAACGGCTAAATCAGGCGATCTTGCCGGACAGCACAAATCACCAAAACGAGATTAGGCGACCCGAAATGCCAACCACCACAAGTTCGGTTGTGGCTCAACAGCTAACAGCTGTTACACTGTCTGCACTTTGTAATACAGAATTTTACCAAAATTCTCTATAAACATCGCCAATATCGTCTATCGGTCAGGTGTCCTCTGCGACATATTCATCCATAAGTGCGATATTCGCCAGACCTGGCAGCATCTCGTATTGTCCCATAATCTTCTAGGCGAGCAGCTAAATGTTATAGTGTAACGCCCAGTTGAAGTTTGCCCACCGAGATATCTGCGACGAAATTCACCCAAAACCACGCCAAAACCATTGACGAATTATTCAAGCCCATCTAACGTTCGCCACTCTTGTGACTTTTAACTGCTTCAAGGTCAAGTTTGAGTGTGCAAGGCGGGATGTTCACAGAGGGATCAGCTTGTTCCGAAACAGCTGTCGAACTTTGTCTTACTAATTTGTCTGATTTTTCATTGTCTGGAATGCCTTCAAGTCCCGTAGCCGGAACCCAGCAGAGCGATACCTTGTGCTGATGTGTACCAAGAGCCTTGAGTTCTTCGCGACAGCACTTCACAAGCTTCGATTTTATTTCTCTGGTGCAGTTATGGCTTTTATTGCTACTTGGCTGTCGATAAAGAAGGTAATACATCCAGGTGGTATTGCCCTTTACCACAGACTCGGGGCTGCTGTTGTCACTGCCAGGACATTTTCTTGGAAGACGCTGCTATGATGGTCGGGGATGCGTATCGATTTTGATATACCCAACGATTCGAAGAAGGCACCTAACCCTACCCATCAGTATCCATTTTAGATCTGTCTGTAAATACGGCTATGGTTTGCATGTTAGATATGAGTCCGTCCCTCCATTTTTCTCTGCTGGGATAGACGCTCGAGGAAGATTTTGTAAACTCTACCTCGTCTCGACCAACTTACCGTCTTGTCGTCCCTGTCGTACGTCTACTGTGGTCGATGCGTGCTTTGGGCTTTCTCCCAATCGAACAGGGTTTTGGCATAGTGCCCTTCTCCTGAGCGGTTGGGAGTGGTTTGGGTCTGCTCGCAGAGGTGGATGGCAAAGGGCTTTCCCTCTTCTCTGCGTTATTTCGCCTGTCGGTCGCGTACGTCTGGGGCTTTGAAGCAGCTTGCAACCGGCTCGGAATCGGGTGACTTCGAGTCGGGTGAGTTTAAGCCACCGAATTAGAAGAATTACATTACGCCTTCTATTTCGTATTGGTGTTCTTGTCTTGTGGAAGTTTTTTTTTATTTTTCATAACAATTTTTAGAGTTAAAAAATCAAATTTAAGGAAATAAATATGTACAGCATTTGTTCAACATTTAAACTTAATTATTAGTTGATTAACAATAAAATAAAAAGGCAGATGAATACTTTGAAATTATCTTGATACCGAAAATATGTCGAGTCGATAAAAATTTGAACAACATTACATTCACTTAAATCCCTTTTACTGCAAGTTTTACCCACCATTTCCCTAAATATAAATTTCAATTTCAATTTGTCTTTCAGAAAGCTGCAAAGGTGTCGTTTGCGGACCCAACAAACGTTGCGTCAAACGTAAAGGCCGCCCGAAATGCATCTGCGCCCCCCAATGTGGGTCGGGGAAAAAGCACAAAAAGATTCACCGAAGGAAGCATCAGCATCAACATCATAGCTCCTTGAAGCCGCCGCATGTCATCGATGTCAGTCGCAGCAAGGAGCATGTATCTTTAGTTAATTTTCATAGTCCAATAACCATTAGAGATGTACGTAGTTTAAGTAGTGAAATTCATAACAATCCGTCCGCAGTATCGGCCATGGTACTGACGAGTCTAGGGGATCCCATCTCCCAATCGAATAGCCGAAGAAAAAACCAAAGAATACCCATATCAACAAATCCCACCAAAAATCAAGTCAACCTTTCAGTCGCTCATCATCATCGACTTCATCATCATCATCAACATCATCATCATCATCATCAGCAGCAGCAAAGGGAACAGGAGCAACAACATCACACATCCTCAATGACCAGACGCCGTCATGCCAACACCGACGGGAATAAAGGCGACAAACTGATTATAACAGCCGATGATTTGGTCATCCGGCCCAGTACGGAAAGCGATAACGATTTGGCCGAGAGCAATTCATTAAGAGAACACAGCAGCAGCAGTACAACCAGTGCAGACAACCATCATTCTCATCAGCAACAGCAACATGGTAGACACCATTTCAAGAAGCACGCCAAACCGAAGCGCAAGATCAACGATCAGAATGGAGTAACTCATAATTCCGTCCACAATGGGACAGCAACGGCGACGATGGCAACGTCTGACCGTAACGAAATGAAAATAGCCGAACGTCGACGACTACATCAGGGATACAGGCAACAAAAATCGACGCCACTGCTGCTGCATCCATCAGCCAGCAATGGCAACCACAACAAAAACAGGGCGCTACACCTTGGGCAGGATTACGCTGATGATCGGACATTCGATGATAAAATTCACAATGGATTCTTTAGCAACGGTTTCCCGTATCCGCATCAGGAGCTGTCGGTAAGTCTTAGATTAGTTGCGATGGCGTTGGAGCTGCTGCACGGCTGTGACTCCATATAGCGAAGCCTTGTTATTTATGTCTACCCATCGCTCGTGGTCACAGTTGTAATGCCTCAAATGCTAACTAGCTCATTTATCCATTTGATTAGAACGTGTGTGTTGCGGGCGCGCGCGTATCTAACTTACAGGCTTTCCCTTTATCTAATTTGCATGTGCATCCCAACATATACGTACATCCTGTATCCTGTTCTTAAATTGGATTGTGACCAATCTTCGACAAACGAACGCTGCTAACATTGCGCTGATGTTGATGCTAATCTATGTATGGATTGCAATTTATATTGCGCTCCTCATCTATGGACGTGTGTGTGTGCGCGCGCGCGTGTGTCTTTGGGGCGCAACAGATAGACGAGGATCGTTACACTCACCCGGTATGCGGGAGCGATGGACGAACCTACAACACCGAGTGTCAGCTGAAGAAACGTGCCTGCCGGACGGATAATACTGCTCTGATTGTTGCCTATCGTGGACATTGTCAAAGTAAGTACATAAATTTCGTTTCAAATTTCTGAGATAGATACTGTATAATCATTTTTGGGTAGCCCAAAATTGTCTTTCATTAATTTCACAAGTTGCTTTCCGAATCGTATCCTATTTTCCCCAATCAGCAATTTTACAATTCGTTTGTCCAAATCGGAGGTACGACGAACATATGTATGAAATGTCAGCCTTCAAGGATTTATTGATTTGCCTGCAGGCTCACTTTTATTAAGCAGAAAATTAACTTCTTCCTATAACCGGATACTAGACAGCAATCTCTAGGAAAACCATTCTTCGAATCCCTTGACGAAGTCTCGAGGAAAAGTATTGAAGAACTAAAATGGTTTTCCAGTTTCCCCAGGTTGAGTCTAGACCTCTCCTCTTTAAAACACTTCAACGACAAGTACAAATGAGCTGTGGTACCTAACAAAACGGCATGCAGATAGTTCTAATTGGGTTTTTAAAACCGCCACTCCTACCTATATTTACTTAGTCGGCTCTCACATTTAGGCGGCTCTCAGATTGAGGCAGCAAGCAATAAGCAACTATAGTTACTATAGCAACTGCCAATAAACAATCAGCAACATTTTTCGTTCGAGCGATATTTAGTTTCTTTGATATGAGACCTCTAATTTAATTTAAAGTAAAATAATTGTGAGCGATAATTTTGCGTGTTTCCTATTGCCAGTTGCTTATTGAATGTTGGCTCAGTGTGAAAGCCGACTTAGGCAACATTCAATAAGCAACTGGCAATAGGAAACACGCAAAATTATCGCTCACAATTATTTTACTTTGAATTAAATTAGAGGTCTCACATCAAAGCAACTAAATATGACTCGAACGAAAAATGTTGCTGATTGCTTATTGGCAGTTGCTATAGCAACTCCAACTATAGTTGCTTATTGCTTGTTGTCTCACTGCCTCAGTCTGAAAGCCGCCTTAAAGGCGGACAAAAGTTGCCGAAACGAGATACCTTGATTGTATAAGTTCCCAAAAGGAAGAATACATAAGCTCATCAATATCGAGCTGTCACATTATGCCACAAAATCGGTGTCCAAAACGTGGTATTCGTGTCATTAGACACGAGTCTTCTACTTAGACCCGGGATGGGATTAGCTGGTAAGATCATGTGTGCTACATCTGCCTTCCTTTCCGTATGAGGATAGCCCCTGATTATTTAAATTCGGCATTGCGGAAGATTGAGAGCTATTGACTTCAACATTCTAAATCCCCGACTCTTGCAAGGAATAGACGGGGCATTTTAAATTAACCAGAAGCCATTTAGACCTAAATTATAGGCAAACCTTTTATAGTATAAAAATGATAAATGCTCTACCTTATAGTTTACTTTTGAATTATGAAAAAACCGGGACCGAAAGGAGTTCTGACGCTTTAGAAAAGGCTGAGTAGATAGTAGAAGTCTGCTAATACGGGGTCAATACTAGAATCGCAAAATTGAACAGATCCGATAAAATTCTTTAAAGAGTATTGACATATTACTGTGGGCGAAACTAGGTGATTTTTTTGCTGTTGGGTTTTCAGTTGATTTTTTTGACAGTTCACGCGGGATTTGTGACACGTGTCAAACTAATAAATACTCATGTCGTTTTCGGTTGGTCGTCCAGACAGAACCGTCCGGAAGAACTCTCCGCGATTCTGAATTCAAATCGTGAAGCAAATTTCTCTTCTTTTTAGGAAAAGAACTGTCAGTTGAGTGCCAATCGAACGCTTTCAGAAGCAAATTTTTTTTTTATTTTTTTTTTAACAAACGCTTAAAAAATCACCCTTTAGTTTTATTGATCTGGTGACATTATTTTGAGCTCGGTGAAGGTTTAAAAAATAAATTAAAAATTAATAAAACGACGGCTTATGCAATCTGACCAATCATCAGGTCTATTCCTGAAATTCGCTAGCTGTCAAATTTGGAAAAGTGGGAAAAAAATTTCCTGCTGAAAACAACACCAGTAAAAAGTACAGGCGTATTGTTTCAACAAAAAATTGAATTTTTAATATTCTCGGTTTCTGATGTGAACTTGCTCCATTTGACAGATTAACAATTTTACGCACTTGATCGAGCTTAAGTGTATTTTTGTAAATTGTTGATACCACAGGCTTAAGCTCAATTGACTCCTTAAGTACCTACTTATGCTACAACCATCAGAAGTGTTTCGATTGAAGTTGACGAAGACCGTTTTAGTTGAGATGACAGGCAGACCGATTTTGACAGCAAACAATCGTGCCATCTTTGAACAATCTCATCTTTATTAGGTGTGAATCTGTTTATACATCTAAAGGCGATTGGTTCCATATTAGTGTGTGTGCTGATTCCAAAAATAGTCTTTCACTAGAAAATCTTTCAAACCGTTTTGTCAATAATTGACTAATAGACTCATTAAAATTGGTTAACCTGCTATCGGGCACGCTCCACTGAGCAATAGTAGGTTCCAATCGCTATTTGTGGAAACAACTTACGCCTATGATGGTGATGCATTGTGGCAACCTAATTATATCAGGTCACGTCTTAGAAGTAACACCACATAGAAGCCAACAATAAACGCTTTAAAGTGACGACAGCTCTTCAAAGTAAATCTCAATTACCTATACGTGTACTAAGAAGCTTGAAAAAGCAATTAAACTTTTCACACGCTCCAATTTGTCATAAATTGTGCGCAATGTTTTTACAATTTGTTGCTTTTGTTGTTGTTGTATTGTTGGCAAAAAAACGGAAATCCTTTCATCCATTTAAGCATAAAATCGCATTTCCTGCGAAAGTGGTTGCAATTGGCAAATTGCCTGATTGCGTTGGCATTTTTTTTTTCTTAAACGACAACAAAAAGTGAGTGTGCGATGCACACTGACAGCGTTGATGATGTTGCTAAGGATGGTAATGATGTTGATGATGAAATGGTGATGATGATGATGACTGATTTACATTAACACCGAGATGATGAGGTCTATGGGCGTGAAAGTGTTCGTATTATGAATTATTTCGCGTCACTGAAGACGAAATTAAAATTGTTGAGAGAAAAAGAAAATTAAAAGAATTTCCTCGAAACAATAACCAGTAATGCCATGGGAAAATTGTCACCGGCGAAATTTTTATTTCAACACATTTTTTTGTTTGACAATATTGAAAAAATCAATAGAAATGCAAAATAATAAAATAAAGCAAAGTGGTGAAGTAGAATCTTCAAAACTATAGGTATAGGCCGCATTCGAGAATCTAGTCATCGTAAGTCGTAAAGCTAACTTGAATTGTCGGCAGATGGCACGTCCATTCTTGACAATGGTATTTTTTTTCTCAACGGGTTCTATTCTGATAACTGGTGCAGTCTGCAGTGGTGTTCTAACCGCTCTCTCCCATGCTCTGCGATACTCTCCGATAATCCAATAGAAATGTCAAAACTGTGTTCTCCAGACACATGCTGAATTGGTGACACAAATAGATGTCAACTTATGTCATTTTCGGTTGGTCGTCCAGAACCGTCCGGAAGCAATCCGAAAGCTTTTGAAAGCGTTCGATTGGCGCTCAACTGACAGTTCTTCTACTGAAAAGAAGAAAAATTTGCTTCTGGATTTGAATTCAGAATCGCGGAGAGTCTACCTTCTCCTCTCTCCTCTACCCGTATGGGGATTGGCCTTGATGATTTGGAGTCGATGACGGAGGATCGAGAGCTATGGAGGGTCCACTTAGGTAACCTACACCCGCGACCCACTTAATGGATAAGCGGGCCATTGAAAATGTATGTATGTATGTATGTATCGCGGAGAGTCCTTCTGGACGGTTCTGGACACCAACCGAAAACGACATATGTAGTAAGTCGATAAATTCTTTACTTAATTTGTCGGTATTGCGGACATAAACGTAAACTGAGAAAACTGTTCATGTGTTCAGGTCAGCCCAATGAAAATTCAGCAACATTAAGTTAGAGAGCTGTCAGACTTGCTAAACTAAATTCTTGAACACTCTCATCTCATAGACTCTACTTGACAGTTTGACACTTCTTAGGTTCTCACAGTAGATATTTATCCCAAGTAGAGGTGACTTCGGAGCGGCTAAATGTTGAGCCTGATTGGAAATGTAAGGGTTATGTTGACACATTTCCGGTAAATGTATTCATGAAATTTCTAGTAAACCGCATTCAGCGCCATTAACTTCAAGCGGTCGGTTCCTTTATCATATACAAATGTCACTTTATTTTGTGTAGCTTTTATTTATCAGAGCGATATGATGTACGTCGACCTAAAAGAACTATTGCCTTTGGGCCCATGAAGGTTAGTAGCGTCTCTACTTTCAGCAGAAGATTTCCTTAATTCTTCGGTAGTTATTATTTCCTTGGAAAATGATTTCTAATACCACAAAAGGCGCGCATCCACATATGATATGCTCAGCTGTTTCGTTTCGTCAAGTCGTAGTCGGCACTCCGGTAAGTCGACTAAAGGTATTTTATTAAGGTAATACCTATCTCAAACCTATCTCATCGTTTTCGAAAGGCTGAATAGCTTTTTTAGCCTGTCTAAAACCTGGGGATATCCTCCCAATATTAAATACACTTGTTGTGTTCCCAGCATTTTATAGGCGAATTTATAGCTAATTTAGGGATTGCTTTTGATTGATTGATTGATTCAGGTCCTAAATGGGATTTCCGAGCCTCTTCTAGCTTTTTCATTTTCATGGCCGGGGACCCACCATAATCCGGGTTTGTTTCTGATATGTACTAAGTGTATTCACGGATGGCTCTAGAGGTCTGTTTCTGGAGTCTTTGTGGAAAGCAAGGACATTAGACTATATTACCCCTTGGGTAACCATGCGTCTGTCTGTGACAAACAGGTGGAGGGCTAAGCAAATGCGTTTGCAGTGACAGCCAAGCTGCACTAAAAGCGCTGCTTAACCCTCTCTGTTGAAGAATACGTTTGTTGATTTTGTTAATGAATTTGATTAATTATTGATCTACCTTGATTCTTACTAAAACTTGAAATTAATTTACCTAACTACATATATACTTAACTTGAATTTATAATTTTGTATGAACAAACATTTGTAAACATACCCTATGGTTCTTTAGCGCTTCGATGTTGCTTTTGCCAAATAATTTTGTTGCATTTTTTTTGATACCTAACCGCTAACGCACGTTATATTTGCCATGTAATTAGCCAACATAAACCCGTACGCCAATATGCACCGATGACTGGAAAATAAAGAATATGACCGAAAAGGGAGAAGGTGATAACGCGAAACGGTTCAAGTTGGCAAAGAGGCATCGCGCTGTTACGCAGATTAGAATCGATCTTTTTCGTCTAGCAACCACCAACGAAGCAACATCTCCGCTCCCAAAGAACCATTGGGTAGATAATTAGTTGATTTGCAAGGAAATAAATTAAATTGAATTTTATAACGTTTTGGAGAATCGCTGCGTTTTTCATTTTTTATAATTTTTCCATTGCAAAACATGGTCCTTCAGTAACCGGATTTCGGATTCGTTGAGAAATAAGTCGCGTACGAATATATTGCATTAAATATCTCGAGTTGTTATAAAGTAAATTTGGTGGTTGCTAGAATTCAACACATACTGGAAGCTGCATACAGGTTGTATTCTGGTATCATTGTATCGTATATGTACATGCGTTGTCATTGTTGGAGCTGGGTTTTTGCTGCTGTCTGCTGGTGTCTTTTGCTGTTGCTTGCTGCTGTTGGGATTTATTCCTATTTCGGGAGATATTGTCATTAGGAGCTTCGCTTTGGGGTGTTGGAATTTTATTGATTTATTGGCACACTTCTCCTGTTCAATTTTGGTTGTACCTATACCCATACCATACACCTATCTCGCAATGGAGGTACTCAAACAGGCTCGGGGTCATTTAAAGGGCACTATTACGCGCGCGCATAATCTCGTTTCGGAAAATATGGATCAATTAGATCTCGAAATCTTAGAAGTGCGTCTAGAACGGTTGGAAGACACTTGGAAAGCGTTTTGTCGTAACCAAGAGGAACTTTTCGCGTTTCATACTACCGAAGGATATGGTGATCCTGAGGTTGACTTTGTAAGCACTGAAATCAAATACGTCGCTGCAAAAAGTGCGCTATTGAAAGCAATTCGGAAAAAACTTCCTTCGTCCTTACCTACAGCCGATAATGCTGATTCTGAAAAGGTCGTTAAGCAGCAAGTCGCTTTGTTTGAATCGCTTCTTAATAAATCCACATCGTCCAGTTCCGTTCAGAAACCTCCAGCTGAAATAGAATTACCGGCGTTTAAAATATCACCGTTCTCGGGTGATTATCGCGAGTGGCCAGGGTTTCGCGACATGTTTCTTGGAAGCATTGACTGTAAGAAAAATCTGCCCGGGGCCCAAAAATTGCGGTATCTAAAATCTTTTTTGCGTGATGATGCCGCTAAACTATTAAATCATATCGAAATCGCGGATAATAATTACGAGCAAGCTTGGGAAAAGCTCGAAAATCGTTACAATAAACCGCTTTACATTATAAACGCATACATCGAGAGCTTTCTCAAATTGCCAACGATGGCAAACGCGGATAGTACCCGTTTACGTTGTTTAACGGACAATGCGGATGAAGTTATCCGCGGATTAAAGGCGCTTCCATCTGAGAGTAGAGATCCGTGGTTGATATATCTCTTACTCAACAAAACTGATGCAGAAACGCGTAAGGCCTGGTCTCTTGCCAACAAAAAATTGGAGGAGGCCACGATTCAGGAATTAATTGATTTTTTGGATGAGAGGTGTTCTGCTTTAGAAGCTTGTGAGCCTAAAGGTCGTAATAATAAAACACTACGTTCAGGTGTTTCGCATGTAAAAAGTTTAGCTGTTTCTAACTCGGTGTGCCCCCAGTGTAAGGGAAACCATTTACTTCACAAATGCTCACAATTTCAATCCATGTCGGTTCTGTCTCGTCGTAATTTCGTGAGGGACGAGCGGTTGTGTTACAATTGCTTGGGTAGTAACCATTCGTCAGCAAGATGCCGGGTAAAGGCTCGTTGTTCGATTTGCCAAACTCGACATCATACATTGGTACATTTAGACAAACCAAACTCTGCATCAGCACCTAATGAAGATAACATCGATACTTCGAATAGTGAAAATTCGTCCTCTATGAATTCATTGGCGGTTGTGAGTCATCATATTAAAAATGCAATGCACTCGTCCGGTATCCTACCTACAGTTCTCGTTAAAATCATTGATGTCACCGGAAAATCGCAGCTTTGTCGCGTGTTGCTGGACACCGGCTCTCAAGTTTCGCTTATAACCGAACGGTTGGTAAACCGTTTAGGTCTTCGTCGGAGACATGCTCGGATTCCAATTACCGGAATTTCGTCTCAATCCGCTGGGGTTACACATGGTGTTGTACAAGTTAACTTACTTTCTCGTTTCGATTCCACTCAAGTTGAAGTTAACGCATACATTTTGAAGGAAATTACTTCGCAAACTCCTCTCGTTTCATTTGCGTTAAATAATCTGTCGCTGTTGGAAAATTTACAAATGGCTGATCCTGGATTTAATACGTCGGGTCCTATCGATCTTTTACTCGGAGCAGATATCGCTTGGAATATTTTGCGGGATGGCCGTCGTACCGATGATCGGGGCAATTTAGTGGCCCACAATACTGTTTTTGGTTGGGTAATAACTGGCAATATGACCAATCAAACCATCGTTTCGTTGCATGTTGGGGTCGAGGACTTAGACGTGATTCTTAAAACCTTTTGGGAAATTGAGGAAATTCCTCTGCACCTATCTGCTGAAAGAAATGAGGATTTCGCTGAAGCACATTTCGCTCAGACCTTTTCACGTGCCCCTGACTGTAAATATATTGTGGAGTTGCCATTTCGACAAAGTGAGGTCCGGTTCGGTAACACTCTCTCAGGCGCGTTATCGCGATTATCTTCCATGGAACGTCGTTTCGCCCGTAATGAAAATCTTCGAAAAGAGTACTGCCAATTTATGAAGACCTACCTGGAATTGGGCCATATGCAACGTATTCCGGACAATTTGATCGAACCAACTTCGGGAAGGGTATTCTATTTGCCGCATCATGCCGTGGTTACGAATAAGATACGGGTCGTTTTTGATGGGTCGCATAGAGATTCTAATGGAATTAGTTTAAATGAAATGTTGCACACGGGCCCCCCTCTTCAACGAAATTTGGTGAATGTGTGTATTCGATTTCGTGTGCCCAAATACGTTTTTTGTGCCGACATCGTCAAGATGTTTCGGCAAATCTGGGTTGCTGAAAACCATCGGGACTTTCAACGCATTGTTTGGAGAGAAAGTTCGGAGCAACCAATTGCACACTATTGGCTATGCACCGTGACATATGGTACCTCGCCTGCCCCATTTTTGTCAATGAAAACCCTAAAACAACTTGCTGTTGACTACAGATATCAGTTTCCTTTGGCGTCTCGATCCATTCTTAGTGATTTTTATGTGGATGACTTGTTGACAGGTGCAGATTCTATGCCAGAGGTCATTAAATTGAGGGATGAGTTAGTTGAGCTACTGTCTTGTGGAGGGTTCCAGCTCAGTAAATGGAGTTCGAATTGTTGGCCAATTTTAAGCGGTATCGACCATAATGACATCGTTTCTCTTGACTTGGATAGTGAAAATAGTTGTACAAAGGTGCTTGGGTTGGTATGGAATCCATACAACGATATATTCACCTTCAAAATAGCGGTAGAGGAAAGTTCGTCGCCATATACTAAGAGGAAGCTGTTGTCGGAGGTTGCTAAAATATTCGATCCGTTGGGTTTTCTTTCCCCCTCCACTATCTTATTTAAAATGCTTTTCCAGGAGCTGTGGTTGCATAAATCGAAAGTAGGTTGGGATGACCCTTTGCCGACAGAAGTAGCTAATAAATGGATATACTATAGGCAAGAGCTGGAACATTTTGAAAAGGTCGAGATATTGAGACAATGTACGTCTAATTCGCAAAGCTTCGATCTCATCGGATTCTCCGACGCTTCGGAAAAGGCATACTCTGCGGTGGTCTATGCACGCAGTGTATCAGAAAATGGTGAAGTTGAAGTGCATCTTGTTGCTGCCAAGACCCGTGTTGCGCCGGTGAAGCAACTAACTATTCCTCGTCTCGAGTTGTGTGGGGCTCTTCTCTTGAGTCGCCTGATTCAGCTTATTAAGTCCTCTTTGGACGTATCTCCATCCAACATTTTCGCATTTTGTGATTCGCAAATCGTGTTAGCTTGGTTTTCTTCACCACCTCGTCGATGGAATACCTTCGTCGCTAATCGCACTTCCGAGATTCTTGATGTTCTCCCTCGGTCGGTTTGGAGTTATATTCGCTCGGAGGAAAATCCAGCTGATTGTGCTTCGCGAGGCATTGAGCCCAGCAGGTTATTGCAGCTAGAACTATGGTGGAAGGGTCCCGGTTGGATATCTAAAGATTTCACTTATTGGCCAAATTACGTTCAGGAGGAACTTGAGGAGGTACCGGAGGGAAAGAAAATTCCTACAACTGTGAATCTATCGCGTGGCATAGAACATTTTTTGGGTGATTTAAGTAACAAAATCTCCATTTGGGGCAGGTTAGTTCGAACTGTAGCTTACATCATTCGTTTCGTGAAAAACTGTAGGCTTCCTGCTAAGGATCGCCGGAAAACCTTTGTCTCGTCGTCTGAACTACTTGCAGCCAAACAAACATGTATTCGATTCGTTCAGGAGGAGTTCAAAGAAGAAGTTACCGCTCTGAAATCCGCAGGGTGTGTGGCAAATCGTTCGAAATTGTCGTCTTTAGCACCCTTTCTCGATGACGTAGGCTTGCTACGAGTGGGTGGACGAATAACCAATGCTGTAAATGTTCCCTTTCACATAAAGCATCCAATTATCCTGCCAAAAAACCATTCAATAACTGTTTTAATTCTTCGTGCAGCTCATTTGAAGTTTCTACATGCTGGAGTCACTCATTTGTTTGCGTTAGTGCGACAAGAATTTTGGGTCCTTGGTAGCCGAAATTTGATACGGAAGATCGTTTTTGAATGCAAGGAGTGCTTTCGTTTGCGCCAGAATACGTCAATTCAGCTCATGGGGAACTTACCTGCTTCACGACTCAACTCGTCCTACGCTTTCGATCACACGGGATGCGATTACGCCGGTCCAATCACTCTTCGACTGTCCAAGGGAAGGAGACCAAAATTGATGAAAGGATACATCGCTTTATTTGTTTGCATGTCAACGAAAGCGCTTCACTTGGAGGTGGTAAGCGATTTATCAACGGATGCGTTTTTAGCGGCCCTACGGAGATTCATCGCCAGACGAGGCAAATGCAGTGTGCTATACTCCGATAATGGAACCAACTTCCAAGGAGCGTCGCGCATACTCTCCGAATGGTTCCAATTGGTGCGATCTAATGAGCATAACGAGCGGGTATCGAGTGCATTAGCTACGGACAGCATCAAGTGGGAGTTCATTCCACCACATAGCCCGCATTTCGGTGGGCTTTGGGAAGCGGGCGTTAAGTGTGTTAAACAACATCTCCATCGTGTTGTAGGAAACAATGTTCTCACCTTTGAGGAGATGACCACTCTGCTTGCCCAAATCGAAGCTCTACTTAATTCCCGACCACTTTGCGCAATTTCTGACGTAGATTTGAATCCTTTAACCCCCTCTCATTTACTTATAGGAAGACCGTACACAGCGATACCGGAGCCAAGTTATCTGGAGGTTCCAATTAACCGCTTAGGACGATGGCAGTTACTGCAAAATATGATGCAAGGCTTTTGGCAACGGTGGCATACGGACTACATCACCTCACTGCAGCAACGCCCCAAATGGAAGCAACAGACCAGAGATCTAGTGGTTGGCGACCTCGTCCTGCTAAAAGAGCCTAACTTGCCCCCTTCTAAGTGGTCACTTGGGCGTATCGAAGCTACTCATCCTGGGTCAGATGGGCATGTACGAGTTGTCTCTGTTCGTACCAACAACACTACATACAAAAGGCCAATTACGAGAGTGGCGCTGTTACCATGTTCCTGAAATTCCTTCAGGGGGAGGCGGCATGTTGAAGAATACGTTTGTTGATTTTGTTAATGAATTTGATTAATTATTGATCTACCTTGATTCTTACTAAAACTTGAAATTAATTTACCTAACTACATATATACTTAACTTGAATTTATAATTTTGTATGAACAAACATTTGTAAACATACCCTATGGTTCTTTAGCGCTTCGATGTTGCTTTTGCCAAATAATTTTGTTGCATTTTTTTTGATACCTAACCGCTAACGCACGTTATATTTGCCATGTAATTAGCCAACATAAACCCGTACGCCAATATGCACCGATGACTGGAAAATAAAGAATATGACCGAAAAGGGAGAAGGTGATAACGCGAAACGGTTCAAGTTGGCAAAGAGGCATCGCGCTGTTACGCAGATTAGAATCGATCTTTTTCGTCTAGCAACCACCAACGAAGCAACATCTCCGCTCCCAAAGAACCATTGGGTAGATAATTAGTTGATTTGCAAGGAAATAAATTAAATTGAATTTTATAACGTTTTGGAGAATCGCTGCGTTTTTCATTTTTTATAATTTTTCCATTGCAAAACACTCTCACCTCGTCCAAATTAGTGCTCGAACTCAAGCTTGCTTTGAACTTGGTCGGTAAGTTAAACACGGTCAAACTGGTTTGGGTCTCAAGTCACACTGGTATCAGAAGAAGCTCTCTCAGGACCTGAACCTGCATTTGTGGTTAGTACAGTAGTACAGTTAGTACAGCTGTACTAAGTACAGCAAATTAAGGTATCTGTTTGGCAGTACAATGGACCAGCAGTTGTGTCTAAGTGCTCCATCGGATAGTAACAACCTCCGACAAAAACAAACAGTGTTTGGAGGGTGTTAAAGCGGAGGTGTTATGAATTTTAGAACGAACCTTTAATACCTGAATTCTAGGTGATGTTAGCCCATTATTTAACGGAATGCATACCTCTGCCTGGAATACACTAGGGCTTTTCGCCATTTTGGAACCATCCGTACACCATACTTGATACTTCTCTGATTTGTGATCTCCGTGGAGAATTTTTTGTTGAAACAAGATGTTCGGGAAGTTCCGAAAGTAGTTACAATAGTTTTAGATTTTCGCGAATATTTAACTCTTTCGGTTGTGTCAAACTTGCTGAGCTGCGTATTGTCACTTTTCTGATATAAATGTGGATGGGTTTTAGTCGTACTAACGTGTCTAAAACCGTCATGGAACAGCTACGCATGTCCCCGGAAGAGCCCAGACACGGGAGCCGTTGTATTTTATTAAGCTTATTGATGACTTTTTTTGTGGCTTTGTTCCACCATATACTATTGAAGCGTATGTGTGTGGTTTTTGGAGAGATCCCCCAGGTCCTACCATACATGCGGCGCCAGGCCCAGAAAGCCTAAATTGCTTTTTGAATTTTGTTTTTTATATGGTAGTTCCAACGAAGTCTTTTAACTAGAATCACTCCAAGATACTCAATGCCATTTCAACACCAGTCTAGGACTGGTCGTTTGCCTCTTTGCCCCTAAAATCTACAGTCCACGGGTTTCTTCACTAGGGTTCTCGAATGGGCAGTTTTTGTAAAACTTTGATTCTTGCGATGTAGTTTTCGATCACTTTTCTAAACATGTCTGGCTTTACTGTTGCTCCATGATCCAAAATTTAAAATTTGTCTGAGATAGATACGATCTTTAGCAATGCGCTTACAAAAAATATGAAGTATGCCCCTATTATGGAACACAACTCAACTTAGTTGAGTTGAGTTGTCTTCGATTCAACTCAACTTTCACACAACCCAAACTAACAACTTATAGGCAACCACCGCCATATTTGTTGTGTTTTGACAGACAACTTTTCTATCAAGGTAGTGTATAACAATACGAACAATTCCAAATTTTGAATGTCATAAAACCAAGAGACAACTCAACTATAGTTGTAGTTGTCTTACACAATAGGGGCAATAAATTAGACAATCTTGGTGGCCATATAAAAGTTTTTGTTTTGTCAAATTTGGATAGTGTCGTGCGGTATGTACATAGATCCGTCCTACTGGAACCACAAGTCGTTTACGTCAATGTAAGAGGGTTTTCAACGATCACATTCGGAAGGTCAAATTCTGCGGTGTCCATCAAGACACCCAATAAGCCAAAACAGCCCGCCTACAATGCATAGAAGGACGATTGCATCTCGTGAGCTCTATGATTCAAAGACGAAGGAATAATATCGGCTGAGGAAAAAGAAAGAACACCGAGAAAATGGAAAGGTCCTACTCTAGGACAAATGTTCAGAAAATTGACCAAAAGATCAAAAGAAGGTGTCAAGGAAAGCCTAAACAGAGACCGATTATACAGATGACTAAGGAAACCTTATAGTTAAGTTATAGATATGAAAATGTACACCCCTTCCCTACTGGCATTATACCTCTTAACTGGGACACCGTGTATATCGTCATCCTTGAGATTCAATTTCGTTGTAAATGTAGCTTAACCTCCTATTGTAGCCTATAAGGCATTGCACCAATAAAGCTACAAGGATACACATCCCTGAGTCTTTCTGCCTGGCTTTCCCTTTCGAGTTTCCTCCTACAAATTTAAAACTATATCTCGGAGGATGAGCAGATACATTTCCCCATTTTGGCAACACTCTGCTATATGAGCTGCAAATCCTGCAATTACCTTGTTACCTCCTCCTACGATCGATTCGTGAAATCCGACAGATACGCACACCGCACAAACAAACAAACAAACAAAGAAACAAACGAATGCAACCAACGATCTTCAAATTTACATTACACGTCCGAAAGCGCGTCGAGCATCATTCCCAACGCGCAAGAGGAAAGCGATCAATGTGTGTGTGTGTGTGTTATGTGTTCAACATCGGTCCGATCTTGTTGTGATCTTGTTCTCGGCTAATTAATAGCCAGGATGAAAATGTTCACGCTGCTCCTCATTTAAATGAGATGTGATTTGCATGATAAATACCACGACATGTGAGCCAACATGCTTCCAACTGTTGTAGCTGTGCGCTGCTGGTGGATGCGAAGGAATGGATGGATGGCGGCAGAATGCGTGGAGGTGCAGTGTAGGGGGCCCATAAAGATATTTAGGCAAACGGAATCTCCCAAAGCAATGACTGCATGTCACAGTGGCATTATGTCGCATTGTTGCGTAGGACTTGGGTCCTGGAATGCCCAAGTCACGCGTCCACCACACTGAGCGACGTCTAACAGAGGGCGTTCGAAGTTAAACAGGTCAACGGGCGGCAATTTCCATTAATTCTCACGAAACCACTGACACCGAGCGAGGAGTGTCGGCGTACGTTTCATATGCACATGGGAATAATGTTGTCGTTCCCCCCAATGTAACATGTCGCATGAGTCGCACAACAACACACGAGTAGATATTATTAATATTTGCGTTGCTTTGTGCAAAATGATTTGATCTCCCCAATGTGGCGCCGCGCCGTCCGACTCCCTGGAATCAGGTTTTCTTTTCTATTTTCAGATTCAGTTAGATTCCATCAGGGGGCCTGCGGTAAGCGGGCGACTAATAATTTCAATGATGCAGGAAGGAGATATCTGCCCCGTTTGGCTTCTTGTATTCGAAACTCACCGTCACCGGCCGGTATGCTAGCTGGCGGTGTAAAATTAGAAACGAGTTTAACATTTTTTTTTCCTGACTTCAAGACATCTGTCTACAGAGAACCAGCTAATCCTAGGTCAAGATTGCTTAAATGAATCGAATGTCGGATTCAATTTGACAGGCCGAATGTCGATGTGTGAATTCATAAAAATTGTATTACGCGCGTTTGACAGAACGGGGCGGACTTGTGGAGTTGTCGTGCGCGTGCATGATCGCGTAACGCAATAATAAAGCTGATGAAAATATTTTGACAGGAACATACCTGGGAATGGTGGCAGAGGTAATTTGTGTAATGGGTGGCGCCACAGCAATTGATACTTAGGCGCCATAGTAAATTAATTTCCAGCAAAATGTGAAAATTTACATTCAAATCGATGGAATAAGGATACCATTTGAACGTGTGACACGACACACGGTGCGGTGTGGTTGAAGACATAAAAAACTCATTAAAGTGCGAGTTGAGCTGGCGTATATACGTTGTGCAGTGCGGAGTGCTAATTCTAATTAGAATGCTCAGTTCTGAAGCGACATTGAACGACTTCCGCAATCCAGTAGAGGCTGTGATGACGTTGGAGATGTCACATTGTAACTGTTATACGTATTTTTATTAATGAAAGAGTATGTTTGCGCCATTGAGTAGTGGTAAGGAAGGTTTTGTGATTTGTGATAAGTGATAGTGCATTCAGTTATCTTAACTTAGAACTAAGGTTTATCGGTTAACCCCTACAAGACTGAACTCACCCTGATGTTCACCAGAGGATAAAAAAATACCAAAATGGGAACCACCAACATTGAGAGGCATTCGTCTTAATTTGTCACCAAATACCTGGGTATCGTGTTTAAATCCAAATTAAACTGAAAACGGAATACGGAGAAAAGAATGAAGAAAGAAATAAGAACGTGGCAGCCAAAGGTTATCTCAGAACTCAGTCTACGGGAAAACAAAATTTGGAAGCCCGAATCGTTCAGTCACTCACGGATTTTGGTCAGTGGGGATTCATGCCACTCAAAGACTACAAGAAACCGAGGTATGACTTTGACAAGAAATGTACAGTCTGTATACGGGATAGTAAGGACTGGGCCTACCCGAGTACTGTCATAAAAGGTATACCCAGCTTTGCAGGAGTCTTTTCAGAAGAACTAAGTATCAGCTTTTCATACCGACTGGCAGATCAGTATGCAGCATTTTCCACGCAGAGATCTATGCGGTTAAGAAAGCAACTCAAACTATCTTAGTGAGGAAATTACCTTCTGAGTGGACAGCCAACTAACACTTAAAGCGGTTAACTCCAACCTGGTAAAGTTCCAATCCGTAAGTCAGTGCATCTTGGCATTGAGAGCATTAAACCATCACACTGTGCTGCATTTCTTTAAATGTTGGTGTAGAAGGAACGAGGCAGCAGATAGATCGGCCAGATGCCGCTCTGAAATGGACGTACTATTAGCTCATACAGACAAAAATATTACCAGCTTTCAACGTAGTCAATGTCACATTAGACTTGGCTAAAGAAAGTTGGAACAACACTTCCGGTTGTTTTATAACTCGCAGCTTGTGGCCCGCAATTGGCCCTAAAAGGTCAACGATCCTAACATCTTTTGATAGACGTTAAATGCAAGTGCTCGTCGGGGTAATAACCGGACACTGCATCATTGGAAACAAGGCCAAAAGACTAGATATCTTTACAAATGATTTCTGCAGAAGTTGCAGAGATGAATGTGGGCCTCAATGGCTTCTGGGGTAAAAATAGCATATATTGGAAACTACTCTAACAACCTAACCTAACCTATATACCTAAGTTGTTTTGGCATACATACTCGGATCCATGCCTAAAGGGATAGGATATCTCAAAAGTAAGCCGGGGTATTGTAAAATATATATATTTGTAGGTGGTGTATGAAGCCTTAAGTCTTGATGGGCCTACGGCATATCGCTAATTTCGCCCTATAAGGGTATAATGATTGAGAGTTCATCGCCAAGAGTAACTCTGCACAAATCAAAAATAAAAAATTATGGATCAACTGCAAAACTTAGGAATTTACGAATATTGACTCGGACCACTACCACAAATTCAACGCACCTTAACGACGAAATGGTGTAAGAAAATTATGACGTCGAGAAGATTTGTCGCAGAATTTTCGCCAAGGGGATGCAACATTGTCAGAAATTTAACGTTGCGACGGTATCTGCCACGATCGGCAATGCGAATTTCCTGATAGCTTGACAAACAACGTCAACTAGAAGGTGCAGATAAACAAGATGTGTACCTACTCTTATAAACCGCTGGCTGCTGCGAAAAAGGACTAGAGCTGCTTGGGAAATCTGCGAGTGAAAGAGACAGAATGAGCATCAGGTTATCTACGTGAAAATCAAAAGGCCCTTTCAGATAAGGAATACACAGAAGTTTTACCACAAAGTAAATATAACGTCGTGTCAAGGCCATAAATCCCGTATACAAAAACCTGTAGAGATGTCGGAGGAAACCCGAAACTTATAGTAGAATCAGATAGTGGACGCTAAGAATATGGATGACTTCAGTTGCAGACCAGTATATAAAGTCGACGAAGATCAAACGAACGAATCATTCAATTAAGACTTTTTGGTCCGCAATTTTGTCAAATTTGGCGATGGTGCCCAAGTAGATGGCTTTACAATTAATGACATCAATTACATATCCGATTCGATCACAGTGGAAGCCAATCCACTGTATGACTGCATGACCCTCTCCTTGACTAGCACACACAACAATCAGCCACGGCCACCAGCGTCCATTCATTGCCAGACTCAAGTCCCTCATCCTGCGAGTACATGTCATAGATGCTATAACTATGAGGTAGTAAGGAACTTTGTCTACCTCGGCTCTGCTATAAATTCTGACACCAATATCTCAAAAGAAATTAAACGAAGAATAACTCTTGCCAACAGCTGCTTCTTTGGGCTAAGAAGGCAACTGAGTAAAAAGAGTCCTGTCCCGATAAACTAAGGTGATTCTGTATAAGACTTTGATCATTCCAGTCCTGCTTTATGGTGCTGAAGCTTGGACTCTATTTAAAGCGGATGAAGATATCCTTGGTCGATTCGAGAGAAAGATTCTTCGTACAATTTGGGGTACAGTGAGATTGACCTGGTCAAAAAACTGTGAGTCAGTCATCTAAGATGGGTGGGTCATGAAGAACGGACGAAACAAATGCTCCGGCCCTTAGAGCCTTCGAGTCTAACCCGAAGTGACAATGCAAAAAAAGGCCTTAGCTAAGGTCCGGGCTAAGTGGAGAGGCTTGTTCGTTGAGCTCTCAGTTCACCCCGAACAACTATAGAGCATCCTAAGCAAATACGTACAATTCATTAATTCTTCTTTTAGGCTATGATCTCCCATTCTTCGGTTTTGAGACCTATAAACTTCATTATTCTTTATCCTTTAGATGTAAAGGGTCCGCCATCTAATGTTTTTTTTTTTCAACTAGTGCTTATTTCGCGAATGGTAACACTTAGCTCATGTCTGATTTGACAGATAATTAGTTTTATCCTTCCGCTGAACGAATATGGTTGTGTATACGCTTGAACAACGCTGGGAAATATTGCGACATTACTTTGAAAATCATGGTAATGTGGGCCTGCGATCGACTTAGAGAAGATGCCGATTTTGCCAAAAAAATCATCTTTTCAGATGAAGCTCATTTTGATATTGGCGGGTATGTAAACAAGCAAAATTGTCGCATTTGGGGCACAGAAAACCCGCACGCATACATTGAAAAGCCGATATACCCAAAACGAGTCACTATTTGGTGCGGATTTTGGTCCAGAGGCATAATTGGGCCATTTTTCTTCGAAAATGAGCAAGGAGTGGCCGTTACAGTCAATGGCGATCGTTATCGGGCCATGTTGAACGAATTTTTGTTCACAAAAATTGAAGAGGAGGATATTGGCAACATTTGGTTTCAACAGGACGGCGCTACATGCCACACAGCCGAAGCTACACTCGATGTTTTGCGCCCTGTTTTTAAAGATCGCATTATCAGCCGCAGAGCTGATGTCGTTTGGCCACCGCCGAGCTGCGATTTGACACCGTTGGAGTATTATTTGTGGGGTGCCGTAAAAGATAAGTGTTACGCCGACATGCCAAAGACAATTGACGCTTTAAAGTACAATATTCGTGAAGCCATTGGTGAAATACAGCTGCACACAATCGATAATGTGCTTAAAAATTGGACCGATCGTGTAGGCTACTGCATGGCCAGCCGAGGCAGCCATTTGAATGAAATTATTTTCCATTATTAACCGGAAGGATTGTACTTTCAAATAAAAAAATAAAATTTGAGAAAATATTCAATAGTTTTTTTTTATAGCATTTTCAAAAAAAAAAAAAAAATTATTTGGCGGACCCTTTATACTCAACAGAGGGTCGCCTTGTTGCCTCCAAGTTTGTGCAGAAATTCCCTCACAAGATTCGACTTCAAGAGATCAAGTTTAGACTTTAGAGATCAAGTGCCCTGATAGCTGACATTATAGCATCTGTCGAGTTTTATTTGGACACATCTACATCTATGGCATAGATTAGAATTTAAACAGTGGTTTTGCAGCAGATTACCTAAATTTCGTTAATCATTTGGGAATTATTTCCTTGGGCGTTATTGCCTTACACCTACCTGAATGGCAGCTTCAGGGTGTGCACCTAATGAATTTTTGGTGACATATGCTGGCGCTAAATTCTAATTTTCCGTTTTGCGAGTAATCCTTCTCAAACTCAGTATAGGAGTAGGTTTAATTCCTAGTCATAGATATCGGTTTGAGAGCATTTCTCAGAAACTCTACTCAGTAGTTCACTTGGTCTGAGGACAGTGAGGGGCCAATTGTACGATACAGGCCGAGACCATCTCCTTCCGAAAGAAGAATTCTTCGCAAGATATTCGGTCCCGTTCATAGATTGTGGTATATGTATTTAAGGAGGCGATTCAACGACGAATTTTATGAGCTATATAACGGCATCGACTTAGTACACACAAAAAACAGCGCATGGGGCGTTTGAGTTGTCTTCGGCATAGGCCTGCGAAGTCTTGGCTATCTATTCTAATCCAGAGGGTCTATTCTAATCCAGAGGGTCAACACAGTAGACGATGACCTTGAACCTCTACCAACCTTAACCAACCATCGTACATAACTGAAGGTAGTTGGCTATGAATTGAGCTAACTGAAGCGGCTTATTTGGCCCTCATTCACCGCGAAGTAGGGCTCCTAAAGAAATGGATTTCGTTTCAACTTTAACTGTGATTATAATGAGTCTTCAAATAAAAGATCTACGGCCCTGTTTACATTTTCATGTGATAAATGTTCCCAGGGACTGTCTGTGCCAAATATTCTTATTTATTATTAACAATTCCGCACCTTGCGTTTTAATCGAAACGCCATTAGCTCCCCTACAGCCTGAAGGCTCAAAATACTTATACATTAACCATTGTCGCATTCGAAAACAAATTGCATGTCCTTATATTCGACCGTAGGTAATAACTGTTTGCACAATCTAGGGGGCTTTGATGTTTTTGCCCAGCGGCTGGCCATTTATTCAAATTTCGAAAGTTTAACCCAATTACTAAACAAATCTCCACAGCCTGATATAGTTTCGAACATAATCTTGTTAGAAACACCTCTCTCGTTATAAATCCAAAGTGAACGTGCGTTCCTCGCGTACCTATAGGCAATAGCTTGCGTGACAGCGAACAAAATGTGCAATCAACCAGACTTGTTGACATTTTCCTACCAACTAATTGCGAATTTTAATTGAAAATCTGTCGCCACACCTTCATTTGGTCAACAATTAGAGTTGAAAACACCCCCAGGGCCCATAGGCCATATAGTGTATCTTACAAGCCTCCTATTCCAATTTTAATCGATAAATCTAATTCTTGTCTGCATTTTCTATATTTGGCAACATTCTACTGTAATAATTGTTAAATTGACACACAGTGTTGTGGTCTTGTGATATATCTATCTCTCCAGATACTCTAGACAGTAGGCACTAGACACACTGGTCGTGAGTCCAAAAAAAACTATACTCTCATTGGTCACCACACTATAGCCGGACACGCTAGACAGTCGGTGGTGTTGCTCCCCTTTGTAAGCCCCGCAGTTATTATTGTCAAGTAGCTACAAGCTACAACTAGAGTATTTATGTGTGTATAGCGCAAATCCAATCAGCCAGTCGTTGACGCTCCACTGATTTTGCCTCGTGCGTCGACGGATTTCAATTAGTAGGCGATTTGTTGCCACTTTGTGTTGTGTCTGCGTGCGTCTATCCCTACATGGTGACATGTTCCAATTGTTAGCCAAATTAACATTATATACGGTGCGAGACATCTCATCACATTTTGTATATCTTTTTGTTTATTTTCAGCGTCCTGCAAAAAGGTCAACTGTCTGAATGGACTGCAGTGCGTCGAGGATCATTATGCAATACCGCACTGCATTGTGTGCTCGATTGAGTGCCCAATTGACGACAATGCACAGATTGATCCGGCACGAGCGGTATGCGGCGTCGATGGAAACACGTACAAAAGCACATGCGACATCAATCGCATGGTCTGCAAGATCGGACGTTCGATCGCGGTGGCCTACCCGGGACCATGTCGTGGTAAGTGGCTCATTCGCCGAACTTGTATCCCTCTACATATTTATGTTGCCTCAAATTGACGATGAATGTTGTTATGATTGTTATTGTGTGCAGAGTTCATTGGGTTTAGTAAAACGATCCACCAACAGCAGTGGTACGGTAAGTGGAGGCCTTAAGTAGCGCATACGCGATCTCTGTATCCACACACCGCAACGGTGTCCAGTGTTCTGTGTAATCATGTCGTCTTGATTAGACTTTGTATACAAATCAATCTTGTTAATTGAAACAAAGTCATACGGCCGCCAATGCGATGTGCAACTCATGCAAGTAAGGAGACGAAACCACAATTACACTGATTGATCCGCAAATTATATTGAATTACCATGCGCGCAGATACAATATTTTATTACAATCCAATTGCCCGACGACGAACGCTGACAACAATGTGGGCTGCAGTCAATACAATGTATAGTCCGATAATGGGGTCGTGTGCTTAAGAATGCCCAATCGAATGTCTTAAGTTGTTTATTGTACTTCACTGCGAGATCATTGGATTAATTAAGTATTTGCGAGAGGGTAAACCAAAACTGGTCAAAGCAACCTGAGAAAGGTATGGGAGGCGAATTTCATTAAGGGAATCTTTGGCTGCCGGTTAATTGCATAATAACGTTTGGGTAATTTTAAAGGTTGAAGGCTTGCTTGGCGTATGGAATACCCTAATCGGCGCCATCTACCTCTGTTCCGTGGTATGGTAGTTCACAGTGAGCCAGCAGATGACGTTGCTATCGCTGTCTCAGGAAAACACCTCTTCAAGCTTAAGGACCTTTTACAGAATGCAGAATGGTTCTCTTTACTAAGAAGTACAAGACTCCCAACTTTGTTCCCCCAAAACTAAATTGCATCCTGTTATGGTGCTCTCTAACACGACCAAGTTTTAAGGCCTCATGCTAGGTCGCAAATTGAGCTGGAAACCAAATATTTTGCAGAGGGTTCAGAAAGCCGCCTCTTCCACCTGCTACCGCTACACATTTATTGCAAATAAGTGGCAACTAACGGAGCCACTCGTATGAAAGCAATCCGTCTGTGGAGCAGACGGCAAACTGGTTACTCGTCTATTCTAGATGAAATAGAATGCATCCTGATTACTGATACTGATTACACCCTCCCCCAGATTCAATTCAACAGGAACTTTGAAATCTGAATACCCTCCAGGACTGACTGGAAGTGTGATGTACACCCCTATCGTGGAATCCGCCAGGGGGAATTATTCACGGAAAAGAATATTTTAGTATCGTCGAATCCGTTCGATTTGAACGTTTTTAAGGATACAGTGAAACTTATTCACAGTATCCACTTGGGGTACTGTTCACTTTGCGGATGCGACGATACCAAAATACCAAAATATTCTTTTCCGTGAATAATTCCCCCGGCGGATTCCACGATAGGTGCGGATCCTTCTGCTTTTATACAGTCCATGCTCGGGCGCCAATTTAGGATGTTGTCTCAGGCCGGGGTATATTCGTCGGGTCCAGAGTTGCGCCCAATAAAACACGAAATTTTTACCTTTTTATTTATCTGATAACTACTTATTTCTAGTCTTAACAATCAATGAATACGTATGATCTAACTATTGGCAGAGGAAGGACGTGGATGATTGTAATGCACAAAATACACGCCTACAGAAAAAGGAAGAAGAAAGGAACGCTCACAATACGCGATTCCCGAGATTTAAATTGTACTATCTCATTTCGCCTTTCTAATTTCTGTAGCGTGTTCCAGGCGGAAATCAAGGCGATTAAGGAGACCCTGTCGTGACTACGGTATGTACCTAATATCACAAGGGATATTATAATTTTTACCGATAGTCAAGCCGCGATCAAATCTCTTAATTCGGTCATCTTCAAGTCTAAAAGTGCCCTCAATTGCCGCTTGTCTCTTAACGAGATGGCGAATAATAATTTAAAATTCACCTATGAGTGCCGGGCAATATTAGGTGCATTCTAGAAAATTTCAAGGTCGACCAACTCGCTATAAGCATGGCAAAACTTTGTCGATTCTACCGGAAAAGGAGAATCTCTATATATGCCTCTCGCTGCGTGCAGACTTTTAATTAAACAAAATGCGATAAGTGCTCTCACTAAAAAGATTCATTATTATAAGCACATTAGTATATAGGTCACAAACCACATAGAACTCGACCGCCGACTTTCGTGCACCCCTATCTGTGAATACGTGTGAAATGTCAAAATCAATGGCGGCAATGATTTTCCATTCTATGCCATGGGCCTAGGATTTTTTAAGTATGCATGCGTTAATGGCGCTGCTTTGATTTTGTACAGCACCAATACACTCGCCAATATGTGAAAAATTCTGGGCCCGCAGGCAGCTTGTAGACATAGTCCGGTATGTGGGAGGAGTCGACGATCGAATTCTATGGTTTGTGATATATAGGTATCATTCCGGGGCACTGCATTATTGGCAGGCATGCTCTAAGGTTGGGCCTCCTTGCCAACAACGATTTCCTTGGAAGCTTCATGGTCGAGGACAAGTGCCCACTGCTCAGTCCTCTCATCTCGTAGAAAACTACATATCGGAGAATACTTCTGCGACAATCTCGCCGAACTCGCTAATACAAGCATAAGTTGCCTCTAACACTTTATTCTAAGCATATGTTGGTTCAACGGGTAGATAGTTGTGAGATCATTAGATCCAGTATGGTATCACAATGGGCCTTATCTGAGGCTGCACTTGTTATGCGGCCTGCCACCCTAACCTAACCTAAGTACCTGCGTACCGTATACCTATCAGATGTAAGCTGTGCTGTAGTGGCATTGAGTCTTCGAGAAATACGCCTTAGGTAGGAGGAAAAGCGCTTTCCAAAATTTCCTTTTCCTTAGCCAGAATAGTTTTGGAAACATGATCCATTCACGGGCCGTCACACATTGTCTGTCTGGTCTTGAAGGGGCCTCATAGGTTAATTTTAAGGATTAATTTCGTTTAGTCCTTCGGAGCTTCCGCCCTTTATATAGGAGGTACCTATAAAATAGGCATTGATCAGCGACTAGCCTTCAGTGCGTCAGAGAGGTTATAGATTTGAAATAAATATGGGTTCTCCTATTAGTCGAACTGCTCGTCTCTTTAAGTTGTCAATGCTTAATACAGGTTGGAGCAGAATAACGAGCATTTTTAAAAAGTCTGTAAAAATATGAAAATATTTTTTTTTTTCCAAGAATTAATTAAGTTAAAGAACTCCGGAAAGATGACGTCGTACACATTCTTCCAATCGTGATCTGAACTTATTCATTTATCGAACATAAGTCTCAACATCCCAGTTTTGGATTTATTATAGAGATTCGCTGTGAAGACGTGGTCGAAAGCATACGTTCGGTTAAATCTTGCGCCATCTTCTTCCAGTAGCTCCTCCATATTCATATACCTATTTCCTGGAAGAATGGCAATTAGCTAAAAGTTTGCCCATACCCAAAAATGCTACGTGCGATGAGTTTAGACCAATTTCTATTTTACCTTTCCTTTCAAAAGTATTTTAACGAATCTTAAAAAGACAGATGAGCGGATTTATTAAGGCGTATAGCCTTTTGTCATTCATCCTTAAATGTCATAGAGGATTTTCGGCAAGCACAAGATCAGGACATCAACACAAAGTAAGCTTTCTGGTTCTTATTGATTTCTCCAAGATATTTGACTCTGATGGTGTACAAACTTGAAGAAGAAACTTCGTCGGTCTTACAACTTCTTACCTGAAGCTGTAAAGCTTATCTCATACTATTTATTAAATAGAATGCAAGACGTTAAGACTTATACAAGATAGTTTTTCTTCCAACCAGTGTCCCACAGCGTTCCATATTCAGTCCTTTACTATGCTCAGTATATATGGAAGCAGTATTCGAGGTTACGAGAGTTATGGATCGTCCACTAAAGCGTTCTATAAGCCGTTCTCTAATGGTCTACCGAACATCTCAAGGGTTCTATATTAGTAAAGCCGATTTCCTCAACTCCACAGATTGCTTTTGAGCTCCACTCTTATTTTCTTTACAGAGTTATTTATTTCATCACGCCACAGGTTTGCAATATCACCACATCATAAATGAGGCCAGTGATCTAAGAATACCAAGTGAGCCACTGTCACTATTGACAGGGCCAATCTGTCATCAGGGCGGTCGGTCATCTATCGTGCATTATGCGTCCGGCAACTGATCATATACATACAATACCTACGTGAAGTCATTCCTTTCGCATAAAATGTCAAAAAGTATTTCTTCTCCACATCGTTTGACTTTTAAGTTTTGCTCTTGCCTTTAGACGAGTTGCACAAGCAAGAGGAAACCTTTCGTAATTCCCATACCGATTGAGTTTCAACTCTGCACTCGCGTGTATCTTCCCGATTGTTGGCGTTTGTTAGATTACTTCCCATTACACCTTTAGTCTTGACATTTCCACTGCAACAATAGACTTCAAGATCCTACAACCCATTAGGTACATTTGTCCCACTTAATGGCTATCTGCGAAAGATCACACCTTTCCCATTCGACGCAGTTCTCCACAGGTCGGTCGACATGAGATTCCAAATTTCAAGGCAAAGTCTCTGTCAAAACAAAACTTGCATTGCATCGTCGACGTGTATGACATTTCCGTAATAATTACACTATCACGATTGTACATCGTTCCCTCTATTTCGTCCAGATACTTGGTTGGCTATGGAACTCCACGTCTTCACCATCATCATGTTCAAAGAGAGACCAAAGCTCGCGAGTAAAACTCACTTAATTTGTAATTGCGCACGACCTAGAAGCAATGTCTGATGTCGGCCTCAAGAAAGCCATCACAACAGCTTGATGACTGTGTAATCGGGCCCGCAAAACCGACTACGACTAAACCCTATACGCTACGCATTCGCAACGTTGCGCTCGGCTTCGTATACTATGTACTCGAATTGAATTGAGAGAACTCGTGTCAGAACGTGCGAAACTTGGATGTTAATTACTTTGTAAGACCAGTGTTATGCAATCGAGATGAGACACGGCGAGACAGCCAAACAGACAGACCTTAGCGAATTGTATAACCGCGATGTAATGAGGTTTCATTGCGGTCGCCACAAAGTACTGCAGTTTTGTATCTGGCCACCTATTTTGAATTCTTTGATCCAAGGGAACAGAATATTTATGCAGACAGACCGGGATAATACCTACCCTACCCATACTCTCTATCTAGCGTCTATTTCTGCGAATTTAAACCGCAATATTGGATTTAATTGATATGATGGATATAAAATTACTTGTCAGTCGCGCTGGCTATATTCGCCTGTCTTTAGATTAAATTACATTTTCTAGCTGAGTGCTATTTTAATGACTCGCGATGTCGATGTCATTAAGACAAGTAGTTCAACATAATGAAAACACTATTTTGCGGTCACACTCACATGTCATGGCATTAGATTTGAGATGTAAAGGAATATCCTGTATAGCCAATCATAGAAAATGATAGAAGACTCGTATTTAGACCGCAAATTGTTCATGTCAAGGAAATGTGGTGGAGCATTGTAATCGGACACGTTCAGTCAATTTATTTTTCAACTAAATATAAACGGCAGACCCTTGTATCTAGATATGTAAATCAGTTTTCTAAATGGGGGCTCAAACGAAGAACGTTATTTTTTTGAATTTCTACCAACCTTCCAGTGATGCTTCCCAGCTTTCAAATGCTGCAGCAGCGTTACCAGATACCTTATATACGTGCTTATTTAGGTATCTTCAAAGTTTAGGGTGAACCAAAGGAATCAACTTAAAAGCCTGTCCAGTTATACTTGTCCTTATAGACAATTGCCTATGCAAAAGATACTCACATGTTGGTCACATCCATATCTGGTAATTTATGCACTAAAGTCTGGGTTATGTCACGATTACGAACACCGATTTTGTTACTCCCTGACCAGCCGCATTTTCGTAGAAGAATAGTCCGATAATGCCTCCAGCCCAAAATCCGCACCAAACAGTCACGTGTTGTGGATGCGTTTTCATCTCGACAATTACTCGTGGGTTTTCTGAACCCCAAATACGAAAATGTTGACCATTAACGAAGCCATCAAAATGAAATTGAGCTTCATCACTGAAGATGATTTTGTTCGAAAAATCAGCATCCGCTTGTTGTGGATCCATTCAACGAACTCTCTTCTCGCTGCATTGTCAGTCTCAGTAGTCTTCATTTCTTGAGTCAATTGAACTTTGTAAGCATGAAGTTTCAAGTCATTGGTGAGAATTCGCTGTAGAGAGCTTCTCGAAATGCCTAATTCTTGACTACAGTGCGTTGTTCTTTTGTTAAGCGCTCCATTTTTAATAACCCCGAACTGTTAGCTGTCACATTGTTATATTTTTTTCCGTTGGCATCACTGTACCTACTATTAAATGGCGCAAAATTCAAATTTTGCGTGAATTATAGGACACCCTTTAGTTTTTGAATTGTCTCCTTTAAAAGGTGCAGGGAAATAAGTACACTGAGGGACTCAGTTCCCTCCTAGTGGGAAGTAAAACCACTTTCGGGAAGTGGACTTAGTTCCTATGTCAGGTGGAAAATAAATTCCGAAAACTCTGAGTGGTTTTATTTCCCTTTCAATATACCCAATTTCGCACATACGGAAAATCTGACAGTTAACCCAAACAAGGGGGTTGCATACGTATTAAACTGTTGAGTGTGTAGAAACTAAGTTCCCATAAGAAAGTGGATTTAGTTCCCACCTCGCATGGGATCTAAGTCCACTTCACGAAAGTGGTTTTATTTTCTATGTCGGAACTGATTGCCTCAGTGGACTTAGTTCATCAACGCGGTACCAAATATTTTACGAAAACTTATTCTCTCAAAATCGTCAAAGATATCTTCTTCATCTTCTTTTGAAAGGTTCCCTCCTTCAGATCTGTAAAGTAGGAGTGGGAAACTCACAGGCTGGGTTTGAGCGGAATATCCATTCTACTTTTCAAAAAGGCTCTCTAGCTCTAATTGTGTTTTTCTGGTCAGAAAACAGCCACTTAAACCAACTAACCAAAGTCTTATAGCATAGGGTCGTCTTAATTGCTTGAGAGAGGACCTTTCCTTACGACAAAGTTGCCTGCTAAATTTAAACAAAACAACGATTAGTAGGAGTTGTTATTTTATTTTACTTCTGATGAAATGTCGTTTTCAGATATGACAGCAGAGCCGAGCGTCGAGGTAGACAAAGGCAATTACTCTGCTCGAGCAAAACTAAATTCTAGCGGCTCTCCAATTTTTCTCTCCAAACATTCACCCCTATCGTGGAATCCGTCGGAATTGAGTTTCACTTCACCTATTCGATTCCCTTTCACCTTCTACTGCTATCGTGGAATCCGCCGGAAAAGTTTCCTTATCGACACGTTTTTGGGAAAGGTAGTTTCACTGTCAAACGGCTGTCTTTCATTTGTGAACACAAATCCGTGTAGCTGCATTCGTCGGAGGTTATGAAAAGTTTGTTTCAAAGGTGATTTAAATAAAAACCAGTGTTTATTATGTAATAATGTATACGATAACTCCATTCTTGTAAAAATAAGAGGGAAGAACGAAAGGAGCGCTGTTCTCAGAGAAGAATACGAGACAGGCTGAAATGAGCGATGAGTGGTTTCACGGAACTTCCAGACGAAATGTGTTTTTAGAATGTTTATTTTTTGATTTTAATAAAGTTCAATCTGTGCAATAGATTTATTACAAATGTTGGGCTTAATGAAGCAGCTGTTTTGTATGTAAATTATATATATTAAAATGCTCACGACATGCAGCAAGCAAGAAAACCTATGAAATCCGCAATGAATTTGATGCGGGCAAGAAATGTCATTTTGTTCGGGAATAATTCGATTTGAACGTTTTCAACGATACAGTGAAACTCATTCACATTACCCACACGGGGAACTGTTCACCTTGCGGATTTGACGATACCAAAACCTTTTTTTCCGGGAATTATTCCCCCCGGCGGATTCCACGATAGGGGTGATTAGATACATTTTTACATGTGCGTTGTGGTGGATATCAAGGACCATTCGCATGAGAGGTGAGAGCGAATAACTATCTACGAACGAACGAATATTCACAAGTTTTGACAGTCCGTTCACATGAACACTTTTATAGGTCGCGGTAATTCGCGAATTTCAGCCGTCAGTTTCTGCCCGCTATGCCTTATTTGAGGTTAAGGGGTATGGTTTGTTTCGTCATTTTTATCTCGTTTTTGTGTTGTTTCGTTTTAGTCGTTTCGCATTTTGTTGTTTCAGCATTTTTATTAATATGTTTTTTAATTATTTGGTTTATATTTGTTTCGAAAAAAAATAATTTAGTCTTATACTTAGTTCGTTTTAAGCTCATTTCGCCTTTTATTGTTTAGTTTTTCGATTATTTCGGTTTTTGTTTATTTCGATTTCAATTATTTGCCATCATTTGTTTGGTTTTTTTTTATGTAAAAAGCCCAAGGGCGTTCAAATTCGCGCGTAAACAGTAAGATACGTATGCGTATGCAACCCCCCTGCCTGTGGTCACTGTAGGATTTGGAGTAGGTGCAAGGTTGGGTATATGCAAAGTTTATATTATGGTGTTTCCTAATTTTACCGCCAAAAACTACGAAAACGAATTTCGAAAAGAAAACCACACGCCAAAACAATAGATTCTAAAAAAAATAAAATGCGAAATAAACCTTTAGCGAGATAACATTGACCTAAATAACTCAATGCACTTTTAACGAAAATGCAAAACGAGTAAAAAGAGAAAGAAAGAAATGCGAAATTATTGTAGGGCGAAGTGATTGAAAAACGAAGTAAAACAAAAACAAACTACGGTATTACGAAGTAAACAGAAATAATTGTAAGAAAAGCGAAACAACAAAATGCGAAGTAAAAAAAACAAAACAATAGTCACCCGAGGTTAAGTTTGAACGAATGTTTTATTCGCTAGTTTGTGGAACGCGAATTAAATTATGTGGGTTTGCGAATAAACTTTGACAATTCGCACCAAGGGTGTTTTCGTTCGCGGCAAAAAGTTTGGAATTCGAAATTTCGTTATTTAAACTGTTTATAAAACTGTTTTCTTAATACATTTTGATGGGATAATTAATGATCCTACTCTTGGGATAGTAAAACGTGAAATTTTCTATTCAGAAATTCATCAAAAGTGGTTTGTTTGCCACCATGTGAATGGTCCTTAAGTGTCACAGAAAACAGATGTTCGTTGAAATTAATTTCCTTCAAAAATGCATCGACACGAAAAATGTTTTATTTTCGTTGCGCTTTCTTTTTTCCTTGTCTGCTATTCTTTGATTTCAAATGTTTCCACTTTCAAAGTATTCCTCGTCGATGTATTCATTACAAAAACGCATCCTCATATACTTTCCCGTACCTAACACAAAAACAGAAAAATCAGACTGTCAAAATTTAGCCTGAGAAAATGGCCGCATTCCATTGACCGCTAGATGACTAGCGCGCATGTCAAACTCCATATAAAAAATCTGACAATTCATCATTTGCGCTAGAACTCTAGCACAAATTGCGAAATGTCAGTTTTTTTTTATATGGAGTTTGGCATGCCGCTAGTCATGCGCTTGGCGCGCTAAATTTTGACAGATGTATGAAGTAGGTACAGTCTGAAATGAAAATTTAGCTTTTTAGCTAACCGATCGGCTAAATGGATGCGCTTAAATTTAGCTCAAATAAATTTTGGAGAGAATTTTGTATGGGAGCTAAAATTTAACTCGAGCAGCGTACTTAGCTTCAGTATAAAGTTGCTGTCGATATTTACAATCTGTTTCATACAACTTCTTCTGCTGTCACAATTTTTGTTGGTATTGCTGCATTTATCTGTTTTTCTTTCTCTTTCTTTTGCAAATGTTCTCAAACATAACGTCATAGCAGTGATAAACATGAAAACAGAAAACGCTATGATCTGTCAATTGATTTGCATTTAATCAATCATAATTATAAAATTCTGTTGTCGTTTAAAGTGGCGTTAATTTGATTTGTTGTCTAATTATTATTTGTAATTTCCCTCAAGCAAATTAAATAAAATCTGAAATTTACAAATCCATTGACTAATTTCTCATCAATTATAGTCTCAACTTGACATTATGCAATGCATGTTGTGTCACTCTGACTGAGAGCTGCATAGACAATATAGCAATTTGTTGGTCTCATTTCAGGAAAGCCTTGCATTCTATTTCGCTATGTGCAGTATGCACCCCGCACAACTTATAATTAAAATGAACAATTAGATTTACAGATTAAATTGTGGAAAAAAAATCGTCGAAAGAATGCAAATTATTGCTTTAAACTTCCATAGGTGAGTTTACACACATTAATCACGATAGATCAGCAATTAAATCGTAATTATAAGGTAAAAACATAAGACTCTGGCGCAAGCCTTCCGCCAGTGTCTAGGAAGGTGGGACACACAAATAGGGCAATTATTCGAGAGAACACGAAGTGAAAAAAATAAATAAAGTAAAATAAAAATGAGACTATAATAAACGCCACCGCTCGCTGTCAGCCAGGCTCTTGTCAGTTAAGAAATCTTGTTGCAACAACGGTTTTACTTGGACTTGTGTGGTTTTACTCCTATCAATCTATGTACGCGAACGATTTGTTGTTAGATATTTCAATTGCATTGACCGACTGTCACAAATAACATCGTTACACGAATATCTACTGTTATTAGAAGAGTCGATTTGCTGAGTGTGCATAATTTATTATGACATTTGCATTCAATGAATTTGCAAAAACATAGATAGACATTGACAGTTGGAATTGGTTTTGACTGAATGAAAATAAATTTCCAATCTGTCATTCGATTGAATTAGTTGGTATTAGTTTTTTTTAGAAATATGTAACAAAAGCATAAAAGTTGAGGCCGGTTAAATGAAATGTTAACTGACGAGCATGACAGCTTCTAGAAGATATTGGCCGCATTCCTATTGCACATAAGGGTAGGTATGTCCACACCAAAAAAAATATTTCAGAAACATTGTGAAAAAACATTTTTGAAATGTTTTCCCGTTTTCCAGTGAAATATTTAGAAATTTTTCTAAAAGTATACCTAATTCAGGAGCCATGAAGATTCTTTTGAGTTTCTTCAGACATTTTCGGTTAAAGCATCCGATTTTTTGTTCTTTTATTTTTAAAATTTCATCCCGTGGATCCCACAGAACATTTTGGTTTCATATAATTAATGACAGTCCCAAAATTCACGCAATTCAGAGCCATTTGTACAGCACAAAGTGTTGCCAATGACAAAAAAAAAAAAACGACAACTGACAGTTTATCAATGTTTTAAAAATAATTATGGTTTGACAGCTACAGTTCAGAATTTTATTCTTTTGCGATGACACTCAATTTCTTTTTGATGGCTTTATCTATGTATAATCCTCGAAAAATGTCTCATTTGGGGATCCAAAAATCCACGAGCGACTGTTGACAAACAAATCTATCCACTATGTCACAAACCAGTAAGAATAGACCTTCGACTCCTCCCACATAACGGACTTTGCCTACAAGCTGCCGGCGAGACCAGGATTTTTCATGTATTGGTGCTGTACAAAATCAAAGGGGCGCCATTAACGCACGCATACTTGAAAAATCCTGGTCGCATGGTATTGCATAGAAAAACATTGCCGCCATTAATTTTGACATTTACACGTATTCACAGACAGGGAGGGGGGAATCGGGTAGGTGTACGGGAAGTCGGCGGTCTATTCTTACTGGTTTGTGCACTATGTGTCAGTGTTTGGTGCGGATTTTGAGCCGGAGGTATTATTGGGCCATGCTTCTCTAAAAATGGAGTTGGTCATGCAACTGGTGCTCGCTATTAGGACGTCCATTTTTTTGTACCTAAATTTCAAAATAATGATGTGTATGTTATGTGGTTTCCACAGCCTTGTGCCACATAGTCCGAGAAACAATTCAATTACTATATAAGTCATTTCCTCGTAGTATACTTTTCCATTTTGGTGATCAGAATTTGTCATTAAAATCAGGCGATTTAATCCCGTTGGACTTTTCTCTTTGCGATTTTTTAAGGCCGAAGGCTTTTATGCCAACAAGCCCAAGGCCATCCACGCATTGAATCATCAAATCGAGCGATCTATTAATGAAATTTAGGACAATCGAACATTTCGGCAAAAGAGTGCTTCTCTGCCAGTGATCGGGGTGTAGGTTGCTCAGGTATTGATCGCCCATAACTCTCGATTCTTTGCCATCGAATCTAAATCATCAAAGGCAATAACCATACGGGGAGAGGAGATATTATGGACTTGATCTAACCATCTTATCCTGGGTCTACCTAGAGGACGCCTGCCTGCGGATGGTACGGATTCCGTAGCACGTCTTGGGATCCTGGTTGGGGACATGCGAATAACATGACCAAACCACCGAAGAATGGACCGCTCGAAATTGAGTTCCTCACGTATCACGATACATACCAGGAGTTCAACGGAGAAATCTCATTTCGGCATCAAATCTCATTTGTATCCGCGATCTTATTATTTCGGTCTTTGCCCAAACCTCATGACCATAGGTAAGAGTTGGAACAAACACCGAATTAAAGACTGACAGCTTAGCTTTGACACCAATTTCAGTCCTCCTGATAACAAAATGACCAAGCTGTCTCAAAATTGCCCCAGCCTGACCAATCCTATACAGGAAAACTCATCATCACTCGTGAATAAGACCCCGAGATACTTCAAGTTATTCACTAGTTTCAATAGGACTCCACAAACATGCAAAGTGCATACAACGGGCGTTCTGGAGACGACCATTACATACTTCAGATTTGTTCACGTTTACTTTCATCTCAGCTTCAACACAAACGACTACAAACCGATCGAATCCGAGTTGAAGTTCAGTCTGAGAGGACCCAAGGATGACCATTGACCAAGCCATCAGCGAAGAGCAAATTAATTATTTTTAGATCTACTAATTCGAAACGTTCTTCGCCAAGACTATGCCCTGTAACATTCTGTCCATGTAAGTATAATAAAATGGATAGGAGACAAAACCCACCCCTGAGGAAGTTCCTCCTGGTCATTTGAGACAAAAGTGCTTCCTGTCTCCTCAAAGCGGTCCCGTTTCTAATGACGGATTTAGAGAAAAGATCTTTCATAAAGAAAATGGCCTTTATCAAGTTTGAAACTGAAGTCAGTCATCTAAGGACCGCGACCCGTGACCGGGGAACCAAGAGAGACTTGTCGAATTTTGCGAGGACTTATGCAGACAAAATTTTTATAGCCGGTTTTAAAAGACTGACAGTCCACTGCGCAGATAACCTAACAAATTTCTCATAAACTTATTGTAGATCCTCAACAATTCAAAGACCCACTATAGCTATTCTTTTGATGGTACACCTCTGATGAATAAATTTACAACTATACCTCTTTTCAAAAAGAGGCCAACATAGGCCCAAGTCCTAACTTTCATATGCAATAATCGCGAAAACCCAACTAACCTCTAATTTACATGTTAATCCCTCATTCCAATTGAATAGGCCAACACTGATGGTCTGATCTGCATTCATTTACGAATCGGCGATAGATCTCCCTAACCCACAGCTGGGTAATTCCATATCATTACATCGGCATCCTGGCGCTGGCATTGCTAATTCCAAATTCATCGGACATCGTAATGATCGGTTGGCATTGCCGCGCCACTGGACAGAGGATTAATTGCACCAAAATTACCATTTATATATATTTCATTCATTCACTCCATTTGTAATGATCAACAACTACAAGGGGCGACGGACCTGGCCGCTGGCCCCCGAGGTCCGAAGAGCGCAGATCAACGGTCATCCCAACAGTGCCACTGATTGTCTGGGCGCTGCTGGCTCTGTCTCTGGCTCTGCTTTGCTTTGGTTTTGGTTTCGCTCGCTCACGATCCTAGCCATAGCGATAGCCATACGTATCGTAGTCGTCGTAGTATATACAACATCCGAGTAGTATCTATTAAGATTTATCGATTTGTGTCGAGTTCTGCATTCGTAATAAGTACGTTTGGCTGGACTATTTGCATTGGCCAGCGATTACTGTTGCAGTTGCAGCACTGTGCGAATAGGCTCCTTGCTCGCTCGCGATTATTAATGCTGAATTAATGCACGATGGCAGTAATGGGATATCAGTTTATGAATGGCAATAAACTAAAGTGCTACTGTAGATCGCGCGTACGGGTATTTATGACCCGCACTTTGATTAATTACATAGAACGAATGGTATTAATTGCAGGCAGGAGTATATCGATGCAATCTGGATGTGTATATATGTGCAACTTCGATAATAATTGATAGCTTCGGATGCATCTTTCAAGCGGAAATCGTGTTTATTTCTTGTTCTTTATTGTTCCTGTTGTTTAGTATGTTGTATAGGACAGCTATGCCAGGCTCCATTATATCGCTGCAATGTCATAAGGAAGTGGGTGTGTGGATATTTAGCGGTAATTTCAATGAAAATGGGCTTTTAGAAATATCAGACGAATGGATACAATCGACGGACGGTCGATCTTTGCGGGATTGTAGGATTTTTTAAATAAAAATGGCGCCCAACATGAGTCCTCCTATATTTGGCTCCTGCGCAATTGAGTTGACCTTAATAATCACACAAAAAATGGGTTAAAACTTCATGCTACAAAATTTACAGCCCCATAAAATATCTCACTCTTTTTTATGAAGATGAGGCCTTTTATATAGCCTATGCGTCTTGGCTGCACGGGATCTTTGCAGAGTACGTATAGGGCTATGTTCTGGATACTCTGCTTGGTTTACCTTGATACCTTCATCATTGGTTCTACTATCAAAGCAATCTACCATCTTAGGCGGGGTGGTGTATTTGGTATCATCCCTACTGGAGTTTTGATGAACTTGCGCGGCACTTATGCTACGACTCCAGTCTCCAGTTCCATGGATATGCCGTCTGATGCAATGACACCGGAACTTCGGCTGTTGTGCAAATTTAGATTCAACTTTCCTTGCAATCAAGACTGGCTTCAACCAGAGTCTGAGCCTGGGTTGGGATGTACTAGAATTTTTGCGGATAGTTTCATGCTTAGTCAAGGTTCCGGTGCTGGCGGTGTCTTCATGGAAATCGATAATACTATAGACTGTACCACTCGTTAGGCAAACATGCCTCTGTTTTTGAAGCGGAGATCTATGCTAACCTAATGGCGGTCGAATTATATTGTTAGCAATAGGTGGCGGGGTCGGAGTATCTGCGTCTGTAACGACAGTCAAGCTGCGTTAAGGCCTTTCTCAACCCTGTTACCCATTCCAAAATAGTTTGGGAATGCAAGAACTCTTTGAGTTTAGTCGCATAAGGCTGAACTTCTTGACTCTACGTGTCTGTGTCTCAGGTCAAACTGGGGTTGCGGGAAATGAGATATCTGATGAGATTGCTAAATAATCTGCCCTGGGGCTTCTGCGTCCTCGGTAGGTCCATTCACGACGAACACAATTGTGTATGGCAATGGCAAGGCTTCCCAGGATGTGGGCAGACTACACGCATGATCCTAGAAGTCAGTAAGAAGTCTGCGGCATTCCTGCTGCCTCTAAGCTTTGCATCTTAGTGTGTTAGGCTTAAGTGATACCGCACTGTTTGTGGAGATGGCGACGATACTTTAGATCATTTCTTTGTTATTCTTTCTCCTCCCTTTTGTCGGCTAAGGTGGCATTGGCGCTGATGTGGTGAATTCGATACTGTAAGTTCCTCATGACCGAAGTGCATTCTCGGATTTGCTTTCTGGTTATTAAAATACCTTACCTGTACCGGGTTTACAAAAATCCACCCTTGCACACAAGAACTAAAGCTGTGGACAGCTTCGAAGACTCTCTTTGATTTATCGAAACAAAAATTATTGGTTCCCACTTTAATGGAGCAGCGAGTGTTCTCCATCGTCCTTCTGCACAGCCAGACGAGTTTGGCACTTGGTACTTATGCCAACATTTAACATAGGCTTTCACAAAATATCGCAGACAGAATTTTTCATGCAGTGCTAAGGAGACTGACGTGACGACTCTATATGTATACTTAGTGGAATTCAGAGATTCTCCTGCCCTGTATATCGCGCAAACGATGCTGACGTTTCGTTCAGCAGGCTTTACTATATTTTTCCAACCAAACCTTGGCTATAATTTGGTGAATGCCCTCCCCTAAGTCGTCTTCCGTTTAGACATTTCTATCCTAACTTGGCTTTCATCGTCCACATTGAATGATGCGTTCCGCCTTTGACTGCTTAAATTCGTTTATATTCTCTGTCTAACATTCTTCCATATCTTTAACACCGATTGCGCCTACTACAAGGTTTCCTTGCTCATCTCTAAAGGTCAATGGTCGGGTCTTTTTGCTGTGACTCTTTTACTTTTTAGTGAAACTTCCAAGCATTGCTTCTGGATCTGGAGCAATGCTCTCTATTTCATCGATCGCGTCCTTCTCGTCTTGATTTTCTTCCCTCCTCTTTTGCTCGTGAAACTTTCAAGCCGCCCTTGACGGTTTCTTCAGTGTCGCCACTTCGTAGACTAGTTGTTTAGCTAGATGTGCTTCCCGGCACTCTTTATCAAACCATGTGCTTCGTGGGGTGGTCGAATGAAACTCAACACATCAGCTGCGGCCATTGACATAGGTACTATACATGGACTGCTAGCAGCCAATTTTTCGTTGCAGCAAACATAAGCACTAGCTCTTTTGGTTCACGGCGCGGAGAGAAAGGAAAACACTCAAATGGCATCGAGCAACTCGTGCGATTTTGTTTGAGTGTTGAGTGTGCCATCTGTTATAGAATGATTGAAATAATTTGAATTAGTCGTTATTTTTGCGCAGTTGCAATGTTTCTACAATGGATGGCACTGTGCTCCATGTAAAAAATAGCAATTTCGAGCAGATGTTCAAACCTCTTTCCTACTTTCGCCGCACTGAACCAAAAGGGCTAGTGCTTATGTTTGCTTCATCTTTCCTCGTAGGTTTGTATGAAACTGACATTTCACTAGCAGTCCAAGTATAGTATGTCAATGGTTGCGGTGTATCTGATGACTTCTTGCCATCGATACCACCGGTCTTCGGCTTAGGCTGAGGCTTATTTATAGATTGAGGGGTACGTTCTGGTGGTTTGTTGCGTTTTCAGCCATTAAATGTCAAACCGGTTAAACTGTCTGTCAATGAAAAAATTGTAAGCTTGTCAGCTTCCATAAACAACGACATCTGACAATTTCCAATGAGTCTTACAATGTCCTAATTGTCTGACAATAATAAAAATTGTGTGTTCGTTCAGACTTGTTCCGACGATCGTCAGCAACGTGGCCATTTCATTGTCAGATTGATGTCTTACAATGGGCTGACAATGACATTTCTGACAATATTGTAAGACAAAATTGAAAGTTCAGACGGTTGTAAGTCATTTGGGACACATTTTTCACTGACAGATCTGACAATATTGTAAGATCTGACAATCGTGTGTACTTAGCTTTAGTCATCTGCCATTGTTTTCTTTTTTTCGACAAAATTGTACGATTATGGAATGTGATCGTTTTGTACGACTGAGGCCTGCACTTAATTTTTTTAAAGAATTTATTTCCGATGGATGGCTCCAGCTCCAGATCATCCAGCTCCGCGATCGTATAGCTCTATATTTTAGGTAGTAGTCATTCAGTCAACCCCCATATAAAGGGTCCCTCTATACAAAAGCGTCGCGTCGGCTACCCGACATAGCTGGATCAAATCCTCTAGATGGTGAACGCCATCCGTCTAACTATAGTACAAAGGAGAATCATAATCATAACCATTAAGAAATATTACATTCCCATAATAGCACCGTCATCTAATACCCCGGATATGACCCATAAAAGACTACTCACATAATCACTAGGTAGTAGCTACAATCCACACCATATCCACCCTGGATCGTCCTTCTCGTCTGCAATGCGCAACAGAAAACAGAATACAAAAACCCATCCCAGCCAGACGTTTTAAGTAATAATTGTTACGGACTCCGATGATGACAACGAAGACGATAATGTCGACGATCGCGGAATGGCAAACAAATACATTAGCGAGCCGGGAGCCCGAGACCCTTGGCTGCTACACATATTACCAGCGTCATCGTATTGTCTTCCAGCGCGATTTGCCGCAGACAGGCTCGTCGTTCGTCGAGAGCATCAGTAATTCGTCGTGTCATCCACGGAACACAGAAGCCTGGTGGACGACGCGGCTAACAGAAGCGCTACGATATGAAGGTGTCTGCCCAGACACACAGACAAAGGCGCGAGGAATCCCAACGAAAACAAAAGAACCAAACTTTGTTTATGTTACAAAGCGATTTGCGTGGCGGACGATTTATTCATTCAGAATTATTCCGCGCCCACTTTTGTTCCACTCTTTTGCCACTTTCCCAGTGGCTGACATGACTGGGCTGCGGCTGCCTCCTTCTCGCGCAGAGTCATCACACCAGACGCAGACGTTGTTGTCGTTGTCGGTGTTCGTTCGTTCCCTTGCTCGCTTCGTGTCTCTGGGGTTCCTCTCGGCCTCCTGGGGGAGTTCTGTGTGGATCTGAGTAGACCTAAGTAATTTTGCGTCTTTTTTCCCGCGCGCGCGCGCGCGCCGACGCCACAGACGGAAGAGTAACAATGTATCGCAGTTCGCAGTCCCAGCTACCGTTCAGTGGCTTGAATCTCATTTCGATCTCGATGGCGGATATATTCGTTGTATCTATGCGCATATCTGCTGCGGTTGTTGTTGTTGCGTCTATGTTGAGCTATAATTTTGTTATGTGTGCTGCTGCTGATGGCTGTTGCACCACGACCTCTTCCTCTCTTTTGCATTTGCTTAGCCTGTGCAAAGTTATGCACATGAAAAATGTTTTATTGTTGTGTCTGGCTCTGAAGACTGGGAACTGGCAACTGGGGATGGGAATGGGGAGTTCGTTTGCTGCTGCAGAGCGCGCGTGTGCACCATCGCGCAGCATTTGACTGTCTAGCAGCCCCGCAGACGTGGATTAGTGCAGAGCAAGTTGTCTGAACTGCAGGGCTAGGTCGAGATCGAGACAGCCGCATGCATCAGCACATGGTGTTTGTAAAATTATTCCACACACAGATAGTCACACACTCGCGCGCTTAGATTTTGAATGTCATTTGCATATTTACTTTTTGACGCGAGAAAACTATGTGTGTGCATCTGCTCCAGACATTTTGCATTTTCCTACTGTTTTGTTGTGGAAATTTGTTGTCCTCTTTGCAAAAATGGCATAGGAATGGCAATTAAAATTAATGCATTTCAGGATATTAGATGCGTATTAATCGATTTCTTCGTTAACCGCCAGACAATGGACGTGTTTGGGTTTGGTCCTATATCGTATGCGTATCAAGCTTTATAAAATTGTGATTGACATTAACTGAGTGTGACAGTTGACTGAGACTTGTTTAGGTAAAAAAATAGATAGGGACCGATTTATCCATAGGAACTTAGGCCATTCGTTTTGTGTGACTCTTATCTTTCGAAGGTGAAAGGTATTTTGGTATCGCTGGATTTTGTAAATCATTTTTTAGTCCCTCGTTGGGCGCCATTCCTGGACTATTTCTAATTTAAAGCTTTGAACTCTAATGCATGTTTTCGGTAGGCTCTCGCAACGTAGCTCAATTAATAAGTTGGAAATTGTTATAGATCTTTGAAATCGCAGTCTATAGATGCGTCTCAAAAATAATGGAAGGCATGAGTCGTGCCATCTATTCCGTAGATTCAAACCTCATTGTGTCTTTAAGACTACAGAATACAAGCAGTGTCATCCAATCAGAAGATCTGGCCGTTCTTAAGGCGGTAGAGCTATATAATGAAGATGAGATCTATATCTCTGGAAGGCATATAACCATCTATGTACATCGATAGCCAGGTTGCATTAAAGGCACCGTAATCTAATGGGTGTAGCTTGAAGCTAATATTATTGTCTATGATATTAGCTTTATTTAATACACAATTGTATGTCATTATTGCTTAAAAATGACTTCGAGCATATGCGTGCCGTGGCTAGTCCGATTAAAGCGCAATCGTGAAGTTTTCGACAACTATATCGAGGAAATGGGCCTTCGGTCGTATATCAGCAATAACACGGTGAATGTTGACTTCCAAATATTGCAACGTCTCTGGTTTATCGGTTTACTATAGAATAGTGACTTCACATACCCCTGAAGAAAGTAATCTAAAGGTGTGAGATCACAGGATCGTGGAGGCCAGTTCACAGGTCCAGGTTACATATCCATTTAACCAAAAAAATGGTCCTTATCGGAGAACTAAATTTTTCGTTGAAAATGAGGATCAAGCTGAATCATGTTTTCGGTCTTTTCATGCGGTTTCAACTCTTGCGCAAGCTGAATCTTCTAAGCTTTTAAGTCAAGATCTTTCCGTAAAATCTTCCACAAAGTAGATGGGCAATGAGCATAGCTCCTATTGCCGTGCACGATAGCGAATCGACTCTCGATCTCGATCGATCGCAAACTGTAATTGTCGATTGCGTTTGATTTTTTGTCGATTTGACAGTCAATTACAAATGTTTGGTCGATGCTTTCTCTTTGAAGTGAACAAAATTTGTGCGTACGAATAGCTAAAATCAAACGACGCAATCGACAATTGTCGTGACGATCGCTGATCGACAATCACAATAAGGGCCTAAGTTTGCACAATTTGCATGCGTTGCTCTGGTGTTAATCTATTTATCGTAAAATTGCAAAACGAACTAACAACTAACCACAAATCAACTTCCAGCTGTCAAATTTACAAGCTGCGCCGCGGAGCTCGCGAGGAAATGTAAGGAATTAGAAGGAAGGGCGTGAATATTAAACCACCTCCGTGGACCAAAAAGAACAGTATTAGGAACACAGTAATAAAGGAATCCGGAGATGCTCAACCCTTATCGGGTATATAGAATCTAAGGCTCTTCGGTCTTAATTCGATCGTAGAAGATCTAAGGAAATTCTTAATCTTTTGGAATCTTGTCATTGCAGTAGGTATTTTCTAAGCATGCTAGGAGATTCAAACTGGCTAGACACCTGTAGACTCTGCAACCCAAAGAAGTATTATACATATTATTCGAAGGAATATCTCGCAACAAAATGACGCAGATACTTCCTCCAACATTTAGATGATATAGACCGTATAAAGGGCTTTTTGGTTTCTGCAGGGAAATTGAGGTTTTTTTCTAGGGAAAGTCTTCAGGGTTTTCCATGTAGCAATAGCAGTGAATATTGCTATCCTAGAGATCCCGATGGGCCCTTATGGTGACTAGTTTCGATATAATGTGTTTTTTATCTAACAAAATTGTATGTTTATAAAGGTCATTTGTTAAGCTCATTTGTTAAGCTTAAATAGCCAAAACGTTCGTGCGTTAGTATGAGAAGCTCGAAAAGGATGCATGATTATAATAATTTTTTAATTAAACGTCAAACTCCGTATATGGAATCATCTAATAAATATTTTTTTATTAATTTCTCAAATTTGCAATTTCTCATACAATTTCTTTGCATATCCTTAATTGCTGGCAAGATATCTAACGACACCCCAAGTAGATTAATGTAATAGTATCTACGAGTATCACTATACCCACAAGCCATATATACCTCCTTATGATATTTTGCATCTCCACCCACCACTATTATACAGCAACGGTTCAGAATATTTAAAATAAATGATCCACTCAATCGACAAACAGACAACCATTTCTCTTTCAGCTGAGAACAAATTATCATCGTCCTATCAGGGAACGCAATCACCACCTGAAGTGCAGCACTGCACCATTAGTAAAGGCAAGAGGCGACCACTTCCCTGTTGTCTAACTGTGAAATATTTAACGAATCTGAAGAAACGAAGAAAACCCAAAACCCTCCAACATGACCGAATCTCGAATAAATTCAATTTAATTCAAGAATCGTGTTTCGCATTCCTGAAAGCCCGAACAAACCCGAAAGCCCGCCACGAAAATGGAAACAAAGCGATGGTTCGCATGCAATTCGACATCAGCTCAGAAGCAGCAGCAGCAGACAGGCAGAGCAGAATGCAAGGAATTAGTGTGAAAAATTTGTTTCCATAAATATGGACGCGGATACAATGTTGCAGGTGGTATAGAGTTGCCATGTCACGTGGAAGTTATTGATGGAAAAGTTTTAATTGTGAGAAAAATGTGTTCTCTTCTTTCTAATAAGGAGCATAAAATATACAAAATTTTTGTCAAATGGTTAGTGCAGTTAATTGGGTTATTTCCTTACGACGACTAACATATTTGTCAAACATTACCGTCAGATGGCGCAATGGAAAACGCATTGTAGTGTAGATTTTGTTTTCCGTAGGAGTAGGTTGAACCTAAGCACACCAAGCACCGTTCCCGTACCTACATCTTAATAGTCTTCCCTCTAATAGAGAAAATCTTACCCACCTTCATGTACTTCTAGGGGGGGCACTAGGTAGTTCATTAAAATGACAGTTAAATTCTCGCTATGTCTAATCAATGAAGAAGTTATGCAAGTCTAAGATTCGGTACCGAAAATACTTTCAGGGATTGTTCAATCGACATTTTTGGAAAAGCTCTTGCGAACGTCAAAATAACTTCGAATAGTATGATTCCAAAACGTCAACAAAAAAGTTTAAATGCGGTTACAATACACTCTTGTCGTACGCATCGGCGATTCAGCGATGAGGTTTCATCTACATTTTACTTTGCATAAGTTTGACGTTTCGGAACACATTTTATACATTGCGTGACAAAGATGGATAGATGTCGTTACAATGGCAGCAAATGCAAAAAGTTTAAACGACGTAGATATGTCTTTGAATTGAAGCAAATTTTAAGTGAATAGTTTGAAGCCATTTTTGCTCACTATTTCATATTTTTTCACTGAAAAATAAAAAAAAATTAATAAGAAATATCGAATTCAAGAGCAAAAATATGTTGGTTAGGTACCTACTTTTCTGAGACGCCATATTTTAAATTCACAGCAAATGTTAAAAGTCAAATAAATGCATTTAATAAATTGTCTCTGCGTGGTTTGCTAATTTAATACCACATAAGGGACTTTGCCTATACAAGCTGTCTGCGGCTCCAGGATTTTTCATATATTGATGCTGAACAAAATCAAAGAAGCGCCATTAACGCATGCATACTTCAATGATTATTCAATGCCAATGGTATATGATGGAATAATCATTATGGCGGCAATGATTTGACATTTCACACGTATAAACATATAGGGGAATTAATTCCGGGGAGACTCGGGTAGGTGCACAGAAGTTAGCAGCCTAGTTCTATGTGGTTTGTGGTTAATACGCTGCGATGACTTTTTGGATGCGCTTTTGTCAAAATTTTCGTGTTTAAATTTCACAACTGATGACTTTGCAGTTAAACCGCGTCTGATGTATTTTGGAACTCAGCCTTTGTCTGCCCTGAAAGACTACCACAATAAAATCATAGGTCCCTGCAATTTGTTCCAACTATAACATCTCAACACACAATTAGTTTTGCGAAGTTAGGCCAAGGTTTCCATTTGTACCTAGCTATATGGACCTATACCACGCAAAAACCTTTGAAAATGTGGTCCCTCCCAATCTCGCCATATCATTTGAAACGGCCTATACTGGATGGGGTGCTCATCACAAATGTCAAAATTATAAATTTCCCACTGAAATCATTCTGCTGTCAAATCAATAAATGAAATTAGTAAGATGGCAACAATGGCAGACTGATCAGGGCAACAATCTTATCAGTGATCACCATGCAGGTCGAACGGTTGGATAACGAGACTGTCAGAAAGTACAAAAGTCCACTTAAAAGCGTGTTTCCCTCTCTCTTCCTCAGTCGTTATCGCTAGTCGCGGACGCGACTCTGCTCACACAAAGCAACACGTGTGTGCTCTTTTCCGGAACTTTATTACACATATTAATCCGAATGAACAGGAGACGACACCTCATTGTGGATTATAATTGTGTGATTCCAATTCCAACGACGACGACCCCGTTTCGTTATACACGATGGAGTGCATCGTATCTTTGGTATAGAAGCTCTTTACTCTTTAGCTGGGTGCCCTTTTTCGATGGCTTTCACGCGCCGGCCGTCTTTTGTATCTGCACATATCTTTTATTTTATTTTTATGGTCTGACGTCGCGTCTTCTCTTAACACCGGTAGCTGATTCGACTGCATTGAGGGGAAAAATTCGGTTGAAGCCCACCTTTCGTTGTTGTACTACAACACCACACCACACTTAAGACCAGAGAGGTGTATCAAGGAAGCAGCAAAAACGACAACAAAATGCAATAAAATACATAATCCTCAGGCGATGGCAAAGGAGATGAGAATTGTCGAAAAACCGCTTCCACCCAGACATCTGTTCGAAGTTGGCATTTTTAATGAGTGCGATAAATATTTTTGAGTTATATATAGATACAACTGCAACTGCAGATAAAAGGATGAATCTAAGAAAAAAAAGACGTGCTAATGGATCCAGCATCAGAATATGATGGTTTTCCATTTGATCAATGGAAGTGTTGTTTCGTAATCCAAGCCCACAGTTGGATATCTAGGGTGTTTTAAAAATGTAAACACCTTCGACCTGTAGTTAAGAATTATTGATGGGACTTATTTCCGGTGACCGCTCTACAGAAGACGCTAAAACGTTTATGCCAAAGGCTCATCGTGTCGCTATCTATGAATATCTATCTCTTTAAAGAGGATGTCATTGACATTGATTTCCACGCTGCAATGCGTACAGATTTGGAGACTAATCTACATGATCAAAACTCTGGACCTGGAGTCATTACTATTGGCATTTGGCCAGTGAAGGCATCGAATACCTTAGACAGATCTGCACTTAGGTTAGAGACAGCTCGTACACAGCCGGTGCACAGATTCTGGTGCTCGTATTACCACGAAGATCGCTCTTCACACAGAAGTGGTGCGAGACGTTGGACCTAGAGCCGGAGATGCTGATTTCTGAGAAGGATTCTGTCGTTGTTCTCGCCCACATTAGTTAGGATCCCACTGACCTCGACAAATTACATAACTAACTCGTCAGACGCCAATTCAATCCGGCGCATTCCCTTCGCAGATAATTCCGATAAATTCCTGTTTTAATGTTTGTGCTTGGTCCATTTTCCATTTTTCACTATTTTAGCTTTGTTAAAGAAACCACAAACCAGTAAGAATAGACCGTCGACTCCTCCCACATAACGGACTTTGCCTACAAGCTGCCGGCAAGACCAGGATTTTTCATGTATTGGTGCTGTACAAAATCAAAGGGGCGCCATTAACGCACGCATACTTGAAAAATCCTGGTCGCATGGTATTGCATAGAAAAACATTGCCGCCATTAATTTTGACATTTACACGTATTCACAGACAGGGAAATTCTTTCCGGGGGGAATCGGGTAGGTGTACGGGAAGTCGGCGGTCTATTCTTACTGGTTTGTGTTTGTTAAAGAAACCGGCTATCACAACAAAGGAGGTTTTTATTTTTTATTTATATAAGAACCCGTACCAGCCGCTTATTCCCATGGTTTATTCCGACCTTTTACTGTCCACTTCCAGTCCCAGTGCTGTTCGATTAGGTATTTTGGTGGTGCTTCTCAGTTTAGTCATATGAATTGACAGATCATAGCGTTATTTGTTTGTACTACGCTATGGCTTTCCGTTTGAGAATATTTGTAAGGAAAATAATGTTGCAAATATGGGTGTCTGTTTTACAGACAAAATGTCAACACTCAATTTATGGTGGGTTTCAACTTGTCGATTTGAAATTGACAATTGACGTATTTTTATGCCAATTAAACAATTGGCAAGTGGAAATAGCGAAAAATTGCTTGTCAATGAATTGACTAACAGCGTTTGTCAATAACTGACAAAGAAACCACTGGACAAGTGGAAATAGTTGAATTGTCAAACAAAATGTCACTTTGTCTATAATTGATATTGAAAATTAATTGGCGTCGAGTTCATAAGTTGGTCAATCAACTGATAAACGATTTTTTGCCAATAATTGGCATAAGTGGAAATGAACTGAGACGGTGGCGTCGTTCAATGACATAAACGCGAGAGCTGTCAAACTTTGTCAATCAACCGACATGGGGAAACCCACCTTTAATAAACGGGATATTATAACTCAAGCATTAGACGATGACGATACCAATGTAATGTGTTTATGAACAATGGTTGTAAACATTCAGATTTTAGTGCATACTGGGTATTTTAATCACGTCTCCTGCCCACATAGCTATACAAAAAATCCCAAGTCTTAAAGTGGACATAAATTGTTTCAGATATTTATTCGCATAATTCATATTACTCAACGGTCAACATGATGCGTATGAATACGTAGCGTAACATGAACCACATAAAACCGCGTATAAATTACGATCATTACAAAAGATCTACACGTGATGAGTCAAAGAGAAAACCCGAAGGAGTTGTCTATATAACAACCGTGAAAAAAAGACGACGATGTATCTGAAGCAAGTCGTAATATGATTGCAGATGATCTGCTCACACAAGGTTTTTGAATATCAGCGGGTTGCGAATATGTCCTCCTTTTTTACTGGGCCAGGCAGGGCTTTTACATCAAAAATTTTTACCAGCACGTCATCCATTTCTCGGTGTCGGGAGGTGCTTCTATACCGAGATAATTCTATTCTAGGTTTTTAGCTGTTCCTTGCATTCTGCTCCCCCTCATTTAATACAGACGTTGTCTAAAACTACTCTACTGGGGAAGTATGAGGTTTAGCCACTCAAATAGAGAATGTGTCGCATGCGGGACGAATCGAAGGGTTAACATTTTTATGCCGAATTTGAAGAACAGCTGAATGAATCTTACTCAGGACTGCTGTTCTGTCGGCTGTTTCTCAGACGAAGTCGTTGAAGTCAATTAAAAGGTACACACTATACACTAGTTTACTATCTGTCAGCTATCTGAAGCGATTTGGGTTTACCTGGGTTTATCAAGTTTCAGTTTAAAGGTCTGGTCAAACCAACGCTGAACTCGAAAGCTCGACGGAGTGGGAAATAATTACATGGCGATGGCGGTATATCACATGAAATTTGACCCCAATGAAAAATTGCCCCAAACTGAAAATGAAAAATCACCTCACAAATTTACATGAAAGGCAACAACAACAGAAAATTGCGTAAAATTCTGTAAATTGGGGTGACAATTCATATTTTGGTGCCTTTTTTCATTTTCATAGGAAAACGTGTGTGGGGGGGGGGCATGCTGTCCCCCTGCAACCCCCCTGCTTGGGTTAACTGTCAGATTTGGGTCCTTATTTCATTTTTTCTGGGGGTAATTTTTCATTTTTAGTTTGGGGCCATTTTTCATGCCAAATTTCATGTAGCCGGTATATCTCACTGTATCCCGCAAGAAATTCGCTCCCGCTTTCGCAGTGGTTTGAACAGACCTTTATGCCATCGATAATACATATAATGTGCCGAAAACACTTTAGGTCTTGCAACAGCTAGGTTCCAGAAATCGAGTGAAATCGAAATTGCAAATCGAGTGAATTCGTTTTCAGTGTTCAGCATTTCGAGCGATTCGAAAACTCCGAAATTTTTTCCAAATCACAATTTCACTTTGTCTCAATTCCGAAAAGATTCAAATCGAAATCGAATACAGTTAAATGTGGAACTCAAAAATTCATTTCCGATTTCATTTCGAGTGAAAGTGAAATGTGAAACCTAGCAGTTAGACTAATATTTTCCAAATTTTTACAAAAAAGTTATCGACCTACTCTCGATATAGGGTCCAAATTTTAGTTCCTGACGGGCGCAGTGGCTCAGTGGTTACTGTGCTGAACTACTGCCCCAGTTCTGATCCCCGGAAAAACACAAATTACATCTTAACGTTTTTTCCACTGCGCCACCTCTAGCGAACGTCTGACAAAGATCCGAGAGCATAAATGTCATGAAAAAGCTTATGCCGTTCGGACTCGGCATAAAATTGAAGGTCCCTTTCGCTCGTCCCAAAAAATAAAAACACGCAATTGAATGGTTCTGAGAAGCTAGGCCTATGATCCCTATACGGACCTGTTGCCACATCTTTGTATTTATTTATTTTTTATATGGTCATAACGCCCAAATTAAAAATGTCATAACGCCCAAATTTTTTCTTAAGAATTTGTTGTTGTAAAATTTACTGAAATTTGGGTGATGTGACATTGATTTTGGGCGTAATTTAATTTAATAACAAAATGGAAATAAAGGCCAAAAAGAATTTGCAGTTTAATACGTAACTGCAACCTGCAACCCCCTGCTTGGGTTTACTGTCAGATTTGAGGTGTATGCATTACTTTGGGCGATATGTCATTCTATTTGGGCTTTGCGATGCTTTATTCCTTTAAATTTTGGGCGATGTGGTGGTTTCTGGGCATTATGACATTTTTCAATTTGGGTGTTATGGTATTGGGCGATAAGACCTAAACGCCATCCCTGACATTGGGCGATCTGACACATGGCTATTTTTGCATTATGACAAAACGCCCACTCTTTTTGGGCGATTTGACATTTTTGTTTTTTTGGGCGATTCAACTAATGTCAAATCGCCCAAAATGTTTGGGCGATGTGACATTTTTAAGTTTTGGGCGATTCGGTTTTGGGCGATTTGACACCCAACCCTGACATTACCTGACTTTCCAGTGTAGTGGCAACTACATAATGTAAATGCGGAATTGAGAGAGATAGGGTATGAAATGTGTATGGGAATTGAAGAAGAGTGAGGGATAGGATGAACCCTTTATTTAAATATCCTTTCACGGTGCAAAGTCATTTGAAAAGCACTATCTATAACATTCGTAATTCGCATCCCAATCTCATGCAAATGGCGCTTTATAGCGGTGCATGGAGCAAAGCGGGTATGCAATCAAGAAACCTTATTTCCCCACCAGCTTTGTCAAAGGTAACGAAGTACGGTCAGTGTATCTAATTCACAAGTCTATAGTCAAGATATTTTTAAAAAACTGTAGTTCTTAGATTCCTTCTGCTTCCAAAAATATTCCTCGAAGACTGTGGTCAAAAAAAATCTGAAAACATGCGTCTTATTAGTTTGAATTAGTCTTCTTCTGTGCGTAGTTTAAAAGTTAGAAGTAGGTACCTAGTTCCCTTAGCTCGGTCCCTTGCCGGGAACTTTAGACGCAAATCCAGGCAACATTTCAAGTTTCCGTGGAGCTCTGTTTGCTCGCTTTGTTCGACAACGGGGTATACGCTTTATTTTTGCCTTAAGGCGTTCGGTGTCCTCGTTCATTTGTGTTTTTAACTGGCACCATTAGTTTGAAAAATTGTTAACCTCATAAAAAAAAAAAAAAAAAAGAATTCGCAAAGATATGTCAGCCAATGATGCAAATACAAATTAGGTACCTATATGTCGACTAAAATTATGCCCTCTATTTAAGGCCCAATAAAAACTGCAATAAAGTGATCTTCAGTGTTCTGGCCCCACACAAATAGGTAGCATAATTTTTCAAGGGCATGTGATCCAAAAATTTGGTACATTTCCTTGCGCATACATTTCACTTTTATTTTTATTTTTAACCTTTCACCTGCTCGCACAAATTGTAACATTTGAAGAACATCCGCACCTGCTAAATTTCTCACGCCAATCCTTGTTGTTGTTGGTGTTGGTTTTTGGTTTTTTGTAAGACCAAAAACATCATCCTGCCAATTGCAGTGGTTTGGGTCTTGAGATTTGTCGAGACATGCCAACAGCACACTTAACCCCTAACGCAGGTGCAATGATGTGTAGACGGCTATATCTACAGGTTGTTGTCTGTGTGTGTACGTGTTTGTTGCGCGCTATATAACATTTGATGGTATTTTAATTTATCTTGCGCAACAGCATGCGCTGCGCACTATTACAAAGGCCAGCTTAACATCCATTAGAGCCATCAGCAAGGGTATCCTCGAACGAATGCATTCTTCACTGCAAGAGCTACACCATCAAGTGACTCCGTGTGCACGCTCATCCGACCAACCATAAGGGTAATAAACATTTTTTTTTTTTTAAGGAAGAGGCATCCAAAACGTGTGCAACGTGTGTTCAAATTTTACAGATCGCGGCTTAAATATGCATCCGCTGGCCGCAGCAATGGCGTTGCATTGCACCACCACCACATTGACGAAAGGACGAAATAAATAACTCTGTGATGGGATGGAACGATGACGACGCAAACATCCCTCGTACCAGGTCCCGCTGCCGCCTGCCGTCCTGGTGCTGTGCTCCCAAACTTCAAGTCCAGCTATTAATGAAAGTAATCGAAAACAATAAAATTAGAGAGGGGGAGGACCGGAGCAGGAATGGCAACTTTTTCGTCGTCATCTCCGTTGCATGTGGTGCGCTGTTGCGGGTTCTGGTGCAGTTTCTTTTTTTTTTTTGTCCGCGTCTGCGGTTAGTTTTTTGGTAGATGACGCGAGCGAACATCCAAAGCCGAGGTTTTTAAGTTCTCGAATAAGTTTCCTGTGTTTGGGTTGATTTTTTTTTTTTAGCTGCCTCTTGTTTTGTTTTTGGGCTTCGCTATGTTTGTGGCCCGCTGCACAATTTTGCATCCATCCACTGTTGTTGGTTTGGTGAGAATGCATTTTTCTCATGTCACTCTGCGTTGAATTTTTATTATGAATGCAGTTTTCGGTTTATACTTTTCAGTTGTACTTTGAATTGAATTGTCCCTACTGATGGTTTTAATTTTTTATTTACAGAAGATCGAACAAGCTGTAGCAACGTAAGTTGTGGACCCAAAATGACGTGCTTGACAGATTTGCTAACACACCATCCCAGATGTGTGTTGTGTAAATTTAAGTGCTCGCGTAAGCGTCGACCAGCGGTAAGTTGTTATTTTAAAGCTACCTACTACGTATTAAATATTTATATGTCAAAACTCGCGTCTATTTTTGTTCCTTAAGTTATCTGTAGACGAAAGCTGACATCAGAATGTCCATAATTGACACCATTGTTGACATATGTAATAGTATCTTAAGAAACATCCAGTTTATGTTTTAGCGGAGGGCTGACTTAAGTCGTTTAATTATAGACCACTCACAGAGCAGAGTGGGCGCAGTAACGCACTGGTTAGTGTGCTGGACTACTGTGCGAGGGATACCAGGTTCGATCCCCGGAAAAACACAAATTACATCTTAAAAAGTTGTTTCTCCTGCGCCACCTCTCGTGAACGTCTGACAAACATCCGAGAGTATGACTGTCATGAAAAAGCTTCTCAATTCAGCCGTTCGGACTCGGCATAAAATTGTAGGTCCCTTCCATTCGTCCCAAAAATAAAAACTCACATAAAACGAATGGTTGCGAAAAGCTAGGCCTTGGGTGTCACCCGCCTGTTGCGCCACATATTTATTTATTTTTTTCACAGAGCAGAGATCGCACTAGGGTTTAGCTTGAAAAAATAATGTTAGTGACACACTGTCGCATAAAATAGGAGATGGTTTTGTGTTAATTTCAACTTGGAAATCATTTTCGATAATCTTCGAAAATTCTGCCATTTTTAAAGGCTTTTACTTAACTTCGTGACAAATTTGTTGTGTCAAAATCTTGCAAGTCAAATTTCAACCACTTTCTCTAAACTTAGAACTTTGAAATTTTCCATACTGGTTGGGTTGTGAAGACAATGCAATATTTAGGAAGAATTTTTGGATTTTGACTTCCCCTGCCCCTCTGAGGGAGGCTTTTTCATAACGCATGATCCATTGGCCGCATTAACTTGAAACTTTATATGACAATAGATAAGTCAAAACTATTACATGCCTAATTGATACTTTGTACCGTTTCGTCCTATATGGGTTGAAAAAAGGGGGTGCAAACTTTTCTATTTCGACCTTACTACGCTCAACTTGCCATTATACTCATAAATATATGTAGGTCAACTCAAAAATCATTTTAATTGTTAGGCAATACTTCACCGAGTATTTTGAGCTATCATCTTTCTAGTCCATCCAGAGGGCAAGATATAATAAATTGAAAATAGATCTTATTCGGCCAAATGCGAAAAAAATTGCTATCTCGATTGCAGTTGTACTTAGGAAGGGTAGTTTCATTTGCGTTCTAAAAAATAGAATTGTCACAGCGGCGGATTCAGAATGTATGATCATTGTCATTATGTATGGCGTAGTTGAATTTGATGTATGGAATATGGATATAGATAAAACAAACTATGTACATGTACATATATAGGAGTTTGTGATGCGTAAATATGTAGGTATGCACATGCACCATCGTACATACTTATATTTGAGATCTGCAGCTATGGAAAGTGTATAGGTAGGTACGCGTAGAAATATCAATCAAAACCATACCAGTCGCGAATTTTCATTTATGTGAAATACATACCTATTATGTCCATTGACTTAGGACTTTGAAATTTTGCATGTTGATGTTTCAGTTTTGATGACAATACAATAAACTAATAGTTAAAAACAAAGTTTTTGTAAGCATGTAGGTAGATATTAAACTGCACTAAAAAGCAAAAAATAAAATAATAGTTTAAAAAACTAAAAAAAACGCTTTTATAAGTAGGTACTGCACTAAAAGCAAAAAAATAAAAATTACCCAATCTATTTTTAAGGTTTATCCTGGAAGGGGCTTAGTGTAAGCCTTGTTTGTGTAGTTTACACTTAAATAATACAATACATAACTACAAACATGGCTTACACTAAGCCCCTTCCAGGATAAACCTTAAAAATAGATTGGGTAATTTTTATTTTTTTGCTTTTAGTGCAGTACCTACTTATAAAAGCGTTTTTTTTTAGTTTTTTAAACTATTATTTTATTGATGATTACTTTTCGGAAGCAAATTGAGATTTGTGACTCGGTACGAGCCTACAAGTTGATTTTTTGCAACCCATAAAGAGACGAATTTGCATACATTTCAACTCTAATTCAGCGTTGTCCTAGTACATAATCCCGCAGTTTTGCCAGAGACGTGCTTATCGGTCAAGTTCGTACTTATGACCCTCCCCTCAGTCTAGCGACGTTTCCAAATGTTCTGAAAATACAGTTTTTTGTTGTAAGCTATCCAAATATTTCTGGAAATGATGCAATTCATCGGATTCGTGCAAGAATTTTTCTCTGTTCTTGCGAAAAAAAACGGATTCACGTCAGGCCAATTCGTGTCGGGTGCGGGTCTATGTCATTCCTCTTGCCCGGAAATCTCGAGGGAAATCTAGAAGAGAGTAATTTTGAACCGTTGCTTTGTTGTGCCTCCAGCGCTTCGACTATTGACCCAATGTTGTCCGTGTATCTCATACCAGAATTTTCAATCAATCAAGTGATTCTATTGTTGCAATATAATCTCGTAAATGAACTGTAAAACGGGTTCTACCTTATTTCTCAGAGCTCCTCTATAGCTGCTTTGTCGTAAAAAATCTAATTTTCTTTTGAAAATATCCTTTCAAGTATAGGTGAAAAATTGTTCGTCATTAATGGCAATGAAATAAATGTTCTTGTAACCTTTTAAACGCTATTGACACATTTACTGCGGATCACATGTGAATTTTCCCGCTTTGCATGATGCATTTCACATTTCACAACCCAGCCTAACTTCAATCTATCGACGAAACTATTGTAATCACATAGATACAACTTGTATGAATAATTTCAGCCACTCGTGTCACTAAAGCCCCATTTAGACGATCAGTTATCAGTTCAGTTAAAAATGGCAGTGCATTTAGACGTCAGTCCGCTATTCAGTTGGGCTTTCATTTTACTACTAAAACTCACAGCTGAACTAAAATCTTATGGAAATTTCCTCAGTTTCAGTTAAACGCTTAAATTTTTGATTTAGACATCAATTTAACTGAATGCTTGAGGCCCACTGCACACGGAGCAACTGGAAAAAAACTTAACCGATTACAGACCAGTTACGGACTCAGCGGTGACTTGACTCTAAACACGAGGAAACTCCTATCCTAAGTCATCTCATCACCAATCAAAATTTCTAGTCTGTTCAGTGTCGTCATGGTTTTTCAACCTCCCCACCAGCAACAGGTTGGTCTGTTGTTGGCTCATCTTCGACAAACTAGAAAATGAATTCAATATGCAACCCGACATGCAAATCAACAGACGACTGGTTACAAACTAATTTTTGTGAATCGCAAACGAGTTTTCAACCAGTAGCGTCGTGTGCGTCGTCCCATTTGATTACACAGGGTATGACTGAACTGAAAGCAAACTAAATAGTTGCCAATTCGCATCGCTGATCAGTTTTTTTCAGTGTCCATTGGACTTGGGCCTAACTGATGGCTCAACTGAAATGGTCGTCTAAATATGGCTTAAAGTAAGAGTTGCTCGAACTATTCGAAAAAAAAATTCTTCTATACCTTACTGTACGCAGTGATATTGATAAATTTTATAATTTAATTCCAGAATCTACGCTACGAGGAAGGAAAACTATGCGGCACCAACAATCGTACTTATTTCTCATGGTGTGAAATGAAAAAGGACTCTTGCCAGACAGGATATTTCATCGATATCAAGTCAATTGGCGAATGTCAAAAAGAATTAATGTAAACTAAGAATTTTTCACCCAGCCACACTGTATATTATGCCAAGTGAAGTCTCTTAAATATGTTTGTAGTTTTTATTTTTTCAATTATCGTTCCTTAACAAATCAGTTGGAGAATCGGGGAAATCATTTCTTCGCCCACTAAAGATATTTTGTAAAATATAAATTATTTATTTACATTTTTCTACTTTAATTTTATTTTTAGAGATACTACAATTAGAATATTTATTTAAACTAGAGGCTTATCCTATAACGAACCCCTCCATTCGAATGAATTTAAGTACTTACAAATATTTTTGTTTATATATATTTTTTTTATAATTAATTTATTTACCAAAATCCATTTTATTCGATTTTTTATTGTTAACCACGCTTGGTAAAAAAAAAAAAAAACAAAAACGCAGAGTGGAGCAATTGTTACTTTATTCATGTCCAAGTGGAATCTAAAGTATTAAGAATTAGAAATTTGTAGGTAACTCTTATATTTATCAATGTATAGCGCGTAGTTTATAATATTTCTTAACATGTTCTCTTCTCTGAGTCTTAAAAAAAAAAAAACAAATGTGTGTCCATTTATTGCTGTAAATCTATTTGTATTGTTAAATTAAATAACAGCTCTATAGATGAATACAAAAAAATGATCACTGGATTTTTAAAATAATATTATATTCTTCATCTAACTTAGCAAATCCGACACAATATTGGTGATACAATTTTATTATTAATAATAATTCTATTTTTTTTGTTCGTCTACTTCAAAACTGTTGCAAAAAATGTAATTAATTTATAAATATATTATATTAATAGTGTTTTATTGACTGATAGATTAACAACTTAGTAAACTCTGTTATTCATATTTAAATAGTATTGAATTTAATTAAAAAAAATAAAAAAAAATAATACATTATCAATTGTGTAGTGATACAAATTAATTGTGCAAATAAAAACAAATCAACATTTAAAGCATAATATTTATGTGATTTGTGTTTTTGCTTTTTTTTTACAGTTTGACACTTATAATAATGCTTTACCATGGATTTTAAGGGACAACCATAATATGGATTATAAGGGAGTGATATGGGTTAAGCGGATGTGCTACCACATTTTTGTTGTATACAGATACTTGACACAACTTAATATGATTTTCATCTATATTTGACACTAGCTAAAGCGCACATACGTCACGTCAACAAACATCGACTCTGTTTGTTTCTTGAGATTAAATTCAGTCCTCGACTGTCCAACAAGAAGAACTGCGAACCGCTCAGAAGAAGAGAGAGAGTGTCTATATTGAATGGCTTAAAGGGCCCATACACTACACATGCCTGCATGCGCAAACAGTGCTTGCGCATGCAAACTGCCAGTGTATGGTATGAACTGTGTGTTTGTGCAAGCGGCATGAGCAATATCAAAAAATTTTGATATTTTCTTGTTTGTGCATGCAAGCATGTGTGGTGTGTGTGCTACATTTGCTCAGTCTAGGGATGATTTTGTTAGAAGCGGACGTCTTGAAATTTTTAAAAATTTTCTGTTCAGCGGTGAACACACGTCGAATTTTGTTGTTCAAAAATGTCGCAGGCGAATAAAAAGTTTTGGACTGAATTTTTGGAACTGTACCAAAGCCTCCCGGTTTTGTGGCGGGTCAAAAGTGACGAATATTGCAACCGGGTATTAAAAGCTAGTGCATATGAAAAAATGATAACTTTGCTTGTTCATCCTCAAGAAATTTGTGTAGTCGGGCATTGAAGAATCCTCTAGCACTTTTAACAATTTGACATGCCCCAGCTCATTTCTTAGTTTGAGCCATTCTTTGCACCATATTCTTTTCTTTTTTTTTTCCTTCTTTTACTTTTTATTGCTAAAGCAATCAAAGTTGCCGCAACAGCGGTGTCGGAGCTTGACATTTTTTAAGTTTTCTGTTCAGCGCACAAACCAGAGAGAATAGACCACCAGCTTCGGCCAAAAATGAGAGTTTCATAGAGCCAGTTTCAAAAAGTTACTGCGTGGTTAAGTATGCGTGCAATGTTAAAGTAAACGGAGGGTGAATTTGGTCACGCATACACTGGCACATAGTAACATTTACAGTTATTCGGTGGTAACTTTGAAAAAATTCAAATAATTCAAATAAATTGGCCGTTATCGGGACGTGTAAAGCAAATTGTGTGTTCGGTGTGGGGAAATTATTACCAACTTATATTTTTTTTAAAAAGCGTACAAATATAAATGGGTTTAAACTGCAAAACTAAAATGGATGATAAAAAAAAACATCAAACATGATTTTTTAGTTTTGTTGATATAAATGTAGACCTTTTTCTATATGTTTTAACGAAAATTTATTTATTTTCTTTGATTGTTTTTTTTTATTAAAGTGTACCTACTGAGTTTTGGAATAAATAATTAAAAAAAAGGAGGGAGGACATTTTGTTTTGTCAGACTACAAGAAAAATGTGATGAATTGATTTTAACCAACAAATAAATTGGTCATGGAATTTAAGAAAATTTGCATTCTAAAAATGAAATACGTTTTTTGCACACCAAATCGTAAGTGCGCATTGTCATATCGGCTTATAACACAAGGAATCTGCATGAGGTGTAAATAAGAATTTATTAACATATATGTACACGTACATACCTATTACGCTTTCGCTAGGGCAAATATGCGAATTTCAGGAAATATTTTTAATACAATTAAATTTGTTCACTATATTTGAATATCAAAACTACGTAGAATCAAAATAGTAAAAAACGCGAATGTTATTCAAAATTTATGGATTATTAAATTATGTTATAATTTCATTGTGAAAAGCAAAAGAATACCTACACAAAAAGCAAAAGTATGATAACATAACAAAACAAATAAGATAATTACGTGTTTTAAATTAAAATATTCACTTTTCGCTTTAGTTTACGCGTTACTATGGAAACGAACTTTTTTTTTGTTTTAAATCAAAAATGCCACTTTTTTATTTAAATTTGACGGCGTCCTGGCCTGTGTATACGCTATGCTATGCTATGTATGATGTTTTAAAACACGTTTTCTAGCAGGTTTTGTATTAAAATGTCCATGTTTTAAGTGACAAATGTTGATTTTTAATTTTTGAACAACCAATTCTTTATAAAACCTAATTCAAAAACCACTCATCATATTCTCCTCATAGATAAAATAAAACAATAAACATGCCTATTTATATACGACCAAAATAGTTTTCGTTAACTTTATTTATTCCAAAATAGCTGTTCTTGAAAATATAAGAAGAAAGAGCTCAAAATGTATTTCAACAAAATTGCAAAGAATCCCGTTTAGCTGATTTCATTATGCTTGCAATTTAGTTTTATAGCTTAAAATAATATTTTTTTTGTAATAGTGTCATCAAATACAAATCATATCATTAAATACAGTTATTACGCAAATATATTATTATGCTTTTTAATAAAACATAAGTTGGCAGTTAATTCACCACACCACACACACCATTTGCTTAACACGTCCCAATAGTGGTCAATTATTTCAATTATTTGAATTATTTCAAAGCCATCTCAGATTCAATTGTCTTATTTCATCTTTTTTTGCTTATTCACACGTATTCACAGATAGAAAAAGAGGCGGAGCTACTTATTTCAAAACTGGCTCTATGAAACTCTCATTTTTGGCCGAAGCTGGTGGTCTATTCTCTCTGGTTTGTGGTTCAGCGGTGAACACACGACTGAATATTGTACAGTTTGCATGCGTAGTGTATGTGGAAAAAGTGTTTGCGCATTTTTGTGCTTGTGCATGCAGGCATGTGTAGTGTATGGGCCCTATTAGCAAACGGCTAGAGCTAGGAAGCGGAAATTTTGAAATAATTTTTATTTTATGGCCAAAGTGGAGAAATTTGGAGAAATTCAAACTACAAAAAGAGAGGTTCGAAGTTTGTATTTTGTATTCTATATAAGAAATAGACCCTTAGGCCCGAAACACACATGCGATTGCAATCGCGCGTCTGTTTAGTCGCAAAAAATGAAGCACACACATTTCAATGTGAATGCGCGCACATAATTTTGGATTTTATGTGCGCGCATTCATATTGAAATATGTGTGTGCTTCATTTTTTGCGACTAAACAGACGCGCGATTGAAATCGCATGTGTGTTTCGGGCCTTTGTGATTGTCGATCAGCGATAGTCACGACAATTGTCGATTGCGTCAATTGATTTCACCTATTCGTACGCACAAAATTGTTTCACTTCCAAGAGAAAGCATCGACCAGACATTTGTAATCAACAACAAGAGACTGTCAAATCGACAAATATCAATCGCAATCGACAATTACAGGGGTTTATTCCCAAATACGCGGCGGATCGTTTTTCATGGCGGATTGATATTTTTGTATTTCCAAAAGCTGTTAAAAGTGATAGCTAATTAGGTGACGGATTGCTGGCGGATTTATTGCCAGCAATCCTCACAATAGCTATCGCTTTTGAATGGATCGAATCGCTTTTGGAAATAAAAAAAATACCAATCCGCGATGAAAAGCGATCCGCCGCGCATTTGGGAATAAGCCCCCAGTTGTAGATCAACGATCAACCATCGACACTTACAATATGGGCCATAGAGAGAAGAATCCCAAGACGTCCTATGAAATCCGCACCATAGGGCAGGAGTCCTCTACCTACCCGTATGCTGATTGCCCTTGATGATTGCCTTTGATGATTTAGAGTCGATGGCGGAGAGCAACTTGAGCAACGTACAACCGGACCGACGAATCCTCCAGCTACAGAGGCATTACCTTATTTGAGCAGCTGCTAGATAGACATCATGGAGGGCCGGTGAGAGGGCAAAAATGTAACTGGCAATCAGTTAAGAACCGATTCCACCGCTCAGGATAGATGGTTACCTATAAAAAGTTCAACAGCCGTCGCTGATAGTTTACAAGCAAAGCTCTTCATGTTTTATTAATCGGCACGGTGCAGGGATCAAAAATAGACCAAATTTCACATGGCGGAATCAATTTAAAAGTCGCATTATTGTTACATTCACCGTCAGTAGGTAGCTTTTTATGGCAATGGGCGACTTTGGATTCCCGGTAAAACTCGTTCAGCTTTTTGACTCTGGGAAAACACAGTTAAATGTTCAATTTTGGAAGAAGCTTCTGACAGTTTTGCTTTGCCGCGCGGAGAAAAATGTTTGTTGAACTGTACCAAGATGTAGATGTAGTTCCAGTTCTTGACCAAATAGGTATCTTGCGAATGCCAAAGCTCTTGGTTTATAATCCTATCGGAAGATGCAAAAACTTAAATAACTGCACACACTGCTGGCGCGACAATAGACATTTTAAAGGTTGCGTTTCCGGGTCGCCTTATGGTCATCATTCATCAACAATGGTGGCCGTTGCACCCATTTCACCGAAACCATCTTTCTTGAAAAAGTAATCGAAATATATATAGACAAACAACACCGGGTGAGTGTTTTTTGAACAATATTGCAGAAGTGATAGCGCCTACGAGTTAAAACGACTGATTAGCAACCCTGTTCATTATGTTAATCCAGTCGAGTTAGTGGATGATTTTAGAGTAGCCTCTTCGGATTTTCTGCAACAACTGTTTGCCAACTGTTCTCCCACAGACAACTGATGGAACGTCTTTTTTTCTTTCCTAAACACATTCATGCAGGCATTTTTGTCTTTGTTTACCTCTGATGTGACTTCCATTTACAAATCGCTGCTTTCTACATTTCAGACACCCCAGCACCTACTGGAGAGCAGGCAATTGGTGTCTAATGTCTAATGATTATTGTGGCTGTAGCTTTCTATGCACGCCACACAGTAATAATCTATCCTGTGCCTCGAGAGTGCTATTTAGATGCAGTTTAGTAAGTTCCTAAAAGTATTTTTCGAGCAGCCAACATTTTAAAAGAGCTGCAACACCATTCTAAGTTAAACAATTGGAGGTACCATACAAAAAAAACAAATTCCAAAGAACTGCTCCATGCATTGTTTATTGAATAAAATTAAACTAACTAATTAAATCTTCTTCGTCGCTGCTACTGAACACATTAACCTGGGCTACCTTGTTGTATCTTTCTTGGGCTTTGCGCCATTTTTCCATATTCTGCTTACTCTTCTTGGATGTAACCACCGTTGGTAGAGTGTCTTCACAGCCCAGACCTTTAGTGCCTTCATTCGAATTCACAGCAATCTAATAAAAGAAGGAATATAAGCCATAAAATAAATTCCATCATTTTTAAAAATCCTCACCGGTTCGAGAAGCCCGCTCGAGTTGGATTTACCCAACGTTTCACCCTTGCTCCAGCCAAGTTTTGCAAGCATCTTAAAGCCCTTGTTTTCGCTGGATATCGCACTAAAATGAAAAGAAATCGTTATTGCTTTCCAAAATAGAGATAAATAAGCCTTACGTATCCACTGAGGCCATTTCAGTCTTTTCCTTGTCTGTGGAACTACCGACTTCCACTCGCCGAGTTGCGGCTCTATCATTGTAACCCGTTGCTGTTCGATTTTCAAGAAACTCTGCAAATGAAGAGAAAGATAAAAGTGATAGATCAAACAGTGGTGTGCATACCTACTTTCATTCTCGAGTCCATATCTCTGTTGAAGCTTCTTAAGCTGCTGCTTGTGTGAGAGTAATACGGACTTGGATGTCTCCTCTTTAGTTTCCATCAGCAAGCCGGGTTCACATTGGCCACATGTGCTGTTGCCAGGATGAACATGACAGAGGAGTTTCGTTTGTGACAGTTGAAGCACACTTCCGTGAACCAAGTCGAGCGGATCACTCTCCTGTTGTGAGGCCGACATTCGTTTCCCATTCAAGAATGTGCCGTTCCTTGAGCCGAGATCAACACAGGTATACGCCTCTTTGTCCTCATTATAGGTGAACTTCAAATGAAACTACGAAACAACGCAATATTATAAATATAATCGCTCCATTTGTTCCTTATTTACCTTAGAGACATTAACATCTGGAATTACCACATCGCGGTTACCCTCTCGGCCTAGAGTTCCACCCTTAAACGTTATCAGACGCAGGGTGCCCACTTGAAGCTTATCCAAGTTCGTCTCTTGCACAATCATCCTCAGCGATGGCGGGTACTTCCTTGCAATATCTGTAATTGGAAAAGATGAGACATAATTTCCCTCACCAGCAGCGATGAGAAACTGCGGATCTCTTTTTTGACTTTCAAACATACCTTGGTAGTGGCCATTCTCTTTCAGTTCCTCCATCGAATCAGCACTGTCACTAGCGCTGGAATTCAATTCGCCATCTTCGCGGTCTTTAGACTTTGCTGCGGCAGCTTCACAAGCCTCCTCTCTTTCAGGTTTTGGTTGACGTTTTCTCTTCTTCGGCTTTCTCTTTGTCGTCTCCTTTCGGCAGTCATTTTCTTCAAAATCATAGTCATCTGCAGTTGCCTGTAACGTCAAAAAAGAAATCCGCGTTTTCATCGCATGTTCTGGCCACAGTTCTTACCTAATGCGTTCGAGCGCATCTGGTCAATGTTTAGGTTTGAGAAATTATCTAAGAGATTACTAATTACGTAATTGTCAATGTCATATGCCTGTAAAAAGAAATAAAAGAGAATTTCATTGGTGATGGCGCGTAAAGAGACACAATGCCAGCAGAGTTTTGCTGATGGGCAGGCCAATTTTTTGATTGTGTTACCTTATCAGCGACTGATGATTGCACTTCGACTTGTGAATGAAAATCAAACTTATTATTATCTTGGTCATATTTATAGTAGCAGCCAGTGTTGCCATCGTAGTAAAGGCCGTATTCCTGTTGAAATAAAAGTTGAGTTAGTTTGAAAAATTGATTAAGGCTATCAAACTCACGGCATTATAATAATAGCCTGTTCGTTGATCGTAGTAAAGGCCAGATGTGGGCTCATATACAAAGCCGGTTTCATTTTGAGCAGCTTCGGCTGCTTCACGAATTTCATCGACAAGACTCAGTGGCTCTTTGGGTTCTGCAATGGAATAGAGAATCAGATAATCACATAATCTTGTTAGTGCGTTTTATATGAATGCGGGTGAGAATTGAAATTGAATTTAGAATTTCGACTGACGGGCGAATGCTATTGGTATTCGTAAAGGAGAAACGTGATGATATCTTTGTTCGGAGTCTTACAGCAGTGAAAAAATAAAACTTGCGACGCCCTTAGGATGGCACAGTTAGGGAACCCCTGGTTTAGACAAAGAACTGGCACAAAGGCCTGAGTACCTGAAAGAAAAATATACCACCACTATTTGGAGGTACTGTGATTTGGAGCAGAGGGTTGGTGTTACGAATGGCAACACTCGCCATTCGAGTACGAATTGTATGATTCAGTCTTGCTCCGTCTGTGGAGCAAGAGTAAGCTCAAGTACTGAGCGAGCAGGAGATGAATAAACGTGGGGTTTTTTAACTCATTTTTCCCCACAATAAAATCCGACCTGTTTTATTTTAATCAGTGCTTGAACAGTTGGCATTCCAAATATGGTCTAGTATTCGGTGTCTTAGAATTAGAAAATAAATAAAGTTTGAAATATCATAAACAGAGCTGTTCTTGAGTCGAATATTTTATGTTTCACGACCAAATGTGTAGTGGCTGTCTTCTGAAAGTCCAACACTTCTTTTGGAACACATAAAAATACGAGGTTTCAGTACTTAGGCCTATGGCCGGTCGGCGCGAGTCTAAAAAATGTTCTCTATAGACCAAATAAGATAAAAGGATAAGATAAATGATCCGCTCCATCGTCCATAGGCGGTTGTCTCATTGGCTGCAGGAAGAGACGAACACAGTTTTTTCATTCTACATCGGTTACCTTATGATTGGTCACTGTTCTCTAAGTGCATTTCTACATATGAGATGCGTGGCTAGTTCTGAAGTGTTTGCATGCGGCGAACCCTATGACGATTGGGAACACGCTTAGGCCTTACGCACACGGCTCGTAGCGTCATGCGATGTACGAGAGGCATACGATTTTCTGTCGCAAACTTGTATTTAAATGGAGAACCGCACGCACGACTCGTCTGCTACGCGTAATCGTCGCAGCATACATGCTACATGACGACTATCGTCAAGCAGTGTCGGCCGCTTATCGTCTTTGTACGCGTACGCTTGGAGTTTGTTTACGTTTCAAAACCTACGTGTTTTATTAATTAAAAAATGTCAGGCGACATCTCTACGCTTTGTATATTGACGATTGAAAATTGCGTCGTGTATGCGGTTTATCACGCGTATCGTTATCGTAGCTGCAGGGCAAATTCATGTTGTGACGATGTCGATACGAGCCGTGTGCGGAAAGCCTTAGTGTGTCTGTCCGCATGCCGATATCAGGTACCTCCCTGCTATGGGCATTAATTGGAAGGTTAACCCTCGTGATTTCAGTAGAGTTATCTTTTCTAGAGACACTACTGAAAGCTTTGATAGGCTTGCTTTCTCGCAAATAGTGTAGTTCATGCGTTATACATGTCGTTAAGTCACCACCGTGTTATTAAGCCGTCATGGCAGTAGCACACGTTAAGCTAAGCCCTCCTTTTTATTTTCTCCATCCATAGGTTCTCCACAAAATTTAAGACAGTCTCAAGCCTAAATTGTCTGAGGAAGCCGTTTTTTGCAGATTACCGAGAGCAAGAGTAACGTAAACTTTTTGAACGAGATATTACTCTGGTAAGTGACTAGTTACGAGTGACTCGATGAGTGTGCTGAATTATTGAGCAAGGGGTCAATAGGTTCGGTCGATGGAAAAACAATAACTTAAGGTTTTTTTCACTGCACGACTCTTGGACGTCTGACAAACATATGAGATTTTGTCACGAAAAAAACTTCTTATTAGCAGTTCGGATTAGACATAAAATTCCATTTCATTCGTCCCAAAAATAAAAAATCAAACAAAACGAATGGCTGTGAAAAGCTGGCCCTAGGATGCGGAACTCTTGCGCCGACTACTTATGCATTTGATTTAGTGACCAGCTCAATGTCATTCTTCTTTGGGTTATAGTAAAATTAATTCGAACGACAAGACTGACGAGCTAGCCAGACATGGTTCCGTTAATGCTAGATATTTCTCTGCAGAAAATTATCACAGTTCACTAGGGCTCATTAAGCGCAAAAGCCGCTTAAAGCTGGCCCACTTACAATGAAAACAGAACCTCCAACCTAATCAATAGAATTTATACTGAAACGGTCAAAATTCATAGGTATCAGTACGGGTTTTCGAATTTTAAACGACAGTCATATGATCTGGATGCAGCTCTCAAACTTGTGGCTTTACTACTTTGGGTCGCTAGTTTTGATGGTCTTTGCCCTTTGTTGCGAGACAGTCATATCTACCTTCCTTCCTTCCCTTAACTGTATCATATTTTCGTGACAGTGTAGCTGTGATAGGCCAGATCTTTTCTTTAGAAACTTATGTAAATAGGTGGACATGGAGTAGTGGTTACTGTGTTTACTTTTACAAGGATACACTTCTTTCACCTTAAATAGGGTATTACAAGTTCAGATCAAGCTTTTCTCTACGTTTTCAATCACTTGACCTTTTTCTTTCCCATTTGCTAATAGGTACTTGTCTCTGCATCTGATCAACACAGGCAATGCAAAGTAATACATTAAATCTGTGACCCCAGACAAAAAAAAAATACGTCAACAACACTACTTGTAAACGACGAACAAATTCCGACTATTACGGTTGCATCATATTGACACGATGGATTATTCCTTATCAGTACAACTATATAGCAATTATATCAATCCGCCGTCAACCGGAAAAGCTCATGAAAACACGAACTCTTTTAATTTTTTGTTTTATTCTTCGAAAACTACCAACAACAATTAACTAATCTAAGAGGGGGAAACACACTTCCCCATCATTCACTAACAACAGCAGCGACCAGCGCAGCCCCACGTCCCGATCCATCCTCGGACAACATCAAATCGAATTCGATGTGCGGCTTTACCAACTGGCGCAGCTTTTCCTGCAGGTAATCACTGAATTTCGGGTGCAGTCTATACACCGTGCCGTCTACTCCAACAGTTGCATGCGGCTCATCGATTTTATTGATAAGCGTGGAAAGGCCACATGCCACAAGATGCGCGGCCCGCTTTGACACACATTCACAAACAAATCTTACATCTGCGCAATCCTCATCGGTGGCATTGGGCACCCCCAGGCCGGCGAGAATTTTCCTGCAAATAGTGTTGTCAGCATTTTCGTCCGATTCGATATCCGATACAAATCTGGTCTCAAAGCTTCCCATAATTTGAAGGCGCTGCGGTTTCTTTCCATTGCTGGTGAAGAGCAGCTTCTTGTCGATAGCTTTCAGCAGGGCCAATCGCACAATTTCGCCCATGTACATGCCCGAGATCATTTTCTCGTAGATCTGCTTGCCTGGGTTCATTGACGCACGATCCACAAACCGATCATACTCGGATCGGACAAAGTCCAGCATTCCACTTTCGCCAAATGCACCGAGTTCGGTGTTGATGATAACGTGGGATTTGCCCGGCGGCCCGTCATACAGGTCAACATTTTCGACACGCTCCAGATAACACGCATTGCAGCCGGTGCCGATAATAACTCCGACCTTGCAGTTCGGATTTCTATGCGCGCAGGACATGAGTGTACCTGTGGTGTCGTTCAGAATGGCCATCACTGATATATCGATGTCGCGACGACGTTTAAGCGCGTCCTTTAGCAGTTTGACGACATCTTCGTTCTCCACTCCGGGACAGTTGAATCCCTTGGTCCAGCGTACCAGTAAACCCTTGGTCAGGCCAAGTTGCTTCAGCGGGAATGAGAACGTGAAACCCAGACGAAGGTGTTGCTCTAACAAATTTTGTTCTTTCATAAAAGTGGCCAGACATTCGGCAATATGATCGAAAAGCTGTACACCGGGACCGGTCATGATTTCATTCGGAATGGCATAGATTTTCGACTCCAATTCAGCTTCATGGTGTCCTTTTAGCGAGACCAGCAGAACACGAAAATTTGTTCCGCCCAAATCCAACGCCAGATATTTGCCGACTTCCTCGCCCGTAGGTAGGTCCTGGACGTAGGTCACGAAGCATTTTACATCGGCCTGGTCGTGAGTTTGCTTACACAGACCGCGATTCACCTCGTTCAAGAATCGCCGACTCACCTCTGCCAGTTGGGTGTTGCTGAGGGAGAACTCCTCCATTAATTTGCGAACTCGGGGCGGTGCTGCCGACATGTTGACGCGTACAATTCTTAAAGACAACTGTCGTCGGATTGAAAGCGGCTAAACAACTAAGCATTGAGGTTTACTAATTATTACCAAACGATCTAGATAACATTCCTAGACTGTTTCGCAGTTGTGTGATGTTATACGCTCTCGCTCTCCCGTGAATAGGTACTTCTGAGAAAAACGTGAATAAGTGCAATAATCAGCTCTAGGTTATGGCCATAAAGTGATAAGATTTTTTTTTTTTTTAAGACGGATGTCTCGTTGAGGCAAATAATGTTGTTGTTGGTTGGTTTGACGAATGACGAGCCCCGAATATACCTTATAGGGTTCGTCGTTCGATTTATTCGTATCGATTTTGCGAAAATTGTTTGATGGAGCAGGAAGGAGACGGTTGGGGGTATGTGCTCGACTGAAGTGGTTTTTGGGCTAATCAAATGCGCGATAAGCTTAAGCGTCGTGCAACTCGCTGGTAATGGATTGTTTTTTGTTTTTGGTGTTTGTGACAAGATAAGTGAATTTGGATTGTGGAACTTTGGCACTTAGGTGAGTTTATTTATTATTGCGGAGTCAGAGAAATTGTATAACGCTTGCATTACATTATTGTCATTGAGATCATAAAAAACAACTACACATCAGCAAGGAGTAAGGTATTCAAGATTGATAGAGGAGCAGGGCGTATTAGACAAAAAAAAACACATAGACTGTCAAATTTCGTGCAAAAGCTAAACTTAAAGCTTTCATTTCAAAAACGCGATAGCCACATCAGTATATACCGTTGACCATTGAAAAAAAACCCCCCGTAAAAAAAATTCCGACTTAACTTCCATTAAATTTGAACAACTTTTCTTACTAGCTTAGGTGGCGGCGCCACAGGCCAGGGCGAGGGGCAAGTAATCGGTGTATTCAAGGAACTTTTCTGTGCGTATTCATGGTGAATCACAGTGTAGTCAAACGTATTCACATGTATTCATATGTATTTACGTGTATTCACGCGTATTCACGGGTATTCACGCGTATTCAAGCGTATTCAGAAGGTATTCAAGTGAATTCACGCGTATTCACATGTATTCTCGCGTATTCACCTGTATTCAATGTGTATTTTTTGTGTAGTCACGTATTCACACATTCATTTTAATTGCTCTTTATTAAGATTGCAATGACGTCAGAATTGTGCGTTCGTATTATTATTGCACTTGCCTTGACGCAATATGCTCGTCGTTGTTGTTTCCTTGTGCATGCTGTCCCAGTTAAGCAATATAATGAATCTTTAAGCCAAGATTCCTGAAGTTCCGCCAAAAAAAATTGTGTAAGGGAGGCTTACTCACCATATTTCTCGTTATAGCCCATCAAAGTGGGTGACCTCTAATTCGGAGGTGTAACCACTTTAAACGCTATAACTTCTAAACTATTATTTGGGTAGCTACAACAAGTAAAAGTTTCATCATCGGCCTGGCCGATGCTTTGATACTCTCCATTGGATATCTACAAGTCATGGAAAATGGTATGCATGTGAGTTAGTATGTACGCAACAAATGTGTCTAATGCAGGTTTTCTATGGGAGGTACGAGGTACAACAACTTCTGGACCAATGTAGCCCGCTTTCAATACCAAGCTGACGATGGTAAAATTCTAATTGCCTAGGTCGATTCGTTTGGACGCTATCGTGTTTTCAACAGACAGAACGACAGGCGAAAATGCTAAATCGATTCAGAATGTGATCCTTATTCAGAATATATATATTCTTTTGGGATATCCGGTGAATATACCTTAATGGTTTTGTACATTTCGAAAAGACAATTGAGGTAGCGCATACTAAATTGTCTTATGCACTTTGGGTACATCTGTGAAGCTACAAAAAAGTTATGGCTTCTTAAACTCAAAATTATGAAAGTTTGTTATTTAATTAGTACATATACCCTCCGCAGGAAAGTATACTTACTTTGTCACTACATTTGTAATGCCAAGAAAATGTCACCGGAGACCCCATAAAGCTCCTCTAAAGGGAACGACATTCAGACGCAGTGGCGGCAGAGGGTGGGATTTTGCGTGCTATGGAAGTTCAGCCTTTTCAGGTAATAGATTAAACCCTATCCTTTTAACACCGGTACAGGTTTTGCTACCAGGAGATGCGCAAAAAAGATTGGAATTTTGCAAGTGGTTACTGCGGAAGCAGACAGAAGGCGGGCAATTTCTCAAGAACACTCTGTGGACCGACGAAGCGCAATTTACAAGAGATGGGATTACAAACCACCACATTCCTCAACCATACTTTTAACGAAAGGTAAACTAGTCGATTTGGCTTGGGCATCAACCCTTAGCCAACCAGACCCCCTGACCTAACACCCAAGGATTTTTTCTTCTAGGGTGATATGAAAGAACAATTTTTTTTTAGACTAGAAATGTCGAGTTTCTGTCTGATCATTTTTGTCTGACAAAAAATGGCTTTTACTACAACTTCTGTTGATCGTACGTAAAAAAGTTACTCAGCATAATTTTTAGGAAATTTCTTCAGGATACAAATTTCATAAAAAAGATAAAAATGTATAAAGTAAACATTTTGATAAAAAACATTTTAAGTAAAAAAATCAAACAAAAAATTTTCATAATTTTTAGTTTAAGGATGACTCCTTTTTTGCAGCTACACAAACGTACTCGAACTTTATTTTCAAAATGTACAAAACAATGTTTCTATCTATAATAGTAGTTTAAAGTGGTTGCAGCTATAATGGGAAATAAGGTTGTAATAGACCCCCTGACATACAATTTTTTATTCGAGGGACCTTCAGGAATTACCCTTAAAGGATTATACTGCTTAACTGGGACACCCATCGATGAATTAGGCAGCATGGTGTAATGATTACTGTTTTTCAATTCCGATCTCAAAGATGTTTACCTATTTGATCCATGCATTTGATATTACTAAATTACTAATCAAAATACAAATTGTAATCAATATAATTTGAATCACTTTGAACTTAAATAATTGTTCTGTATGGCTACGCCGACCATCCGTCCTTTATTTAAAAGGATAGTCCTTTCTTTTTTGTCCTGAAATTTTACGAAATGTCAACATTTGCCAATAGAATTTTACATTATTGGAAGTAGAAGAACTTGAGAGGGTCTTATTTCATGAAACACCAGATTGGTCTAGTATTGAAAAAAGTCTATCAATTATTTATTAAAAAACCGACTTATTTTTAAATGGCGTGTAACTTTTAGATGAAATATGGAAAACACAAACTTTTTTAATGGGGACGGTGGCGAAGCCACGGATAAACGCAAATTTTTTGTATAAAGATATGTTAGTGATATTAAATTAAGAGTCGTATTCATAATTTTTTTACGGACATGCACCTAAAAAAAACACATGCCGCCGCGCCGTCAGATACATATTTCCATAGTAGGTAACGTAAACAAAACAGCGACATTTTATCGAAAAAGGTTCGTTTGCATTATAATATATATGTACATATTATGTACCTATACCTATAGTAACCTAAAATAAAAAAAACGACATTGATCGCCTTTCTGTCATATTTTGTCAAATATTCGTACCTATTTAGACACCCAAGTTCGTTTAAAGCAATAATTATAAAAAAATGCTTTTAAATAACATTTTCGGGAAAGCTAAAAATACTAAAGCTAAAGCGAAAGATTTCAATACAAGTGTATTCAAATTTTGTCCATTTGTATTCAAATGTATTCGTATGTATTCAAGTGTAGTCACGTGTATTCACGCGTATTCACGCGTATTCACAAGGTATTCAAGTGTATTCACGCGTATTCATATGTATTCACACGTATTCACAAGTATTCATCATGTAATCACGCATTGAATACAGTATTCCGTGTATTTTTGTGTATTCTGTAGTCTAGGTCAACGCAAAAATATTGATTACTTGCCCCTCGGGCCAGGGTTAAGATAGGCATCACCCAATAAGCCTGTCTTTTTAGTTAACTACTTCAAAGTCTGCACTTTTTTCAGATGGCTGACTTAGGTCCGCTTCTACTGATGCGCGAGGCGAGGTGTAGTTGGTTACTTCAGATTTAGTTACGTCATGATGCGCAAAATTCAGTCATTCTATTCATGAACGAATTAATTTTATTATTAAACAAGCTGGGAAGCTGGGCTCGCGAATGTGTTGCGAAGATTTTATTTTTTTAAACGATCGCATCAGCATTGGCGCCAACAGATCCGACCAGGGTCTGTAGGATCATCCTTAATGCTTTTTCTTCGCATATTTTAAAAGTAGCCAAGCTACTTTTAGACAGTCGATAACAATGCTCAATAAAGAACATCCATTTCTTCTTTAATCGTTTTATGTGTCTGTCCTTGTCGCGGAAGAAATGTGCTTATTCCAATGGCGCATGATGCAGTAATTAAATCGATTTCTCAGAATCACACGGAATGAATACCATTCAATGGTGATAGCGACACTAATGGTAGAGAATTGTTTTGCAATTTACTATATTTGTTATCGTTGAAACTTATAAAAGAGTTGGTCTAGACTGACTTGTCAACGCATAGCCCAAACAACTCAGCGTAGCGAGTCATGAAACTTTCAGGACGCATTCCACTATCACCTGTGTAGATGGGCTCTAAAAATGGATTTTTAGATATGACCGATGACCGATGACCTCCCCCCCCCCCGCACCTTTTAAAGGGACTCAAACATTTTAAAAAACATGATAACTACCAAACGTTAGTACGACTACTAACTAATTTATCGGGTTAAATCAAATTGTACATATTTGTACAAATTGATAATTGAAGAAGTATAAATTTTACAAAATGCCCCTCTGATTTTGTAAAAGGGGGGCTTTGCACATTGATAGAGAAGTAAAACTGATAAATAAAAAAAGAGAGAGAATTTTAAAAAATTACTGAAGATACATTTAATAAAGTATAAAGTTTACTTCTGTATTAACGTGAAGCCCACTTTTGGCGGGTTTACATTTTAGAAGTATCCTATACTTTTTTTTAATGGCTATAACTTACTCACCGCTTACCATAGCGAAGTGCAATTTTACACGGTGATAGAGAATAGAAAATTATTGGACAGATGTTTCAGGAAATTTTGATTTTTGCCCAATAGACCATTAAGCAGATGCAACAGCAACAGCTAAAGGGGGTTAACGAATTTGTATGGGACAAATGCATTTTTTGGTAGGATTCATTTAAATTTTTTTTTAATTCTGATTCGCCAGAGCGATCGAACTAAAATGTCTATTGTGTTGTGTTTGAAGTTTCAGACTAATTTAGTAGTAGCGTCTCTACCTTCCCTAATGTAGCTGATGATATGCATTCACCAGAAGATTTCCTTAATTCTTTGGTATTTATTTCCAAATATGAAATGCTGAGCTGTTTCGTCTTCCTCAAAACATAGTCGCCAGTTCAATGAGTCGACTAAAGGCATTTTATTAAGGGGATATCGCAAACCGTGAGGACCTGTTAGGTAGTCTACTTAATTTTTGATATCGTGCATGCGTTTAGTATCTTTTTGACATCGTTTTTGAAAAGCTGAATAGCCTTTTTGACCTGTCTGACACCTGGGATACTCTCCCAACATGAAATGGACTTGTTGTGTTCCATCTTTTTATAGCCGAATTTATAGCTAATTTGGGGTTTTCACAGAAAATCTTAGGGCCAATAAAAGGGGATTTCCGAACCTCTTTTGGCTTTTTCATGGCCGAGAACTCACCATAATTAGATTTTTTTTCTGGTTCTAGGTGTGTGGATGGTATTGAAGAAGTCCAAAACTGATTTGGGGTCGGTAATGGGTGAGCTAAGGGCTTTATGGCTGATTGACTGCCCGTGAATAAATGGATATTAGGGCCCTTAATACCTAATTTGTAGATAGGGTTTGGATACATACTATCGCCCTATGGGGCTCTGCCTGAAGTACACTGGGGCTTTTCCTCATAGATATTGATACATTTCGATTTAGTCCACACCCGAGTCCATTTTGAAACCATCCGTATACCACTTTGGGTCGATTTGGCAGTTAGGTGGCTTATTGCTAACCCATGCTTCTCCGTTTGTGACCTTCGAGAAGAAGTTTTTGTTGAACCATATATACATAGTGTCTTTGGTAGGCGGTCTGTAACAGATGATGCCAAGTTCGGGAAGTTTCGAATGTAGTTTCATTAGTTTTGGATGTCGGCTAATATTTAACTCTTTCGCTTGTGTCAAACTTTCTGACCTGCGTATTGCCACTTTTCTGATATAAATGTGGAGGGGTTTTAGTCCTATTAACGCGTCTAAAGTCGCCATGGGACAGATACGCATGATTCCGGAAGAGCTTAGACACGGAAGCCGTTGTATCTAATTGAGATTTTTGATGGCTGTTTTTTTGAGTGGCTTTGTTCCACCATATATAATCGCAGCGTACCATGATTGTGTAGATCCAGTGTGTGATATTTGGAGAGATCCTTCAGGTTCTTCAATACATGCGGCGACAGGCCCAGAAAGCGTAAATTGCTTTTTGAATTTTGTTGTTTATATGGGACTCATTCTTTTACTTAGGATCATTCCAAAATACTTAACTTCGTCGAATTATTTAATGACTGTGTCCTTGATTGAAATTTGATTTAGGTTTAAATTTCTTCTCTTCCTGAAAGGACCTATGACAGCCTTGGCTGGGATTGATAGAAAGACTTTCACTTTACATTACTAATGACGCGTTTCAGTGTTTAATATGTTTCCAATATCCACCTTTAGGGCAAGACGAAGACCATCTTTACCGTTTTAGGGGGCTTACAAAATAAGAAAAATTCGTAAATTCGTAAAATCTATAGTCGATGGATTGGCACTAAGAATAGCGACACATTATTTGAAATTTCATACTTTTGAGTTTCTATAAATTACTTTTAGCTAGTAGAATATCGAATAAAAAAGAGGTAACATTCCGTCTTATCTTTTCGTTTGTCATGAACATGATCATGATTCGTTGATTGAGATTTATAAAGTATACCCACTCTGGTCACTGAGGGTTATAAAATTAACAACACTCGATCCTTGTCTATTGAATAATCTCTCATAATTGAAGAATTTGATTTAAATTAAAACCGGTATACACATAAGTGTAATCTTTAAATTATTTGAAAAAATTTCTTTATTATCTATTTACTTGTACTCCGTACTTGTGTTATTCCCTATTTATATTGGCGATTCGTTGACAGGCCTACGTGTATTTTTTGCGTATACATAATTGCTACGGCATTTTGATAAGCACGAACTAACAAAGGGTAGGTGGTAAATTCCCAAACAGGGGGAACACCAACGAGAGTGCTGATTAAATTGTTTTCATTTGATTTTTTTTGTTTTAATTCCTGTGGTTGGATGCAGCCATTCATTCAGAACGGATCATTGTAAGTTTTGGACTACAAAGTGTGTCATGGTCATCAGATTCAAATGCAAAACTACGTCCATCAAGTGACTATTCCTTGATCTACTCTATATTGTTGACGTATAGGGTGGTCAAACAAGTATACCTGTCTAACTGCTGTTTTTTTTTTGTAAGGTCCATTATTTTCCGAAAAGAGAATTGAAGTCAGAATCACAGAAAAAAATGAACAAAAGATATACGAACGCATTTTAAACCAGAAACTTCAAGTTGAATCACCCTGTATAAAAAAAAATACTTTAATAGTCAACCACGAAAGGAATTTTATTATTGTTTTTTTTTTTTGTGCAATTTAAGCGACATAACCTCGATGACCTTCTTCTTCTTTTTCAAGTTCTTCAAGTGTTTGCTCTGGGTTCCTTTATAACTGGGGAGCTATTAAAAATTAATTCTGTTTGCGAGTTAGCCTTCGTTTGGACATAATGCGCTTATCTAAGAGGAAGCTAACGATAGGAACGTATTAACTCTTGCCTTATAATAAAATGAAATAAAGATAGACAGTTATTAGATAGATTACTATATTCGTCTGCTAATCAAACACCACACAAGTGCCTATTCCTATTTGTGGCTTGCATAATGAACTTATCCAACCATTTATAATAATCCCACTTGCATGTTCGCTTAAAGCATATTTATGGTCACAAATATTTGGTTTGTTCAACACAATAATTGCCCACAAAGATAGCAATCCAAGTGAGAGATTAGTTAACCCAAATACAAGTGATAATAAATTTGCTTGCGAATTAAAAGTACTTCACATAAAGTTTCCAACTGACATTTTTACCGATAATGCAGCAGTGATTAGATTTAAAGGCAGGTATGGGTGTGTTTTTTTTTTTTTTATTATTTTTAACCAAATGCTAGGGTTCGTAGTTGCCTTTCATTATAGTTTATGGGTATTCAAATACATTTTTGCAACAGGCTGAATATTTGCTTAATTAAATTTACTGCTCTCGCAATAGGAAGGAAAGCTGGCTCTTGCTGTAACACTAAAATTGACAAGATCCTCTTACTTAGGTGGCGCTACAGTCCGGGGTGAACATGGACCTCAACCAAAACGCCTCTCTAGTAAACCCGATATTTGGCTAACCGTTTCCAGTTGCACACTCAAGTTGGTTGAGGTCCCCTTTCGCTTGTGCGCGCCACCTAAAGCGAAGCCTTCCTCTACTGTATTGTACCTCCGGATTGGAATCGAACACACTTCGGACATTTCCTAGTCATCTTAGCCGACTGATACGTACTTTTCTGACAAGGTCCATGTCGCTGTACAGCTCGTAGAGTTCGCTGTTAAATCTCCTTCTACAAAGTCCGTCAACGCAAACGAAACCGAAAATCATTCCAAGAATTCTGCGACCAAGAAGATCTTCATCCGCATTTGCTAACGCTTCTGCGCCATAGAGCAGAACTGAGATGACAAGGGTCTTAGAGTCCCCTTAGTGTTCGGGATGTTCAAGTTGATGGATAGTGGTAACAAGATTGACTCCTCGGCCTCAATGCAGTCGATAATGGGCTGAACTGTCGTAATGTGGAGGAGAAATTCAGACTGAGTTTAGACAAACGTTTGGTAAGGCAAGATGTATAATAGGTCTTGTGGGCGATCGTTTCGAATTTGCCTTCTATGTGATTTTCGATGATCGGTATGTGGTGGCACTGTGGCAAGCTTGCTCTAATATTGCCATCAATAATTGTTTGGAGAGTGACATTTTTTTGGCACCTTCCGACGGTCACTAAACGTGATATGATGTACGAAATGTGTGTTGTCGGTTTGAAGATTTGGGTAGAATAATCTGACAGTGGTAATCAGGAGTGCAATCGGCTAAGTGAATAGATGATGACCGCCATATTATCTATGGGAATGTTTTCACATGCTTTATTATTCAATGTGATCTCCTTACACAGAGAGAACCGTTGGTGATGTTCAAAACGACTAGCACAAAATTGATCGTCAACTCTCAATTTATAGCCGATTCCACAAATGCATGAAGAATGGAATCTGTTAAAGTTTTAAGAAATATTATCCGGTTTGAAGGACCAAATATAGCAGACCATTTTTTGTTCACGGTCATCAACTAGGTGTCTTGAGTATATCTTGCATGCCTTCTAGGTGGTTGAGTATATCTTGCATGCCTTCATGTTTAACGCATGTCTGTGCCCAATCCAATGTCAGCTGTCAGTATGACCATTTGTACGCACTTCAATGTCAGGAATGTATGTATTGATGTTCATCTGATCACAGCCAGCTATATTTTCCAGCGCAGTATAACTATTCCTCTCATCTATCTATCCATGTGATCCAGCTTTTCGACTTAAAAGATCCAGCATCTCGAAAGTCATTAATGTCATCTCCGGGCATACAGGCAGACACGCGCAAAGGATCGGTCTGCCATACAAGATACAACGACTTCTGAATAAGCTGCAGAGATGAAGAGGAGGACGAGTCCGTCACTCACTTTCTTTGCAGTTGCCCTGCCCTGACCAATCTAAGAAAGGCCCACTTTGGAAAACATTTTCTCAATGATCTCAGTGATCTAGATAACACCAGCGCCGCCGCTAAGATTCATAATCGACAGCAAATGGTGTAGATGAGTAGTTGCAAGGAAATAGCCCCCCAAATCCCAGTGGTATGGACAATGGGCCGAATAACGGCCTACGTGTTTCTATCATCGAGAGAGACTTTTAACCTGTCTGGTAGAATAGGTATTTGATTATACGCCTTGCGAGTTCATCAGCCTTACAGTTCCATGGAATATTCCTCTGCCCTAGAGCTAAGCAAAACTGAATATTGAACTGCGCCAATTAAGAGTTCAAAAATACCGAATCCAAGCACAACAATATTACGTTTTCACAGTGTTTGGCGAAGACGGAAAAAATGACTTCGATGTAGAATCATTCCGAATCTTGCTATAAACTCATTCATTCATTCATTTTCAATGGTCCGCTTGTCCATTAAGTTGGTCGCGGGTGTAGGTTGCTCAAGTGGACCCTCCATAGCTCTCGATCCTCCGCCATCGACTCCAAATCATCAAGGGCAATCCCCATACGGGTAGAGCACAGATTATGAATTTGATCTAACCATCTCATCCTGGGTCTACCTAGGGGACGCCTGCCTGATGGTATGGATTCCATAGCACGTCGTGGAATCCTGGTCGGGGACATTCGTTTTACATGACCAAACCACCGAAGCATGGATCGCTCCGTCCGGAGAAGTAGCTGCTCGACATTGAGTTCCTCACGTATTCTGGTATTTCTAATGCGATCTCTACGGGTCACACCAGCAATACAACGGAGAAATCTCATTTCGACAGCTTGTATTCGCGATCTTATTCTTTCGGTCATTACCCAAACCTCATGACCATAGGTAAGAGTTTTTGCATAAACTCGATCTCTAAAATTACAATATGCATATGAACACCAACAACAGGTTGAAAGAACTAACGACCTCTGAAGTATCACGGAAGCTTTGTCCAGAATATGACAGAGGCCGGACCATCAACATTTTACAGTTTGACAGATCACTGCTGTTTAAACAGGGGCTTTAGAGGATTATAACATCCGAAGAAATCAAACAATGTAACTAAATCTCAAAGATGACGACATGTAGAGGCTGCGGGGACGAAGAGGTAAATGAAGGACATTCCCCACTTCTTCTGTCACTTGAGGAACATGTTTCACTTTCCGATTTTTACAGGTTTTTGAGGAAACCAGGATTACTGGACGGCGTCGGGTATAATCACAGAAAGGAGGGACAATAAACCATTTATAACACCAACGGTTAACCATCCATAAAAATTCATCACAATTACCTACGTGTGGTACAGTAGAGCTTCCCCTTCTGGAAGCTGGACTGGCATAAACAACTTCGCCTCAATTAAATCCTTCTTACTCAGTTTTGGTAAAACACGACCTTATAGCAAAGCTTATAGTCTGTTTCCATGCAACCCGTATGTATATTATTGTATAGCCCTTAGTTTGGGCACAATTCAATTTGCGCCCCTTTGAATCAGAGCAGGAAACATAGCGCCCAATTCTGGGGTTATAAAAGGGGAAAAGGTCGAAAAAAAGTATTTCTAGTAGCACTATAAAACAACGAAACTATACTGTGCATTGTTGGTGAACAGTGGTTTTTCTTGACTCGTCTCTTAATTTCCAATAACTTAGAACTTTCGGATTTTGACAGCAACCCATTATTTCGAGAATGATTTATAAGTGGATTTTATATTTCCATTGTATGCACACTTTAGGCATACTCGACTCGTATCCTATAAATACGTGCTTCCAAAAAAACTTGGCTTATCGCGATAGGTATCGCAAATAGCTATTTGCGATTTTATACATAAGTTTAAGGCGTAACAAATAAGTTTGTTATCAACATAACCGACTAATATACATAGTTGTATGTTTTGTTATTATTATTTTGTTTTTTTTTTTTCACGGCAAAGCTATACTTTTATGATGTTTAGTAAGTGATATGTACTCACAATTAGTCGGATTGTACAATATAATAAATGTGTTTATCAAAGAACAATCGAAGTGTAGCTATAATTATTAAAACAATGATAAATCTTTCAATGAATGGTTTGCTCGTAAATTCCGCACGTTGATTGGCTTTTTCCCCAGATTATTCATGTAGGACTAGGCTGTTTGAAAACTGGAAATTGACATCATGAGGCGTTTATCTCGGGATCCCTACGTTATCCCTTTTTCAAAATTTCTTATTGGACATAATCTCTCTTTTTTTTCTCTTCTCTTTTTCCAAAATTTGTCGGGATGAAATCCCCTATGCCAAAATCTCCCACAAGCCAACTAAACCTTGCATATACCCAACCTTGCACCTACTCCAAATCCTATAGTGACTCCAAGCAGGGGGGTTGCATACGTATACCATTCTTAGGTATCCCAGCGACAGAATTAATAACACCAAATCCAAAAATGGGGGATTTTGTCGCTGGAGATTTTCTCTTACGGTCTTTTGGAGTAAGGAATTTCAGCACAGGGGATTTTGGAAATTGGATTTTATCTCGTATGGTCCCCTGCACTACGGTGCCATGTTACAAGTTGTGTTACATGGCAAACGATTCTCCGTGTTGTAGGTTGATGAAATGTTTACCAAACTTCACCGGTCATGTGGTATTTTAAAAAGTTGAAGATTTTGTTTAGCCTAGGAAATCATTGTAGTAATCTTTGATAGGGTCAAGCTAGAAGTACGCAGCTCGAGCGATACTAAATTGTAGGTACCCTCTTAGCAAGGTTTATTTCCTGACAGGGGAAAGCAGACCTGTCTTCACAAGTAGATTGTATGCTTTCGGAGAATTGACTGTCAAAATTCAAACTGCTCAAACAATCACTTAAAAGGCGTCTGATGATGAATGAGTGGTGTAGTTTAACTGAAATTCGACAACATTTTCCAACAGAAATTGTCAGGGTCAATCCCAACCAGCGAGAAACGTTGTTACTCCTCGTTTCACCACTCAAATTAACTTCCTTCAAAAATTCTTTCTACACTCAAAAATGTTTTACGCTTTCGTGCTAAAGGAACTCATTATAAATCCATGACAATCGATTTAATGTGCGTTCACTAACTAACGCAGCATAATAGTCATACAAGTTAAAGTGAATACCAAAACGCATTTGATTTCATGTAATCGCGTGACTACCCATGATCTGCTACGTAATTATCGATGTAAATAGAATTGTAGCAACGATTAGATAGATTGACTGATAGAGAACTACTCCGTTGACCTCAACACGAAGTAGAAAACAAAAGTTGCTAGCCAGGAACATTTAAGTTAATCATTTTCATTTTTATGATATTTTGTGTGCACCTTTTAGAATAAATTACCGTTACGCAGATACAGTATAACTAGGTTTGATTAACTAAAACACACTGAAGGGATGCGATAAGTTCAGCCGAGAATAGGTGCTCCAAAATCTAAGAAGATGACGACGGTGGATGACCTTACTTTTATGCACACAAATTTTGAATGCAAAAATGAGCGAATAACACGTGATGGAAAGGCGAATCACTGGCTAGCAAATCCAAGTTACGTATTGCCCTTTGTGATCATTTCTTCCCGTTCATCTATTTGCTACGTAATGAAGAATTTTATTGAATAAAAAGTCTTATCAGTTAATATACTAATAGCAGCACGGAAAGGTCATTTGATGTTTAATTTTGTGATCATCGCTTCGGCTGCTATCAACAAAACGAGTTGTTGCCTAATTATTTTATGCCTTGACAGATTTATGAATTATCACAATCACTGTCAGGGTCGAAGATTTATTAAGGCAACCTAAATGGAGTGTGGCATTATTCGGCCATGACTCATATGTTGCATCAAGTGAGAGAAATATTGTTCACGTAGTAGGGCGATTGTAAATTCAATACTCCTGTTGCGTGCAAATTATTTGGTGTGAGAACGTTTCACAGTGTATCTAGTATGCATTAGATGTTAGGCTTTGTCAAGAAAAGTATTAAAAACAAGTAAAAGTGTTATCATCGGCCTGGCCGATGCTTTGATACCCTCCACTGCATAAAAGTCATGCAAAATGCTTGCCATGCGTGTTAGTATGTGTCCAATATTAGTTTTGTATGGTAGGTAGCAAAACTACTTTACCGACATAGACAATTTTCAATACCAACCTGACGACGGTTAAAAAAAGTCCTCTCACAAAATTTCATTCACCTAAGTTAAGTCGTTTGGACGCTATCGTGCTTTAACAGACAGAGAGAGACGTGTGTTCAATAGTGGTTTTGTATGGGAGGTAACAGAACTGCTTGACCGACATGGACCATTTTTAATACAAACTTGAAGGCTAGAAATATAAGACCTCTCATAAAATTTCAGTTGCCTAAGTCGATTCGTTCGGACGCTATCGTGATTTCAACAGACAGAGAGAGACGTGGGTCTAATAGTGGTTTTGTATGGGAGGTACCAGAACTACTTGACCGACATAGCTCATTTTCAATACCAACCTGACGACGGTAAAAAGAAGTCGTCTCACAAAATTTCATTCGCCTAGGTCAATTCCTTTGGACGCTATCGTGCTTTCAACAGACAGACAGACAGACAGACAGACAGACAGACAGACAGACAGACAGACAGACAGACAGACAGACAGACAGACAGACAGACAGACAGACAGACAGACAGACAGACAGACAGACAGACAGACAGACAGACAGACAGACAGACAGACAGACAGACAGACAGACAGACAGACAGACAGACAGACAGACAGACAGACATGGCTAAATCGATTCAGAATGTGATCCTGATTCAGAATATATATACTTTATAGGGTCTCCGGTGAATCCTTCTTGGCGTTACAAACGTAATGGCAAAGTGAATATACCTTCCTGTGGAGGGAACTGTATAAAATGTCAGATTTAATAAAATAAAACTTACTTTATACGAGACTACAGAACCAGACGGATGTCATTTATTCAGGATACTACACAGAGCATTGTTTGCCCGATCATCAAGAAAGGAGACCCTTTTGAACTGCGCCAACTACAGAGCTATTATTCTTCTTAACATCGACTACAGGATCTTATCTGCGTGTAAACGCCTGAAGCCTTTCGTCAACAACCTGATTCGAGACCTGATTGGTTTCTATTAGTGTTGCTTCAGGCCAGGAAAGTCCACTACCGATCAAATATTCACACTTCGACAGATCTTCAAAAAAACCCAGAAAGTCCAAATCGATACCCACCACCTTTTCATCCCATTGGTTTGATTCCCGGAAAAACACAAATCACATCCTAAGGTTTTTTCCACTGCGCCACGTCTTGCGAACGTGTGGCAAACATCCAAGAGTATAACTGTCTTGAAAAGTCTTCTCAATTCAGTCGTTCGGACTCACCATAAAATTGTAGGTCCCTTCCATTCGTCCCAAAAATAGAAACTCACACAAAACGAATGGTTGCGAGAAGCTAGGCCTAGGGTGTCTACCCGCCTGTTGCGCCACCTATTTATTTACTTATTTATTTATTTATTACTATGACAGCATTTATAGAGACGAGCTATACGGAGCAATGCGCTGCTCCATCAAGGTCAATAAAGAACTCACCGAAACCTTCGATGTTAAAAAGGATTTAGAGGAGGCGATGCGCTGTCATGTAACTTCTTCAATATCGTTCTTGAAAAAATAGTTCAAAGTTCAAACGCTAACACCAGAGGCACTATTTTTTAAAAATGCGTCCATTTACTTGCCTACGCCGACGACATCGACATAATGGGCAGAACGCAGTGTGATGTCACTGGCGCGTTTGTGAGACAGGGCGGCGAAGATGGGTTTGGCGGTCAATTAAGGCAAGACAAAGTACATGCTGTCATCAAGAAAGGACACTCAATACCGACGTTTCGGACAGAATGGGACTAGTTTTAGTTAGACTTTTATTTCAAATTAATATAATTTTTTTTTTTTTTAAATACTTCTCCCGGGAAAGGCAAACCTATAACGCTTCATCAGCGCCCCGAAATGCTTGGAGATGTATGTTAGTTCTGCACTTAAATTGCTGCAAATTGTAGTCTTCTGGAAATATATCCCCAGGAAGCGAGTTCCAAAGTTTGCTTGTCCTGTAACAGAAGGAGTTTTGGAAAGATGATGTCCTCGCGGTTGTCAAGTGTACTGTGTATGGTCATAAGGATTAGCAGCCTGTCTTGTGGGTCGCCCAAAAGTTGCATTTCGAGGGATAATGTCCTTGAGTTCCCCGAAACATCTACCATGGAAGTACCTATAGAACAAGCATAGGTCAGCGACTTGTCTTCTGTGCACCAACGGTTGCAGATTCGATGTGAGTGTAGGGTCTCCAATAAGTCGAACTGCTCGTCTCTGTATGCTGTCAAGTAGGTTAAGTGAATGTTTTGAGGCCGAGCTCCATATATGGGAGCAATATTCCAGGCCTGGTCTAACCTGTGCTTAAGAAGTAGTTGCTTGGGGCTAAAGTACCTCTTTGCTCTAAATAGGTAGCTCAACTTAGCGTACGCCGATCTTGCGATATAGGATATGTGGTCCTGTCATGTGATTCCTGAATTGACTGTGACTCCTAGAAGGTGCATTGAGTCCTTGGGATGGATTGGATGGTCATCCATTTGGATCTAAGAAACGTTTGATGCATTTTTCCTGGAAAATGTTGTGAGCTGTGTCTTGTTTGCATTAAATACAACCAAGTTGTCTTTCCCCACTTCAAGATTTTGTCCAGATCACCATTTAGAGAACTAATTTGTTCACATCTCTGACTGTGTGGTGTAGCCGCATTCACAGGTCCACTGTTCAAGATAGAGGACATAAGAGTGCTGTCATCAGCAAAGCTGTAGATATTATTATTTGTCGATCCAAGCAAATCGTTGATGTGGTGAAGAAATAGAGTTGGGGAAAGAATAGATCCTTGGGGCACTCCTGCATTTATAGAAAACGAATTAGATGATACACCATCTACCACAACTTCGATCGATCTTCCCAGAAGAAAATTTTGCATCCATCCGCAGAGTTGTTGTGGTAATCCATAAGACGCCAACTTGCCTTTAGGGCTCTATGCCAGACTCGGTTTTCAATATGTCCAAGGCTAAAGCTCTGGATTTGCCGTGTTGTTCAATTCAATTAACACTGTTTAAATAGCTAAGCCTATTCGGTTTGGCCTAAGGCTGTCTACCAGGCCGTCCCAGCATTTGAGTGGGACTATAGACAGATAAAACTTTGAGGCGGTTAAGGGCTTTGTCTAGCTAAGATGTACAGCGACATGCATCAGAAGAGTGAAGGTCCGACGACTGAGGTGGCTGCGTCATGTAGTGCGAATGGACACGAATGCTACGGCACGGAAGATCTTCGAATCTACACCCGAGGAACGGCGCAGTAAAGGAAAACCGCGACTCAAGTGGCGCACGCAAGTGGAAGGGGACCTAAATGATAGGTAACAGTCCCCAATTGCATGTTTAAAGAGTTGTTACATTTGGTACAGATTGGTGGTGGTTCTTTGTTTAGTACCAATATGTCCTGGGTCCCACATTAACTTAGCTTTGGTTGCAGCTTTAAGAAGATAATCACGGAATCTGAGTCATTGGGTCTAGCGTTAAGTATTCCACGCAATACGGAGAAAGTCGAAGCAGATAACAAATGTTAGCGCTACTAGTATGGCCAGTGATTCTGTTGTGAAGCAAGATGCCAATACAATCCCTTGTTTGAGTAGAATTCCATTAACATCGTGACTGCAAAGGCAATATTCTTTTCGGTTTTAGAACAATCCGTGTGGCGTGCATTTTGAAGTGCATCCTTCTGAGATTAGCTCAAATGATATGCCTTGGAATAACGATCGGTATAAACGACTGTTTGAGCTTTGTTTAGGGATATAGCTCAGTTTTAACTAGACAGAGTTGCTGCTGAGTTGTCCATGGTGGCTCTGAAGAGTGGAATTGGGTGAATGGTATTTCCAACTGTTTGCATAGTGCCAACGAGATCTACATTGCGGATGGTAATCACTTGTTTCGCTAGAGTTTGGATATGGTGAGAATATTTTTGTCAATGATAGAACCAGTTGCGAAGGACAATTTAGTTATAGCTGAGATTTCTCAGTAACGATCTTTGATTAATGGCAGCCCAACTTCTGCTAGACTGTTTTTTTTTGTCGGAAGGTTTGGCAGGCGTCCATGCTTAAAGGCTATTGAAAACAATATCTGGAGAAAGTTGATAAGAACGAAAAGGTATTTTTAACTTTCACAGGAAATTTCCTGATGATCAATCTTTTATATAGTATTTTTTAGCACCAGGTAGGTAAATGCCAATGAGGTCAAAAATGCCTTTACAAAATCTGCGAGGATTGAGATGTGTTTTCGAGTGGATTTAGCATGTAGTCCTCGTTTTTGCATATTAGTCGTGTCAAGCCAAATGGTTAGGGGTAGTTCTGGTTGGAGATTCCTGTCGTAGAGAGAGTTTGGCCGAGTCTTGTCACTTGAAGAATAGGACAAGAGGAAGCTACTAGGCACTTCCATGGCATTCAATTGTCGAATGTCTCTTTATCTAGACGTCAGAGACTTCTAAAAATTTATAGCATCCAGTAACTGCTGGAGGTAGGCACACGAGACCATAGTTAATGTGGCCAATTCCCATGGAAAATCATCATTATGTGTCCACACGTCGCTAAGTTTGGTAAAATATGGTCTCCCCTTCTTCAGCAACCCGGAAACCAAACCTAATCATTTGTGTAACGAAATCAAATTAAGTACATCTATAATGACCTTCTTCTATTAATAGATCATAATTGTTAGCACAGAACTAGCACTAATTATGCCAGAAATGTCCAAATGTTCGCACTAAATAGTGTCTAACATCTAACATGAATATCGCAGATATTGTTTTGATAGTTCTACTTGCAAGAAAACAATTGCTGCTGACAAAAGTAACATTCACAAGACATGGCAGAATGGCAAAAACTGTAAAGGTACTTACCGGTGTCCTCATTTGAATCCTCTTTTTCTTCCTTTACAGGAACTGATGGTTTTCTTTCGTCAGGAGCATCATTTACAATTTTCAATTTGCTTATTTTCTTCGTCTGGAATAAAAATAAAACGAATAATAAAACATCTCACTGTCCATCTCCATCTACTGTCTTACCAATTTCTTAATTTTTTCCTTGTATTTTTTTAGTTTTTTCTGATTTTTCTTCAGATGGTCGTGTAAGTTATCGATGTAGGAGAAAACTTCGCCTTGTGTACAATTGCTTCGAAGATATTTCACAGTTCGCAAAGCGAATTTTGTGGATTTCTTAATTTTAGATTTTTTCTCTTTTTTCTCATCTGTTTCACTAGACATTTTTCTTTTAAATAAATTATTTGGAGTATTTTAAATGATTTCTATACAAATTTGTGGTGTTCTGCTGTTCTATATTTTGATTTGGAATTCCAGCTGTCACATTTGTTTCCATTTCCATTGGAAGTATATAGACGTCAACGCGGTTAGCTGCAGATGGGCTATGTTGGCATTTAGTTCGAATTGACTTCGAAATATTATTATTAAATTTTTGCATTTCATATTTGTTGTTCGGAGGAATTAAACTGAATGATTTTTATATGATCTAGCTGTCAGACTTAATTTACTTAAACTGATATTCCAATCTTATATGCGCCAATTAGAAATTGAGACGTGCGTTAAAAGTTGATGAACTTGTACGAATGTGAAATCGATCTGCAAAAGCAAAAAGCAAAATATTCACTTTGCCCATGCAAACTCACTGCTAGATAGCGCCACGTACTCCACTCTGGCACAGCAAGGATTACTTGCTGCCATTTGCGATATTTTTCGAACAAGATTATAAAACCGCCTTTGGTAAAGATTGGTTGGCTTGTTAGTAAATATTCCTAATTCTAATTATCATCTAAGTTCCCTCAATCATACGAATCTAAACTCTCTGTTAAAGCAGTTTAGCCAACGCCAGCACGACGCACGTGTGTTTACATCGAAACTGTCAGCGTTTAAATCTGGCATTTTCACTTTTTTGCTTGTGGTGTGTTCGTAAGTTCGCGCCATGGACAAGTTTAAAGGAATTTTATTAGTTTTCTGCGTTTTATTTATAATTTCAAATGTGGAAACAACAAAATTAAATTACCCACGTGTTCTTTTACCAATATTTGACAAGATTTCAATAAATTTCACATTGGAAGTCATCGAAAAAGGATGTTTCAAATGGTGAGTGCATGTCTAACCTCAATTTAGCCGGGATTATCCATAGAACCACAATTCATATTGTTTTTTTTTGGTTTATATCAAATTTCTTAGGATGTCTTCGAGACAAGATCTTATTCTAATCACTCCACAATATGATGATTATGAGAGTGAGTGCTCTTCAAAAGCTGTTGTCACAGTACTTACACGAGAGCGTCGCCGAAACACAGCTATAGTCCTTGCAGAGGATACGGCTACCACGGCGGTGTTGCGCTGTGATGTCATTCTTGATGTGATCGATCAATTGCGTGTCTTGACCACAACCAGAGAGTTGTATTTGGAAGAGGCACCCGAGACGTTTGAGCTGTGGGCCCAGGATTCGCAGGGCAATGCTTTCACCACACTGGAGGGTGTGGAATTCAATTGGAAAATTTCGCCAATTCGACAAGATACCAGCAACCAGAAAGATTGGAAACCCGCTTTACGGTTTTTGACATTCACCGAGAGTAGTTACCATGAGGTGCCCAAGTCGTTGGAAAAATTCGAAGCTTTGCACATAAAGGGATATATGGTGCTGTTGGAGGGCATAAACACCGGAACAGCTAAGGTATGTTGCAGATTAGCACATATTGCATTTAAGAAAAATTCTGTCTTGTAGGTTACGGTGCGTATTCCATATCCAGAGTATTCCGCCGTGCCCATCAACGAGGTCTACATCAATGTGTTGGCGAATATTATCCTCGACCCATCGGATGTGCACATTTTAGCCGGCGATACAGTCAACTTCCGCATTTTACAACTGAAGCAGGGAAAACTGCAAGAAATTTCGCTCAACAATCAGTATTCCCTGCAGATTGAGGATAGCGATGTGGCTACAATCAGTGGTAGCAAGGCCACCGGCAACAAGTTGGGACGGACATTCGTAGTGTTACGCGATAGAAACGTTCAGTCCGAGGGTAGTTACACCTCGGATAGCAATGCCCCCAAGTCACCAGTGCCGAGAGCAGCGCTTACAGTGAGTACACCAAAAAAATTGACCGTCAATCTGTTGCCGCACTACAACTGGGTAACTGTGGAAGGCGAAAAGCACGAAATCGCTGTGGACTTGTACTCGAGGTTAGTTCAGTTACCATTGTGGAACACATCCACAATTGGTGTTCCCTTGACTAATTTTTCTTTTCAGCGATAACCAGAAAATAACCCTTGGTCCCCGATACACGATATTCTCCCAACTCGACGAGTCATTGTTCTATGTGCTGAAGAAGTCCAAAAACGGAAGCCGTATCTACGGAGAAGCGTTCAAAGAAGGAACAAGTCCTGTCAGTGCTGCCTTTGACGATGTAAGTCCTTTCTAACAACTACCCAAAGATTTGTAAACATTTTATCTGCTTCAACAGTTGACTGCGAAGGCAGATCTGCAAATTTTCAAAGAGCTTCTGCTGGCCCCATCAAAAGTAATCCTCCCATTCGACCCGAATGCTCCAAAAACCCAAAAAGTTCAGTTCCGTGCAACGGGCGGTGATGGCGCCTACATGTGGTCCTCGCAAAACCCCTCGCTTCTGCAAATCTCACAGACCGGCCTGGCCTCTACTCGCATTGACGCGGATCTCAAACTGCCTTCGGACACCTTCGATGAACGCAGCAAAGCCATGCTAACCAATTACGCGCACGTACGAGTTGCACTGTCGAGAAACATTAAAATCTCACGATCGGCTGAGATATACTTTTTGCCTCCAGTCAAACTGGAGATTGTGCAATACAACTTTGAGACCTCCCTGCGGGACTACGTTAAGCTCCATATTGCCGTATATGCATTTGTCAACAACACCTATGTGCCGTTCACAAAGTGCGAGAACCTCAACTATCACCTAGAGTTCAGCAATCAGATCTTCCAAATGGACAGCATGCGAGAGGAGGCGGACAACTTGGCTCCGAACGCCTGCCACATAATCTACTTGCGCAGCACGAGCATCGGCACCACGCACTTCAGTGTGTCGTATAAATTTATGGACAAGCTGCTGAAGGATGAAGCGACGCTGGTGGTTTTCGAAAAACTAAACATCCTCAATCCCATCGCGAATGAGATTATTCTTCCGATTGGTGCGTCGAGAAATCTCCTCTACACCAATGGACCGCAAAAGATCTTCACCCTGGCCGCTGAGTTGACAAAGAACCTCAGGTACGACACCCAAATCGCGGAGGTCTCTGAGATTCAGTTTGAATCACCGCGAACGATATATGCGTACACGGTGCTGTGTCGCAAGGTGGGACAAACCACTCTCAACTTTGATGTATTCAACGCACTGCAGGCGAAGAACTTCGAACCATTTGTGTCGAACTATGCCACCACCATCTACTGCGTGAAGCCAAGGTTCCTTAACCTCTACGCCACTGAGAAGCTGCGACAGAGCTGTCCCATGGAAATGAAGAACTCTCTGATGCACCTGAAGGATCGGGAGGATAAGTTTGAAATTGAAATCGAGGTGCAAGATGAACAAAACAGGAAGTTGATGAATATCTCGTCGCTGGTGTTGGAGTGGCAATTTGCCCAGGCAGGCGAGAACTACCACAAAGACATTTTCTATTTCCGAGAGAGCGACGAAGAGATTGTCGAGGGCGTTCGACTTCCTGTCAGGGATATGCTCATTAGCACCATCAAGGAGGTTGCAAGCAACTTCAAAGTCAAGGGCGTTGTGACGAGTTATGATGCCAGTGTCCTGGCGAAGCATGGAATCTTAGCGGAGAGCCCACATTTCGGAATCAAAAAGGTTTGTTGCGCTAGCATTGACGAGGGGAAGATGATTGCTGACATTGTTCTTTTGCAGGCAAAGTCGGAGAAGCTTGTCACGCCGGTCATTGAAAATGAAATCAAATTCATGGCAGTCAATAGCACGCTGTTTCCAATGGAACACATTTCTATATTCCTGGCTAAGAATCGGCCCCATAAAGTACCCATTCTGCAGGGAAGCGGTTACTATGACTTCCAGGTCTCGGAAAATGGAGTTATATCGATTGAATTCGATGCAAAGAAAAGAGAGTTGATTATCACGCCGCACCGCATTGGACATGTGAGTAGACTGATGAATCAGGCTCTCAAGTGCGTCATAACGTTAGTACTTTGTGAATTATCTTTCTAGGTCCGCATAGAACTGACCGACCGCTGTTTAATGACCGAATCAGCACATCTCTCGGTGTCTGTTGTGTCGATTGGAGCTATTAAGGTCGAAGTGCCCGATAGGGTGGAACGAACCAAGTCCATCGATGCGATTGTCAAACTGTATGACTCCAATGACAACCTGCTTCTTATCGATCCGTACAACCTGCAGATATATGAGCTGACCGAGGACATCTTCAATCCCAACATCTTGAGTGTCAAATTGGGCGATCAATTCGACCTCGAGTTGGGGGCGATTAGGTAAGACTCTCAATCTCATCTATTGGATGATGTGTTAAGGCGTGTTTTGTGGCGTAGATATGTTATTACAGGTAATTCGCTCGGTGAAACCAAAGTCGTCTTCAACACTGGCCATGGAGAGACTCTTGTGTCCAGCATTCCTGTTAATATTCAGGTTAGTCGCTCATAAAGTAGTTGAAGCTAACAAAACTATAAACAAATTGTTTAGGTCTTCCCTCCGTTGCGGCTTTATCCCAGGAACTCGACGCTGGTGATTGGCTCCAGTGTTCAGATATACTACCTTGGAGGACCACAGCCCGATGTGAACATTGTTTACTCTGTTCACGATCAGCACGTTATAAGTAAGTCGAAATGAGATTAAGTAACAGACTTTAAAATTGACGAATGTTTCCACTTGAAGCAATGGAATCGGCCCTAGTTTTAGCTAGGAAGCTTGGCCATACAACCATCACCGGCAGGTGCATCAGCCAGAGCCCGACGAATGGCAGGGAAGTGATTATTTCCGAGGACACTGTCGACGTTCATGTCGTTCCGCTGTTGGAGATTCAAATCAAGACGCCCCTCGTTCGCATCAAAAGTGGTGCAGTGATGCCTGCCTTCATTTGGGGTAAGTTGAGACACTTTTTGCGAGACTATCTTAAAATAAAACCTTTTATTGCGCTCTAGGACTGCCTGAGTTGTCTCCAATGGTGATTGGCACTCTGGAGAACATGCGCATCATTTGGTCCACCAACCAACCGGATGTCGTGGATATTTACAACATCTTCTCCGATGCTGGTAAGTGCACGCATTAGCTCCACCTTTGAGTGGATATTTCGATACAGCTTGTGTGGAAAAACCCACGCACAAGCTCACATACTATCCACAGAGCAAACGAGTTCTCTGATGATCTTGAACGTTCGAGCTTCGGTTCAAGAACAGATACGGGACTTACAAAACAACAAATTTTCAGACGCGAGCGAATGAAACTAATTTTATCTCCCCGCAGGCATTGAATACACCGACAGGGACCTAATATCGGTTCGCATCAAGGCGCTCAACCCGGGTAAAGCGAAAATCCAGGCCAACGTCATGTTATCCTCTGGACAAAAGCTAACTGCCAGCGTAGAGGTTGTCGGTAAGTCAGCACAGATTGAATAAAATCCCACCAAAATATTCACTGAAACCGTTTTAGTTTTTAAAATGCTTGAACTCGAGTCCCCCAAGCCGATAACGATGGATTCGATCCTGATTGCCCCACGAAGCACAATACAATTGAAGGCTAATCTCGATGACGCTGTCTACAAGCCAGATTCAGACACATCCAATGGAATAGTACGAGTCTCTTCGGATGGCACTGTCCGCAGTGGCGATACCCTCGGACGAGATTTAATAATTGTAGGTTATTCACTTGCCCTATGTGCACTCATCTCTTTCTCTCTGCATCTCTGTGAAAATGGAATACTTGGGCGATTTCTCAATTCTTTTAATTGCTTTCCTCTATCCATTCTTCTTGCAGGCGAGGACATACGAGCAAACTTTACCAATTGGCATCGAAGTGAAAAACGTTCAATACATTCTAGCCTCGCTGCAATATCCTTCGATTAAATTGAAACAAACGGAAGAGAAAATCCCCCGTGGAATGAATTTCGTGCTGAAGGTTTCGCTGCACGATAATCTGGGCAATGAATTCTCGCACAATATCGAAGACGTCAATGGAATTAAGTACGATTTGTCGCACAAGGATATTGTCGATGTGCAGATTGGAAATAATTTGACAGTCGCGGTAAGTGTATAGAGACGAGAAAGGGACTGATTGTAGAAAATGTTTTATTTACGTGTGAATGAGTTTTAAGTGATTCGCATGATTTATTCATGATTTATTCATTGTGAGCGAGCGAGGGTTGGGGCTGGTCAGCTGCCAATTCGGTTCACAGTATGGATAAAGTTTTGAGTTGTGCAAAGTATGCGAAGCGGAAAATTGAATTTCAATTGATTTCACTGGAGAAGTAGGATTGTCTAGCGATTGTTTAACGAAAGGAGTGCGCATTGATGTCTTGAGGACAAATTTGTCGTCTAATAGCAAGTGACGTACAACTTGTTATGGTGGACCGCTCGTTATCGGTGAAAAATAGGCACGTTGCGGATAATCTTTACAAATTGATTATATATGCTGAAAGGAAAGATAGATTTCTAATGAAATGAGATGAACCTGAACCTTTCGCAGTCCATAATAGCTTAGCCTTTAAATGCCGTCAAAAATTGTCAGCTTTGTCCCATTTCGAAGGGCTATAACTTGAAATGGAGTGTACCCCCTGCTAGACGACCATTTTATTGCTATCATCAGAAGGAAACTGCAGGAATCTCTCTGTCATGCAATTGGGGAACCGCAATGAACATAAATGTGTTTTTTTTATTCCTGCATTATCAATAACGGCGCGACGTGTTTGAGTAGAAGATCTGCCACAACATCAGTTGGCTGTCGACTGACAACCAAGCAACCTACAAGCTACAATCAAATTGATCATTTTGCCATTAATCATTATTTAAGTAGTAGTCTCCTCGACGTCTATCTCGTACACGGACGAGTAGCAAAAATGTGGATGGCGCTAGGTCAGCATCTTATGGAATACCTCCGCGAAACGAAATGTGTCGCTTTACTCTTGCCCAACGTTGGGAAATGTTGAAAACTTATTTCCAAAGTGAGTGCTGTGTAGCCCAAACAGTGCGTTTTTTGAAAATAAATTCTGGCCGAAATGAAGCACTCACCGCGCCTGCTGTACGCAAGTTTGTACAAAAAGTTCGTGAGACTGGTATGCTCATGGTCCCCGTCGTCGTACGGTGCCAATACATCCACAAAGAGTGACAGTTTGGTGCGGATTGTAGAGTGGTGGCATCATTGGGCTATTTTTCTTCGAAAATGAGACTGGGAACAACTTTTCGGTCAACAGTGGGCATTACAGAGCCACCACTTTTTTTTTACTGAAATTAAAGACATGGATTTGGATGACCTCTTGTTCATGCAGAATGGCGCGCCATGCCACACAGCCCATGCCGCAATCGATCTTTTGCGCACCAAATTCCCAAATCGTATTATCAGCCGTCTTGGCCGCCTCGGAGCTGCGATTTGACCCCTTTGGACTTTTTTTTTGTGGGGAACTGATGTTACGCCAACAATCCGGAAACGATTTAAGCCCTTAATGCAAGTATCATCCAAACAATCCGTGAGCTACAGCCTGAAACCATCAACAAGGTCGTGGAAAATTGGCGTAAGAGAATGCGCTACTGTGAAGCCAGCCGAGGCAACCACTTGAACGACGTTGTGTTCCATAATTAATGGGAATGTTTGCTCTTACTAATAATGCCACAATACATGGGAAAATATTTAATTTTGTTCATTTTATTGAATTTTTAAAAAGAAACTTCTAGTTGGCCCACACTGTATATATTTGTTTTGTCAGTGACACTCATCGAAGTCAGACCGATCTGTCAACCGCTCGAGTAATGTCGTTTTCGGGTTGGTCGTCCAACTGACTGTTTTTCTCCTGAAAAGAAGCGAAATTTGCTTCTGGATTTGAATTCAGAATCGCGAAGAATTCTCCCGGCCGGTTCTGGACGACCAACCGAAAACGACATAAAAAAGAGTCTCCCATATCTTGGGAATATTGTTTCGGCGATGTTTTTACACCCTTCTAATCCTCAACTTCAGAAATAAAACATAATTATGGTGACTTGACTTGGACATGTGTTAATTGCAAAATTGCTTTATTTAAAAAAAATCCACCAAGTGAAATAATGGCAAGATTGTACAGCCAATACTCGTACATAGAACATTGTACAAATTACATAACTCCGAGTCACAGACAAATGCCTCGTACAAATGAAAAGCGAAATAGACTAACAGCCAGTCTATGGGAACAGGTCATCTAAGTGCGCTTCAGCACTTTTTACTTCCATCTTTCAGTCACTCTCTCAGCTACAAGTCAGATCACATAAACCAACATTAAAAATGAAACTTATACCTTGTCACCCTTTGAACTTGGCACCTCCGAGTTCATCGAAAGAACGCATCTTAAGTCACTGCCACACAACTGAAAGGTGCAGCCAACCAGATAACGAACGATGTCAATTTCAGCACGTCTCCAGCGAACATAATTCGTCCTAGATTAATATTCCATAGTGTTTCATCTTGTTCCTCTGTGGCGTCTTCCAATTACGCTGCACTAAGTTGCACCATAGTTCCTGGTCACTTTACCGTGGCGCAAGTAATCTACTGCATGTGCAATGTCGGTTGGTCGGTGTGAACTTAATCCTCCAGCTCTACGTCGCGTCGTACGTGCAATTTTGTATATTTTTTTTTGTAAAATTCTAAGTTACTGTGAAAAGTCTTTCACTAAGCGGATATATGTATGTTCGCAATGGACTTTCGAAGAATATTTCACTTTTCTCTTATTCAGTTTGTTGGAAAATTTTACCGCTACGGTGCTTGTTTTTGTTTGATATTGTTTTTTTTTGTTCATGCACTATATGGTCCTTGTTTGTATTTTGCCTTCCGCAGATAAATCTTCCAAGGGAAACAAGCAACATGATTGCCATTAGTCTAAAGGACACCACCGGAGTTAAGCATGCCGAGGATTACATCAAACTGTCGGTTGCAGAATCCAGAAACATCTACCCGACCAAGGTAAGCAAACCAAACATATATACACTTAGTAGTGCTCGAGAGGTGGTGGGTGAGAACGCGGGAATTTAATATCCTTTTACGGTCCTTTTTTTTTCGTCCTTTTTATAAATTCTGCGATTCCTGATAGTGTCAAATGAAGTTGTATATTGTCCACACAATTTTTATAGTTGCTTCTCGTCGTAGTGCTTTCACGGCAACGACACACACAGTCGTACATGTTTCTATAAATAATTTATTTTCTTCTTCTCTTTTCATGCTGGCTTGTTGTCATCGTGCATCTCTCTGGAACAGACAATCTTCTCTGTAGGTGACATCATCTGCTTCGAATCACCTCTAACTTTGTCCTCGCATTGGTCCAGTTCTGATGAGCGAATCGTTTCGATTGACAGGAACACTGGTAAGTTGGCTGATTTCTAATTTATTTTGCGACTTCCGCTTACGACGGAAATATTTTCCAACTGTCGACTGAAGCGGAAATCACTTTTTCCATCTATTGCTGGGGGCATTCTCCACCCGACCGACAGAGGGGAAACTTATTTTATGTAATTGCTGGGATCATTTTGTTTCTTGGATTTATTGTTTTTTTTTTGTTCCTTTTTGTTTGCTTGTATTGAAATGCATCGTCTGCTGCAGTTTACCCATCACAGATTACTTTGTTGAATCAGTTGGATAGCAAATTTCGAATATACATACATTCGATTGGGTTTAATTTGCTCATTTAGATGGACATTGGCTTCGATCGTTTTCGCATTCAATTATTGGCCGTGCACACACCCACATAATGTGGCTGGCGGGTGAATGCGAAAACAAATGTTGGCATTGCGTATTATGATTGTTTTCTGAGTGCCGCTCCAGAGATAATGCACGTTATTATTCGCGATGGAACTGCTGGAACTGCAATGGACATGAAAACTGAAAAAGCAGAAATAACTATGATTTGACTGATGGATTCAAACGATTCTTTTGTAATTCGTTTGGTATTTTTCTTTAAAATGTGTCGCAGTTCTTCGTTAGGCTTGGTTAGAAAGGATGGGTGATGAATTGATGAAGAAAGCATCATGTGTGCATGAGATGCTTGTCCTCTTGTTGTATGAGGCAGTGCAGGAGGGCTGAGGATACATTTGAGGTGAAACAGATTGTGAAGTGGCACATCAGCTGCCTCTCGTTGTGAATTCAGTTTTCTCTTTGAATTTAGTTAAAGTTGAGCCTTTGAGTCATTGAAATAGATGCAGAAGTTTAAGTATCGCATGTTCTTGTTACAAGCGATGGGGGGAGCCTGGCTGGATCAATTTTGAATCAGTTATCGGGGGTACCGAATTCGATGCTAAAGCCAAGTTATTCCAACTTGTCGCGACTCATAAGCAACACACTAATCGGCAAATACCAGTGTGGCATCCCGCCCGGCAGATCGACTATAGACCAAATTTTCACACTTAGGCAAATAATCTTGTAAGAGGCCAACGAAATTTAAGTCGAGACTCATCACTTATCGCACTCATCGACTTCAAAACTGATTCAGCTGTGTCGCGTGATATTGTAAAAACACACGCTGCAACGTGCAGTTTGAAAGTACCTACTCCGAACTATTCCAAACACGCATCGGATTTTCGCAAGGAGTCGCGCTATCATGCAACTTCTTCAATCTCGTACTGGAGCAGACAGTGCACAGGGCAGGTGTCAACACGGAAGGCACTATCTTCAACAGGTCCATTCAGCTGCTAGGGTATACAGACGATATTGCCATCATCGTTCGTTCTTAGCGTGCCATGATAGAAGATTTCACGGCGATCGAAGGACAGGCAAAATCTGTCGGCCTTGAAGTAAATGAGGATAAGACTAAGTACATGCTATCAATAAACAAACAAGCATCTGTCCACTTTTGAGGTACTTAAGGAGTTCATCTACCTCGGAGTAAACATAAACTCCGCAAATGACATCCTAGTGGAGATCTGGCATTATAGAGTTCCTCCAGGAAACGGCTGCTACTTCAGTTTGGAAAAACAATTGGGTTCAAAACTCCTAACTTGAAGGACAACATGTATGCTCTACAAAACAATTATCATATCAGTTCTGTGTTATTGCGCCGAGTGCTGGACGATAAGCACGAAGGGAGAGCTGATTCTGGGCACCTTCGAAAGAAAAATACTTCGCCGGATTTTTGGTCCTATGTGCGAGAAGGGCGAATGTAGGAGAAGATACAACCGCGAACTATGAGCAACATTGCTAAAAAGCCATCAGATACGCCGCCTCTGATGTGCTTGGTTTCACTCGACCACCACAACGAAACCCCTGGTTCGACGACGACTGCCGGCAAGCACATGCAGCGAAACAAGAGGCATACAAAGCGTCGCTGCAAAGAAGGACTAGAGCTGCTCGTGAGCTCTACGCGCAGAAAAGAAGAGACGAACACCGGCTTCTCAGGAGGAAAAAGAAAGAGCACGAGAAGCGCGCGATCGAGGAAATAGAGAGATGCTACAGCAGGAATGAGGTTCGGAAGTTTTACCAAAGAGTAAAAAGAACCTGCCAAGGCTACAGAGCCCGAACCGAAGCCTGCAAGGACGAACAAGGGAACATCGTAGTAGAATCGCAGTCGATGCTAAGGATATGGAAGAACTACTTCTGCAGACTGTTTAACGGCGATGACGAACTAAATTCCGCTGTCAGGCAGAATGAACCATTCAACCTGGACGATGAAGACCAATTCCGTCCACCCGACCTGGACGAAGTGAAGATAGCGATATCTAAGCTTAAGTCCAACAAAGCGCTGGGGCAGATGGCCTAACCGCCGAGCTATTCAAAGCGGCAGGCGATGACTTGGTAAGGAGCATGCACCAACTCATCTGTAAAATATGGTCGGAGAAAAGTATGCCCGATGAATGGAACCTCAGCATTGTTTGCCCGATCCTCAAGAAAGGAGACCCTCTGAACTGCGCCAACTACAGAGGTATTAGTCTTCTTAACATCGCCTACAAGATCTTATCTGCCGTGTTGTGTGAACGCCTGAAGACTTTCGTCAACAACCTGATTGGTCCCTATCAGTGTGGCTTCAGGCCAGGAAAGTCTACCGTCGAGCAAATATTCACACTGCGGCAGATCTTGGAGAAAACCCAGGAAGTTCAAATCGATACCCACCATCTTTTCATCGATTTTAAGGCCGCCTATGACAGCATTTATAGAGACGAGCTATACAGAGCAAAGTCTGGTTTTGGCTTCCCTGCCAAACTCGTCCGTTTGTGCAGGATGCCAATGGAGAATGCACGCTGCTCCATCAAGGTCGGTAAAGAACTCACCGAGACCTTTGATGTCAAAAAAGGATTTAGACAAGGCGATGCGCTGTCATGTGACTTCTTTAACATCGTTCTTGAAAGAATAGTGCAAAACTCAAACGCACCAGAGGCACTATTTTTCAAAAGTCCGTCCATCTACTCGCCTACGCCGACGATATCGACATAATCGGGAGAACGCAGCGTTATGTCACTGCCGCGTTCGTGAGCATTGAGACAGAGACGGCAAAGTTGGGTTTGGCGGTCAATGAGGGCAAGATGAAGTATATGCTGTCATCGAGAAAGGACACCCAACACCGACGTCTTGGACAGAATGTAACTATAGACAGATATAACTTTGAGGTGGTAAAGGACTTTGTCTACCTAGGCTCCGCTATGAACTCAGACAATGACACCAGCGCTGAGATTAAGCGAAGAATAACTCTTGCCAATCGCTGTTTCTTTGGACTAAGAAAGCAATTGAGTAGCAAAGCCCTCTCTCGAACAACTAAAGTGACCCTTTATAAGACCTTAATCATCCCAGTCCTACTTTATGGTGCAGAGGCATGGACTCTATCAAAAGCGGATGAGCTTGCTCTTGGTTGCTTCGAGAGGAAAATTCTTCTATAGTAATTTTCGGTCCCGTCTGCATAGACGGTGAATGGAATGGAGGAGATACAACGACGAACTGTACGGGCTGTACAGCGACATTGACCTAGCCAGAAGAGTGAAGGTCCAACGACTGCGGTGGCTGGGTCATGTAGAGCCAATAGACGTGAATGCTCCGGCCCGGAAGATCTTTGAATCCACACCCGAGGGACGGCGCAGTAGAGGAAGACCGCGACTCAGGTGGCGCACGCAAGTGGAAGGGGACCTTAACCAATTTAGCGTGCGAAACTGGAGACAGCTGGCCAAAGATCGTGCTGGCTGGAGACGCTTGTTGGTTGAGGCCCAGGTCCACCCCGGACTGTAGCGCCACCTTAAGTAAGTAAGCACAATTGTAGTGATCTAATATATTCCCTTTCAAAAATTTGATAAGTTCTACACATTCAAACAATTCATTTTGGGTGGGTGCTTGTGCTTTAGCAGAAGCATTGTTAGGTTCCATGTTTTTCCTTTGCGCGTTTAAGTGAATACCCATAAATATAACTAGTGCGTTCCCACCTAATAATTGTTTTAAATTAGTAATTAACATCACCTTATTATTTTACTATCGTATTTGTGCAGAATGCATTTTGCAAAACGTTTTTACGCATTTTAGTTGGAAAGTGTTCTCTTAGCTGAATCGAGCTACTGGAACGATTCGTTAAAGATTTATCAGCATTCACTGTCTGGAGGGTAAGCTATTTACTTCCATACAAAATTTAATCTTAAAATTCCAATTTTTGCACTTTTTAACATCTGAAGACGAGTATGTTATTAATTTGTAAGATTAAATTTTGTATGGAAGTAAATAGCTTACCCTCCAGACAGTGAATGCTGATAAATCTTTAACGAATCGTTCCAGTAGCTCGATTCAGCTAAGAGAACACTTTCCAACTAAAATGCGTAAAAACGTTTTGCAAAATGCATTCTGCACAAATACATACGATAGTAAAATAATAAGGTGATGTTAATTACTAATTTAAAACAATTATTAGGTGGGAACGCACTAGTTATATTTATGGGTATTCACTTAAACGCGCAAAGGCTTCATAAAGCGCGTAAACTGCGGAAATTTACCACCTCGTAAATAAACTGTCAGATTTTGTATGGAGAATAGTTTACGCAGACCTCATAATTTTTCGCGACGAGTTCCACAAAAATTCTTGTGCGACAGTTTATGCCTCGTTATGAGTCGTATCAGCAAACGACCCAAAAGAAATAACTGAAATCTAATAGAATTATTTATAAATAACCTAAAATGTTGTCTATTGGATGGCATTTTGCAAACAAACAACGACCAACTGAACAAATTGTTTCAATGCAATCAAATACCTACTTGGAAACGAATGGGAAGCAAGTATACCAAGCTATTAATTAAAGAGCGTATAATCTGTAATAAGTCCTTTTGTGCTTTCGATGGTTATCCACACTGAACGCGACTACGCACATCGTAATGTGTGCGCCTGTGAAATAAATTATTCTCCATTGTGGTACAGTGGCATCTTGAGAAAGCTGTTTGCTATCATTTCTCCCTTGCGTCTAAAAAAAAAATGCACTATGCCAAGCTGTGCCAGCTGCCAGTGGCAACCTTAATACCGAAAATAACTGCATTCAAATCCTTTCCATAACTTAAAGTCAGCTTAAACCCAAAACAAACTTTGTGCAGAGAAACAAGTTTCTATAATTAAATTATCCCTTTTTCTCTTCCTTGAAAAAGCAAAGCCATTTTTATTGACCAAATTATGTCACCAATTTTGTCCGACGAATGACATAAATCCATACAGATACACAAACAAACGAAAACCATTCGCAGCGATGGAGCATGAAGCAACATCACCGAAGCGTACAGAAGATACTACACTAGCGTAAAGGAAATGACTCAAAGGATAATAGCACTAATCGATTTTTATGATGGCGTAGTTACAAAAACAAACGACGACGACGACGACGACAATTCCACTTCTGAGCAGTATTTATGCGACCGGATTTAATGCAATGAATTATGTGTCCCTGATTTGGCATTCTATTTATTTTGCATAAATCTGTCTCATTCTCCCTCTCTGTCTGGGCTGTGCAATCGCCCTAAAGCTTCTTTAAATGCACTTGGTTTTATTTGTACTCACATCCTATTGTATTTTTCTTTTTTTTGCAGGAGTTGCTAAAGTCTTGGGAAATCGATTCAAGTTGGGCGAAAAGGTCACCGTCTCCAACGGCGATAAAACGGGTAGTTTCCTCAAATACGATGTTGAAGTTCGTGACGCCGATAAGGTAAGTCTATACATTAACGGAACAATATATACAAATGAATCTCTAACCACCTAATCCGCCCACAGATTGAGTTCTTCAAATCGTTTGACATATTCAGTGGTACTTCGTACCGAGGACACTTAATCGTGCGCAATCATCTTCAAGTGGATAAGTTCGCCAATTTGGTATGTTCTCAAACTGAAATTGATTTCAATCCAATCCAAGTTACACTTACACTCTCATTTCCTCTCTCTACGTATAGATTGCCAAAAATATATCCATATGCTCGAACCTAATTGATAAAGTTCCCATAAAGTTCTTCACGTGTCGTATAACATCGAAGCAACAACAATTTGGTTCCTTGCTGTTGGACCATTACCGGGTTATACCCTCATTCGATGCCGAACTGGGAACATATGCATGCCAAATCGAGTTGAAGACAACTTTTAATGATGTCCTGAATATTGTCAAAACGAATGACATTACCTTTGAACTGGAGGTGAGTTACAAACACTGTAACGTTACGTTACAAAACAATTTAACTTGGTTTTTCCCATTGCAGGCCCAATTGCCGAATGGATTGTCGGATGTGATAACGCTGAAGTTTGTGCCTGGCGTGCGAGTGACTCCCGAACAGATGTCTATTGCTGATATCGGCCAACAGGATATCATCATTACCGGCCTGGATAAAGTACTGCAGAAGATTGAGGTAGGTTGGGTGTTTCTGTAATTACTTACGACGACAATTTATCGTGTCGCCTTGATGGATGCCATTAGTCGTGTCATTTGACTTGGGACGATGTGTAAGGAATTAAGTTGACTGTCAGTTTCAATTGAAAATAAGCAACGACAAATTGCATGTTGTTTTCTTGGGCGGAACGAGGGGTGCCAATCGATTGCAAATGCAATTCGAAATAAGAGCGCGCGCGATTGAAGTCCTCCCCTTAGTCAGTGTTGAATTTAAATAGAAACGTTTATCATTTTGAAAAGAGCATCCGCACACAGAGAAAGATGAGGAATTTCAATTTAAGTTTAAACCTGATATAGCGTGCGGGTATTTAAGGAGAGCTACGAATGATGTCCTTGCGCGGAGATAGAGTAGGTGGAGGAAAATAGTTTTTCTCTCGATTTTTCAATGAATAATTTATTGCTTTCGAGAGATATCGAGTAAAGACGCTTTAGTGGACATGATGTCTGTGTATAGAGATTGTGTTGACTGAGGGGATAGTGGATGACTTGTTGGAAATCTGATATACAAAAGAATTTAATTAGGGACTTATTGCCTTACAATGTACACAGTCTTGTAGTTTAATATTTATTTTCAGCACAGAGAAATTTCAATTTTCTATGATACAAATGATGAAGTACGCTTGCAAATAACATGAAGTGAGTGGGTGTGTATAAAGAGCTGAATGCACATACATCGAATCGTTTGCGCGGAAGTTGCTGAAGACGCGAAGGCTCCTTAACAGCCAACTGCAGTACACATACCAATTTCATAAATAATCATTTATTTGGTTTTGGTATGTGGTGCTAACAAGTTTTTTTAAAATTATTCTTCTTTCGGCGTAGTGCTGTTTTTTGTTTTTACAATATATCGCTCCTATAGTAGGAGCGCCCACATTGAACGCATTAACGCTCGTATCAGCGACTGTGTGTGAAACTTCTCACATTTAACGTCCGTAAAATCCACCAACCAGTGAGCAGCCTGTAGGTTGGGAGCATCTCCGCCGAACTGTTATGCGATGTCTTCAATCACGTAGTAAAGTAGATAATGCGAATGGCCAGTGACCACTGTCTGGAAGTATCTGAAAAATAATTTCCAGCTGTTGAGGTACGTAGACAAAACAGACGACATAAACGTCGCTCTCTTGAACGACATTATTATGTACATCAAGGATGCATGGTCAATGAATGTGGTGTTGGTTCTAAAACTGAAAGTAGTTGGAAAAGTGTTGAGGTTGCGGAGAATTAATCGTAACAGAATAACATCAGAATAATCCAACTTAATCCAATGTGCGACAAATGTGGATTTGTCTATGACAAAACTCGACAATGGAAGCCTCTTGGCGGCGTTATGCGTTGAAGAAGCATCATCATTGAGCACTGTGCTGAGGTTTTCCTTATTGAGCTGTCTCCGAGACGTCAGCTAATATATCAAAGCAAGCTCCTCTAGTAAGGAGGTACAATTGAACCTACATTCAGATTCGGTAAATAAAAGTTATCTCGAAGCTACCCAAGGTAACTACTAAGAGAAATAACGACTGAATAAACAACACTCAACTTAACCAACAGTCTTTTTCTACAAAATCCCTATTACCACCTCCAATCCTCTCTCAATGATTTGATTCATTTAACAATGTTCTTCCACAAATGAAATCAATCAGCTTCATGTCGTCAATTGCCAAGCCCTGCTTCCAAATGAAATTAACAAAATTTAAACTAACCTTTGAAGAGCGGAAATCTCACCCCATAGCCATAATTATGTCTAATAGACCAGTTCGGCTTTCAAAAGCCGCAACGTATATACATATTATTTGGGTCTGATCTCTCAATGATTTCCTTGGCACATTCCATCCAGTGTAAGCCCATTGTAATCTGCACAAGGACTGAGCCACCCTTATTTACTGGCAGCAGAAATTGTAAAACTTCGAGACCATTATCCACCAACACAATAGAGGGCGTTTTAGTGATTATCCACTTTCAAAGGGAACTCTTTCTCTGCTGCCAAAGAAGGAAACCTCTTCTGTGTGAATGAAACTGCACCGGGGCAATGTTGAATGGTGCGATGGCCAGTGTAGTAACCCCTACCGCATCCTGTTTCACTGGTACTCGTTTAAAAGTTAGGTACCTAATGGAATTTCCTCAAGTGGTATTTTGCTCTTGTCCGCACTCTTTCTCTCTCTCTCTCTCTCTCTTATGATAGCACTTAAGTGCGAATATTATCGAATTTGATGTTCAATCGATGGTGGCTTTTGCTTACTCTCCCTCTCGTGTACGCCTTCTCCATTGGCAAGTCACTTTCTGATCGACAACGACTACATTCGTGTGTAAATGCTAACTTATAACTGATAAGCCAATGATGTTGAACAAACTCGTAAAAGCTTTTGTCGGCCAACATAATGATTTAAAAGGGTTAAAAGCCATGAAAGGGTCCATCCGCGAACTTATATGCATACAAAGTGCAACACTCGTCAGATGCATACATATGCACTGGCACGTATATTTAATTGCGATATGTATTGAAATTCGTTAATGGATACAAAAACGAAAATAAATTAAATTTTATGGAACAAACAAAATGCCAAACTATGCATGCATAAATTAATAATTAAATTTATCCACTGAAACGGCAGGGTTGGCGTTTTTTTTTTGTCTTGTTGCATATTTGCAAGCTAGCCCTTATCAAATTACGCGCACGCAACAGTGCCAGTATCCTGTCCCTTAGCTTACAACAATGTGTGCGACAAAATTGATGTGGACTTGCAAACAAAAAAAAGGCTACAACCGCCTGTGTCAGACTCCGACAACAATTTGTTTTTTTGTAGGCTAAAATGTACAAAGGAACGATCCAATTCAAATTAATAAAATGCAATTACACAACTTTGAAACGAGTTGTTGCTGTGAAACGGCCGGCGTGCGTTGAGTAAAGCATTAAATAATTTGAAATTTTTTTCACAAAAAAAAAAAAAAAATTGTATTATGTATACATTGCAGGACTGCATTGTGCGATTGTGTTTGTGCAAAATATGGCACCGGCACCGCGCTAACTGAGTGGGCAGATGTTTCAAAACTATCAAGAAGTAATACAGTTCGTGTGTCGTCAATTGTATGTTACCCTAAATAATATTCATACTTACCTACATATAGAATGCTGAAAGATCTGGATTCAATCCGTAAATGAGACGTTAGCTCAGTTCTTGATTCAATTTAAATTGAGGATTCATTCATCTTTCATTCATTTTCAATTGCCGGCTTATCCATTAAGTGGGTCGCGGGTGTAGGTTGCTCAAGTGGATCCTCCATAACTCTCGATCCTCCGCCATCGACTCCAACTCATCAAGGGCAATCCCCATACGGGTATAGGAGAGATTATGGACTTGATCTAACCATCTCATCCTTGGTCTACCTAGAGGACGCCTGCCTGATGGTAAAGATTCCATAGCACGTCGTGGGATCCTGGTTGGGAACATGCGTTTAACATTATCAAACCACCGAAGCATGAATCGCTCCGTCCGGAGAAGTAGTTGTTCGACATTGAGTTCCTTACGTATTCTGGTATTTTGAATGCGATCTCTACGGGTCACACCAGCAATACAACGGAGAAATCTCATTTCGGCAACTTGTATCCGCGATCTTATTCCTTCGGTCATTACCCAAACCTCATGACCAAATAGGTAAGAGTTGGAACAAATACCGAATTGAAGACTGACAACTTAGCTTTGACACTAAGTTCAGTCCTCTTGATAACAGAATGACCTAGCTGTCTCAAAATTGATCCAGCCTGACCAATCCTACAGGAAAACTCAGCATTGCTCCTTCCATCACTCGTGAATAAGACCCCAAGATACTTAAACTTCTCCGCCTGTTTCAATGGGACTCTACTAACATGCAGAGTGCATTGAACAGGCGTTTTGAAGACGACCATCACTTCAGATTTGTTCACGTTTACTTTTATCCCGGCTGCAACACAAACGGCTACAAGCCGATCGAGTGCGCTCTAAAGTTCAGTCTGAGAGGACCCAAGGATGACCAAGTCATCAGCAAATAGCAAATGACTTATCTCCCAATTAGTTAAGGATTTATTGTCGAAATAGGTACACTGACTTAGAAATGAAGCATGAACGCTCGCCTTGCAGCCGAGATGTTTGATTGCTTATAATTGGCTTTTTCCTGTCAAAGAAAACCATCATATCTTGTAAAACTTACTTTACTTATGTACCTAATGAAGTCTATGCCTGCAGCCTTCCGTCCTGTTTTGCCGAACTCCGAGGTACAAAGAAAATTTTATGTCAGATCTTCACTAAGGCATAATTCGTTGATACGGACGGATGGTGGTGAAATTTCAAGTTTTCAAAGTAAAATACGCCAAACGGAGCTGTTGGAAAAGACGAACTATCTGTCAATATGTATGGCCGGCCAAATAGAATGAATGCAAGTGAAATACTGATCTTAAAATGAATAATCCTGATTTTAACGAATCAGTGTAAGCAAACACTCATCCAGGCTGAAGTCCTTGCCATTAACCATTGCGATAGAATAAATTTGAGTTCTAATACACGTGGCAAAACTATATTTATCTTCTCAGACAGCCAAGCAGCTCTTAAAGCTCTGGACTCATCTATATCTGTAATAAAATCCAAACTGGTCCTGTACACTTACACGGCCATTAACAAACTTGCAAAGAAAAACCATAATCACTGGATTCCAGCCCACAGTGGCTTTGTTTGAAACGAAACAGCTAACTCACTGGCTAAAGTCGGCGCGACAATGCCACTTGTCGGACCTGAACCCTTCTTTGGTGTCAGTAAGGGATGTTTCAGGAAGCACATCAGGAGCTTAGCTCAAATCGAATCCAATGAAGTCTGGCTTAAAACACTTGGGCAGAACTGCACCAAACATCAGTTCTTCCCAAAATTCTCCCCCAGGAAATCATTATTTTCTTACTAAAAATAAATAAATAAATAAATAGGTGGCGCAACAGGCGGGTGACACCCAAGGCCTAGCTTCTCGCAACCATTCGTTTTGTGTGAGTTTATATTTTTGGGACGAATGGAAGGGACCTACAATTTTATGCCGAGTCCGAACGGCTGAATTGAGAAGCTTTTTCATGACAGGCATACTCTCGGATGTTTGTCAGACGTTCGCGAGAGGTGGCGCAGTAGAAAAAACTTTAAGATGTAATTTGTGTTTTTCCGGGGATCGAACCTGGGATCCCTCGCACAGTAGTCCAGCACACTAACCACTGCGCTACTGCGCCACTAATCTGAACAAAAATAACATAAAAATCCTGCCAGGTATAATTACTGGTCATGGCCGTATAAAAAAAACATCTTCACCGAATTTGAGTTTCATCGGACCCCACATAGAGACTATGTCTAGAAAGTGACGAATCCTCTCTTCACATTCTCATGGAATGTCCGGCTCTTTTTCGTCTCAGAAGGAATGTGCCTAGTACAGGGGTTCCCAATCTTTTTCATACTGCGACTCCCTAAATAAATATAAATATTCACAGATATGTGAATAGATTTAATTTACTGAAGATTCACTAAATTGTTTTTCAATAAGGACGGGTCGGCGTTAAAATATCGTCGTCCCATATTTAGGGTAATTTTGCTTGTTCACATACCCGCATTCATCTGAAAATGCGCCTCGTCGCTAAAGATGATTTTTTTGGCCAAAATAAAGGTCCTCTTTCAAGCGCTCCAAAGCCAAGTCAGCGAACGAACGACTTTGTTTATGTTCATTAACTTTGAGCTCCTGGATTAGTTGGATCTTGTACGGGCGTAAGCCCTAATCCCGATGCAAAATTCGACGCTCCAGGGCCTCGCGACGCACAGTTATGGAACCCCTGTCCTAGGCGAAGAAATGGTTACTTTAGCAAAGCTTGTTGACGTACCCCCAGAGAAGATACTAACTTGTCTTTCTGACTGTCTCCGGAGTAAAAAGATGGCTCTAGGACCCCACCAGGGAAGGCACAATAGGCTTCTTTAGAGAAGCCGCAGTACCAGAGCCCAATGAAGGCTCTTCCCACTTATAATCTAATCTAATCTATCTAATCACTAATTTTTATAGTTATCTCTACCAAGAACAAAAAAAAAAAACGACATAGTCGAACTGAATTTAACGCATTCACCTTTAACCTACGATATTTTCAACTCTATTGGTTCGCTTGCTGCCGTCCCTACGGCTGCTGTGGTCGTTGATGTTTAAGAGTCGAGCGTAGATAGTTGAATACGACTGGCATCCATCATAGGCTTATGATATCAGTGATATCACCAATCTCAATGAGCTCTTTGGCCAATTGAACATAAGTTCCCAGGAAATTCTTGTAGACCTCTTGCCCCCAACTAGTTAGTTAGTAACCTTAACCACTTTTTACCTTTTATCCGAACTTGGGTTAAGATAGAGATTAGTCAAGGCACACCTTTGGTTGGAAAACTAGACCCGACATACTAGACCTAACCTAGACCGGTGGGAGACCTACTCACACTAATGATACCCTATGGGGAACGTAAAAAAAAAATACTAGGCACTGATATACAAATAATTACAGCGGACGTGTGTGCAAAGGTCAGAGTGTACAATCTCTATTTCTCTCTCAGAGGACTATAATTTTACGCTGCAATACCCATATGCAAAGGACGATGAATTTAAATGCTGTTGTCATGTAAATTTGGGAATTTTTTATTGCTGTTTGTGTATTTGCTTTTGTTCGCTGGTTTATTTCGAAATCGTTTTGTTATTATTACAAAAATTCGCAAAAGTATATAATTTGTCTAGGTTTTGTTAAAAATGTTGTTCACACTTTGTTGTTGCCACATCTGTTGAAGAATCCATGGCGCACATTAGCGGATACGTGTATCTATATATTTTTATAAATAATACATTGAATGTGATTGACAGTATAAGGCACACCATATTGGAGTTTATGCGAATTTCGTTTCGCATAAATTCGATTTACATAACTGACTCATTTTGTTGAAATTCGAATCTCTTTCGGCTTTGTGATTTGAACATTATATGCCGTGCCCTTGGTGATATTGAAGTTCATGAGTAACGCTAGAAAGTAAATGTGATTTCGGATCTGCATGTAGCTTATGCGTGATAGGAGGAGGAGGAGATTAATATCCTTCACCTTCTATTGCACCTGTCCAGTTTTCCTAACTCGAAGAAAACCACATCTCAAAAGAAAATAATCTTACCTAACATTAAAAAGTACGAATATTGATATAATTTCCAACAGTTTCCGTATTCGCTTAATTTTTTCAGAAAATCGAATGTTTTTTTGTCTAAGAAACTGATACCCGAATGGGTCAATAAATTGTTCGGAATATTTTTTAATTGATCCAATAGGGCCCATACACATATATTTTGTTGTTGTGCTCATGTTTGCGCAGATCGTCTGTGTCGTGTGTATCCATGTCAACTGTTTGCAGCGACCGTCTGCGTGAATTCAACATTTTTTGAATTTTTCTTGGTCTGCAACGACATGTCTGTCGTGTATGGTGAATTTTGCACAGACGAGCGAGAAAATTCACGGCGTAGAAATCGGTTCCCTCATTCAAGTTTTTTGTTTAGTTATTATAATGGATTAATTTTTTCATTAAATTTCCTTCATCCATTTGGCAATTCGGCATTTAAGAAGTCGGATCGGCTAGCAGTATTCGCCATTTCTCTGACCCGATGACCACGACGATATGATACAAACTAATGTCTGCGCAGATTATCTGCACCGTGTGTGGCGAAGGCATGTTTGCACAGACCTAAGGTCTGCAGCGACGTGTCTGTGTCGTGTATGGGCCCTACAAGAAACGAGACAAATGACCGCAAGGACTACTTTCTTAATTTAAGAATACTTTTTCTTAATTCGAACAGATTTTGTTCAAATATAGAAAAACTGTTATACATACACATATTCTTTTGTCATTAGAAAATTATTCTCTGCCGTCAAGAAATTGATTCTAACGACAACATTTTCTATATAACAATATTTTTTTCTTGATTCAAGAAAATAATGAAGGACTGCATTTCAAATTCATAAAATCAATACGCCAGTCTGACACAAGCGAACCAAACTTTCCAATTTCCTATCTCAGTTGTATAGGTAAGGTTATATAAGTTGGTTGGCTAAACGGAAGAAGCATTGAACTGCTACACTTAGATTTAATGTTGTCCTTTTGGGGTTTATATAACACACACAGACCACAGAGACCCATAAAAACCTTTAGATTTTTTATTTCCCGATATATCATCTGCGATCGCTTTTATTGCCGCTTGGCTGTATGGAAGTGGTTGCGCAGACTTTTGAAATTTTTTTTACTCTGCTGTCGTCTTGCGAGTTCCGCACAATTTTCATAAGATGATGTTGAAAAAGTCATATGACAACGCATCACCTTGCCTAAATCCTTTTTGACATTAAAGGTCTCAGTGAGATTGTTTTCGACCTTTATGGAGCAGCGAGCGTTCTTCATCGTCATTCTGCATAATCTGATAATTTTGTCAGGGATGCCGACTCGGCTCGGCTTTATAAAGTATGTCATATGCGGCCTTAAAATCGATAAATAAATGGTGAGAATCGATTTGGACGTCTTGGACGTTTTCTCCAGGATCTGCCGTAGTGTGTATTTTTTTTTGGTTGCGGACTTATTGTGGACTGAAATTTGAATTAGGGTCGATAAATAAATTCTTGCCATTTACTTTTTGAATATTACAGTTTCGTGTAAATGTTGACCGCGACTACGCTTCAAGTGATCCCATCTGGAATGTCCAATTTCGGCATACTTTTTCCAACATATCGACTGGTATTTCACCAATAACACGAGTTATGCTGTCTTCCAAGGCGGCAATAGTTGCTGGCTTATCCGTATAGACGAGAGACTTCACATATCCCCACAAAAAATTGTCACACACATGGCCAATTATCACAGATCCAAAACGTTAGATGATGTGCTCACCAAATTCGCCTAGCATTATGTCCATGTCCATGGATTCACGGGTTGTGTGGCATGTCACGCCGTGCTGTTTAAACCACGTGACGACCAAACCCAGCTCTTCCATTTTGGGCAAAAAAAGTCCGAAATTATCGAACGGTAGCAAGGACCATTGACCGTAACGTTGTTGGCATCATAATCTTTGAATACATACGGCCGAATGATGCTACCACACCAAACGGTACATTTTTTTGGATGCATTCGCAGTTCTTGCAATTCTTCTGGTTGCTCCAGCAGAACATATACGGCAATGTTGATTATATTAACGTAGCCTGTTCATCGCTCAGTAGGACGATTATGACGACCATAAAATGGCCGAGTTGCTATAAACATATTTTTTACTGAACACAATTTTTGGTAATAAAATTCAATAATTTGCAAGCGTTGTTTGGGCTGAGGTAGGTAGGTAGGTAAGTAATTGGGTGGTCTTTATGGCTATTGCCACATCTTCACATAGACCATCAGTTGGGTCCATTGTGTCCAGTCACGGGAACCTTCCATTTCGTTTGGGCATAAGTCTATCCATTCTGAAATGGCAATTCTTTAATTGACCATTTTTAACTTTGACAAGTGTCACGAATCACGCGTTAACGTCAAAAAAATCCGGCTGAAAAACAAAAAAGGCAAAAAAATCACCATTTAGTAGTATTTGTCTCATTCGCGTATTGCTTGCCTTTCCCAATAGAAAAAGGAGAAATGCCAAGAATTTCAACAAACAACGACATTGAATGCAATTTCCGCAGTCTCTTTCCTTCTTCTGTTGTTCCTATGGATGGGATTTGGCGTAAGGACTTACGGTGTCAACTATTCGAACTCTGGTAAGAAGTATATGTACAGTACATATGTAAATTATAGCTTCAAAAATCGCGATATGAAAAATGCTTTTTGATGGAGAAACAAAGAAACAAACATACGTTGCATTTAATACAGTCGTGTAAACTTTGCGAATTTTTAAAATCGGCCGATTATTTTCAGGAATAGCCACCTTTAGATCTCTCTCGCTCCATCTTAAGTAGGTAATCCATAGTGTCTCCATTACAATGCTAAAAGCACTTTTCAAATCGGCCTATTGCCACTTTCCCTCTCCCCTCCGTCCTTAAGTAACATATACCGATCCGGAGGGTGTAGCCCTACTCCCCCTTTACCCCAACCCCTCATCTCTCTTAGTAACCTATACTGATCCGGAGGATGTCGCCATTAAACGTTGAACGAATTTTTAAAATCAGCTGAGTAGTTGCATACATTTGACCCCCTACCTCCCCATCCCCTTACCAACCCCTCTAACACAATTACAAAATCTAAATGAACAGCACATCTAAACAAGCAGAAAATAATGTCACGGAAATCGGATGTAAAATTCCAGAGACCCTCCCTAAAAATCTTATCTCAGTTACCTGATTGTGCAAACTAAATAGAAAGAATATGATGTTTGTATCCTGGCACAGTTTCTGCATAAAAGACCTACATACTTACTTAGATGTAGAGATGTTTGCCACCCAACATGTAGTCAAGTAAATCAAAATGCAAGAGTTTGTTAAGGGTGCTAAACTATTGGTAAATGTCAGCAATATGAACTGTTTTTCAAGAACTTTCGCCTTTTCTTTCTTGGGTATCCTCCAAACTGTAATAATAGAGCTCTTAGCTCTTTGAGTTTAGTATACTCTCGTTGGCAGAAATCTTTACGATACGATTTCATTTACCCGACATCATTAGTGATTGACAATATCCTTTTCTTTATCATATACGGAATCATATTAACCCAATACCACCCCAACGGAAATTATCTCGTAAAACAAAGAACCACCCATTGTCATCAAATTTCAAAATGAAAATCACAAAATTTTGAATATCCTTGCATTTAAAAAAAAACCCCCCTCCCCTTCCTTAATATGTAATCTAAAACCTCTGTCGCGTAAACTTTTAACGATTTTTTTTCTCTTTTGGTTATCGCTTAATTAAATTCGGTTTTCCACAAAATTGTCAACATACCTAGCAGTCATTTTGGGGTGAAATTAAAATCATTCTCCTTACAATCGTCCTCCTGTAGCTATACATCTAACACACACTCTCTCCACATGTGAATAAAAATGCAATTTAAACTAAAAATGAAAACAAAAAAACGTATTTTTTCTCTTGCAGGTGAAACCATCAGATACATCCATCCTAGAAGTGATTCCTCAGGCGAAGGTACACGGCTCATTGCAATACAAGGTGAAACTGTTGAACCAACTACCAACAGAGGAGCAATTGTTTATCTATGTGCATTCACCATTAACCCTGCAAGACATTGAGGTGAGTAGAATTTATTTGATTGCATGTAATGTGCGTTCCCATATCGTGTCGTATCCATATATGAATAGATGGATGTACTAGATACACCTATTAAACATTTGATTGCCATCCTGGGTAGCTCGTAGCTGTGTAAAGAGTGCGCTCTTGTAACATTATACAGTCGGGTGCAAAACAAGTATCTATCTGAATTAATTTAAATTTACATGTATATCCTTGCAGTGGGTTTTCAGTTGAATTTTAGATCAGATAATTTAAGTGTGTATGATACTTTGTGCACCAAGTGTCCTTAATGCAATAACGTATAGTATTTTTTTTTTATCTCTTGACTTTATTTTTCTGACGATGAGTGTATTTCTTTTTCTTAGCTATCCCTTACTGTGCAAAGAATTACTTTTTCTAGTTCTTATCTCCAGGCGGTCGTATAAACGAAGAAAACAAAAACCGAATGTACACTTACGATGGTACCTATATTGTGAGTACGAATTGAAACGTGGTTTCTTTCGTATATCCTTTACATTGCAATTTTTTTTTCTGTTTGTCCTTTCAGATGGTAAAAACATTCACATGTCTGTGTGTGTGTATGGTTTTCTTTATGAGAAACTTTCAAAACTTTCTCTGTTTTCTAATGGAAACTAACATTTTCTTAGGTTTTTGTTTTCTCTTTCGCTCGGATGTTTTCCTTTTATCCTTGCTAATGTGTGTTTGCGTTTTTCAAAGTGTGCTGGATAAATACGAGCAACTGGACTTTAGTTTAATTTTGAAGCAGTTGTATAGGTCTTGTACTGGCAGCAGCTGTTTTTTTGTAATTAGAAAGTGCGCTGAAGTTTTAAAACATCAACCGTGTGAAAAAGGATAATTTTTTAAGCGAGAAAAAAGCCAAAAAAAACCCTGTCAATTGCAGTTTCTTAGGGCTGAGAAGGCGACTTTTTAGGAAGGCTCTTCCGAAAAACTAAGGAAACTCTGTGTAGGAATTTAGTAATCCCAGCCTTGCCTTTAGGGATCTAAAGCATGGACTTGCTCGATTCGATATCAAGACAAAAATTCTTTGTGCTATATTCGGGAAACATTGTTCAACGCATTAGGCTTTTATATGGAGGGCTCATGCCGCACAATGGACGCCATTATTGGGAGGTAGGTCTGGGCACGTGCCACGCTTAATTCAGATGAGGAGGCCGCGTCGCGTTTGCTCGGCTCAGATCGTTAGATATGGGTTGCTCGAATAGCTTACCGCGAAGCATATAAAGGGTTTTCCAATAAGATATGTTATTTTGGTATTCAAAGAAAAATGCAATTTTTTTAGATAAATGATTGGATGTTTATTTCATAATAAAGAAGAAGGTATGCCGTTAATAATGAAAAACAACATCAGCCAAATGGCCACCACGAGCACTCTTACAGGACCATATCCTTTTCATGAAATTTTCCATAACCAAAATCGCAAAGTGGCTGCCCTATGTCCTCGATAGCCTCACGAATTTTATCTTTGAGGTCTTGAATCGACGCTGGGCTGTTGGCGACGTTGTTGATGATCGGCCGGCTTGAGTTCTTGTGCTAACTGAACTTTATAAGCATTAAGACCCAAGTCTTTATGCAAAATACTGTGTAATGACGTTTGTGGAATGCCCAATTCCAAAGAACGACGAGGAATGGACAAACCTGGGTTTTCTTCAACACTTTGGGCTTTGAGCGACGTGCACGGGTTTTATTCTTCACATCACTAACTTGTCGCAACAGCTTGAATTTTTCCACCAATTTCTGTATTGCGGTCCGGCAAGGTGCTTCACGACGACCAAAAAATGCTTTAGTTTTGCGAACTGTGACTGCAAGATTTTCACCATTTTTGTAGTGAATTTTAATAATTTCAATGCGTTGTTGAAGCGTGTATCGTTCCATTTTTAGTAATGGCGTAGTTTCTACTTGTCAAATGTCAAAGAATAAAAGCTACCGAAATAGGGGGCCATTCACAATAACACCTCTCATTGGAAAACCCTTTAGTAGCTTAAATAATATCGACTCCAACCTAAAATCCAAAATGCGCTTTAGGCCTACTGTCCACGTAGCTTCGCGTGTACGAACACGCACACTTTCGTCATTTGCAGACTGTTGTACGCTTGCTTGCAGCTTGCATATAAACAAACGGAGCTCTGTCCACGGAGCGGCAAAGTCGCAAGCATTCGTCATGCAGCCTGAGCTGCAGCTGGTCATTATTCAAGCGTATTACAATTGCAAGACCCATGGACGTTATTTTTTTAATGGAGTCTTGTTTCGGCAGAATGAAATGGCTATTCGCACGTTCATTTTGACAGATTTTGTACTGAACTGACGTTTACCGATTTTCGGGACACGACAACGTAATCAACGTAACGTAATCCTATTTTCATTAAAAACTCTTTATAAATAGAAAAGTTGGATCCAAAACGTACGGCATAATGTCCGAAAATGATTATACTGGAGTTTAGAATCCTTGCCGCGAGCGTAGCGAGCCACATACCCCAACTTGACGCAATATAAACTTTGACATTTCATTACGTAGTCGTGTCCCGAACAACGTGCGAATAGCAACAGCCATATTTGTAGCTTACGTGAAGCTTGTATGGCGTAACGTGAACAGTGCTTAGATGCAAATTACGCTTATCGTCCTTTGCAGCTTGCATGTAACCTTCGTGCTGTCGTGGACAGTAGGCCTTACTTTTTACGCCATTTCTAAAAGTTGCAACTAATTTTTAACTATACACCTTCATTTACTGTTAATTCTCTTCCAATCAATGGTTCGTCAAGAACTCGAGACATGCCAGATAACAGTGGCAAAGGGCCCACCATTCATGTCATAAATGCAATGCTACCAATCTGCCCAATACTTCGAGTGCTAGCCCGAAAATCGTTCTCTTAAAGTCAGCAAAGGCCACGTTTATACGGCTGCGCTTTGTTAAAGTTGGTTAAGGTCGTGGTTTACTCTAAACTGCAGGGCTACTAAAAAAGAAGATGACGGATTTGACTCGACATTGTATTCCTATCTGTATGATCAGGTGCTCCACTTTTTGGCAGCAGGCTTCGTTCTGCAATCCGTTAATTCCAGACCTGATGAGCGATGTCATAAATGTACACACGTTGTTGATGGTGTTGCGTCGCCTCGCTTGGATACTTACTAACTATTGGTGTATCCTATTGTGATCGCTCGTCCAGAAGTAACTCTCTATCGGACATAGTGCTGCACAGGACTGGGCCAAGAACTGAACCCTGTGGCACTTCTGTAAGTGCTGTAATGATCTTAAACTGCTATCGCGTACAGTAAATGACTTACTGCATGGCTGGTCGGTTAGAAATCCCATGGCTTCCTTCCTTTTTGCACTTTTCTTGTAGTAGTTATCGGCTACTCGGGAAGCTTTTTCGCCTTTTATTTATATTACCAGCCTCTGCAGCTTCCATTGCAGTGGGTCCTTTGTTTCTGCTAGACCCTTGAGTCGAAGTTCGCAAACGCCAGTGTAGAAGCACTGCTGCCTCTTATTGAACCCGCAGTTTCCACAGTTCGATACAGTTTAGCTCGTAAAATGTGTACCTCTTTGCCGTGGTGCCCTTCATTCTTCAGGTATACTAATTTTGGATTTATGTTCAATAAAACACACTCTGCGATTAATTATTTTATTAAAGTTCTATAGCTCCACTGATATTCTATCGGTTACCAACTTGTTGACATCTATCATCCGATACCATGGCTACCTTATGTGTTGGGTTACATTGAGTTTGCAATGGCTTATCTTGAAAATTCCGTTCGAATGTGTATTAAACCGCTTGATCTTCCCAGCGCCAGTCCATGCTTCCCATAGATAATTTCTCATCCCAAAGGACCATGGTTCACCCTCATGTTAACGCCAAGTGGCTGTTCTTCTGTTCAGTTATTTAACCCAAACTCCGTCCGCCGCCGCCGCAGTTGTAGTCTGATGCAATCCTTTCAATTCTACGTACACTCACACGTATATCTAATGCAATATTCTTGTATATTTCAGATACCAATTCTCGGATCAAATGCTCTTCAACAGAAATGCTCCAGTCAGCCCTTCAGTAATTCATCAACGTTCCTAATTAAGATTGTTTCGAATGTGGGTCTTATTATCTCTGCATTAATTATTCTCGCAGCAACAATTTGGGGTAAGTTTCATCAAGCATGACTACCAAATCAACTATACTAAGCCATGGAGTCTTCCGAGTGTATATACACGCTGTGTTTGTATCCTAAAGCTGATTTGTGCACCAAACATGCAATCCTTTTTCAAGCACTACCCTGCAATAATAAGGAATGCCATACTCGCTAGAGCTCTTATTCAACTAAAAGCCCACCCAAATCGAGTATATGTGTAGTGGTTGTTGCTTGGTCCTTCCTGCATCTAAACAACAGGAAACGTGTGTGCCGAAGAAGTAACAAAAGCTAGCTAGGCAGCTAGCAGGAGTGGCACAAATGTTTGTCCTATTATTGCGCTTAAAGGGTGTTGACTATAGTTCAAGAGCATAAACAAGCAGACTCTGTCTCCCTCTCGCACTATTTAAGGGGAGAACATGGCATAGTTTGTTGGTGGTACATAGCTCCACCTAACCTCCTTCGTTCAGCTATAAGGTTGATTAATTGCATTTTGTATTCTATTTTACAGTGCTTATAGTGTGTTCCCCGCAACGGAGAAGCAACAGAACGGATATCAACTCTGAAGGTGAGTTTAATTAACAATTCCCATATCACATCCCAAGATATTCGCCTCAAAGTTTTGGCCACGGCTGGTTGGTTTCCTTCTCTATTTATTTTCGGCTGGTATGGTGGACTGGTATAGCAGAGAGGTGTAGTAGGACCGTGGAGGAGCTTCATCAGGGGTAGCTAAATTTTCGTAAAACTGTGTCACTTATCTCTGTGATTAATTTCCTTCGGCGACACTATGTGTAGTCGTGGCGTGATGCGGTAGTTGGTGTCCTGGCACATAGTTGTTTGCAGGAGGAGATTAAATTAAACTTCCTTGGAAATTTGCAGTATAGCATCACTTGGGGAATGCTGTATACCATAGAAAGGACTCTTGAAGGAGCATGAAGCATCTATAGCTGCCCCCCGCAATCGCAAACAAACACACACACACACATAAATATACCTACGAGTACACGGTGGTTTTCTGGGTGTAATTTGTCGAAAGACTGCTGCAGCAATATCGAGTTTTTGTCTACATCCGAGAGGGATGGTGTTTGTGCGTTGTTCTTCAGTTTTTTGGTGAATAAAGGTGGGCTACACCACCAGACGTTGAGATGCTGAAACTCGCAAAATGAATACTAATTGGTACGGAGACAGATGAGAATGATTGATGAAGTTTTAAGGAAGTAGAAGTGTTTGTTTTCGGGTGTCTGCTGATGGCGGTTGGGTGAAATCCAATCCAGGTAGTGGGGCGGCGCGCGGGGTGTTAGACTTGAACTTATGTTCGATAAGGAAATTCGTGTAATATTCACGGTGAGATGGTTGATTTATGTCAGAAGTGTGAACTTTTGACCCCTTTTGGCAGGTCGATTCAGTTGGTTTTGATTTCGGTGTTCATTTGTCTAATGATTACACCACCGACCTGGGGGATGAAGCTACGCTGATAAATGTGTATCGGAAGTGAAAGTTCCCCAAAATTTGAAATAAATCCAGGAAGCATTGTTAAGTCACTGAGACCATGCTTGACTCCATTGTATCCGTCGGTTTCATTGTTCTTTTAATCACAAACATGCTACCTACAGTGAAAGTCTCTTCATACTCACCGGTCTTTCTTTTCTAGTCGAGGTAGCGATGGTGCCATGGTGCGCTTCAAGTTTTGTGGCTGATGGAACATTTTTAATCTACTAACAGTCAGGCTATTTTGTGCGCACTTTCAAGGCTGATGACTATGAGTAAATGAGCGGAGGTCCCCAGAACAGAAAGTTCGGAATTACAGCCCAATGAGTCCTAAACAAATTTTCAAAAATGTCACCTGTCCTTTCATCGATCTTTGTTTGTAATAACTGCCAAATTACCATAAGAAGTTTCGTTTCAACTTGTGGCTTTTTCGTTTCATCGGAGTTTGGAATTACTGGCCAACCAGCCATATGAAGCTTCACTTCAACCTGTCGTTTCATCGCATTTCGGTCCAAAATTTGTTGGTATAAGTGACGTAAAAAGAAAATACGAAAGGAATCGAACTAACACAATCTGCCAAAAATAATGGAACGAATAGTTAAAACGAAGATTGCTGTGTATTGTCTGAATTCAGTGAATGGATTAAACGGAATCACTGCCAAACAAACTTTAATCTGACGCAAGTGCAACGGGCCACGGCTGTCTCAAGAAATATCCTTTTAAACGCAGACGTGAAACCATTTCAAATACATATAGCAAAACCATTTCTGAAAATGCGGAACCGAAGACAAGATCATTGCCCACCAATTTGGGGGTCGTAATAATGCTTCAAAATGACTCAGCCATCGTAGACTTCTAGAGCGCCAATAGTTGCTAAGAGTGTGTTTAATAAATAGGTTAGGATACGGTGGAATACCTCACAACCTGTCAGACTTTTACCTTCCAACGCAGGGTTCTACATTTCCAATCAATAAACGGCGGTGGTCTCAGGACCGGTCTTTAAAATGCGAAGCTTCACAATCGAGCTCGACAAATTTATTGTGTTTTTTTTGTTATAGAACACATAGAATGTGCGAGACACATCGAGTCACGATTCGGAGTGATTCAAATAACTTCCAGAAACTCTTACAATTAAAGGTCAACAGTCAACACGTTCATCTCTCACTAAAATATTTTACTTAAAATCATCGGTCCCGTCCAACTCCCTCTTAAGCAAAAACACAAATGCAATTTAAAAACAAAAAGCCCTCCCCTCCTCCTCCAATATTAATTGTCCACATCTTAAAAATAATTGATTGAAATTAATTTTTCCCCAACTAATTTAATAATAAAAAAAAAAAATAATTCCATGCTTCATTTTCAGTGTTTTCAACTTCGGTGAAAAATAAATCGCACAACACGAGTGCAACGGCTGGCGGAGGATCCTTCAGTCCGAGGACATCGGACCAGCTTTATCCCAATTTGTCGTCATATTATGGTAAATAAATTTCATGCTCATAAAATTAACGTCAGGTAATCGCCATTATTAATTGTGTTCATTAAAATGTTCTCCTTTTTTTGTCTCTTCCTCGTGTTTTTTTTTATACTCGCTTCTCGCCATTAATGCACAAACAGCTGGTAACAAATCCGACATTCGGACTAGTGGTGGCAGTACAAATTTATCACCTGGAAATGAATCGCCCGTTTATGGAGATACAACTTTGATATCGCCACAGAAAAGAATAAACCGCAGATATTTATGATGAGGAGGTCTACTATTTGCGTCAATTTTTTTTTGTTGGATATATTAATGCGGGAAATGATGTCGCCACCGCCGCCGCACGGCATTTTTTGTGTGTAAATGTGTTTTTTTTTTTTCATTTCCTTGCATTTACTACATTTATTATTTTGTATATTAATTTTGTTTTTGACGATACTTTTTATACTCAAAAGAATTGGCTTAATTTAATTTATTATTATTTCTTATTTTTATTAGTAATTCGGTTAGCTTTAAGTATAGTAGTAGAGGATTTTTGTTTTCTATGTAATAAATATAACAACTAAATTATATGTATAAATGTTCACATAATTTAGGCAAGCTTGCAGGCATAGACGGAGGAAATACGAAATCATAAAGCTTTGGTATCAATTTTTTACATTTTGCATTTTGCATAACTAGATGGATATGCGAATGGCGTTACTTACATTCATTCATCATGTAATAACTATGGTACCTTACAAAGAGCACATTTACTCAAAAACGTATGCCAATTAAAAATAAAGCCCATATAACTAATTTGTTGGGTGTAATTACTATGTGATTTCTGGAACATAATATGACACTGCCAAGTCCCACAACAACTATTTTTCTGTTAAGTAACTACCTTCTCAATTGGAGGGAATAGCTATAAATTTAATAATTTGTAGAGGGATCGATGTTGGAGATTTAATTTAAATGATTGTCAAATAGGTTCTGTAGACCAACCAAGTCTATTAAATACGTTGGCCATTGGCTGCTAGATAACTAGCAACTCGACAAGCTAATGTCAAACCCAAGCTCTAGATATAAGTATAAAATAAATTGATGTCTTACCATTTGCTGTAGATGTAAATTTTTTATGGAATTCTTGAGGTGTCGATAGTCATCTAGAAGTCAATGAATCTGTTCAAAAACTTACAGACTTTTGTTAGTTTAGTAACCAGAAGAAAACTTGAAAGTCTGCCTTCAATGGATCATATTAAAAAAAATTGTTTTTGAAACGATGGCTAATTTTACATATTTCTACAATTTGTCAAAGATTGATCAGCTAACTTTTTTTGGTTCAAATTTGAGTCTCCCTCGAGTTTGGTCGTTGTCTTCCTTCCAGCATTTTCGCGACACATCTCAGTCGCCTTTTTATTCCTTTTTTAGGTTTGTAAATTGGATCCATGAGTTGGACAAAGTATGACAACCTACCCCATTCAACTACACTACAATAGACAATTGAACGATTGGCTATTCAAGAACCCCTTGTTAAATTATTATGGTTTGTGCGTTTGTACGTTTGGTTATATTCGGCCTCAGTTATAGCTATCAGTAAAATGTACTTATCCGTAAAAACATGAAAAAGAAAAAAACTGAATATTAACGCAAACATTTCATATGAATTCAGTGGAATTGACTGAGAAGTTAAATGGACAAAGTTGTTCATAGTTTTACGTTTCTGTTTTACGTATTGCTACAACTGGAGCCCTGATTATCAGAAATCCAAGATCCAACTTCCCCGAACCTTGTAGTAGATATTACTTATATACCTTATCACAGTTCTCTAGGAATGGTAGATCTGTCAACTTGGATTTAAGGGTGATTGAGTCTTAGTTTTCAAGTCACATTTAGCTCTACCAGATCAGTTTTAATTACTTTCCTGGTCAAGCCTTCGATTCCGCACCACCTCGTCAAGGTGTCTAATCTTCGAAAATAGTAGATGAACTACCGGCGGTAAGGTTAATAAAATGTATTTTCGACTGGCTGAAATATTTAAGAGCCTTTTAATCGTTTTTACCTCTTCCCATTTTAAAAGCAGTCCACCTATACCCTCATTTTGGTCTTATTTCAAGTTTATTCATAATATGTCGACTCGCCAAACTTATGTTTTCGTTTATAATTTGTTTAAGTATTAAATATAACTCTTAATTATCTTCACGAACCCTTGGAAACATCATACGAAATGTAATCTGTTTGGATTTGATGAAATATGTAAATGCGAATTGTTGCTAAAAATCGCTATCTACTTGTCACACATTCTCAGGAATGTGTCACACATACTCCCTCCAATTTGTATTATTTTTATAGATTTTATCAAATCCTATTCCCATAAGCCATAACCCAAAAATTTTGTAAAAAAATGACAGCGAAAACTGCCTGCCATCTTGAAAAACTTTCTTTTTACATTTCGAAACCATTGCAAACTGTCAAATTGACGTTTACGTCTTCTAGGCTTGAGAACAATAAAGTTTGTAAATTTGTTACCCCAAAAGGTTCCAAAATTTTCTAGCAATGTTTGTACATATTTCGAACAGAACATTAAGCCCACTCTTCCCTGATTTTGATTATGAAAAAAGGCAACTTCTTGCAGTTATTTTTTTATATGACCAAATTTAGATAGAGAATACTGCCATCTGCCTTAAACTATGTGAATATTTATTTCCCAACCCTCAAATTAATAAACAAATTTTCAAAGTTCGTTAGCCAACAATACGTCTTAGTAGAAAAAGATAGTAATTCCCGTTAACTTGTACGAAACGATGGGTGTAACTTTTCCTTTGTTTTTCAACTAATAATTTAATTTTGCCAATGTGTGTGTCCTTTTTCATTTTTCATATCTTTTGTTTGAATTTCTTAAAAAAAATCTAGTCGTTAATATTTTTTAATAATTGTTTAAAGAAAAAAAAGACTTTGTATTAATTATGTTATACAAAATACAATTTAAAGACTTTTTTTTTGTATATAAAGAAAAAAATAATAAGAGTAATAAATTAAAATAAATCTTTCGTATAAAAACAACCGTAACAGGTTTTGTCTTAACTTTCGTTTTACTATTTTATGAACCAAACCAGAGGGTGGTCGTGGTGTTTTATAACTTCATCCTTTGCGAGAGACGAAAAGTAAATCGCTCGACTGGAAAGATAATTTAACGCTGGCGAACGGAAAATATACATTTTCATTAATTCCAATATTCTGCACTTGGGAGCACTAGCAAAGTTCGTTGTTGTTTTTGTTGACATTTTATTTATTACTATGAGAGGACTTTTCGAAACAACTACAATAACAATGGCTACTGTCCCAGTATTTGTGGAGCGCGCGGGTGATTTTGATTTATTATAATTAAAACTCAATTAGTTTGATACCTTTTTTGGTATAGCTTAACTTTTAAGAATAATGGTTAAGCGATAAAATTTTAACAGAATTTATTAAAAAAAAACAAAAATCAAATGAAAAATAAAAGATACGTCGTTTCTTCCTTCCCATTCTACCATTAGTTATGCGCATGATGTACGAGCAATCATTTGCAGATGTCAATTTCCCTCGTCCTCATTGTTATTATTTGTTTCCTTTTAATTATATCGTACTCTTTGGTAATTGTTCGAATTTATATGTCACTTGAGAGAATTACTGTGATTGGGATAAATTATTCTTGCGAATAAACGAAAACGAAGAAATCCATTTTAGCCAAACCAAAAAACTCAACGAGTGGAAAATAATCTTTTATATTGTCAGTTATTTATATCATGTTTATGGGGAGGAGGGGGAGGGACGATAGAGAAAACAAGGACGAACAGGAGAATTCCAACGAGAAATCAACTGTCGTCTTTGCTGTGTAAATGCTGGTGGATGGATATTAGGTATTCCCTGGAAATATTTTGCTCAAGTTAATCGGACAAGTCGAGTGAAATGAGATCATATCCATTGATAGGGATTTGGATGTGAGAAGTATTTTTAATTAAGTCAATCTGCAGACAAGTACGAATTGGATTAGGAACGAACAAGATGTGGTCTTATGGTGGTTGTATATATAGTGGGGATTGAGAATTGAGAGGATAAATCTGTCATTGATTGGTGATTCTATTACTATTTATTTTTTATATGAGAGTAGGATGTCAGTGTAGACGGAATGTTATGTATATATGGGCGAAAGTGAAAGCTGTAGTTGTTTGTAAAAATGAATCTGGCAAAGATACTAGAATTACAGAACCAAAATCAACTGGTAAGTTGCTGCTGTTACTCTTGATGTACCTATACTCAAGCAAGCCTATTCGACCTCTTTCTGGTCTCTAGAAATAAAAAATCCCCAGGCGATCTTCATCTTTATCTTCAGCTATATTTGTTCTGTACGTATGAGGATTCTTTCATCTCCGACGTACAGCTTAAGCCTAAGACATAAGCCCCTAATTTGTGCGTACGAATAGCTAAAATCAATCGACTCAATCGAAAATTGTCGTGACGATAGCTGATCGACAATCACAATAAGGGCCATAGAAATACTGGAGAAGATGGCGTTGTTTCACTTTTTTTTATAACGAACTAGTTCTCAAAGATTTATTTTGACAATTATTTTGTTTATTGCAAAAATTAACAGCGCGAGTTGAAAGAAGAAGAACGCCTAAGAAACGACCTATTGTCACAGGATAAACGTTGTTGTTCGTCACATTGTAAGTTTGTAAGTTCCAACGGCCTTGGAGTATCAAAAAGTGATTTTCAGACTTCGTTTTTTTCTTCCAATGTATAAATGTTTCCTTTTACTTACTTAATTACTTAGGTGGCGCTACAGTCCGTGGTGGAGCTGGTCCTCAACCAACAAGCCTCTCCAGATAGCCCGATCTTTGGTTAACCGCCTCTAGTTGCGCACTCCAAGTTGGTTGAGTTCCCCTTTCAATTGTGCGCGCCACCTAAAGCGAGGTCTTCCTCTACTGCGTTGCTCCTTCGGGGTGGAATCAGAGTCTTTTCGGGAGCGTTAGTGTCCATTCACTCTACATGCCCTAGCCATTTTAGTCGAGTGATACGTACTTCCTGACCAGGTCTATGTCGGTGTACAGCTCTTAGAGTTAGCTGTTAAATCTATTCCTCCAAAGTGCGTCAACGCAAACGGGACCGAAAATCATACGAAGAATTTTGCGTTTAAAGCGACCAAGGAGATATTCATCCGCCTTTAATAACGTCTATGATTCCATGATGAGGGTGGGTCTTATATAGAGTCTCGAGTGCTTCTCGACAAGGTCTTACTAATCAATTGCCGAAGTTACAGCGGCCTTGAAATCGATAAATATATGGTGAGTTCTCTACACAGAGCGAAAAAAGACTACATAAAATCTATAAGATTGACTTATTGCACTGATTTACTATGAAATCTTATTAAAAAGAGTAAATAATATGATTTTTCCATAGAGAAATCTTAATGATTTAATGAAGAAAATCTTATTAATTTTTTTTAAAGTTTTTCATATCATTTTTGCATGCCAAATCATATTAAATGATAAAAATTATATGAAAGCCTTATTATTATTTGGCATTAAGAAGTCAAGCTTATTAAAAATTCTGTTTATAAACGTTTAAAAGGAAATCTTGTCAAATCTATAAGACTAAGACTTCTCTTAAAAATTTTAAAGAGATATCACATTAATTTTGGGTGGGAGTATTTTAGATTGTATAATAATAATATGAAAACCTTGTTAATATTCGGTTTTGAGAAGACAAACTTATTAAAAATGCTTGTCTTTAAACTGTAATAAGGAAATATTCTTAAATCAATAAGAATTCCCCTTAGAATTAAAAGTTATCTCATATTTTATAAAAGTGCATATAAATGATGTATAGCCTTGCCGAACGCCGAACGAACTTCTTCGTAAAGGAGCGTCTTCGTGTCCAGGAGTGTAAGTATTATTTACTAAATAAATAAAATAATAACTTTGCGTTTGTTTTCTTTTTTAGCATAATTATATTTTTTTTATATTATCTATTATTACTTTTTTTCAGGAAAATTTTTTAACTCTGTCCTTATTGTATATACCTATGTATATGTAAAATAAAAAAATAATAAATAATAAATAAAATATTTTAAAAAGATTATAAGTTTGCCATATTTTTCCAATCGGTTTTGCATATACATACTTTTAATAAGTTTTTCCTATTGCTGCAAAGAGATTTGCATATACTTTTCAATACGTTTTCATATTGCTTCAAGGAGCCGTCGTATTGATATTGAATAAGATTATCTTGTTAAAATAAGTGGTTTTCTTATAGAATATTCATAAAGATTTTAATAAGATTCTCTCTATGGTTTTGATATGACTTTCTTCTTGGATGAAAACCATAGAGAAATCTTATAGTTTTTCTTCTACTTTATGTGGCGGTTTTCTCTCTGTGTAGGATCTGCTCTTGGGTTTTCTCTAGGATCTGCCTTGGGGCTTATTCCCAAATGCGCGGCGGATCGCTTTTCATGGCGAATTGGTATATTTTTATATTTCCAAAAGCGATGCGATCCATTCAAAAGCGATAGCTATTGTGAGGATTGCTGGCAATAAATCCGCCAGCAATCCGTCACCTGGGGCCGAATCGTCTCATCCGCAAATGAGCAATACATGCCGGAATTTTTTTTTGTTTCGAGTGTAAAATCGGTTGATTCCGTGAACGTATAGCTCGTTCACGGATGCGGCGATTCGGCCCCTGAATAGCTATCGTTTTTGACAGCTTTTGGAATTACAAAAATATCAATCCGCCATTAAAAGCGATCCGCCGCGCATTTAGGAATAAGCCCCTTGGTGTGAATATTTGGTCTGTTGTGGGCTTAACGGGCCTAAAACCGCACTGATAGGGTCCAATCAGTTATTTGACAATTGGTTTCAGGCGTTCACACAGTATAGCAGACAGGATCTCGCAAGCGATGTTAAGTAGACTGCTGCCTCTTATATAGTTGGTGCAGTTTAGAGGGTATCCTTTCTTATGGAACAATATTCCAAGCCTGAACTAACCTGTGCTTTGTAGAGAAGGAGAAGTTGCTTGGGGCTAAAGTACCTCTTTGCTCTAAATAGGTAGCTCAATTTAGCGGACGCCGATCTTGCGATATAGGATATTCATTCCCATGACAGCGGAATTTGTGTCGTCTTCGCCGCGGCGCGCCGTTTAGCAGTCTGCAGAAATATTGTACATGTACTCAGCACCTCTTCTGACAGTATTTCCTCGTTGTTGTGGCGTCTAAAATATCCGCATTCGTACCTTGGCTACAACAAGGCAGTGGTCCGAGTCTTATGTTGGCCGCTCGTCAAGTTTGGACATCTAAAATACTGGTGCCTTACGTCGATTGCAACGTGATCAATTTGATTGACAGTTTGATGATCTGGGGACCGCCATGTTCCCTTGTAGTAGCGTTACGTCCAACAGCAAAGTCGATCAGCCATCATCACTTTGTTCCAATATCATTTTGTTTCCAATATCAAGACAGGCAGTCATGTGTTTTACTTGCTATTTAAAACAATATGAATATATAAAGTGCAATGAAAAAACTCAACTCTCTACAGGAGCTACACACAACTTTAAATAAAATGTATAGGCCAAATTGAAAAAGTTGACAAAGTGCAAACACACACTTGCTGTTAACTGATTTAACGACCAAATTAAGCAAAACCATCAACCCATAACCAAAACACTTATTTCATTAAAATCTCTTTTCAGCATCAGACATTGAGTAGTATATGCACCTAGGTACTCCCCGTTATTAAGCCCCTATCTGTTTGTGCTGGCAAAGTCTAGCTCACCCAATGAAGCGCTCATATCAGCATGTCTGCTCGGCTAGATACCACCGATCCAATTATGCTAATTATGTTTATCATCATCACAGACGAGCATGTTCCGCACCAATATAGCAGCATAATCAGATTCCATTCAATATACTTTCAGTATTCCGCCAAAAACACCCCAACATGCCTGCCATATAAATCGATTGGAGGATATAGTAATCCCTCTCCAATCTCCTTCTCCTCCTCCCGCTTCCGCACACAACATCACATTAGAGAGCACATGATAATTTTTCCATCGCAATAAATCCATTTTCCGGCCGAGGGCCGAGGCACGCAACCAGTACCCGCCGCACCTTCTACAAAACACAACACACTCCTGTTGACAACTATAGTTACACACTCAGTCCCCGCCCGTCGATGTCTCCTGTCAAAGGTCGAAAACGATGTTTACGAGTGCTCACTTGTCAGCCATTCAACAGCACATCGACCTGAATTCGCAATTAAATGTCAAATCAGCACAATGATTGCGCCCTCCTGTTAATGGACTTGGAATGTTGTCTACGCTTGGTTACACTACACAACTACAGCTGTACAGGAACAGGATATACCTGTTGTCAGCATAATAAAATTGCTGTCCTGTCCTGGGTTATTGTTTTGCAATTTCTCTTGAAAACAAATTAATAACAATATGAAATAATATTCTGTGTTGGATTTTAGAATTTTTGGAACCAGTGCCAGGCCGCAGGGACCATATCATAGAATCGGTCTAGCTAACCGGTTGAAGTTTTGAATATTTCAACCATAAAGTGTTGGGCAAATTGAAATTATGCACACATGCTATCATGCGCTATGATGTACATTGTACATGGTACAATGCCAGCGATAATGGCAGAAGGATGTACATAATTTGGGGTGCGGCGAAGGAAGGAGACATTTTTCATAGCCAGCATGGAATTCCGGCAAAATCTGTTGCCAGATGTTTCCATGCCGAATTATCCCCAAATGATTAATTATTATACCGTCGACCGAGAGCAGAAGACTCCTCGCATTAAGTGTACCGTACCGTACACACCACTGCATTGTTTTTCTGCAGGACATTCGTTTTGTTAAATTCTTGCCGTTAGTGTTTCGTTCCATTGTCTATAGTCCTTGAGCTATCCTGCCTAGCCTACGTAGTGTAGGGCTGTCAGTTGGAAAATGTGAAATCAGCTATTCGCATTATTGCTCCGCATCCTCCCTCCCTGGCAGGGTAATTAAATTATTTCCCTTTGAATGTAATGGAAATCTAGTTCAGTGAATATTCAAAAAAAAAAAAAAAAAGACTGTAGGTATATACGTTTTGACAAGTTTTAAGCTTCGCTACGAGTTGGGTAGATATCTCATTATTGGTCCCACATACCTATAGTTTCACAAGTTTAACTTTTAATTGACGTGTACATTTGCAAATTGAATTTGTATATTTGAAACTGCTAATACCTTTCGATAGACATGTATAGATACGAGATACCTTACCTGATGTGTATAGGTAAATTTTCATTTATTGATGATTCCTTAGTTGGAATACAAAAAAATAAATTCGCAACTTTGCTTGACAGTATGTTGTTGCTGTTGGCAAGAAAAAGAGGCGACACGAATGCAAGGACAAAGTTTTCCAACAAATTGGCTTATCCATGTCACATGTATGGATTTTCCGAAGAAACTTCCTCTTCTTTTCGAAGTCGAACGGGAACGTACGACCGTACGAGTTCATTGGACTTGTACCTACTAAATTTGAAATAAAACACGCAAAGAGTTGAATTATACTGAATTTAGATTGGATTGGAGGGAATTGAATTTTGAACATAGATACAAAAGTGTGCAAACAAAAATCTACTCAAGCTGTTAGTGTAGGTCTTTAAATGGCAACAATTCAACGCAATCCTTTGTTGACGGTTGGGATATGTTGGGAATTTTTAGGACCAATCGTTTCGTGTATGAGTGTCTTTAGGTATCGCTATTTTGTTTAGGTTGGAAATAATCCAGGAACCATGGCTGGTTAAATACAACGTCACTGGACTTGGGGCTCCTGACTATAGCCCTTACTACGCGGAAGGTAAAGGTAAAATCAGAACTTGTATTCTCGCTAAAACATCGTTAAAATTAACTCTCATCCCCCAACATAACACAGGCGACCTAGCAGCAGTGCAGCTAACTCCATCGAGCGGCAATCCGGTTTGGCACCATCAGCTGGACTACAACGGGCTGTCCGAGAAGCGGAGGAAAATAAGGCCGGAATTGTGTTAGGTTGTGACACTAATGCCCACCATGATCTATGGGGCAGTACAGACACAGTACAGGTGAGTCTTTATTTGTATATTTAGTAAGAACTAACCTAGTAGTGTGTTACAGAGGAAATAGTCCTACTTTTATAGTCAAGAAAATGCAGGAAGTAATTGATGTTACTCTCGCCTCCCATTATCTTTACCCATCTATATCAGACTGGATAGTATCGGATAGTCCTTCATTTTAAGACCACCTGTATATATCCTTCACTTTGAACTGTATAGCTTCACCCCCCCAGAAATCAATCTATCGCAACCGGCGAAAAACAGACTGGGTTAAACACAACTGTATTCTAACTGCGAATCTAGCTCACTGCAGACCAGAGAGAGCTCGACTCGCTTAATAACGTGCTCACTTCCGCCCTGAATGGGACATTTAGTGGATCCTGTCTACTCACCAAAATGAGGGAGGGCAAGAAACCACCGTGGTGAATAAGCAACTAACTAAACCTTGCTGCGAGAGTAGAAAGTCATTCAACAAAGCCAAAACCTCGAAGCTAGACACGAACTGGGAGATCTACAAAGATAGTCTGAGGCTTTTTAAAAAAGAAGTTCGAAAGACACAACGTAGCTCCTGGCGTTATTTCTGTGAGAACGTTAACAGCGTTAACGAAGGCTCCAGATTACGCAAGATCCTATCCAAAACGCCCACTGTACCGAGTGTACTAAAAAATCCCAGTGGCCAGTGGGCAGAATCAGAGGAACAATCACTGGAGTTGCTCATGGTCACTCATTTTTCTGGCTGTACGCCCTTCACCGGTAACCCTGACTTCAGGCATGTACCCCTTACACGACATCTCCAACCACATTAACCGTCTGTGAGAAGAAGCTAAGGGGGGTCCGTCAATAGCTTTGAACCGTACAAGTCACCCGGACCTGATGACATTGTCAAAGACATTCTCAGGCATATTTTTGTAGGCTGCATAACACTGGGTTGCATCCCATCATCCTGGACTGCGGTCGAGGTTGTTTTTATTCCAAAAGCAGGAAAGACCTCCCATACACCCCAAGGACTTCAGACTAATTAGTCTGTCTTCCTTTCTTCTTAAAATTTTCGAGAGGATCATCGACCTTCATATCAAAGACACTGTTGACCGATCACTGTTTTGAAGATCTCAACATGCCTACCAAAAGGGGGAGTCAACCGAAACTATTCTTCACTCGATTGTTGGCTCGATAGAGAGGTCCCTCTCACTCAAGGAATATATACAATGGCTGTCTTTCTTGATATAGAGGGGGCCTTTAACAATATCAAAATTAAAACGATCATCCAAGCCTTAGACAAGCTAAATATTGGCGAACCAATCACCCACATTCTAACAAAAAGAATGGTGAGGGCCACCTTTGACAGTAGCGCTGTCGACCAGCATGCATATTGCAAAGGTAAATCAGTGGAGCCAGCATTACACACATTAGTAAGTAATGTCGAATACTTCCTGTTCCATAAGGAGTATACGATGGTTGCCTTCCTTGACATAGAAGGTGCTTTTAACAACGTCAATACATCAGCGATAGCAGATACGCTAACAGTTCTGAATGTTGACAGCTCACTTCGCGAACTGATTAATCTTCTGCTTAATGGTCGGATTATCAACTCCAAGCTGCGTGAGGTGAGGTCCGCAAGAAGATCTATTAGTAAAGGCACTCCGCAAGGTGGTGTTCTATCCCCCATTCTTTGGAATTTGGTGGTCAACGAACTGCTGTTAATCGTGGAAGGGTGCACGGCGATCAGATGCAGATGATGTTGCTGTAGCTGTCTCAGGAAATAACTTAAATTCTCTAAAAGAACTCCTACAAAATGCTTTAAATAAGCTAGCTAGCTGGACGAGTTGGTGCGGTTAAGGTGTGAGCCCCCTTAGAACTGGATCTGGTGCTTTTCACCAGGAAATATAAAATTCCGACAGTCGACCCTCCCTCACTCAATCGTATCAACATAACTTTCTCTGACAAAGCAAATATTTGAGTCTTATACTGGATAGGAAGCTTAGTTTGAAACTTAACATCCAAGAAAGAATCAAGAAGGATACAGTAGCACTCATCTCTTGCAAAAAGGCTATTGGGTCTACAAACTCGAATAACTCACAGGCTCTATATTTCAGTTATAAGACCGATACTTACCTATTGGATAATTGGTGGACAGCCTTGAAGAAATCTCTAAATTTTGACAAGAACTTTTTCGTCAGCATCCGCTTTAGAGCAATCTGGAATGAGGATACTTTCCCAGAAGATGAATCAGTTTACTTCTACACTGACGGCTCAAAAACCAAAGACGGGGTTGGTGGGGGTCTCCGAAAGTCTTAATCCTAAGCTCTCCTTCCGTCTACCAAATTATTGTAGCTGTTCCAGGCGTAATTAATTGCGATAAAAGAAGTCTTATCTTGGCTCAAGAAAAACATGATATCCGCTAAAGATATCTGAATATTTTTGGACAGCCAAGTAGCCATCAAATCCTTGGATTCGATCTTTATAACTTCTCTAGTAGCTGCCGATCGTCTCTTACAGAGATGGCAGAACAGTTCAACATTCACCTAATTTGGTTGCCGGGGCATATAGAGACATTCCAGGGAATTGTAAGGCCTATGAACTCGTTAGAATAGAAACAACTCAACCCATTCTGCTGGATAAATGATGCCTAAGGATACCAATTGCTACTTGCAAAGATACCTACCACCTACCTGTCTAGGTGGTCTAGTGACAAAGACAAATTTGGAATAATCTGGATTAAAAACGCTTTAAAAAATTAATTTCTCTCAACAGATTGCATATCGGTACCAAAATAGGTGTAATTACTGGACACTGCCTAATAGGAAAACATACCGCAAGGCTTGGCATTTTCGCAAATGACTTTTGCAGAAGCTATATGGACGAGAAAGAGAAGGAAACTATCCCTCACCTTCTTTTTTCCTGACCAGCTCTCCCCCATTAAAGGAAGCTTCACTTCGGATCCTTCGATTACAACGACTTTGACGATCTGACAAACATTTCAAAAATCAGAGAAATTTTCAAACCTAGTTTGAAAAATAGGAATTTTCCCACACAAACGTTGATTCCCCTTTTGGAGTTTGAATTTCCCCAAATCGCTTTAAAGTGCTCACTTTGACCATAAAAGGAAATTTGCTTTAAAATATCAGCTTTCTAGTTCTTACCGTTTGGGCTGAGTGTTGACCATACCAATCAGTCAAGACAAGCTGTTTTACATATGAGATTAAAATCCTATTACCTATTAATAATGGAATATCGTTTTACAAGAATGGCCAAAGGTTGATGGTAATTTTCATGAAAATCACTTCATAATGCATATTTCCTTGAATAGGATAGATTTGCAAACACATTTGATAATAACCACCCCCTTAATAAATGACGTCAGCTTCCCTCTATTTGCTCCAGACTCATACAAAATTATAACCCCTAACGACCCGTGTCGTTTCATCATAATTCCTAAATAAACAAATATTCATGTGTATGTGTATGTGGTAGTCTAGCTTATAAAAAAAAAACTATATCTACTCCCAGGCCAGCCATTCTTGGGTCGACGACGCCGCCATACAATGAGCTCATTCATTATACGCATTTATTAACCTATCACCGGCAATAAAAGTCTACAATTTCTTTCTGTCTACATAATTCGCCGTCGCCCAATTACCATTCTTTGATTACGAACAAACAAAGTGTATCTCCTCCGCGCGTTCATAATTGAATTCCAAGTCGTTGTAGAAGCACCAATTCGCACTAGCAAATATGTAGGTAGGTATTCACGTGCACAGAGCGCTACTCTTTCGTACGCATGGGAGGGCTATACAATAACGCTGTAAATTTTCCTAGATTACACGGTCTATGAGCACACGAGAGTTTGTTTTCATTTTTGTTACAAGTTGACAGCCTCTGTGGGGCGCTCGGAAGTTACTAGCCCTAGCCGCTAGCCCCCTCGACACGATCAAGTTTGTGAATTTCCATTTCCACACATTAGTGTGCCATAATATCGAAACCCTCTCGTGTAAGTGTATCCCCAAAGCAGGAAGCTCTCAGTCTCAGAGCGCATGCATCAAAATCTCGCACTCACACAAGGCCCACCAGCCACCAAACGAAACGACACTCTCCCCAACGAGAGCCCCCAACGGGTTGGGTACACGATCGTCAGTGGATTTTAATCATCTCGACGTGAAACACGCTTCGCTGGTCGAGGTAGTGCCTGTCAAACATTCTATCACTTCGAGAGCTATAATTCTTCAAACATTTCAAACTGATCCGCGATCGAGTCGTTGTCATTTGCACGTTCCTTGTTATCATAAAGAAATAAAAAAAACAAAAATAAGTCATAAAACCGCTTCACTGATAAGGATCACTATCGCTCCTGCTCAGCCAGCCGCCCTACAGTGCGATTACAAGTGTACGCTGCGCTGTTGAACGCGTTTAATTTTCATTCCAAAACTACAGCGAATCAGTTGCTGGTGCGGTGGTGGTCCCGTTTCGGTTGAGTTTCTTTATCGGACGCGTTAACATGGTGTTGTGAAAACAAATGATAGTTGCGTGCGCATTTCATTTGACACTAGTGCCGCAGTGTGTAGGAGAACTTCCTCTCTAATAAATAAAAAAAATACAAATGTCCGGATATTACCTCGATGACAACGCTTCCGACGAAGAGCTTGTACTGACAACCGGTGTCAGTGACAGTGCAACAACAACAGCTCACAGCATCGCAATGCTGGCGAATGGCAATAATAATAACAACAACAACAACTATTGCAGCAGCAACGCTGGTATGGACGACAACACCATGGAGATTCCACTTCTAGTTGACAATGCAAGTATCTAATTCGCTAAGTAGTCCACTCCATAATGTATCTCTATCTCTAGCTTGTTTTTGTTTTTCTATTTTTTTTTGTTTTCCTAAAATTTTGCCCAAGTCTTGTGAGCAGCAAGCTATAAAAATAGAAGGGGAGCGAGCGACACGCTCTCGATTCATAATTCGCTCGCTCACAGTCAGGAAATTCAATTGGATATAGTCATGACTGAGAGAATCGCGCGGGTGCATTCGATTTACATATTTTTCTGGGGAAACTGTGCCTACTCGCTGTCAATGTCAAACATATTTGGCAGTTTTTATTGACACTATTGCCATAAAGCTTAGATATGAGATATGACTAACAACCACAATAAAGATAAACACAGACACACATTTCGAAGAGTAGATACAAAAAAGGTGTTTGTTCTTCAAATTAACAAAAAATAATATTTGAGTAAGATTAAGAAAGATATACCCGTTACCCGCCCAACTGCCTCGACTGGCGCGATATGGAATGTGTGTGTCTGTTTGAAGTTGTTGTACAACAGGTCCAATGGAAAGTGTTGCTCAGTGATGGCCTGCGAATGCGTTAAGCGGAACAACACGACAAGTTATTAATTATTAAATTTAAAATCTAAACAAACTCGATATAACGGATTGCTATGCGCATTTAGACAGTTTCATCGTCAAATGTCAAACAAGTGGTCAGTTATGCTAGTGACATATAAGCTGAATTGAACTGCACGTTCTGTTCCACTTATAAAAATGTGTCAGTACTGACTATAACTTATCCGTTTGAAAAAGTTGCATGCACATCACTATGACAATGGCCAGTATCTCATCAACAACGAATTAATTTACAAAAAAATATTTACGATAACAGTAGATAGAGTTAGATATGTATACCTACTTATATGCGAACGGTCGGTTAAAACAAAGACGTCTATTGAAGCTCTGTCTATCAGTCATTCGCTGGATCACGTGCACATTTGTTTAACAAAAATATAAATTTGTTATATTTTCGATTTGATTGCGATAATCGTTCTTTTGACCACAGGGCAACAAAATGTTTATACTGTGGTCACTTTTATCGTTGGTTTCCAGTAAGACCTATTCAGGAGACTTGCATTCAAAGTTGTCACTCGGTGGCTATAGGTACTGTACGTCTTTTGACACATTTTTGTAAATGGTGTAAAACATTTTCAATTCAGCTTATCTGTAACTAGCATTGTTGACCACTTGTTTCATTGGTGACGAAAGCTAGGCTAAGTCTGGTCTTATTTACCTCAATATTTACTTCATTTTCTCTATATATGCCGTGGCTATCAGACGGCAGTATTAATTCAGCTTGATGTGTAGCTTAATGAAATCAGACTAGTGATTTTGAAAACAATTATTGACTGCAAACGTTTTTCATTCAAAAGCTACTCCATAAGGCTACGTCAGTAAGAGTAGGTACCTCTAAAGACGATAAGTAACTTGATAGGGTTGGTTTTATTCTAATTTGCACTCTAAAAGGGGATTTTCTATGCAAATTTATATCTCTAAGTGGACGAGGAGAGATATTTTTCCTCGCGTACCTCTTCAAACCCTAGTCGAACCTAATCCAAGGTTAGTTACATTTTTTGAAATTTATACTGCTTCACAGTTTTAATAACCTTACTGCGTTAGATGTACAAATTCAACCCATGTCTACCTGCAACCCTTTTGAAAACCATTACTTTCGATTTACTCAAATTAGACTCTAGCTTCCTCGGCACATAAGTGGTTTTATAAGAAGATGTACTGCTAGGTTCCACATTTCACTTTCACTCGAAATGAAATCGGAAATGAATTTTTGTGCTCAAAATTTCACTGAATTCGTTTTCGATTTCAAAATTTTCGGAATTGAGACAAAGTGAGATTGTGATTTCGAAAAAAATTTCGGAGTTTCCAAATCGTTTGAAATGCAGAACACTGAAAACTAATTCACTCGATTTGCAATTTCGATTTCACTCGATTTCTGGAACCTAGCTGGTAGAGTCTCAGAAAATCTTCCTTATGAGACAACATTATCAACATTGAGGAAGACGGAAGACCATAATATGATAATCCACGAAATAAATTCTTCTTGGAAGGCATTCAAGTGGCATTGCAATGCAACCTTGCCTAACGCCTATACTCCTGTAGTGAACTATACGCTGTAAAGTCTTAATCACCACAAACCTTGACATATAAGTGTTATCGTAAAAATTCTCCATTGCATTAGCATTTTAGCCTATTCGACACAAAGTCTTGAAATGGATTTAAGCTAATAGACCTTGGAGCTGGTTGTAATTCTGCTATAGCTAGCACACGACACAAGGGCTCGTCCACGTCCAGTATTTTATATGTCCGAATGTTCCAAGATTCCAACCTTCCCTTGTCATAGTACTTTCAAGAAATATTGTGAGGGAATTAAGCGTTAAATAAACCACCAGAATTTCACACTCCTCAACATATCGAAAAGCCATAGCTAAGTGCCGCTTTCATCAACCGAAGACCAATGGTATCGATGCCAAGATACCATGAGATACGCCACAACTGATGTGATAGGTTTTACCCGACTTACTTGATTACTTACTTAAGGTGGCGCTACAGTACGGGGTGGACTTGGGCCTCAAGCAACAAGCGTTGTTTCCAGTCATCACTTTCTTTGACAAGGTATGTCTCTAGTTTCACACGCTAAGTGGGTTAAGGCCCTTCCACTTGCGTGCGCCACCTGAGTTGCGGCCTTCCTCTACTACGCCGTCCCTCGGGTGTGGATTCAAAGATCTTCCGGGCCGGAGAATTCACGTCCATTCGCTCTGCATTACCCAGCCACCGCAGTCCTTGGATCTTTACTTTTCTAGCTAGGTTGATGTTGCTGTACAGCCCGTTCAGTTCGTTGTTGTATCTCATCCACCATTTAAAAACACATCCGACCGAAAATTACTTGAAGAATTTTCCTCTCGAAGCAACCAAGAGTAACCTCATCCGCTTTTGATAGAGTCCATGCCTCTGCACCATAAAGTAGGACTGGGATGATTAAGCTCTTATAAAGGGCCATTTTAGACTTTAGTTGTTCGAGAGAAGACTTTGCTACTCAATGGCTTCGTTTAATCTCAACGCTGAGGCTGGTGTCACGTTTCACCTGACTCTCCCCATAAAATCCTTGGTTTGATGAGGAGTGCTAGGGCTAGCAAGCACGTGTAGCAAAGCAACTACAAAGCGGAGCCGCAGAGATGGGCGAGAGCAGCTAGTGACCTCTACGTGCTACTCCAGGAGCAATGTGCGGAAAATTGTCCAAAAGGTAAAAAGAACGTATCAAAGCTTCATGACCCGAATAGAGGCATGTAGAAATAAGCAAGAAATCTCGTAGTACAGTCGCAGTTGAGAATATATGGAGAAACAAGTTCTGCAGACTGTTAAACAGCGAAGATGACAGGAATTCCGGTGTCAGGCAGAATGAAGCATTTATCCTGGACAATGAAAGTCAAGACTTCCGTCCACCAAAATTAAGAGAGGGTATCAATATCCTAGCTGAAGTCCAATAAAGTGGCTGGAACTCACGGTTTAATGGCCGAGCTTTTTAAGACAGGGGGAGATGTTTCCAAGATTTGGTCGGAGGAAAGTCTACTTAATCATGAATGGAACCGCAGCATCATTTGTCCGATCCACAAGAAATGATACTCTCTTAACTGCGCCAAATATAGAGGCATCAGTCTCCTTAGTATAGCTTACAAGATCATCTCTGCCGTACTGTGTGGACGCCTGAAACCATTTGTCAAGGAACTATGATTGGTCCCTATCACTACACTAAAGCAACTCAAGAAGTCCAAATCGATACCCATCACCGATTTATTGGGTTTAAGGCCGCACATGAGAGCATTTATAGAAACGAAGACGAGTTGTATCTATAGGACCATGCCTAGTTTTGACATCCGTGAAAAACTTGTCAGATTGTGCAGAACGCTCGCTGCTTAATATACCTACATAACTCACCTGAACTCAATCCTGTTGAGATGTTTTTTTTATATATAAAACAGAACATTTTGCGTAATAAAATCTACGACACAATTGCAGTACATACATATTCTTATAAGGTCGGACACGATCTCACCAATTCCTTTGATGTCAGAAAAGGATTTGGACAAGGTGATGAACTTTCAAGTAACGTCTTCAACGTTATACTTGAAAACATTGTGCGAAACCCACAATCCAACACCAGAGGCACAATTTTTCACAAGTCTGTCCATTTATTAGCATACGCGGATGACATTTGACAACATTGGTAGAACTCAGCGAGCTGTCACTGGCGCGTTTGCAAATACATTATGGGAACAGAGATTTAACAGCAAACTCTACGAGATGTACATCAGCGTTGAAATGGTCAGAAAGAGAGGCGGACATTAACTGTTGAGGCACAGGTAAAACCCTGATTGTAGTGCCACCCAAGTCAGTAAGTAAGTTATTCACAGGTGGTCCTTACTTAACCAAAATTAAGTAACTGATTAAGTGTGTGCGAGTTCTTCATAATAAAAATAAAAACTTAGTATGTATTTAGTCATGTTCCTAGTTATTAGGCTTGTTGGCGTGCTCAATACATTTATTGTTGATACTTTTTGTTCCCAAAGCTCTCTAACTGTAACTGGGTCAAATGATTCAAATATTTAATTTCGGTTGTCCCGCGTACCCTTGGGAAACGGTCTTACCCCAATAACATTTCTGTGTGCATACATACGAATAAACAGGAAAGTAAACAGCGAGCTGGACGTAAACCAAAAACCAAAATTCAAAGGTTGAATGACTTGCCTTGCAGGATGTGACTTTCCCCCGCCCCATTTATAAATAATGAACCCCCATATATAATAAAACAACAATCCATCTGTTCCAAAACAACTGTATCCCAATCCGCACTTTAACCACGCCAATTAATAAAATAAAAACGTTGAATTTATGAACGCATTCCGAATGGTTATGAATTATATTGCGTGTGTCGTTAAACTCATACCCCCGATAACCTTGATGAGCTTGTAAAGGTTCAAAGTACCCATGATACACCACATACTCTTTAAGCCGCACACAAATTCACTTTATTGTCCCCTATAAAACCAAACTTTAACTAGGTACACACTGACACTAGATTTTGATTGCTGCTACGATATGGTTTTGAATTTTGACACAATATACATTGTTGTTGATATTCTAATGTCTAATTCAACAATATAAATAGATAACCGCACCAGACACCACCTCCAGCTAGGTGTCCAAATGTTCTTGCTCCGCAGGTATATTAAAAAAAAAAGAACCTCGTAATTATTTGCTCAATTAAATCGGTTAATTAATTCAAGTAATTAATGTTTCTAAACAGTATTGCTATGCACACCGACACAATTGTTTAAACAAATCTAATTAGCTTGACTCATCCGCGTTTGTTTACCCACAGTTCCACACACGAAAAAATATCGAACAGTTTCATTCGCATGTCATGTGTAGAACAACGAATTTGTTATTTAATTTCTATATTTAGCCAAGAATGACGTTTGTTCTATGCAAATTATCTCACAGTCAGTGCAGTGAGTAAAATTTATCAACAGATGCACTGCAATATTGTTTCAAGTACCTAAATCTCGTTAACGATGTCAACTGACTTGTTATTGTTTATCAATTGTATGGAGAAAAATACTCAAATCAGCGTTGCCAGGTGTTTTGTCGATAGAAACTCCTAAACTCATTTGTCAACATTTTCTTTATTGTTTCTTTCGAATATTGTCTCATACTTAACCACGTAGCAGGTACATGTATGCTTACCAGAAACACTGGATAAAATTTACCAACCTGTTACACTGCATAGTTATGTCAAATATGTCAGATGATATCTGACGTTTGGGCGCTAGGTAATTTGTGAAAATTTGAAAGCGTTTTGATACTTGACCACGAAGCTCGTATTTTAGATTGATATGTCAAGAAAGTACCTGGGAGAGGCGCTTTGGTTGAGAGTCAGGTCCACTTACGCCACCTAATAGGGCCCATACACTACACATGCCTGCATGCGCAAACAGTGCTTGCGCATGCAAACTGCCAGTGTATGGTATGAACTGTGTGTTTGTGCAAGCGGCATGAGCAATATCAAAAAATTTTGATATTTTCTTGTTTGTGCATGCAAGCATGTGTGGTGTGTGTGCTACATTTGCTCAGTCTAGGGATGATTTTGTTAGAAGCGGACGTCTTGACATTTTTTAAATTTTTTTGTTCAGCGGTGAACACACGTCGAATTTTGTTGTTCAAAAATGTCGCAGGCGAATAAAAAGTTTTGACTGAATTTTTGGAACTGTACCAAAGCCTCCCGGTTTTGTGGCGGGTCAAAAGTGACGAATATTGCAACCGGGTCTTAAAAGCTAGTGCATATGAAAAAATGATAACTTTGCTTGTTCATCCTCAAGAAATTTGTGTAGTCGGGCATTGAAGAATCCTCTAGCACTTTTAACAATTTGACATGCCCCAGCTCATTTCTTAGTTTGAGCCATTCTTTGCACCATATTCTTTTCTTTTTTTTCCTTCTTTTACTTTTTATTGCTAAAGCAATCAAAATTGCCGCAACAGCGGTGTCGGAGCTTGACATTTTTTAAGTTTTCTGTTCAGCGGTGAACACACGACTGAATATTGTACAGTTTGCATGCGTAGTGTATGGGGAAAAAGTGTTTGCGCATTTTTGTGCTTGTGCATGCAGGCATGTGTAGTGTATGGGCCCTTTAAGTATAGGTAGATAAGTAGGTACAAAAGTAAACCAAGACTAGACATAGAATATTCGGAATATCGCAAAGAAGTGGCCAACAGATTCGAGTTTTCCATATACATACCTACTACCAATGTACTGGGCCATACATGCCTTCACATGAAAGTGGTTTCGGGTGAGACGGGTAAATTGTTAGGTTAGTTGAAAAATGAAGGGTAGATTGCACCGAAAATCCCTCTTTTTTTCTACTCACTAAAAATCGACATGTTTCGCCCGACACGACTTTCATGGGAAGGCATGTGTGATCCAGCACAATGCCACAGCTGATCAAAAAGGAATAACTATTTTAATGAACGGGCGAAAAAAAGTATCTACTAACCTAACCAGTGTTGCCACTAAGAAAAAAAATTCCGTGGCAAAACTCAACAAGTCCATTATATGTATGTAGTTTTTTTTATCGACAGCAAACAAAATACGTTTAATTTTTTGTTAAAAGTAAACCGCTCTGCAAGGACTTGTATAACCAACCATATCGTAAAACCTATAACAGCAACCTTTTAATAGCGCAAAAATAAATGTACATATAAACTTGCATTTATAATTGTGATTGTGAGAGTTCTAAAAATTCCAACATTCTTTTGAAAAGATCGCGCTTAACAAAAGCGTTACAAAATTTGGGTATCTAGGGAGAATACGTAGCAGCCAGCGTAGTAAATTTATTTATTTTTTTTTTAAATCGTGGAGCAATTTTGCTACGATCGTGGCAAAGTGGCAGCGCTGGCACTAACCTTTCTAGCTTAGCTGGGAAGAGTATAAGTTGACAATGGTTGCCGTTCGGAATGGAATATTTAAGAATTCGATATGACAAGCAACAGCAAAAAAGATATTTAAAGGGTGTCCCATAAATCACGCAAAATGTAATTTTAATCGAAAATACAGATTTTTAATTAGAAACCTTACATTTTTTTTATTGATTCATGGAGTATACGGTTTGAGGCTATGTGTGGAAAAGCACATCGGATAAATGGTAGTCCCGGCTTTGCCGGAAAGTATTTACTCTTTTCATGAAATTTTCTATAACCGTTTCGTGGCTGAATTTCATTAATATACCTCCCAATTGCCTCTTTCAAGGCTTTTTTGGCTATTGTTTGCATAGACCTTTGACTTCAAAAAACCCCAAAGAAAAAAGTCCAATGGCGTTAAATCGCAAGATCTGGATGGCCAATTCTGATCACAAAAACGGCTGTCAGTAGTCTTTAGTTGTTCGAGTCATTAAACTTTGTAATCATGAAGTTTCAAGTCTTTCGTGAGAATTCGCTGTAGAGAGCTTCTCGAAATGGCTTATTCTTGACTACATTGTCAAATTGATGTTCCTAACTGTCAGCCATACTCTCCCTACCTGCTTCAATGTTTTCTGTTGAACTATTTGTGACAGGCCACCCAGAGTGTTTAAGATCACTAATTGATCCAGTCTCCCTCAGTTTTTTAAATTATTATCTCCACAGTTGATGGTTTTAAATCACTATGACGGCCATATTTGCTTCGAGAATTGCGGACTGTCGCTGACAAACCTTCAAAATGTTTAAAACATTGTTTAACAATGAAAATGCGCTGTACAGCGGTCCACTTTTATTAACCCCGAACTGTCAGCTGTCACATTGTTATCTTTTTTTTTTTCGTTGGCATCACTGTACTATTAAATGGCGCAAAATTCAAATTTTGCGTGAATTATGGGACACCCTTTACATAGATACATAAACACAACTGAAAGCTCTGCAGGTTTAAACCAAAAATAACGGATTGATATTGGACAGAACTTTACAATCGACAACTTTAACGTTGAGATTAGTCAGGGACTTTGTCTATACCTGGGCTTTGCTATGTATGAATACTGATCTCAGAAACAATAACTATTGCCAAATCGTTGTTCGTTGGCCTGAGAATGCAAATGATTTAGACTCCATTCCGAACAATTAAGATGATTCTACCCAATACATCAATCATGCTAAAAGTTAGACTCTATCTAAAGCGGATGAAGATATCCTCGTTCGCTTCGAGAGAAAGAATTATCTTAAAATGTTCGGTAGAGTCTGCTTTGATGGGGCTTGGAGAAGGAGATTTAACGACGAACTATTATACGAGCTATACAAAAATATATTATGTAAGTCAAAAAATTTCCTGCTGTCTAAAATGGGCACAAATGTTTCGACCCGTATAGAAACTTCGAGTCTGACCCGGAGAAACAATGCAGTAGAGGAAGACCTAGCCTTGGGTAGCACATACAAATTAAAGGGGACCTCTCCTGAATTGGAGTGCGCAAATGAGGATAGTTATCTACGACCGTGCATACTGTAGAGGCCTGTTAGCTAAGGCCTTGCTTAACTCCGAAATGTAGAGCCCCCCCCCCGTTTCACACTGGAAGTTTAAACCACACTTTTAGTTCAAACTAAAAGTAAACTTCAGTTCAACAATTCATTCTGTTTCACAGTTTCGTTTTAAAATCCAAAATTATGTGCGCGCATTCACATTGAAATGTGCGTGTTTAATTTTTTGCGACTAAACAGTCGCGCGATTGAAATCGCATGTGTGTTTCGGGCATAAATCTTGAACACAGTTCATTCTGTAGTCTGTAGTCTCAGATGTCAGATCACCTGACGATTCTCAAAAATGTAAATATTTGACTTTTTTTTGCGTGTTCTTTGAAAGAAAAGACAAGAAACGATTTTGGAAAAGTAGTATTAAATCTTAGTACTGTACAATACTGCCAAATTCTATTCATAAAATGTTGTTCAAATAAGTTCAATTCAGATTAGGTACATTGTGAGCCCGGACGAGTTGAACTTCAAATTTAAACTCAAGTTGAGGTTCAGTTGAACTTTGGTTTAAACTTCTACTGTTAAACTGGGAAAAAGTAAGTTATTAAAAGCTTGTCTTTAGACTCAATATCGAAACTTATTCTTATATAAACGTAATGTAAACATTAGGTCATTAAAAAATATGAATTTAAGAACTATGTACATTATATCCATATTATGGCTGTTACTGATTGCAGAAAAAATCAGCCATCTGGCAGTGCTGATTCATGCACATATGCAATGCACTGACCTAAAGCTCGCTTAAACAGTGGAGCGCCACACTGACCGATGAATTTAATTTAGACTAAATCGTTTAAGTGGAAATGGAAATTATTGCATTGCATTCCGATTCCGAATAAGAATTCTGACATCAGTCTTAGTTGTTTGTTTAGTAGACGTTTGTATTTTTTTTTGTATAAAATATACAATGGAAACGTTTAGCTAATTGGGAAACAGATATTGGAAACATTTTAATTTATCAGGTAGGAGAACAAAGAGCAAAGATGATTAATGTTTCAAATTAAATTATGTATGACATTTAGCCATGCATTCGAATATTGTAGGAGAAAACTTGGGAAATGCGTAGTAGGTAATTGCGATTTTGATAGTGCTGAATATTCTGTCACACTGTAGTAATAGTTGAAAAAAAAAACTCAACTTCCTGTGTTTTGTTCTAAAATCTAAATATGTACTAGATTAGTGATTAGCTGAGAGTGGCTCGAAGTGTAAACGCGTGTTTTAAACTAAATTTTCAAATTTTTGCTACAATAGCTATTTATTTCAAAAAGCTGTTAATTCATTCATTCACTTTTAAATTAAAAGAGTTGCTTGTGAGTTGAGTGGACCCTCCATAGTCTTCGATACTCTGCCACGGATTCTAAATCATCAAGCTATTAATTACATGTCAATCGGGAATTTCCATGATTGTTTATTCGAAGATACACAAGTCCAATGAATGTTAATTACCACCACCAAATAGAGGTTTCATTGAGCTACAACAGCATTAAGTAAGATCAATACAAGAACATGTGATTGGAAAAATGTTAGCAAGTTACAAGATAGTTAATTGTGCCTCTAGTGTACGACGAATTTGAGATAACACTACATGAGTATTGAGTGGGTTATTAAGTTTCCAATTTTGTAGTTTAACCAACTGTCAAGCTTATAATTTTATTAGTGAACTAGCTGGACCCGTGCTCGCCTTGCCCGCTCGCACAAAATTATATTTGGTTCATTTAAAATTACACTTTTGAGTGTTTCATTGAAATCTGTCCAGTAGTTTTCGCGCTTTTAGGAGAAAAAGAAAATTCCTCCCTCTCCTAGATCTTGCTACTTATTTGTAATACTGAATTTCCTTTCGTTTGTTTCCCTCTTCCTATATGGAATCCAAGGAACTACCTACCCCAAACCTACCCTGTTACCATACCACATATCGAATGAAATTCTGAAATAAAACCTGTTACATACAATCATAATATACATACCTACATAATATACAACTGACCATAGCACTCACTGCGAAAACAAATCAACCCTTATCGAATGTGTAGTATACGTATGCTAGTCTTGTTTTGTTTTTGTTTGACGATCGCAAAAGTACAAACATCCATTCGTAGCAAGGTATATGTGTATGTATATATTTTCACTTCAAAAAATGCATACGTCATATCAGAATGAAATTCCTACTGCGTTGTGTGGCGATATCGATAATGGATGTAATGCATTGGATATTATAATGTGCACCCTCTGCATCGCCCTCCCTCTCATTGATCTTGCTACTTGTTTAATATACTGCATTTCCTTTCCTTTGCTTCCCTCTTCCTATAGAATCCAAACAACTAACTACCCCAACCCAACACAATTACCATACCACATATCGAATGAAATTCTGAAATGAAACCTGTTTTGTATTATACGTCTCTTCTCTTATGAAGATTATTAATATACCCCATGCCATTCTGCAGCACGCACCCTCACCCCATCCCCATCCTTCATCGGACATACAATCATAATATACAACTGACCATAGCACTCACTGCGAAAACAAATCAACCCTTATCGAATGTGTTTGTTTGACGATCGCAAAAGAGTTTTTAACGGCTAAAGAAAATTCTTACAGTTTTATTATATGTATAGATATAGATTTCACAAACTGGCTGGACAGAAGTAAGTCACTCATACACAGTAGGTACCTATCTGTTCAAGAAAAATTGCTTTCGATGTGCGACAACAACCCCAAAGTAGAACTATGGAATCCAAACAACTACCCCAACCCTACCCTGTTACGTCATATCAGAATAAAGTTCCTACTGCGTTGCGTGGCGATATGCGATAATGGATGTAATGCATTGGATATATAATGTGCACCCTCTGCATCGCCCTCCCTCTCATTGATCTTGCTACTTGTTTAATATACTGCATTTCCTTTCCTTTGCTTCCCTCTTCCTATAGAATCCAAACAACTAACTACCCCAACCCAACACAATTACCATACCACATATCGAATGAAATTCTGAAATGAAACCTGTTTTGTATTATACGTCTCTTCTCTTATGAAGATTATTAATATACCCCATGCCATTCTGCAGCACGCACGACTCACCCCATCCCCATCCTTAATCGGACATACAATCATAATATACATACCTACATAATATACAACTGACCATAGCACTCACTGCGAAAACAAATCAACCCTTATCGAATGTGTTTGTTTGACGATCGCAAAAGTATGTATAAACATCCATTCGTAGCAAGGTATATGTGTATGTATATATTTTCACTTCAAAAAATACATTTTGGCTAAAAACTGTTCCTAAGGACGTGGCTATAAACGACATAGCCTATAGCAGTCTCACAGTCTTAAGGAACATTTAAAAAAAGTTTCATCGAAATCTGTCCAGTAGTTTTCGGGTTTTTAGCTGACAAAGAAAATGCCTACAGTTTTATTATATGTAAGGATAAGTATTTCAAGAGCACTACCAATATTATTTACTGCCATTATAACATTTAAATAGAAATTACAAATTTTTTTTTAACTCTTTCAGGATGACTGTGATGCAACTTACATCTATAAGAACTGTAAATGTGATCAACCCGGATTTGCTGTACATTTGAAAAGCAAAAGTCAACGAGATGCCAAAGTTAAAATATTTCTAGCCGTCACATTATGCACGTTATTTATGGTAAGAGGCTGGATTCATTTTGATTTTCAAAATTATTATTGATATAGAGATTGTGTTTTGAAATTAGATTTCTTGCACGAAAATGTGCATAGATACATCTAAGACAAAAATAGATCGATTATTGTATACCACATTCTTCGCGGTAGAGACTTTTAAATATTTGGCCACTTATAGCGTGTGTAGCTCACAAAGGAACTACGTATAGTTAAAAAATGCGAATAAAGTAAAGTGGCTTTTCGAAATTACTTATTATTTTAGTACAGTTGTAAAGTTAATTTATTTTCACATTTATGGGAGTTTTTTTATTATCATTGGAGTGCTACGGAAAAATTTCAATTAATCCGTAAGCTGTATGAAAAGAAGTGGTTCTTAGAAAGCATTTCAATTATAAAGTCTGCCTATAAGTATTCCAAGAAAGTACCTAATTGTGTTTTTTAATTGCACAGCACAAAGCAAGACAATAGAACATGTGGAAAGGTATGGTAAAAATTGATTAAAACAGAAGTAACCAAGAAGACTCTTAGAGAAAAATCTTGACAGAAATGTCTACAAAGAATTGATATGCCACTAATGCTCAGATTTTCAGTGCAGAGTAACTTATAGCCCATATATGGCGTGCATTGAAAGGCATTGAAAAAGTATTAACAGATAAGTGCCTCCAAATCGCCGCAAATTTTACAAAAAACTTGGCAGCACTTTAATAGATAATAATTTATTTGATTTTCAAAATGGGTTTTTTACAACAAATAACCCCTAACTATAGCGAAAAAATAATTAGTTTGTTGAATTAAACTCGTAAAGAGAACCAAAATTATACAAATGAACTTGTCAAATCGTTGACAGTTGTAAAGCTTGTCAATCTCTGTCAGAGATACGAAAAGGTAACACTGACTTAAATGTTCAATATTGCACATATTTTTATGATCAAATATGACACTAAGAAACCAAAATCGACCCGCTTTGAGTAGAATTTCAGGAAGTGCAACTGGGTATAATGAGAATGGCGCCATACAAAAATTTGCTTAAAATTGGACCCATGACTTTAAAAATCCGTTTTCGAAATCTCTACATAATACCCAATGCATTTTTGTCTGTTTATATGTGCCTTCAACGACTTATGGCATCACGTTAAAACTCCTTATTCAATCTGTAGGGATTACTCAGACAAATCACAGGGATCAATAGAGCTACATTTAGGTTAGGTTAGGTTTGTGGACTCGCGAGGATTACTCCGTGCCACACTCAGGTCAATACTGACACATTGTGATGCCCGTCGTTGAAAGAGGTTCCCCCTTGCCTATTATAACCCCGACTATAGATGCTGTAATTAATTTGTTACTGTGCTGTTACATACAAACTATCCTGATGATTCAATGAACTTCATTATCTTGTCTATGCATATGTTGGAGAGCTCGTCTAGGTAGTTGAAGAAGTGACGCCCTATAGGAATTTATGTTGGTGTGTTGAAGCATTGACATAGGATATGTCCTCACCACCGCCGCCTCTACAGAGTTCTTCGTACATTAAGCTCATTTTCTTCATGTGGTACTGCAGAGTATTGCGCCCCGTTGTGATTCCTACGAGTGTGGACAGGGATTTTCCGTATGATACTATAAAGTTTCATTGAAGGACGGCCATAGCATTCTTGTGGGACTTCAACGTATCTAGGCCGGCATATCTATAGCGTTTGCCTCTCTTGTGGCTTTTCTCCCTGTGTGCAAGGCAGCTATTCACAGAGCGATCAGCTTGATCTGCAACAGCTGTGAGCTGTCGATCCTTGCCTTGATAATTCGTCTGCTATAGATCTACATTTAGTTTTTATGTGGGCCTACTCATTCTGTACACTTTTCTCATTTAATATCATACTGGACTTTGCTTGCCAAGGGGCATGCAGTTAAAGCAAGGCGAGCATTCTCAGGCGGGGTGGTTTTTGATACCTATCATCCGCATACTGGGGTTTCGATGACCTTGCGCGACACTTAGTTCCATGGATATGCCATCTGATGTAATGACACCGGAACTTTGGCTATTGTCCAAATTAAGAGTCAACTCCCTTGCGTTCAGGACCGGCTTCAGTCAGAGTCTGAGCTTGGTTTGGAATGTAGTCGAATTTTCACCGATATGTCTCCAAAACTGGTCAAGGGTCCGGTGCTGGTGTTTTCGTGGAAATCGACAATATTAGACTTCACTGCCCGTTAGGTAAGCTTGCCTCTGTTTTACAAGCGGAAATCTATGCTATCCAAATGGCAAATGACAGTCAAGCGTCGCTTAAAGACTTGCTCAACCCTGTTAAACGTTCCAAAACATAGTTCGGGAATACAAAATCTCTTTGAACTCGGTTGCAATGCTGTAATAAATGACACTTCACTGGGTCCCCACACTGGGATTGCTGGAAATCCGATGAGATTGTTAAGAAATGCTCAGAGGATAATTTCTCGGGACAAGAACCTGTGCTGGGTCTTCCTGCGTTCCCGGTCACAAGAGAGTGCAGTTCTTTTGAACTCGACCTGGATATTCTTCTTCATCAGGTTCTTCGCTTGGAGAACCCTCATCTTCAAAAATATCGTCATTAGGAACCATTTTTCTTTTGCTCAATAACCATACACAAAATACATGATGCCGTCATTAGTTTCCCTATTGAAGCAGAAGATTTGATTTTTCAATTCTGGCACCTCTAGGTTAGGTTAGGTTAGGTTGAGTAGGGTGTGAGTTTATCACATTGGACTAGGCACCATATTGGGCCCATCGCAATCCCTGGGGAACCTTAACGGTCAACAAACCTAAAGCACTTCGCCCAAACAAGAAATTTTCCTGCAAAACCTCAAAATTGTTTCAATTTTATTTACGAGTCCAGCCTCCTCCAAATTTTCGAAGTACCTTCCTCCTGTACCGAGCAATAGCTTGGCATTCACAGAGGAGATGAGTTATATCCCCTGCGACATGTAAGTCTTCGCAGTACCTGCAGTGTCCGTATCTGTTTAACCTAAACTCTTAGCGTGCTTCCTTAGAAGACAGTGCCCGGAGAGTATCCTTATTACCATTCGTAGCCTTGATCTACTGAGCCTTAGTAATTCTACAGATTTTTTCCGATCTAGCTTAGGCCACAGAGCCTTTGAGACCCTGTGCCCTACTATATCCAATCTGAATCTGATCTGATCTGCCCTATTTTTAATCTGCCACCTCTATCTGAATACATTTTTCGCTTCTTTTGGGCGGAAGCTCCTCCACTGTTGGCGGACATTTCAAAGGTTCGCGCTTTGAAAGATTCTTCATTGCGGATAACTTTGACGAATTTGGAAAAGCTGGCGTTTTTTTTTCAGTCTACCGTACGGGTATTCCTCAATGGCAGAAATCTTCCGCTCAAGTTTTTGCGGTTTTCTTTTTCTTTTCTTAAATTCTCAAAATTCTGAAATGGACTCATTGACTAGTTGGGCATATTTTGTTAGTTTCGATGCCCATACGAGCTTCCTATGTTCGACAGCCGCTTTCTTTAAACAGGGACTGCGGTAGTTGGTACTTGCAGTCCGAGAGTGTTCCCTTTGTCAAAAACTCAATGGGATCAGTTTGTGTGTTCATCACGTTTCCTCTTCTCTTCTCTTAGCTTCTGGTAACGATAACGACGCGACGACGGTCGCTAGCCGATTTGTGAAAATGAAGCAATATTTCCATCCAAGCTATTTCAATAAATCCCTAGACCTGACGATTTGGTGCGATTTGCATAATCGGCTGGTTATATTGTGCGGCCATCTAGTTTTTGGATAGCAGACAATCTTTGGTCCTGGCGAATGCTTCATTCGTGGAAGTTTTTATCTCAAAGGTGATATCGCTCCTTGCATTAGTGCAAGTCGCAAGACTCTGTTATACGTTACATTCGACTTAAAGCCGTTGCTAGTCTGGTTCCATATAGAACCCTAGGCCTATAATATAATAGCTCCTAGTAGGTCTTAATTTAATTTAGAAGGGACCTACTATTTCCTTCCCGAATCCGAATGGGTGAGTTGATAAAAGTTGTACTCTTGGATTCTTATCAGGCGTATAGTGGTTGAAGGATACGGGCCATTGATGCCGGATCATGCCTTTAAAAGGAATTTAATTCCGCTACCTGAAGTTTGGTAGGTTGATCGCAATATCCCATAATTTTAGTTGATGGCTCATATAAATCCTCTTCATTAGGAAGGTCACAATGACCTTACTTTCACCTATACAAAAACTCGATGCTTTGTGGTCATCAAATTATTATATTTTTATTGGTGTCTTTTAGAGTTAAACTATGTACATCAGCTCTCGATGGAGAGATCCTTTATTATTATAGGCATTCTGTAGTTTATACAAATCAATAAACAATCCAATTTGCGGCTCTTACGAGCTTGTTACACTCTCTCCCTGTCCTCCTTATATTATACGCCTTAATCCTCTTACTATATATGCACAAAGGTAAGAGTATACCTGTGTGATTCAGTTCTTCATCGGTAATGAACTTCTTGAGGACGAATTCTATGACGGCAAGATTTCAGTTACAATTTCGGAGAAAATCGCATTAACACACCAGATAGCCAGACATCGATTCCTAAACATCGTTGCCAATGCAAACAGCGTACAATCGAAATCGAAGTCCATGCGTCAACATAGTTAAATAAATGAGTCCTTTAGGAATTAGGAAGGGGCCAAATCTATTTTCAAACACAAAATTGAAAACCTATCTCATCCCTACGCATACAAATACAAATACAAACACAAACTCATCTCTCATCTAATCTACCATAGAACCGTAAATAACTATTTATGCATTCAGATTATAGAATTCCTTGGAGGATACATGGCCGGCAGCTTGGCGATAATGACAGATGCTGCCCATTTGGCATCTGATTGCGTTAGTTTTGTGATTGGTCTCTTGGCGATTTGGATATCCAGCCGGCCGCCGGATCAAAATATGTCATTTGGATACAAACGAATCGGTAATTCTAGAGTGCTTTCCCTTATGGCCCACAGTGCAGAGCTATCCGCATGCGGCAAATTGCAGCCGCAAATAGGGAAAAATAAATTCCCTAGCGTCTCTGAGCAAATTTGAAGAAGATTTTGAAATATTTCTCTATTTGTAACTGTGTATAAATGTTTGTCATTTCCAGAGGTCATCGGAGCTGTGGTATCGATACTGGGCATCTGGGTGCTAACCGCCACTCTGGTGGTTGTGGCAATTCAGAGATTATTCTCAGATGACTTCGACTTGGATGCGAATACGATGATGACAATCGCCGGAATTGGGATTTTAATTAACATTGCGTAAGGACTGATGCGATTGGGACTTTCCCGGCAGTGGACGGACTGTGTGTTGTCCTCGTTTTTTGTTTTTCGTTTTTTTTTTGTGAAGTGTATAGTGTATGTATGTTGTCTCTTTGCAGGATGGCATTCATTTTGCATGGGTCGTCGCTTTTTCCCGGTTCCCATGGACACTCCCATGGCCATCAACATTCGCACTCCCATGGTCATGCTCATGCCTATAGTCATTTGCCGCATGATGGGAATTCGCTGCCAGCAGACGTCTCAGTTTCCACGCCTGTAGACATAGTCAAGCAGCAGCAGCAACAACAAGCGAGGTACATCAAGGATGCGGTTCTGATCTGAAATCTCATTAATTTCGTGACCAGAAATCCTTTTTTGTTTCTGTTTTTTGGATATTTTTTTTTGTTGTTGTTTCCTTTGTGGTAATCACTTTGTATTTGCAGGAAGAATTCGCCGCCAGCGTGTGGTCAGGAACAAAATCTGAATTTACGAGCCGCAGTCATTCATGTGTTTGGCGATCTGGTCCAGAGTGTGGGTGTATTTATAGCCTCAGCAATCATTAAATTTTATGTGAGTATTTACCTACTATAAATATTAAGTGACTAAAGGTAGACTGGGACTCAATTTTGTTCCATATGAAACTATAGACTCATTGGATTGCAATTTTTAATCTTACTAACTAGAATGGTCCAAGTTTACCCTGGACTGTGGAGCCACCTTTGCACTTTGTGTTGGTGGCAGAATTGTAAGCTCTAACAATTAATGTGTAGACTTTTTGTATAATACGGATTGGATTGGCATTATTGTTTCAAAGGATTTCAGAAAGGAGACCTGCAATCCAGGTTAGCCGAGTAATTCCTCTCCCACGGAAAATAAATTTTGAACCAATGACAAACCTTGTAGGCATAATATGAATGATCCACATTCTGATGACCCAACAACCGAAAGAAGGACAACGAACTTCAGATTTGGATATGAATGTCTAGATCAGAAATAGCCCTCGTGCAGTTGAGCATATGATTTAGATGCTGGATAGGTACTGCGACATTACAGCGTGGAAGTGAGATGGGTCGAAATACTGACAATATCTAAGGATCAAAAACAGCGGAGTTAGTGATTACATATTTGAAATTGAATTTATGACAACAAAAAATAGTTAGTGCTACAGGAATATACAAGAGTCAATGCTGCCGTTTTGTATTATTGCGCCTTCGAAATTTAAGTGAAATATTGATCATAATCCGACAGTGAGGACCAAATTTAAGGAATTAGTGCTCACGTTTGGACCCTGTAGAGGTAAAATATAACGATCCCGATTTTTTAGAGGAAGCTTATGAATGACAAGTGCCAGAAGTAAGACATTAAGATTACTTTTACCAATGTTGGAAGAATGGGCATTTTTGTCCGAACAAGGTTGATAGGTGGCCGGCCATATCTCAATTAACTTGGTAGTCTCTAGATGAACTAGCCATATTCCGAATGACATAACATATCCCTGCAGAGTCATGGGTTTGATTTTCGTGCTAATATTTCGAGTTTCCAACATGGACTCGGACGAAAAATTGGTAGTAGTCCAAGTAAGGATCCGGATATCCATCTTTATACAGTATCAAATGGGTACTCTATGATTTGACGTCACATAGCACACACTCTCACAGTGGACCCGAGAGCATTTTACATAACCTCCCGGAAACAGTACTGCCCAGCATTTAGTGCAGATATGATCAACGAACTACCAACACGAAAACCCTCGTTAAACAAAACTACAGCATGCAGGCAAAAAGGCAAAAGGCGGTATATCAATCAATACAACAGATCAAAGCCAAAATGGCTGAAAGATTTTCAAGAGATCTTTAAGGGCGAATCAAATGATTGACACCCGATTCCTCAGATGAAAAATGAAAGAGCACTAGTGCCAGCGCCAGGTGGTCGAATCTATTAAGACGTCCTTGTATAGTACGTCTTAATGGATTTAAGTTATAATGCCACAAGTTTATCTTTCGAATAAAGTAAATTTCATGTCAATTTAAGAATTCGCCTTTGTTTTATTCCATTTCAAAGTTCTATACCTCTAAAAAAAACAACCGTTTTAATCGCAGTCGATGCTAAGGTTGTAAAAAGAACGCACATCCGAAAGACATTGGAAAAAAGCTAATAATCCACTATTTAACCTAGACTAAGCTAGGCGAAATGCACGCCGACTGTAGACTGAAAGGGCAACACTTAGAATACTAGTAAGCGTATCAAAACTCTGTTCCAAAAACGCCCCTCGATCGTCCACCGGCAGAGTATATCAAGATGACTTGATAATGAGCATTAGTCTACTCATCTTATTTGCAAGATTTTGTCGGATTAAAATGTTTTCATTATTAAGATTCGAATGGTCTCCACTCTGAACCGCGCTAGCTAAAGAGAATAAAAGGTTCAACCAGACTGAAGTCGCTTTTCTTTTACGACGTTTTTCGCGCTGTTAAAATAAAACACCCAAAAATTCACCCAACATCCTATTCCTATCTGGTAGTTAAAAGTTGGACACTAAAATGATGACTTCATTCCGGTACGGCGCAGTAAGGCTCATTAAACATTTGAAATGTCAAACGATTTGAACGACTGTGTGATCGGGAATGCTTTTGATACTGAAAGAATTCTTTTTTGAAACTCGTGACAACTTCTAACGCGTGACACTTCTCGATTTTCTATAGTGCCACCAGCGTTCCCACTTCAAATTTACGGAAGCGTAGTGCCGAGATGAAGAAAACGTAGTGTTTCGAGCTAAATCGTAGTGAAATATGAAAACTTATTGCAATCTCCATAATGTTTTAGTTTTAAGCCCAATACGACGCGCAATACACTGAACTAGGGGGTGGGCTGATTCTGGTTCTATGATACGATTCTCGATCTATGAAAAAATGGCCCCGTTCAATGTGCTTAGGCACCTAAATATCATAGAATTAGGCAGAAAATTTTATCTAACACACGAAACTTCCCTAGATTTGCAGTCAAATCGACCAATCACAGGCTGTTGACTAGCTAGGCAATAGCGTATATTGAACGCGGCCAATTAAAACAAATGTCTATGCAAAAAATAGATAAGGCTCTATATGAGTCACAATGGAAACCGAAAATAAGCGCGGACAAAGTATTCTACGTTGAAAATAAATAAACCTCGAAAATTGCAAATTAAATTAAATTATTTATCACTTCACAGTATCACAGAACGGGAACCACCTTGTTACCACCATTATTGCGCTGAAAAGTGAATGTGTTCAATTAATCGCCCTGTTGTCAATGCGTTCAGCAGACAACTTTTTCAGGGGATAATATTTTAGAAATCAGTAGTACTACTTCCAGAAGGATATACAAGAAATATATGGATACGAAGTCGAACGCAAAGTCGTAGTGTTTCAAAAATTTTCGTAGTTACGTAATGATTTTGCCGAAGTAAAGCAAAATCGTAGTGAAACATTACGATCGTAGTGAAAGTGGGAACGCTGAGTGCCACACATGTCGACATCGAAACGTTTTCCCCTGTTGTTGTTGTTATTATTCGTGCGAATGATCGTTTACTGGCAACGAAGGTACAGAAAAAAGCGAACAATAGTGCTAAGGGTACCCGCTACACATCACCAGCAGTGTCAATCGTGCCACCGTGTCCAGCTGTGTATTGTGTACCCGTCTATTATGAGCCGGACACTCGCCTCTGTCACAACACAAAGAGTGCGTGTTTTGACAGAGTATATGGGATGGATTTTGAGATACAACGACATGCGCATGACCGAACGATTGACATTGTGGGATCGCTTGTCCTACGATATCATGAGTCAATTTGTGTGATGTTGATGAATTGACACGTTTCGTGCCGCATGTAATCGCAGCTTTACTACCCAAGAAATCCGAACGTCCCCACTATCAGACGGCTGCCAAACGTACCTACTGCGCTTGAAATCCAAAGGTTCCTCATCAAAAATAAGGAATCACTAGCCTTCATGTACTCGATCTATCACTTCTTATCTGTTTGCGCGTGATCTGCCTCCTGTAAAATAGCTGACAGCATTTGATATTTTGACAGCAGAATACAAGCGATGTTTTTGTTTAATTTTATTTTTTTTGTTTTAAATTAAATATCTTATATATATAAAAATTGGCGGTATGTCATGTGGAATGCAGTTGATTACTAATTTTTATGTCTGATTTAACTCAATTCATATATCCCAAGTGAATACAAACGTCACATTTATCTCTGACGAAATTCCAACTATTTCGATATCCCAAATATGCTATTATGTATTTAATTTTTAATTAATTTTATTATTTATTTTTTTCTTTATAGCCCAATGCCAAAGTTGCGGATCCATTATGCACGCTTCTCTTCTCTGTAATTGTGATTCTGACGACAGTCAATTTATTCAAAGAGTCCGTTGGTATCCTTCTGGACTCAGTACCAAAGTTAGTGCCTCTACCGAAGTTGCAAAGCGATTTGTCTAGCATAAGTGGAGTTAAGTAAGTTTCTCGATTTCCCTCATCTGGAGGACGAAATGTCCTCCCATCCACACACACACATAAACACTACCTACTTTCTACTAATAATGAGTGTAATTATTCATTTGGCACAGATCCGTTCACCATCTGAATGTGTGGAATCACACGGTCAATCACAGCTTAATGATGGTCCATTTGGTTGTTGGTATGTTAATACAAGAGTGCCGGCAATGGCAATGGCAATAGTGCTGCTGCTGATGACGGCAGTTGTGCTAACCTATTTCCATTTCATTTAATGTATCATTTCAGACATCCTGGCAGATAGTGATTCTATACTGCTGGAAGCCACCTCAATGGCACACAACAAATATCACATTAAGCATAGTACGATTCAGATCGAACGTGTATAAGTGCTCGCACATATAGCCTTCGATAAAGGATACCAAGGACAACATTTACTTGTAAGGACGGCTCAAACGAAGAGACTGTTATGTACGTGTACTGTACATTGAGGATGCAGGAATGACATGCTTTGGTGAAAATTGTGAGAACGCCCGGCTAGGACGATGATGGACATAGAAAGGGGAGTATCAGTATGAGTGCGATGTTAATAGGGCGTTATAGTGCTGCCAAATATATGCTTTTAAGTGTTAGTTTTAATTTTCTAGTATGTTTTACCAATATTTCTGTGTAAGGCTGTGCGTTTGTATTTTAGAATAGAAAACAAAACTTTGTTATTTTAGATAAAGCTGTACTTTAAAAATAAATAAAATTTAAGAACAATGCCATTTTAATAAAAAAGAATAATATATTTTATTGAAGCTTATAGCCTCTGAAAGACAGTTCGAAATATATGTGTACGAGCAAAAGAAGAAGGATATTAGGTGCATATATATGTCTAGGTAATTTTAAAGACAGAAGTCGGCTATTAATAGTGTCTTGTTTGCAAGCTTGAGAAGTGAAGATGTTGGTAGAATGAGTGCGACTCTGAACGAGTGGTCTCGTCATATTACTAATAGAAACGTCTTTTAAATGGGCCGGTAGCCAGCCTGGAGCTTTCCGCTATATAGATGAGGGTGCATCAAGAAAAGAGAGCTCGATCATAACATCGACATCAAAGCTTTGTATGCCAGCCAGGTGCCTAAGCAGCTTTGGCAGATAGTTTTGGCTAAAAAAAAAAAAACGTTAACCTATCTAAGTAAGCGACTGATTTGATTGAAAAAGAGAATGTGCCTGGGCAGAAAATCCTCTAAATATAAATCTGTAGATATAACGAGGGAAACTTTTTTGTAGATTCACAGTCGGTACTGAGAATGTGAACAAATTATTTCTGCGGATTCTATAATAGCGACGAAGACATTGTACATTCAATAAAGATGTCGAATATCGATAGATAAAACTTTCGTCCACCTGGTCCAAACGCACTATAGCAATATCCAAGCTAAAAACCAACAATGCTAGTGGGTCTGACGGTTTACATGCCGAGCTATTAAGAGCACCTGGAGTTAACTTTATAGAGAGCATGCACCACCGTATCTTCATACCTGAGGAATGTATTCTCAGCATCATTTGCCCGGTCTATAAGAAAGGAGACCCCTCCAGCTGCGCCAACTACAGAGGTGTCAGTCTCCCTAACATCGCATACAACCTCCTATCTGGCATAATGCGCCCTATCGAGATATCCGTTCGAAAAAAATCTGAAACGAAAGTCAAATCTCTTCAGAACTCTAATTACGTTCGAGATATAGTTCCTAAAAATCAGACAAAATTCCGTCCGGAATGGATACCTCGATAGGGCTGTATTTGAACACCTATAAAATGAATTGATTGGATATAAGTGCGGTTTAAGGCCGGAAAAGTCTACCTTCGTTCACACTTCCCGGAATAGACCTTTGAAGTCCAAATCGATACTAAGCATATTTTCATCGCATTCAAAGCCTCCTATGAGAGCATATAAATATATACACCCCTATCGTGAAATCCGTCGGAATTGAGTTTCACTTCATTTATTCGATTCCCTTTCACCTTCTACAGCTATCGTTGAATCCGCCGGAAAAGTTTCCTTATCGACACGATTTTAAGAAAGGTTGTTTCACTGTCAAACGGCTGTCTTTCATTTGTCAATACAAATGTCATTTTGTTCAGGATAGAACATTTTCAACGATACAGTGAAACTCATTCACATTACCCACCTTGTCGATTTGACGATACCAAAATATTTTTTTTCGTGAATGAATCCCTCCGGCCGGGTGATAGAGACGAACAAATTAGGGTCATAACTAATTTTGACATCACTGCAGAACTCGTTTCTCTGTTTATAAAATGACGATAAAGAAAGCTCGCTACTGCATCAAGGTCGGTATAGTAAAGACTTTGTCGAAACCTTTAATGTTTAAACAAGTCGACGCGACTTATTTACTATCATTCTTGAAAAAATTGTCCAAAACTCTTAGTTTTTCAAAAACCTATTCAATTCCTTGCATTTGCATTTTACATAAAGTTAAACTTAGTGAGATGTAATTGGTACGTTTGCTAGTATATAAATGGAAGCAGCTAAAATGGGTCAACACATTGGAGGGCAAAGCCGGCTATACAAATGCTGCTAACAAAAATGGACACCCAACATTGACGAATGAAATGTCACAATCGACAGCTATATGAGATGTAGTAAGCGGCTTTGTATACCTCGGTCTAGCTATAAACTGTGATAGTAACGTCACAGAAAAAAATTAAACGAAGAACACCTCTTGCCAACCTTGCCCTAACCCGACCAACTAAAAGGATTCTAAGATCCATCCGAGTCCAGCTTAATCGCTGAAGCTTAATCGCTGAAGATTAAACTCTAGCTACAGCAGATGAATATAATGTCCTCGTTCCCGTCGAGAGAAATATTTTTCCTAAAATTGTCAGTTCCGTTTGCGTTGAGGGACTTTGGAGCAGGAGATTCAATGATGAACTACACCAGCTACACAGCGACATTGACCTGGTCAAAAAATTTATCATCAGGCATCTAAGATGGCTAGAAAATGTAGAGTCTATGGTAGGAAATGCTCCGCAGTAGAGGAAGACCACGTCTTAAGTGGTTCGCACAAGTAGAAGAAGGACCCAATAGAGTCGGAGTGCAAAGCTGGGGGCAGCTGGGGACAGGTGGCTCTCGGCAAAGATCTTAAGATTCAGTATAACAATTTATAACTTAATTTTTTCCTTAAAACTTATTTTTGTGTTTCTGTCTACCTGTAAATATGTTGTGATTTCATTTCCGTTTTTTGTGAAGATTTCTGTTTGATTTCCGAAAGAATCGATTTCCTTCAGCTCACATAAACTCGTGAGTGATTCAATCCTACTGGCTGAACGTGAGGATTCGACATCTTGGCAAAATCTTTCACAAGATTTAGTTTTCGACTTAGTAGCTTACATTTAGTTCCATTGCTTCGATGATAGATTTAAGGTTTTTATCTTTTTTTCAAATTTGTCTTCAGAGACCTATTTCCTTCATCTTTCTGATACCTTTTGGAAGTTTGGAAGTGTTTTACAGCGAAAAGCTCTGTGGCGATTTTTCACTAAAAAGAAAGCCATTGTATGCCGGTGGAAAATATTAATTAATTTTCAATGTCTCTTTCAATAATGACCGCTTAAATGTTTAATTGCAGTGCAAGCAATTTATTTGGTGTGCGAGTGCGGGGAGGAACTTTAATTATATTTCATGCTGCCTATGGAGGTAATTTTAAGAAAATTTTGCTGATTCAGGATAGCACATTGTTTATGGTGCACGGTGATGGTGAGCCAACTAATGGAAACATTTGTACATTTACATATGGGGTAATTAACTTTTGCGGTAGATACTATATCGGTGACATTGAAAAGGATTTTTTTAATGCGTGGTATTGTTTCCACGTAATGAGGTAGATGATAGATAATAATATTCATGAAAATGTCTTCATAAATGTCTACAATGCATATAACGGATTGTTGATGGTAGCTTAAGGAGAGAAGATATTCAGTAGTGAAAAAGAATTTTGGCAGAATTTGAATTGAAATCGCTGATGTTCTAAGTGTCAATTCAAACAGAAGTAGTTTTGCCTAAGATGAAGCCTAAAGAAGAACAGCGGGCATAAGGCACGTAATTAGCTGTATGTCAACTTCAATCGGAATTTAACCTAATTTTCAATTGTTGAAGTCATGTAACTCTATTCCATGGTAGCTGCAGACCTATAGTCCAAACTCACAGCTCCCAATTCAAAAAAGTATTCAAAAAAAAAAGGAATCCGCGGATTTTCAACCTACAGTATCTGGGAGGATACTGAAGGCCAAACATTGCGTACAATTTCGATCAGCCCATAATCATTAGACCACGTATGTCCTACTCCACGCTATCGATGGTTAGAGAAAAACAGCCAAACGCTAGCACTTTGTCATCTGGCTTCCTTAGTGTGTAACGAATTCAATTTCACTTACACTTCCACATCTTGATGGTCCAGTGACATCGACGACACCGAGAAGCTGTCAGAAACTGATGTGCAAGCATTCTCTCGACCATATGCATGAAACATTTAGCTTGATGAAAATGTCGGCAAGTATAGGGTGGGCCAAAGGCAAATTTCTTTTTAAAAACGCAATCAAATGAACAAAATTTATTTTTTCCATATAAAGGGTTTTTCAATAAGAGCGCTACAAAAGTTTTTTTTTAAATAAAACAAAAACGGATTTGGATATCAATGAAATTCTTTATTCCTGTGAAAGTACGTTCGATGGCATTATGTATGGAACTCGATTTCTTTGGCCTGGCCACCACGGGCACGCTTGCAATTGGGTCCAGACGCTGAACCCAATTTTCGACGGTTTTCAAGCATAAATCGGCCGATACTGCTGCAATTTCACGTTCGATATTCGTACGAAGTTCATCAATCGTCGCTGGCTTGTTGGCATAGACCATAGACTTGACGTAGCCCCACAGGAAATAGTCTAACGGCGTCAAATCGCACGACCGAGGCGGCCAAGCGACTGGACCATTTTCATTTCTAGTTGAAATCGTTGAAAGTTGCAGACGCAGTTCTGATTAAAGTTAATTAAAAATCTTTATAACGTTTTAGAAAGTTTCGTTGTTTTATTTTAATATTATTCGGTGAAGTACAATCATCGAATTTACTCGACCAGCAAGCGAGACGACAAGTGAATTAAGAGAACCCGAAGTCCAGCAGGGAATTTGCGAAAACTCTCGCAATTAACAGGGGCCCAAAAATATTCGGTTATCATTGAACGGTAGCGATTCCCATTCACAGTAACGTGCCGGTCTTGATTATCACGGAAGAAGTACGGCCCAATGACGCCGCCGGCCCATAAACCACACCACACCGTAATTTTTTCGGGATGCAATGATGACTTATGGAGTACGTGTGGATTGCTGCCTGACCAATACCGCATATTTTGTTTATTGACGAAGCCATTCAGCCAGAAATGAGCCTCATCGCTGAAGATGATTTTTCGATGAAAATCCAAATCATCTTCAAGTTGTTGCTCAGCACAATTCACGAACATACGACGCTTCTGGTGGTCAAGCGGCTTCAGTTCTTGCGTCAATTTAATCTTGTAAGGATGTAGGCCAAGATCTTTTCGCAAAATTCGCCACAACGACGTCACAGAGATGCCCAACGCTTGAGAACGACGTGTGAAAGACACATTTGGGCTTTCTTCAACGCGGCAGCAATATTCTCGACACTACGGGCACTTCTTTGTCTCACTGGCACGGGAACATTTTGTACTGTGCCTGTGGATTCAAATTTTTCCACTAAACGCTCAATTGTTGATCTGCTAGGACGATTATGACGACCATAAATTGGACGTAGCGCTCTTAACGTTGAGGCCACTGACTCCGAATTTCGGTAGTACATTTTAATAATTTCGACTCGTTGTTGGCTCATATATCTTTCCATCATGAAATGGCTAACCTTACTGAAGAGAAATGTCAAAAGAGCGGCAAGAAATTCGGCGTCGTTTGCTTGCTGTTGCTGTCCCTGTCGTGTCGCTCTACTTTTGTAGCGTCGCTGTTGAAAAACCCTTTATTTTTATTATGTGAGAGCAAACATTCCCATTAGTTAAGGAACACAAAATCGTTCAAGTGGCTGCCTCGCGGCTGGCTTCACAGTAACGCATTCTGGCTACATGAAATTTGGCCCCAATGAAAAATGGCACCAAAGAACAACAGAAAATTGCGTAAAATTCTGCGAATTGGGGTGACAATTCATATTTTGGGGCCTTTTTTCATTTTTCATTTTCATACGAAAACGTATGCTGCTCCCCTGCAAACCCCCTGCTTGGGTTTACTATCAGATTTGGGGCTTTATTTCATTTTTTTTGGGCTTTATTTCCATTTTGAAATTGGGGTCATTTTTCATTATGAAAAACAGCCCCAATTTTGGGGTGATTTTTCATTCTTAGTTTGGAGCCATCTTTCATTGGGGCAAAATTTCATGTAGCCGCGCATTCTGTCACTCCAATTTTCCAAGACCTTATTGATATGGTTTCGGGCATGAGCTGTGTGGCATGAAGCGCGATCCTTCATGAACCAGAGGTCGTCCAAATCCATGTCTTGAATTTGAGAGAAAAAATGTAGGGTAACATGGCTCTATAATGCCCACCGTTGACCGAAACGTTGTTCCCAGCCTCATTGTCGAAGAAAAGTAGTCCAATGATGCCACCACTCCACAATCCGCACCAAACTGTCACTCTCTGTGGATGCATTGGTTTCTCGACAATAACGTGCGGGTTTTTCGAGACCCAGATGCGGCAATTTTGTTTGTTAACGTAGCCGCCGAGATGAAAATGCGCCTCGTCCGAAAACTCTTGGCTTCATTTAGGCCAAAACTTCTTTACAAAAAAACTCACTGTTTGGGCTACACACCACTCACTTTCAATATTTCTCAACGTTGTTCAAGCGTAAAGGGACTCATTTCGTTCCACTGACTATCTGACAAGATTTCAAGCGAAAAACAGCTGTCAGTGTCAAAATAATCTATGATTTGGAAAGAAAAGAAAGAAGACGAGATGGCCCACCCTTTATTATGTCTACAAAGCGCTGCTGCATAGAAAGCTGGGAAGGGAATAGGTCATAAGGTCTTTGTAGGAAACTTGATGAAATATCGGCTTTTAGGAGGTAAACGAAAATGCACGAGAAAATTTCGATCAATAGTCAGAAGTTTTACCAAAACGCTTCAAGACAACAAGACTCCAGCACGGATCATTAGAAATGGACAAGGGAACTTCGGAAGGTCAAAGTCGGTTCGGTATTAAGAATTTGAAAAGAACAATTTTGCAGACTGTTTCGGCGAAATTCTGCCGTTAGGCAAAACTAACCATTCACCCAGACTTCCGCTTACTCGCCTAAAATGAAGCGATGATAGGAATATCTAGAATCAAGTACAATAAGGCTGCTGATGAAGAAGACGGCCTCTCGGCTGAACTATTTAAGGAAGCGGGATGCGATTTGAACGCTGTTGGGGGTATTGGGAGCAGAAGCGCAAAAATTGGTTTAGCTGTTAGTGAAGTGAGTGCAAAAAGGACACAAAACATTGAGAAATTTGACAGAATGTCATAATTAGCTTTAACTATTCATAGTTAGGGACTCAAATCAAATCAAATCAAATCAAAAGTTAATCGAGAAGTGCTGAACATACCAATCCAGGTTTCTTTGGCTTAAGGCAAATCTCAAGAAACATTAAGGACACTATAGGGCGTATATTCTTATCCTGCTATGTCGAAGAAGCATGTCGAATCAAGATACATACTTTTGGTCGTTTTGAATGCAAAATTTTTTAAATGATAAGCTTTGGAGAGCGTGATTTATCAGTGAACCCCACGAACTGGACAGCGGCCTGGTCAGAAAAATGCGTATAAATCTGCCTAAGACAGCTTACGCACTTACTTACTTAAATCGCGCTACAGTCTGGGTGGATCTGAGGTACAACCAGCACGCCTCTTCAGCTAGCCCGATCTTTGGTTAACCCCGCCTCCAGTTGCTCACTATAAGTTGGTTGAGGTCCTCTTCCACTTGTGCGCGTCATATAAGTCGAGGTCCCTCTGGGTTAGATTGTTCCTTCGGGCTGAAGCGTTTGGTGTCCATTCGCTCTACATACCCTAGCCATCTTAGTCGACTGATATGGACTTTTTTGACTAGGTCGATGTTGTTGTAACTGTACAGCCACGGTTGTGGACTTACCGGGCCTAAAATCACACTGATAGGGTCCAGTCAGTTCGTTGAGAAATGGTTTCAGGCGATCACACAGTATACGGCAGACTGGATTTTGTAAGCGATAAGACTGATAGCCTCTATAGTTGGAGCAGTTTAGAGGGGCTCTGCACCAAGTCATATCCCGCTGCCTTAAGCTCGGTTGTTAAACCACCCGAAGACATGTAAAGCGGAGGAATAATGCAGTAAATCTCTCATGCCTAGCCCGCACTATAGCAACACCTGAATAAGAAAATGGGTGCCTTTGATCTCCAAGAGCTTCTGACACATTTTAAATTACAATTCTTGGTTGGATATATTGGTCTTAAGTTATTCAGTGTAAAATAAAAATCTTCCGGAGTCTCTCTCTCTTCAAAAGTCGATATAAAAATGTTCATTGATATTGTCGAGCCATGTTTTTTCCCCATTTCCTGCCACAAACCCGTGTTACCTAATCCAACTTAGTACCCACTCGCAATTTTCTTCGACTTTGATACACGTACCTTTATTAATTTATCCCAACAGTCGTATAAATAAACGCACACTCTTTGCCAAAACAATTCCAAGTCTCATTCCTCTCCAACTCGAAGGATCCATCATCAAAGTCATGCCCAGGAAGGCTCGCACCAACCTATAATCGTTGTGCCAACTTTTTCCACACAAAAACCTTCGCTAAGGGTCTTCGAATTAAACTTAATCTTCAAATCAACATACCCACAAAACAGTCAGATGAAAAAAGAAACGAGTAATTTCCCGAAATTGCTATTTCCTACCGCAACAAATTGATATTTTGACTGTAACCAGCCTCGGGCGGCAAAAAAAAAAAAAAAACAGAAACCCCAACAAAATGAGGACAACACCAACGAACGAAAAAATAAATTGATTTCCACAGATTTACAAATTTATTTGCCACCCATTGCCAACGTTAGGGTTCACGACGACGACAAAAAAAAAAACCAACTTCCCCCTCATCTAAGTTTATAATCGCTTTCTCATTACCCCCACCTTCTGATAAAATCGAGAAAAAAACCCTCATGCAAGACTAACGACTGCTGACAAGGGTGGGGGCGGCGCAAATGGCAAAATAAGTCAGTCAGCGAACTAAATTTAGAAAAAAAGACTCAGTTATTCGGTCTCCACCCCAATCCATCCATTTATGGGGCTGTTGGCATATTAGCTACTGGGAAATGTCTAACAGCAATCAACACACACAGACGGGGGGCAGGGCGAAGAATGAGGCGCCACTTACGCCTTGCTGAAGCCACAGTGACAGCTGCAGCTAACGAAATCAAAGTTGAGTACTCAATTTTCAATTAAGGATCTCTTATCATTCTCCCCGTCCTTAATGGCTGAAAAGTCACACTATGCGACGAGGGGGTGTGTGGGGTGAATTTTTTTTTCTTCCGTCAAAACTAACTCTCACTTTGCATATGCACTGCGACCTTAGTGGGAATGTCGGTGTGTAGTGTCGTATCGCCGACCTTCTTCTCATTTTCTACTAAATTAAGCGATGATGAGATAACAGGAGGGAGGGAGTGAATCATGACTGAAATAGAAACGAAACCATGCTATTGGCATTAGTTGGGAATGAGACAAATCCTTAAGGACGACGAATCGGTAACATCATTTTCTAACGCAACGAATTGGCAAATTCGACGGAATACGTTTTAAAGGAATACCCACCCTCCGGGGGTGGGTGCGATAAATTTACTGAATCTCAGACGAAGAAGCTAGGAAGCGGACGACAACAAACGGAAAATGAAATCCTCCAGGAAACGAAAATAGCAACAACTACAACGGCAACAACTAAGAAAAATCATTGATAAGAAGTTCAGTAACGCTAGAGCAGTACACAAAGACACGATGACAACGACGACGACAACGAAGACGAATACGACGAAGTAAGTTGTCAATGAAGAAGTCGCCCCGTCGAAGTCAGAGACGAAAAGGAACAAAGAACAAAACTACCATATAGAGCATTCGTTTGTTCGGGGATGAAAAGGATGAGAAGCTATTTGTTGTGACGATGACGATAGGAAATGGGATTTTGTCGACACGATGTTCTGAGAACTCGTGGTACCGAGGATGAGAAGGAGCCGCACATCGCAGTGGAACAAAAGAAGTACAGCGGGATGATTATTGAAAGTTCATTACAAAAAATGTTGTTTTCCTTCGCTGATTTCTATCGTTTCGCATCGGTGCATTTATTTGTGAAGATGGGAGTTCTTCGTCTTCTTTTTTTTTCTATATGTTTGTCTCATTTCAAGCTATGTATTTATTTTGGAAGTGAATAGAAAACATCAATCAAAATTGAAATTGAAATATAAATCGCGTCATGAGAAATCAAGCTGCTCCTACTAATGATGCGAACCGAGTCGATGGGCCATCTGTAGGTGATTTCGTTAAACAAAGCAAGGACATAGTAAACAAAATCGCAATTAAAGTGTGAGAACAGTGCTGCCAGTGTTCTGTCATAAGAATTCCCACGCAAGTGCCAAAAAAATCCCTTTTTTTCACTCACCTGGCTCGAAAATGTACCTCAGATTTTTCCACGCATATTTTACGAAAGGAAAAAAAAACAGTTTCAATAACTATGGAGAAAAACCTTAGTGTATTACAGGCAAAGCTCCACGCTATACTCAAGAATGAGCCAGGCACATCAAACAAATTAGCCGTTCACATCTATATCCCGGACAGTCAAGCAACTACAAGGGCCCTTAGCTCACCTATCATTGGATTTTGAATAATATTATCCGACAAGGGGTGTGGCAATAAAATCCCTGTGATACTAGTTAAACAATAAAACTAACGTAAAGTTCCAAAGAACAAAAATCCCCTTTTGTTTTTTTTTTTTTTGGAAAACAGAAAGTTTCCCTCTTTCCCTTTTAGCTCATTTCGAGTAGAGAAAATTCCCTCAAAAAGGGAAATTTCTCACAATCTGGCAGCACTGTGAACATTCGATTTTTAAATCGTACATGAGGTAGAGTGACAGTGAATATGTTAGTTGTTGCTTGTTGGCATTGTTATAGACTTTTTCTGAAAATCGTGTTTTTGGGGTTGTGAAAATCGTAATTATCGTATTTTGCAAAAATGTGTATAAGTTAGTATAGGGTAGGGTACATATACCTAAGGGTACTTAGAAAGATGTACAATTCTAATGAATATTATAAGCGGACACATGCAATTGTTAGGTATGTCCAAAGGCTGGCTCTGAGTATACCTACCCTTTTTTGCAGAAGTCGCAGAAGTCCAGGAGCAAGCAGTATAAACACCTATACTTTTTACTGGCAGCACAATGGACCTATTCTTGTTTAAAATGCACCACGTCGACGATCACTTAAAACCAACCAATGCTTTTAGTACCTACCTACAAATTTGGTTTCCATTATTTGGGTGCGAACCTTTTAAAGTATACACATTCTACTTATAAATTTCAACAGTAGTGGTACTGAAGCAACTACACTTGCCCTAAATGTTGAAACTTAGTCCCATAATTGCGAAATTAATATTTGTTTGATATCGAATTCGAATAAGTCATCAGCGTTCTTTGACTCGATACGCAAACGACCAGCAATTTAAAAACTGGGCTAATCCCACTTCCCCCATTCAAGGCGGTTGTGTTCAGCAGGCATATTTTTTGGGGAATCTTTATAACAATTTAATAATAACTTCTTCGAGAGTGCGCCTACGAGCATATTTAACGGTAGGGGAAACTTCAGGACTTTGGGCCTAAACAATAAATCATTTTAAACTCTCACCTTAAATATTCTGTAATTCTCAGGATATAATTATATTGAAAATTTCGCAATTTTGAGTTCGTGTAATATGGACACTAAAAATATTATTAGTACTATACTCCACCGCTACGCTTCGCTACTAAAAAAACACAATCCGTCTATTTTAGTTAACAGTTTAAGATGTGTCTAAACGGCTGCGTACTGTGTTTTTTCACTGGCTGGAAGCGGTAATCAATAGTCGTATCTGCGACGCAAAATACAAACGCTGCACGATGGTTAATAACCCTGATAAACATGAAAAACTCTTGCAAATTGGCCAATTAGTAATGCATTATAGGTATGCTGCTTTTTTCGATTAAAAATAACGGATAACGCACCGTTTTCCGTAAAATTGTAATTATAGCTACTCTTTGAATAGAGTCTTTTACAGAATAGAATTTTCGAATAAAATTGTGTAAAGTAGTGAAAACGCTTAAAGATAAAGAAGTAGAACACCAATTGCAGCAACTTGCAACATAACGATCAATAAACCGAAGCAGTTCTTATTATAGAGAAGTTCGCTACACTGTGACGTTTAGAGTCGGAGGGCTTAAAATGTAGTCCAACGTATGTATATTTTGATACTGGTCTAAATTTGGAAATAGAAGACATATCCAAACAAATGCAGAAAACCAAAACAAAATATGAGCGATATGAGCAATATCGAAAGTCAATTCCTTATAGCGACAGTAGGTTGATTAAGAATATTTAAATAAAAAAGGGATTCCAATTCATGGAGCGCTAACACTAAAATTCCATTCCATTATCCCATAAAGCAGAAACCAGTTTTTTTGTTGGTAAAATGGTAAAAATGGTTCAACGAAAATTGAACAAAACTTAAAAAAAAAATGTAATCATTCTCATAACAGTTATCTATAATAACAAATAACTCAGCAATTAATGGTTATACATATTTTTTGCAGGGAATACTTGTTTAAGATAATAATCTACCACGGGAGCCGGCCAAAGTAAGAACCATTGGGACCTAATTCAAGCCTTTAACCTTTCTGTAGGCATATATTCTGAGAAACTTAGTTATTCCTCGACATGCGACATATATGTATTTTCAGACATTGTAACATATGAGACAACTAATGCGCCTTCCCTGAAACCTTGGCAATCGCGAGGAAAGCATAAAACAAGCAAACTTTGTAACTAGCATCCTGAAAACAAATTTCCAGAAGACCAGAACAACTTACAACATATTAAGTGCAAAACTAATGCTTATCAGATTCTGTTCGCCTTTCCTGTTTCGAATTTGTCTTGATTTGCACATTTCATTTGGTCTTAAAGTTGTTTGTAAGTAGTTGTTCTTACACCAAGTTTTGTAATTTGTAATTTTGTAGAAGTCGTATTTGACTGCTTCTAAAATCGTAAATATCGGAACTAAAAATCAGCAAATCGTAGAAATCAGGCCAAATCAATCAAAAATCGGAGCGTCGTATTTGCTTTCCAAAATCGTCACAAATACGATATTTACGACCGTATAACAACGCTGCTTGTTGGGGAAGGGCCAGCCAGAAGGGCCTCGGCAGCCAGTTGCCAGAAGAAGCATATTTAACATGTCACATGCAAATATCAAACAAAAATTCGTTTCGAAAGCGCATTGATGCAGAAAAGAACTTTCATGGCCGTGCGATAATTATTTCTAAAAGTGGCTTTTCATTGCATTTTCTGTGCCATCTACATTACTCAAAATCTACCTGTCTCGCTGAACACTTCGTTCATGTGAAGGCACAAAGTGCATTTATGCTATGTTCACTATTTGGCCCCTGCCAAATTTTATTTCGTTGGAATGACGTCTTGTTTTTGTGTGTAGCCAAATCGTTCATGGGATTGAAAGTCATGCACATGATCGTGTGTCCATGCACAAAGGAAATCATGTGTACAGTGTACCAACTTGGCGATATAAAAGTTCGGCTGACTTTAGCTTTCTGGCCAAATTGTCCAAAAGAACTTCTGGCTGGCGAAGTTTAAAAAAAACACGCCTTATAAGTAGGCATCTAGTGAAAAATTGTTTTATTTAGAATGACTTGAAAAGTGTCCAAAATTCACACAAAACGAACTTCTGTTTTTCAAAAATCGGTATAGTTACCATCGGTATAGATACAACCATCAAATTTAACCCCATAGTCAACCCAAATATCAATCTAAGTTCACTTATAAATTTAATCAGATATCGATTTAAACATTTCCTTAAAACTGCTTGGCATCTCGACATAATGACATGAATTGAAGCAACCAGTTAGGAATAGCATCAAAGATCACTCGAAAAATTTAATGTTATAAGCTGATGATTTTTGCACACTTAGCTATCTCTCCCATTGAATAGCATCAAAAACCACCAAAAATTGGATCAAGAATCACATATAAATTGGTAGATAAGTATATTTTTATTTTAAAATTGCCCCATCGGATATTTACGTAAAAAATTCTAGAACATACTCCCACATCGCTTCTACAACCAATAAAGCTTTCAAAGTAGCTACCTACGCGCACATATTTTCACAAATCACTTCAAAATTAACCATTCTATAGAAATCATCAAATTTTGTGGGTCACCGAATCATAAATCTAATGGTTAAAAATAATTTCTGAAAGTATTGAAATATTAAAAAAAATATTTGTGGTCTTAATAAATATGCTAAAAATAGTTTAACATTTTTTTCATAATTACCCGGAAATCTCCCTAAAAGTCTTTTGAAAATGTCTAATAATACCCTAATGCCCAAACAATATTGCTTCTAAATTCAATAAAAAAAGCAAATATCAAAAGTTACATAAATTATCTTTAAACTCCCTCCACATCAGCTGGAAAAAGGACATTGAAAATCGACATGAGAACACCCGTGAAAATATACTAATTTAACCTAAAAAAATCCTACATATTGATCAAAAATTATTCCTTTGCTTTGAAAATATATTCCAAAAATTGCATCAAATTTCATTTCGAAAATTGCCTCTAGAAACTGTCTAAATTTATTTTAAAATGTTTTTCAAAATGTAATCAAAACCAGTTATATGTATTTTCTAGGAAATCGCTTTCCATAGCATTTCAGAATTCACATAAATCGCCTTCTATAAAACATCATCGAAAATCGGCCTAGAAAAAAATTACAGAATTACACAAAAGTTGCCTGGATAGTTGTTATTAAAATTATGTACATATTTCTAAATGGAACATAAAATACTGCCTTAAAAATAACTTCGAAAAATTGCCCAAATAATGTCAGTAAAATTGCGCAAATATTTCGAAATAATCCCGGTATCTCCTTGAAAAAAAAAAAATAAAAAATTGACCCAAAACTTATTCATAAATCATAAGCGTCTATAATTCTCCCAAAATCTTGCAAGGCTTGTTTTAATTGTTTTTAATTTGAAAAAGGATGCCGTACGTAACCCATAAAATCACACCAAAAAAAATCACAGAAAAATTAAAAAAAAAAAATCTCTTCAAAAACAGTTCATTTGGTCTAAAAGTCCAGTGACCGCCATGTTCCTTTGTGAATGTTGAGGTGTGGAAACCGTGTGCTTGCTATAGTAGCATTACGTCCCGCAGCAAAGTCAATTAGCCTAAGTCCGTTTCCAGACGTGGTGTCGTGTAGGCTGTGCTTTCCGATTGTGCTATCAAAGATGTCCTCCTTTCCTATTTTGGCGTTAAAATCACGACGATTTTAACGTCGTATTTAGGACATTGCTCATATGTTTTGTCGAGGAGCTCATAGAAACATTCTTTGGTAGTTTCGTCTTTCTCTTCTGTGGGTGCGTGAGGGCATATCAGGCTGATGTTAGCGAATTTAGCCTTGAGGCGGATAGTTGTAAGGCGCTCACTAACGTGTCTAAAGCTCAAGACTTCTTGCCTAAGTCTGCCGCTTACAACGAATCCGCATCCGAATAGACGCTACTTCTGCTCTCTGTAGCAATCACCGTAATATATGTCACAGTTTTTCATCCTTCTTTTGCCGGGCCCATCCCACCGCACTTCCTGGATGGCGGTGATATCTGCCTTGTAGCAGTCTAGGGCCTCCGCTAATTGTTCGGCTGCACGCGGTCTGTTCAGGGCTCGAACATTCCATGTGCAGATCCGAAAGACATTGTCCTTTTTTCGTTTTGCAGGGTCGTCAACAGTAAATCCATCCATATCCGAGGCTTTTGGTTGCTTCGTAACCAGTGGTGTTTTCCGTGGTTGGGTAGTTAACACCACGCACAACCCCCAACCTGGAGGGCCAGGCCCTTTCTGTGACCCCTCGGACAAAAGGGGCCGGATATTCCGGAGTCAGTAACCCGCTTCGGGGATTTGAGTGCTGCCGTTGACCCATTAAGGGCTCTTTCGCCACCATCTCTTTTTAAACACCCTGACTAGTATTGAAAAATCCTTAATGACCTCAGCTCCAAATATGTTGAAGTAGCTCATTAAAGTATCTGCCATGCCGACTGTTGATTTCACCGTTGATTTAATCGCGTGAATTCTTCCGCCGCACGTCCTCTTTCTGAGGGGCTCATGTTAGACTTCTGAGACTCGAGCAGACAGTCAGTTCCGACAGAGCATTGTAGTGTTGCTATTTTCTTCCTGTTCAACACTCGCGCTTATAAGTTTAGTAAGCCAAGCCTGGCTGGGCGACACCAGAACCCGGTGGTTACCACGCGGAGGTAAAATAAGCACAATTGATGTGTATGAAAAAGTTGCAACAGCTGAGCGCCTACCCGATTCATACACACCCAACGGTAGTTTAGTCATGTTAAACGCATGCCCCCATCCAGGATCCCAGGACGTCTTATGGAATCCGTACCATCAGGCAGACGTCCTCTAAGTAGAGCCAGGATGAGATGGTTAGATCAAGTTCATAATCTCTCCTCTATGGGGATTGTCCTTGATGATTTAAAAGTCGATGTCTGAGATTCGAGAGTTATGGGGGGTCCATTCAGCAACCTACACCCGCGATACCCTTAATGGATAAGCGGGGAATTGAAAATGAATGAGTGTTTTTCAAAAACATCTTTAATTTAATAAAAGACAAAATATGTATTCAAAAAACGTTTCAAGGACTATCCTTTCAACTTTTGACCATTGCCTTGAAGTTTGAACCAGAAATTGGCCAAAAATTTAGTCAAAATTCGACCAAAAATAATTTAAAGGCTTTTGCTATTTATCTCCCAAAAGTCACTTAACGGCGCCTTTTCAATCGCACAAAAGATAGCCCTAAAACTTGTTCGAAAATTATCTCAAAGGCCACCGAAAATGTGGGCATTAAAAAATCTCTCAACATATCTTTCATGCATTATCCAAATCGATCTTAAAAGTAAAGACAACATCGTCCTAGGTAAGATAGAATTGGCTGTCAATTGACATCACATCGGTTAAAAGTAGCATCAAAAATGTATCCAAAAATGTGATGAATATACCTAAAACCTGAAGCCGACTTTGGTTAGAGTTATATTTTGGATGTATGGCGGTCTTGCAGTCAGTGCGATCACATCTTATCCGCAATCACCTAAAATCATTGCTATCTTCTATGCGCCTAGATAAACAATCTACCACACGGTTTATGGTATTTGCGAGGAAAGTGATTTTGGAATTTTTTTTGGAAATAATTTTTCCTTATTCTCGCTCATGAAATTATCTCAAGATTGGATAGAAAAATCAACCAAAAAATGGTCGACGTAAAAATCAATAAAAAGTCAATGCCTTGCCTTCAGAATTGGTCCATAAAATCGAATATCGAAGAATCAATTTTAAACTACCCTCGCATAAAAAGAAGACCTAGATGCATTCTGAAATGCACATACTCCAATTTGAAGGCCTGCAAATAGTGTTGCATTAACGCTTCACCAGCAGCAAACATTTAACCAACGTTAAGAGCCATTTAAGTCGATTACAAAGAGAATTGAACTTTGTGCAGTAAAAATAAATATACAAGGCAATAAATTTAAACTGTAAATGGCGGAATAAAAAAATAACCCAACGATCTGTAAAAATGTATTTTGGTACAAATTAAACCCCCCCAACCCAACCCGCCAATGCCATACACATCCTACCAAAACGGTTCCTACCGCATCGTGCAAAGTTTAAACTCCCTAATTGCAGGCAATTTTCCTGCGTCGGCATAAGGAAATTCAATTATGAATTGACCTCGCCTCGGCCGTCTCACCACAAAATGTAAATCCATTGAGATGAACTCCAATGCCGCTCCGACAACAGCTAGTAAAATAAACCGAAAACCAGACCAAAGATTCGTGAAATCATGGTGTTCCTCGTAATGGGGTTTCGTGTTTTTAAAAGGCCTCGGTCAACCGCACTCTACAAGCATTGGTCTTTCATTACGAATGCCACTCAAAGTTTTAATAACACAATTTTATATTTGCCCAAATCCCATTGAACCGAACGAGGCATGTATATGGACGTCGTCAATGAACAGTGGTATCTCCTTCCCATCGAGCAGCTGCCATCCGAGCAGTACATATTTGCAATAGAGTCATTCGTGTGGGTTCTCGAATCAGGCCAATGATATTTATTTATCCTTTTCGATGATAATGAATGCGCCACCCAAAAAAGGAAACCCTCTTACGACCATGCAGTATTCACACAAATTGAATGCGACGCGAAATGATTAAAACACATTAAATAGGCTCCGCTCCGAGTCCCTGCTGCTGGTATACTACGAGTGCTTCTTGTACCGTTGCACTTGCATTGGACATTGGATTCTGTCAGAATTCCGGGGATGAATATTAAATTTGCCAACGGAAAGAGCGTCCATTGGAAAACAGCGTAAATCCGTTTCATATTTCAGAGTAAAGCATTGGCAACTGCCAATAATTATAGAGCTTTGGTAATGTGGCTTTCGGATTGATTACAGTTAAAATTTAATCTCACATACAATGTTGCCCAGTGCATGTGTGGTGCATAATGCATATATATAGAGGAAATCACTTGAACTCACACTGAACTGCAATTATACTTACAGTACACACTGAGGCGTATACGTAACATTTTCCTTTTCAGTATTCTCTGTTCAGTGCTGGTGTTGGCAGTGGTAATAACGATAATTAATATAAAACCAGGCTGTATTAATTTAAGGATAGCCGTGTAAAGGTCTGGAAATCTCCATTGGAGATACAGGCATGAATAAAATCTACAAACGCTTTGGGTAGTGTTTAATAATTGAGAGCATTTTAAAGCTCGGATAATGGTGGCTTTCGTTTGCTTTGATTGGACTGAATTTATTAGACTCTACCAATTTGGATTATTAATTTTTAATTAACCAAAAGAATCTTTGATGGATGGGTTTTTTTTAATTCTGATTCTTCTCTATCGACAGACGTGTATTAAAATTATTAAGGCACAATGAAAATCCTTCAAGGAGATATCCACAAAGAGCAGAACAGCCGGCAATCACAGCTTAGATTCTATATAAAGACTGCACCGCTTGGTTGGCAAATACTCTTGACACAGACGTATGTAAGGCATATGGATCTCGAAGGAAAGAACGGTTCATATTAGAAGCCATGGCATGGCACAGGAAGAGGTTTGGTGTGTTTTAAATGCGACACGGTCGGTGTTACTCAAGAGAGTTGCCACTTTATACAGAGCGGAAGCATAATGGAGTTTCGGGCAAATCTAGTTCGCTAGATGAAAGTATTAAAAAACCGGGGGAGCATTAGCAATCGCATAGGACTTCAACTTCAACCTCAGAATGGGCCACCACCGCAGACTCAAGAGGAAGATGAATCATAGATTGATAGCTAAACTAGGACTAAATGTAATCAATGTAATAGATGAGTCAACTTTGAAACCATGATTGGGTTAGTGATGAGATGGAGTACTCCATGCCGCAATCATCATAAAGGACCTAGAATAAGTATTCATCAAGGTGTTGCTGACATAGAAACTGTGTTGTGTCCTCAAGAACTTCATCATGCACCTGCAAAATAGGAATCTTCCCAAAGCATTTGCGAATAGGAACTGGACAATAATCGATGACTACACAACACATGCAGCTCTTGTCAATACATTATCCGGCATCGGGAAATAATTCAACCAACGATCATTTCAAATTTAGGCCAAAGGCGAGCTCATAGACGGAACGTGATCAGGCTAAATAAACTCTTCAGTAATAGATAGGGGATTAAAATACAAAAGATATCTTTTTTTAAAAAAATTCACATGTAGCAATAGAGTTCCCATCTGTAATGTCCGGCCAATAACATTATTCTGGCTACCGGATAGGGTACCAGCAGAAACTTTAGAAGTGCTGTTGAATTCCTCCCAATGCCACCAACAGCTGAATACTTTCTATAGGGACTAAAAATAACAACGACTGGTAAAAAGGAGATCCGAACTTTTGCTTGATGTGGCTGGAAGACTTTTAGAATGGATGCTCAAGGCATGAATTTCCGAAGAAGTTCTGAGAGTATAGGGGATAATTACATATATTTTTTTTTCAATAAACTGCATTCAGCAATAAAAGTAATAGAGGGGTTGGTTAGGATATCCCATGAGGTCCAACGCAGTAGCCACCATCTGAGCTGGTCTTAGACGTAAAAAATATTTTTAACTCCGCAACATGCTGAATGCAAATCCCCTTTACTTTCCGCATGTCACAATTCATTTAATCTCTGAGATATAGAGTCAGACGAACCAACTAAATTACAACTAGTTCCCCTCATGGATCAAACCTCGGAGTCAACTTATGGATATTTACGAAAATATTTACGAATGCAGATGACATCGCCGCATTGATCACGCATTAGACACCGATGATGTTCAAAAACAGATAAGCAAGTCATGGCTCCAATCCTGGATGCAAGACCACGGACTTAACATAGTAACAGAATAGACGGAGCTGATTATTAGGCAGATTTCCAATTGACATTTGTGGGGCGACATTTTTCATTGGAGCCACATTTTATATCACCCCTTTGAGGTACTGAAAGGCCAAAAGACAATAATTACTACATATAAGGGCGTAGTTAAGAATTTAGCCTAGTATCCTGCTTGGGCTTAATTTTAGCGAGCGCTTTTCTCTCCACAGCACAGATAAATGGTCGCTAAATTCGTTGTACAGGATATAGAGAGGACACACACCCATACTTTATTGCCACCATGTATTTTGATTTTTGTTATTTTTTCACTTTTTTCCTACTCACTTACATCGATTATCAAGTATTCCATGAAATATTCAATTAAAAAATTGTTTTGTTTCGAAAATGTCAAAATTTATCGCCGATTTAATGTATCAAGCCCAGTATCCTGCTCGCGCTAAATTTTATCTCCCATACAAAAATGTCTACAGAGATAAAATTTAGCGAGGCAGTTTAGCAAAGCAGTATCCTGTTCCGCACGCTAAATTCTTACTTTCATATAGATGGGACACACTTAATGTCAGTCCGATATAACAATATTGTGTGTTATACGTACTACGTACAATTTTGTTATACTCGGCCAAGAAAATGTCTCCACTGATTTAGCTCGCAAAAGAATTGCCTGGTACATTAAATCGGCGATAAATTTTGACATTTTCCAAACAAAACAATTTTTTAATTGAAAATTTCTTTGAATACTTGATAATCGATGTAAGTGAGTAGGAAAAAAGTGAAAAAATAACAAAAATCAAAATATATGTGGCAAAAAAATTTGGGTGTGTGTCCTATCTATATCCTGTACAACGAATTTAGCGAGCATTTATCTGTGCTGTGGAGAGAAAAGCGCTCGCTAAAATTAAGCGCGAGCAGGATACTAGGCTTCAGGCTATTCTTTCGCGAGCTAAATCAGTGGAGACATTTTCTTGGCCGAGTATAACAAAATTGTACGTAGTAGTATAACACACAATATTGTTATATCGGACTGACATTAAGTGTGTCCCATCTATATGAAAGTAAGAATTTAGCGTGCGGAACAGGATACTACTTTGCTAAACTGCCTCGCTAAATTTTATCTCTGTACACATTTTTGTATGGGAGATAAAATTTAGCGCGAGCAGTATACTGGGCTTAATTGGAGAATTAAAAAAAATTGTTCAATTGTGTTTTAAGCCACCTTTCTGCTCCAAAATTCACAAATCCGGTTTGGAAGGGATGCATATACAAATTGGCCAGATAATTTAGCGAAATCGAGCTCCAAGCTAATTCGATGGCTTAAGTTAGTTTAGATACAGTCCAATATTATTGTTTCGATCCATAAATCCAAACACCAAAGATGTGTCAACCATTGCCAAACGTTTTCGATGATATTCAAAACCGGTGAATAGGCCGGTCAGCTTAACAGCTCCACAAATTGACTCTGTAAATACGTTTTAACAACCCGGGCTTTATGTATTGGCGCATTATCATGTTGTTAGATCCATGGCAGAGGTCCAAAAAGGTTATGAAAGTATGGAAAGCCCTCTTTTAAAATACCATTTTAAGGCAACGCATTCATAGTGGTTGAAAAAAATTGTAATTTACAGGTGTCATAATACGAAATGGCCCCACACACCATCATACCTCACCTTCCACTTTGCTATGCAGCCGGTCCAAATGTTTAGCCTATTTGCGGAGGTTATAGAAATAGTAGATATAGCCATCCGGGGCTTCCAAATATAATTCTTTTCGTTTGAGAAGTCTTCTACTTTTACTAAGTCCAGGTCACATGTGCGCGACAAAACCGAAGGCTTTGCCCTTTTCGATCCGGACTAAGGGTTGACTTCTTCTTGATTTTTAGTTTTTTATATGCTTTTTATATCCATGTATGTGAATCCGGATAAGCTTACGGAATATTCGAAAACTTTGAATTCGCAAAGGTAAGTCAGCGTAAACTTCATTCTATCCTTCTATCCTTGACCCGCATAACCAAAAAGTGGTAGGTACAGCGAAGTGGAGCCCCCATAATAAAGCCGTTGTCCTCATCGAAATTGAAGGAAAGAAAATACGTTTATGAGAGAAAAGAGGAGGTCGGAATGGGGACAGCAGTAAATGAAACGCTGGACGGTAAACAAAAGGGGATTTCAGAACTGATTGACAATATCGCTAACTGGATGGGTCTTAGACTCGAGAAGGTGAATTTCTTACTCAATTAGTTCCTCTTCGAAAACGGGTATTTCAACGATTACTTTCTTAGGAAAAACAACAAGTCGTGATTTGGGTCAGATTCAGGGTTGTCAGGTTTTAAAAACCGGAATCGCCAAACGTAAAATATAAAACGCCAAAAAATCGCCAAATTTCAAAGTTTTCCAATTTCCAAATTCAAAACCCATAAAAATCAAAAGAATTCCTTCAACTCGTATTTTTACGTAAAAAAAAAATTAATGCAAATTTCCCAAGCTCTTGGAACTCTGGCTGTCCTAAGGCATTTGTCATTTTGCACACCTTGTTCCAAAACTTTAAAACGTCTTCTTGCGGGTACACTTTCTAGATAAAATTCATTTGACCAATTGACAGAAATTAATTTTTCCCACTGAGCCTCAGTAAGTTGTATGCTTTTGGATGGAATCAAGCTTACAAGCAGACTTTTAAAACAGGGTCACAGTTGACTTAAACAAACGCATGGAGAAAAATATTCCAAAGAAACAAAAAGTGTTTTGCAGTCAGACAATCTTTTTCGCCGTTCTCTTAGTAAAACAAGAATTAAATCGTTAACTTGATTCTTAATTTCATTGACATGTTCTGTGCTACCACTTTTATTTATCGTGATTCTTTCAAAATCCGACTCTAAATCAATATCTTTCCAAGCTTTAAAGTTGTCTTCATTCGTTGTCGTCATTAATTCTAATATTTCGTCACAGCCATCACAGATGTAAGGATTGAGTGAAAATTATAGAAAAGAAAAAGTATGAGAATTTTGGTTAACAAAATTTAAATCGCCAAAGTCTAGAAATATCGCCTTTTTTGGTGTGCGTCGCCAAACCGATTTTCGTGTCGCCAAATTAAATTTCAAATCGCCCGTTTGGCGATAAATCGCCACATCTGACAACCCTGGTCAGATTACGTTAAGCACAACGCTGCACCAGGTGACTTGCAATCAGACAAATACTAGAAACGGAGGTATTGGAAATAGCACTTGTCAATATCGTCATGGCAACGCGTATAAATGAGGAAACTTTTCACCGAGGAAGGTCCTACCATTGACATATTATATTAAATGGACTGCTAGTGAAATATCAGTTCGTAAAAATTTTGCCCAGAAAATGACACCAACATAAACTAGCGCTCGTGGCTCGGAGCGAAAATTAAGTGAAACAACAAAATGACAACCATCTTGGATTTCTCCATAGAATGCTAGAGAGACCTATTGAGCGTGAGTAAATTTGCAAAGTAAAACGGTTGAAGAAGAACGAGAGAACTGTGAACATGATGATGGTACTGGTACGTATGGATATGGACATGGACATGGATGTATAGTTCTATTCCAATTCAGATACACTACGCACACACCTTTCTTGCCCAATTAGGCTGCAGTTATAGCTGTCAGTAAAATGCATTCGTAAAAACACGAAACGGAACAAAACTGAAACATTTAACCATAGCATATCATAGGAATTCAGTGGAATACTTCGTGAAACTGGTTGAGAAGTTGAACAGAAAAAGTGTTTCGTACGGAAAAATAAAGAAATTCTTTTTTTTTTTAGAAAATTTAAAATTTATCAATTGCTTAATTTTTTTTGACGAATTAGTTTTATAATTCAAAAGCAACTATTTAAGACCAAGATTGAGTTCAACGATTAAGTTTAAGTGCTACAAAAAAGTGAAACAATTTTTTTACGGATGCATTTTACTGATAGCTATAACTGCAGCCTAAGGCGCGAATTTCGCCTTGTGTTTGTAGGTAGTACAAGTATACTGTATGCAGTATGCATGTGTTTTTTCTGTATCTGTTTAGGTACATACACACATTTTTCTTGTCTTTCATTCGATGATGTTCAGTTCATTTATCTCTTCTCTGTGTTCGACTCGAAACTATATGGTATATGGGTGGACATATTTAAATGCAGTTTACAGAAAGATAGGAAATGTTTCCGTCAGAGGACATAGTTCATGGAACAATACAGGTCCGGAACGAGCCATCTCTACAAAAAAGTAAAAGTTTCCAATTTATTCTGCTCTGTACTGTACCACGAGATCTAGCACTAATGTTAAAACCAACAGGAAGTTGTCTACTAACAGTCCATATATAATTATGTCAATGGGTCCTTAATTGAGAAAATGTCTTAGATAAACAAAAGTACCTACAACAGCAAAATATTTCAAATTACAAACAAGATAAAGATCAACGATTAGAACCCTTTATGTATAAAGCCGCTGCCTATAGATACCGAAAGCTCGTCTGGAATACAGGCAGCATAAACCTTAACAAAAAAAATGTCGATTTTTTCCTAAAATAAATTTTGATTAACGAAACATTATATTATCCACATCTCGCACATGTCAACAAGCCGAATACTCAGAAAATGGAAAAATTGAAAACCCCGCATGTTTATTGTAGAACTTCCTTAACATCGCGTAAAAGTTATAGTGAGGCAGCTGTGCTAAATGGTCCAGCTATAGACACTACTCGCAGCCTGATTGTTTTAAAGAAGATCATTTCACATTCAAGTCACGTATAGGTATGATTTTGATGCCCAAATTGGGTCAAATTGTTGCTTTTTTTTTAAAACTTTAGAAGGACAAAATCACTTATACCAATTTGTATCCAAAGTTACATCATTCGCAAGGTTTTTCGCTTCATCACGAATTGAAAATTCACCAACACTCTAATCCAATGATATCAACTCAAGTTAACTTAATACAGAACCACCCTCTACAATAAATAAAAGGAAACAAAATTCCCGACTAGTATTTCCTGTGGAATTGCCAACAAAAATAGCAAATCATTACCACCACGGTTACTTTGCTCCATATTCCTTCTCCGCTGATCTGTCATAAATTCTTTCTACAAATCTATTTTGTATTTTCTTCTTCCGAACGATGTCAAATTTGCATATTTTTATGGTACATTACGCCCATTTGTCACGTATTCCCTAATAAGTGAGTATAAAGTAAAATATCTGAGAAAGAGAGAGGGGGAGAGAAAAAATAAAAACAAATTTGATGTATTCCTGTCTGTTTTTATCGAAAGACAACAAAGAATGTAATAAATTTTTGAAGCAAACGAATTCCCGCCCCCTGGCTTAAGTAATGAAAATATTCCATCTGACATGCAGCTGTGTTGGGGAACATTTTCTCTATGCTCTACTAGGATCTAGGGGTTTGGAATTTATAGCGATATCTTTGGATTACGTGACATTTGCAATCAACCTTTTAATCTGTATTCATTAATTATATGATGACAGCAAAGTATAGCTATAGATATAGATATAGATACTTTACGAGTTTGTATTCATTCGAATGGACGACCGACCGACCAACCGACGGTGGAAATGACAATAATTTAGCGCGTGTGACGCACAACTCCCAAAAGGCATCAAGGATTAACTTTGCGAAGAAAAGTTTCCCATGTGGCCAGTAATCCGCAAAACGGTTGCCCGCATAATAAGTTGATGATGTATACCACTTTGAAGCAACTAATATATTTGTGATGGGTCTAAATATGTCCTCTACGTGACATGCTATTGAAATGATATAACTAGAGATTTGAGCTTCATGTCAATGTTATGGTCGATCTTCTCTAATTGAAATTGTCTTTTGCTATAATTCCTCATTTGATGTTTACTAAACTGTTAACTCAGCAGCATGAGCTTTTGATAAAATCTTCTTAATACGGATAAGCGAGTTTATACTATGACATATAAAATGCGGTTTCAACTAAGCGGCAACTCATAACCAAACGATGCCATCGAGTTTTAGAAACCAAAGTTATGTCATTTCTATAAATTTGAAAATTCAATTTGCCATTTGACACCTCTGGATTTTTATACAAGACTACGGTCTACATAATAGTTACGGATTAGGAACGGTCTTAAATATAAGTTTAGGTTGGGCTAATAAGAGTAAACATTTTAGTGGACTATGACCTTATGTTTGGGCCCTCTGCTTATACCTTGAAAGGTTTCCTCTTTGAGAGCTTCGTCGCAATACTTTGACTGCAATTCTTTGTTTGAGTGACGCCTTACAAACACCTTTCGATCGGATCTAAATAAATTATACATGAATATGGCACTCCAACGAATTTTTTTTCCAATACTGCAATGGTTTTTCTAAGTGGAGTATTGCAAAGTTCCGCCTCTCCCTTAGGTTTTTATTGACATAATGTATGGATTTTTGTTGAATATGCTAACAGCCCTGGCCGTGAGTTCTTGATGGAGTTTAGGTGCAAAAATCTCCCTATACTTTATAAACAGCAAAATGGATTGGCTCTACTTTTCTGGCAAATCTTTCTTTGGAGTAGTTTTGCGTGAAATCTTCTTTATTTTGCGGCTCTCAAAACTTTAGGACTCCGGTCTTCTTAGAAACTTGCATTTCGCTTCGTAGAACAACCAAATTTGTTCGCTATCAACATCATTGATTTGTTGTCATTTTGTTTACACATTTTTGTACCTTACTGCGTACCCTGGGTTCCGAACCTGGGGGTAATTACCCCCGCGGGGGTAAAACAGCTATTATGCGGGGGTAATAATGGCAGGTAGTAGATAATACATTTTATAACCATTATAATTAAATCAAAATTTTGAACTCATCGAAATCAAACTAAAACTCGTTTATTGTCAATAATTTTTAAACCCTTTGAATTGGTGCAAGATTTTCTTTAAAAATATATTTGCGTCTCAAAAGTTCGCAATTATTTTTGAATAGACGGACCGTAGACTTTTTTAATATAAATATTTCCTGAGATTAGCGGAGTCAAAAACAAAAGTAAACTATGTATTCGCGTCTCTGGGGTGTGTAAATGTAGTTTGAGCGCGGCAGGAATCCGATAGGTGGTTTCTATTTTTCTTTCTATTCGAGAAATTGTGCTATCTAGCGAAGCAGCAATGCCGCTCTTCCGGGCCAATAGCAGAAGTGGCTGAGAGATGTGAGGGCGGGAGCCGGTAGGCCGAGCAGCGGAGCAGCGGCGAATTTTGTTAATTTTTTCAGTAAAAAAAAGTTCGTAATTTTACAAAATATGGCTTTAGTAATCTGTATCTCGCATTTCATACGTGCTATCGGACGTAAACAAATTGGCTTTGGAAAGATTAGATTTCTTACAAAAAAAATTCTCTGATAGTTTTCTTTTTCGTTGACCATTTGAGCGCGCGTTAAACATGGATAGGCATTAGCAAAGAGAAAATACGTCATATTTAACAGTTTTTCTTCGATGAAGGCAACAACGCAAGTTAGGCGGCTAAAAATGTGAATAGTGTTTATAATGGTCCTTGATTTCGTTCGAGGAATTTCCATGTCAAAGATGCATCGCGCTCTGGAAGGCCAATTGTCGAAAATGTCGATAAAATCGTCCGAGTCTGACCGTCATTTAAGCACTGTTTCCACTGCCCAGAAGCTAAACATTCCACAAAAAAACCGTTTGGAACCATTTGAATAAGGATGGACGCTGGATACAAAAAGAAGCTAAATAAAGCTTTGAATTTATGCAAAAATAATGAATTTCTTTTTATTACACCTAATATGACGAACATCTTCAAGTTGGCGATGTAGATATCAATGTTTATACAACTGTCTGAGTAATTGGTAAATGACGAATCTGACAAAATAACATATAAAAATTCCGAGGTTCAATATAGATATATCCTTATCAGTCATATACTCACTGAGGCAATATTTCTCGAACATGGATAGTCATCAGTCCAAATCTTGGATATTAATACCGTTTGGTAGTAATGAATGATGCAATTTTTAAAGACGAAGACGTGTCAACCAAAGCAGAATTTCTAGGACTACGCGAGGATAACACTTTTAAAGCACATTTACAAAATTGTGACCTTGGTACATTTTGGCAAAAGTGGGTAGGTACCGAATATCCTACTATAGCTGAAAGAGCTCCAAAAATCTTAATACCGTTGCAACCACCTTCAGATGCCAGAGTGTTTTCTCAAGTTTACAGTAACAGCTAAAATAAAGGACAGAAACCGGTTCAATGTGAAACATGACTCAAGATGAGCTTTTTAAGTGAAACTAAACCTAACGAAGAACTTGTGAAAGCCAAACAATACCAACATTCGCACCGAATATCATTCATTCATTCTTTTGAAAGTTATTTTTAAGGTATATTTTTGTGTAATTTATTATAATATAATTGATAAAGACAATATTTTGCACTTTCATGTAGATATTGTTTTTTTTATGATGCCTTACATTAACGGGGGGGGGGGGGGGAATATATTTTGCGCTAATAGGTCAAAGGGGTAACAACATTCAAAAGGTTGGGAACCAATGGGCCGTAATCAATACACAAATTCAATTTATGCAAACAAAATGGCGAAGTTTTAGAAGCACAAAATTAGCTACTCTGATGGAATTTTCATATTTTTTCCCATCTTTCCGCGGAGCACTTGGATTTTCATGGCGGAGCACACTCGGCCTTAAATAGTTCGGCGTTCGGCCCGCAGGCTATGTAGTTCAGCAGCATTGTTGGAGTTGGGTTCAAACATCGCTATTCTTACTTGAGGTAAGTCATATGTGAACGGAAGTCTTGGCTTTTATCGTCGAGATTGAATGGTTCGTTCTACCTGACAGCGGAATTTGGATCGTCTACGCCTTTTAACAGTCTAGAGAAGTAGTTTTTCCATAACAATTTTCCGAAAATTGCGGCAGATTTTTTTTTTTTTAAATTCCAGAAAATGTTTTTAGATTTGGAAAAAAAGACTTTTGTCAGACAGAAATGCGTCGTTCATATCCCCGGTTTGTATAGACGAGTTACTTTGATGCAGGCATTTTTTTGTTTTTGTTTTTTTAAGGGATTTCAAATCCTGGAGCACTCAGACGAATCTCGGTCCATTGTAAAACCAAGCAGAAACCCCTTTTTTTGGTATAGTGGTGGAGATACTCTGATATTATTCGTTTCGCTTATGGTCGGTGACAGAGTATTGCTGTCCCCCGCCGGGGCTCGAACCAACTCCGCTCGGGTCACAAGCAATGACTCTAACCACTACACCATGGCCACCATGCAGGCACTTACTATCAAAACCAAGGGTATGGTTTGTGGGGCGCGTGTCTGATGGCCTCTTCGATACCATTTGCCTTTGGCATTTATTGAAGGCGGTATGGGGCTTCTAGGTCGGTTGACGGAGACTCGATTGGCAACAGTTCTAACGGTTTGTTGTGGTTGCAGCCGTTCAAATTAAATCTCCTCATAGTATTTACTGCTTGTTATAGAGTCCGAGGTATACCCATTGTCTCCTGGGCTACAATAAACCCCTGCCCGACATTTTTTCATGAGTTCGCCTCTGCGATATTTTGGTAAGCCTACCCTTCTTAATGAACGCTTGCTACGTTTGCCCGAACATTGTATTGGAATAAAATAGTTTTGTATTATATAAAAGGGTGAACAATTTCAGTCGAAGTTACTTTTTCACCCCCAGAAACATTTGAAAGGTATGCTGAAATGGATGGGCTTTTATAGAGATTTCTTTATTGGGACCTTTCTCAAAAAAGACGTCTTTGTACCCTGACTTGAAAACAGCTGCTGGCATGTGTCAAAATATGTTTTGTAAATCTTTTGGAGATACCTTTTATTTCCACACCGGAATGGCCGCGAAAAGTTATACTCAAAGTCCTATTTACCGTTTACACTGGATATTTTTTTATTCGCTTGCATCATTTTATAGCTAGTCCATTTTACTAAAAAAAAAAAAAATAATAACCAGCGTTATTTACTTTTTCCTCATGAGGCTATGACAATTGATGGTAGCAACAATCCAACATTTACATATGCAATTACCAAAAATGTTCCAAAAAAAAAACCTTTATTATGTCAAAATGCAATCCATGCTTTTTTGTCAATAGCTCAACATAATAACGCTACTATTCATTAAATAGGTGATAAAAAAAAAAACACCAAACAAAAGTTAAACAAACACTCAACCTTATATCCTTAATAACATTGTGGCAGAGCAAAAGGCCCCACGCAACAATATAATATGGTCACAGGTAAATAACTCCCAACTCAACTGTCAACTTTGCTGCTAGCAAAAAATGCAATTTGTACACTTCGTGGTTTTTTTTTATTATTTTTAAAGTATACTTTATCCCGGCCATCACCGTCACACGTCCCTGACTGAACAAGGTTGGAGATGAAGAGTAGAACCACTGCATGGGCATGCTGGAGAACAATAATTTATTTCATAGAATTAATTAAATGCACTGCACAATGCACAGCCAAAAAAAAAAAAAAGAGAAGAAGAGACGATACAGAGGTGTCTGTCAACGAAAGGTCCCGCTACTACATAATATGAAGCTGCTTCCTTGCTCTGCCCAAATTCCGAAACGATGTGACATGTGAAATATTTCACTCCCACCTTTGCCGTGTCGGTCGGGGTAATTTAAACTCTTTCACCAAGGGATGCAATAAGTTTGGTATGCAGTTCCGAGCAGCAGCAATATATAGCTAGTCATATCACCTTAACTAGCTTTTTGCCATTACAAAAGCTTTGGTGTTGGATTGATCATCGTTAATGATTCAGGAGAACAATTTACGAACAAGAAAACATTCTTTAAGATGTGCTTTGCTTTGTGGTACATGCTTGTGTAAGTAATGCTGCCACACTTAGCACACTTAATACTTAGACTTTTGCATTTCCAAAAATTCTCTCCCCCTCTGGCATTTTTTAAGTAAAGCACTAAATAAAAATATTCAAAGCACTCACGTCACATATGAACTCAAAAATTTGCAATTCACTAGCAGTCAGCATCCGCACGGTTGGTACAAATGTACAGCACTTTCTCATCAGGAAACAGCTAACCAAGGCAAAAAATACATCCCTTAACAAAAACCAATTGAGCCTCTTACACTCCACGAGGGGCACTTTAATAATTCAGCACACATTTAAATTGTGCAAATTAAATGGAACCCCTTGCCCTTCATCCATTCTCTGTGTCCTACAGTAGTGTGGGAAAGTTTACTTATTCATGGGCATATTCATATTTGCTTTTTTGCCATCAGTAAACATAATCGAAAGACAAGTTTATTTGACGGTAAAACGGAAAGTAAAAGCATTTCGGCAAAAGAGGATCCATAGTACGAGGAAATCGACAAGTTTAACATCCTGAGTTTCCACCACAAACCTAAGGCGCTCTTCCACGACCGGTACCTCAACAAATAGTAAATGTATTTCAACAGACATACTCTCGATACTGATAAATGGGAGAAGATTGGCAACTACTGAAAATGGCTGTCCCTCTGTCAATAAGTCGCCTTCAATATGGCGCAGCTATTAAAATTAGATAAAAACCGACCAATGTTTTTACGAGTAAAATTATTATTCATGAAATATGTATGCCAATGTATTTGGTTGGTTGGGGGATGCAGCAACATAAGTACTCGCAATATGTGGGCTTGTTAAGTGGAACATAAAATTATCTTTATTCAAGCAAGAGGTCCTTTAAATGAAATAAATTAAAATCTGAGAAAACAAAACCATGCGAATTTTTGTGCAATGATAATGAGCAGGAAAGTGATTTTTTTTTACCATACCCATGTGTCCATTGGCATATTTTTCGGATGAATGAGAAAAACAAAAAAAAAAACACCACTCATTTCTGGCGTTTCCGGAGGAATTAAATTGAGAAGCATTCTCGTGATAGTCCCTCATTAATAATAACCAGTTCTTGTGTATTTGTCCTTTTGTTTGATTAAAAATTACTCGGAGCCGGAATATAATGCTTACAGGTTTCGAACAAGGGTAGGTACCTATAGATAGTAATATGTGCAACACGGTGCAAAGGAATAAGTCCCCTGGAACTAAAGCTACGATTACACGGCCATTTTTTTGAGTCATTTAAATGGCGCTGTGACGTCAGGAAAAAATGTCGCATTAGAGCGACATTTAAGCTACGATTCGTCATTGAAAAAATGGCGATCACACGAAACGACTATATCATCGTCATTTGTGTCCCAAAATCAAATGACGGACACTGCGAGTCATTTAGAATTTTCCGTTGGGATGCCATTGTCCTAGGCGTCATTGAAGAGCGATCATACGGCCATTTTTTTCCGCCATTTAAATGGCACTTAATTCATGTCATTTGGAGCGCCATTTTCCTAGTCATTTAAATGACGCTGCCAAAAATGGCGATCACACAGAGCGATATTTAAATGACTGCTTTGTGACGGGATTTTTACGTCAGAGAGCCATTTAAATGAGGCCTACTGTCCACGTAGCTGCACTTCATACGCACGCTTTCGTCATTTGCATCTTGGTGTACGCTTGCTTGCAGCTTCCTTGCAGCTGGCATATAAACAAACGAAGCTCTGTCCACGGAGTGGCAAAATACGTTTGTCGTCATTTGCAGCTTGTATTGCCGCTTCGTGGACAGCGGTTCGTTTGTTTATATGGAAGCGTACAACACGATGCAAATGACGAAAGCGTCCATATGAAGTGCAGCTACGTGGACAGTAGGCCTAACTCGAAAAATTGGCCGTGTAATTGTAGCTTTAGTCCATAGGGAGACTTATTCCCATTTAGTGGAAAGTATAAACAAATTTAATAAGTGGACTTAGTTCCTATATAAGGTAGGATGTAATGACCCAACAAAATGTGTGGTTTTATTTGAGCCACCTAGCGGATTTTTTCTGACAATCGGCCCTAGCGAGGTATCCGTCGGAACGGAAAATTCTCCGATTTCATACGAATCGGAGGATTTTTGCTTCGAGGTATACTTCGGAACAGCTTTTCGGAACTTCTTTCCGACAAATATGCAACGCACACTGGCGTTTTGCGTTTCAGTGCGATCAAGTGCGTTTTTACTGATATTTTTGACAGTTTCATACAAATTTTCTTCCGATGTGCTCCGACAGGAATGTGTTGCGGAATTTGTTTACGATTTGCAGTGAAGTGTTGGTAAATGAAAGCAATAAAGAAAAAAAACTTTTAGCAAAGTAATTGGTTGTATTTGTTGCTTCAATTTGTGTTTGCAGAGCAAAAAGAAGCATTAAATAGGAAAACCCCGATGTACCACGAAACGACATCATGTCAAATCAATGCGTCGTCGCATTTTATTTATTTTTTCCGAAGGTGGATACTTCGAATGTAATTTTAGTCTCCGACGGAGTATGCGTTGCGGGGAGTTCTCCGTTCCGACGGATACCTCGCTAGGGCCGAATATTTCTAAAATTTCAGTAATTTTTTTCAAAACAAAATTTCTGAGGTTTTTCCATTTTCAGAAACCATGTGAAGACTTATACTGTCTACTATATAAATTGCATCGGCCATCTGTTCGTCAATCCATAGCTCAAGAACCATTTTCATGATATTCTTTTCTGTATTATAGATGTCTGGCCAAATTAGGCCATAGGGTGAGTGAGAATTATTGAGGAGTAAAGGGGGGTCTCACAAAGCATTAGCCGTATGAACTTGAAAGTTTGTATGTTGATAGATAAGTCAGAATCATTACATATCTAAAGCATCGTTTTTCAAAATTCGTCCTTTAAGGGTTGAAAAAATGGGGTGCAAACTTCTCTATTTCAACATTACTACGCTTTACTTGCCATTATACTCATAAATCTATATATGTAGGTCAATTCAAGATATGTTTTTTATTGTTAGGCAATTGTACGTAGCTAGGTGTGGCGTTTTATTAGAAAACTTAAGTAGTGTATTTTGTTTTGTTACCACAACTCATTTGACCTGGTTGTTAAAGTTTATCGAAGTGGAAAGTTTAGATTCAGCCTGTGGAATTCAAAAAGGTTATAAGTTCTTTTATGCTATTCTACGAAACTTCCTCGAGGGATGTGAAGAAGGGTTTACCCAGAGCTCGATGTCTAGTCCTAGCTAGTGAAGGATATTCGCATAGGTATTGAATGAGAGTTTCTTTTTCGGTTGCGCCATTACAACTGCGACAGTGTGTATTCTGTGGGATGCCTAATCTGACTGCATGGTACCCTATAGGCCAGTGGCCTGTGGTAATTGATGTTATCCTGGCTATATCTTTACGTGTTTTACTCATGAGATGGGTTGTTTTTTCCCATTCTTCTGGATGTGACACAATTTTGTTAGCCTCCTCCATCTGAGATTGGCTTTCGAGAAAATTTTTTGCTTTGACTGCTCCTATTGGTATTTGAACCAATTCCGCAAGTGAGCAGTGGAGGCTTGAAACTCGCCTGGCCAGCTCGTCAGCCTGTTCCGTAAACGTTGCTATGGCCTGGAACCCAGATCAGAGTTATCCTGAACTGATCAAGCGAGGCCAACTCCTTTCGACATTCTAATACTAATTTTGAGTTTATATTGACTGAGGCGATAGCCTTGATCGCAGCTTGACTGTCAATGAATAAGTCTATCTTGAACTATGTCCGTGTGTAGTTTGATTAGGCGACAGGCTTCACGGATAGAAAGTATTTCCGCCTGAAACACACTGTTAGGCAATACTTCATCAAATATTTTGAGCCAACATTCATCTTTCTGGTAGATCCAAAGGGGGAGATATAATATATTGAAAATGGATCTTATTTGGTCAAATGTGAAAAAATTGCTTTCTCGATTGGAGTTGTACTTAAAACAAAAAAAATAAATAAATAAGTGGCGCAAAAGGCGGGTAGACACCCTAGGCCTAGATTTTCCCAACCATTTCTTTGCGTGAGTTTCTATTTTTTTGGGACGAGTGGATGGGACCTGCAATTTTATGACGAGTTTGAACGGCTGAATTGAGAAGCTTTTTCAGGACAGTAATACTCCCGGATGTTTATCAGACGTTCGCGAGAGGTGGCGCAGTAGAAAAAAACCTTAAGATGTAATTTGTGTTTTTCCGGGGATCGAACTTGGGATCCCTCGCACAGTAGTCCAGCACACTAACCACTGCGCTACTGCGTCCACATGCAGTTGTACTCAGGGGTGTTTTGATTTTGCGTTCTAAGAATTGTTACTCGTGCTACCTTAATCTCATACATAAAAATTAAATTACGACTCGTTCACTGACTTTTTGCTGAAACTTTAATCAGCGGTTCCCTTTACAATGTATGTAAAAATAGGGATATTTCGAAATTGAACCCTTAAAGGGCTAAAATGGGGAAACATTTTTATTCTTCAAAGTCGGGTTGGGTAATCTATATCAGAAATAAAAACAATAAATTTTGGAAATTTAGCTTGCGGCCCGAGCTAGTGTCGATTGCCCCTTTTAAGGGGGCCTTTATCAAAATATATTTTGTCCCGTAGATACTGGTTCAGTCTTCTGCGATCTGTCGTAAGATGACAGCACTTCACTTGCAAATATTGATCATCCTAATTTTTGACCTGTCTTCTCCAATAGGTTGTTAAAAATATTTTCCAGAGATACTAACTGCTCCGTAGGTACTAGGTTTCCTTCGCGATATAAAAATATGAAAGAGGAAACTGACCGTGATGGTAGCTCTTTCTACCAAATCCTGTGGCCTGCGTGAGCGAAGCCGCGGTCAAAAGCTAGTCTAATCTGAAGGCCGCATGACCATCTGCAGCCTGATAAGTTCCTATCAATTCGTTATTTCGCTAGAAAAGAACACTCTCACATTGTAGCAGATTTTGGAAAGGACAAGGAAATTCCAAATCGATTTTGGTGTTGCCAATAATAAATACGCATCTGCATAGCTAGTCTTTAGTATTGGCATCAAAATAAACGGATCTAATTTTGAGGTAGCGAAGAACTACTACTTACACATCTTCTTTTCTAAATGTCGATGATTTTTGCAGTTTTTATTAATCTAATAAAATTTAATTTAACTACCCCACTTCGGTGACGTTAAAAAACCTCTTAACGTAAACATTTAAATACATGTATCGGCAACATTAACGATAAATTGGTTTTTGGACCTCGAAAGTTGTTCTTAAAATGTTCTCATTGTTGTTTTTTTTTTTGCCAAAGTTATATTATGCACTTTGGGTAATATGAAAGCCAACCTACACATTAAAGTGATAAAACGTGATTTAGGAGCAAAGAAAAAACATAAATACTTTCGACATATCGTAGCACAATAAAATATAAATTCAGACACAAAAATTCGCTACTATACAGGAAATGACAGTTCTCACACAGACATTACTCTGATATAATAAATCTCCACAGGATAATATTAAATAATGGCTAAATAGGATATAGGCCATATAAAAAACAATTGGCTCACCATTAGCCGACAGCCTACAGCAAAACGCAAAGGCATAATATCGCCTTCCATTTGGATTTTGTTTTTTATTGTGATTCGTCGTTTTTTTTTGTTTCACACATACGAGTAAATATGGGCTAAACGAAGATACATATGTATACCTATCTGGAGGCAGTATATTTGTTGGCTCGAGGACATGTCAAAATTAACAAATAATAACAGTACAACAGCAAGGACAAGGAGGCGTTCTTAGTATAGCAATGTCATTTATTTTATTCATTTCAGCCATCAAACAGGTAACAAAATGAACATTCGGTGTTAATTCGATGTCGTTGGCAAGAAGGCTGGGATATCTTATTTTCGGAAGGACTCATTCGATATCATTTGAGGAGTTTTGAGTGCGTGTGTTTCCCGTTATATGGTGTTATATTAAGAGGGATATTAATATGCCATAAAGACAATACCACCGACATGCTGAGGAACAAGGATGACGTTCCTTATTTATGGCTGAGCATAAAATATACCCGTATACCGGGACGATAAAGTTTGAGCCATCAACTTAAATCAATTTCATCGTGTTATGAATATTATTTTGGAAGCATTTCGCCGCACAGGATATGGCTAATTAATGAACGAACGGGCTGTAGTTCTCGACAAGACACACTGTACATGTTCCGATGGATGTTAGTTTCATATACGAAATCCACGTGAATGACATCATTAAGGATCATGAAGGAAGAGAGTAGCTTCAACCGACTTTTGGTATTATTTTTTGTGTCTTCATGGGAAAATGTTGAATATGATGTAAAGGACGTTACATTGTTACAAGGTAGCGCGTCACCCTTTCTTGAGCTCCATTCGACATCTAAGGGTTCAGTGGTATACTTAACGACTTTGATAGACCCAGTGAGATGGCCATCCTTTCCACGCGACCGAGTTGGGCGCGTCCGAAACTTGATATGACTTTGTGTAGCAAAGGCATTTGACCGAGTCTATTATGCAAGTTAGCGTCTTATGGATTACGTGTTTGCCCAATTTCATATCGCATAATTAACCTTCATTTGATGGCCCCAATCTAGAAGCTCTAGAAGCCCAGCTCTAGCACTTCCAACACCCGCATTCAACTTAATATGGCCGGACAGGAGATCGAAAAAGTTGACAACTTTCTTTATTTAGGAAGTGTGGTCTCGGCTAACCGGTGTGGGACAGAACTTGGTGTGTGCAGTAGAATTGGGAAGGCTAAAGCTGCGTTTGGTATGCTATATCCAAAATATGGAAAAGCAATGTTTTCAGCTTATAAGACCGAAGCTGCGACTGTTCCGCCCCAAAGTAAAATCAGGACTGCTTTATGGGGCAGTAAACTGATAACCTTCATATATAGATGTCACAGCTTTATCAGAGAACGGGCCAAGAACCTATAGGAATTACTATACGGAGGAGAAAGTGGCAATGGATTGGACACCCTACGACAGGAAGACAGTTCCCTTACGCAGGCAGGGAAAATAACCTACCTGGATAGTCTAACGGGGCGACCAAGCTCGGTTTAGATTAATCCCTTAGTTCATATAAATTTCACGATGGGTCGCCATACTACTCTCGAGCTGCGAAATTTAATTATTGACCACTATGAAAATGGAAAAAACCAGAGAGAAATCGCGGAAATTGTTTACAAATCCCGCATAACAGTTGAAAACATCGTTCACCGGTGCAAAAATGAAGGGCGGGTTATAAATAAGCCGAAAATTAGCCCAAAAAAGATATTCAGCGAACGTCAGGGCAGGTGGATGGTCAACCAAATCAAAATTAATCCAAGGCTGAGACAATCCGGAGAGTCGTTGGAAAGAATGGACTAAATGGCAGAATCGCACGCAAGAAGCCGTTTGTTTAGTGCCGAGAATAAAAAAAAATTAATTCGCAATTTGCTCACAAGAATTTGAAAGAACGTCTTATTTACGGATGAGAGCAAATATAACCTTTTTGGGTCTGATGGTAGAGTTAACGTTTGCAGAAAATTCAATCAGGAGATGAACCCGAAGCATTTGCAGTCGACGCGACGGTTAAACATCATGGTGGCGGGCATGTGATGGTATGGGGTGCTTTGTCTGCTTCTGGTGTTGGTAAATTGCACTTTCCTAAAGGGAATATGGACAAAATGCAATATTTAAACATTTTTTGAAGGACAACCTTAATCAAAGTGCTAAGAAGGGTCTCGGCATAGAAGACCCCTTTCATTTCTATCAGAATAATGATTCAAAGCATACGGCTGGAATTGTTAAAGAATGGCTGCTGTATCATTGTTCCAGAGTAATCAAAACTCCCCCCAGTCACCAGATTTAAACATATGTAATTGAAAATTTGTGGCAGAAACTGGAAATTAAAATTCGAAAACATTATATTTCAAACAAAAATTACTTAAAAGGGTCCTTTTGAAGGAGTGCGACAAAATAAGTCCGGATAATTATACTAAAAAACTATTGGAATCTATTCCAAATCATCTTAAATCACTTATTCGCCAGAAAGGATACACAACAAAATATTAAATATTCATTTTTCTACACTTTTTATACACGGTACCACACTGTGGTGAGGGTATATTCACTTTGACATTTCATTTGTAACGCACCTAAGGAGGCGTTGTAGGTATGACAAACTATATTATTGACCAGCGTCACTTTCTTAATCGAATTAGCGATGTCCGTCTGTCCGTCTGTCCGTCTGTCCGCACGATTACGGCCGTAATTTAAGCTATCGACTTGAAATTTTGTACGTAAGCTTTTATCCACCAAACTGAGGGTAAGTTCGAAGATGAGCAAGATCGGATGAAAACTATTACTACCTCCCATACAAAATATATAGCTATTTTATGTTAAAAATTAAATTTAAATAGCTACAGTAAAGATAGTAAGTTTAAACTTTGCACATATTGATTTAATAATAATTAACATTTTTTGATAAAAAATGAGCTTGGTCGAATAAAAACTACCCATACCTCCCATACAAATATATAATTTTTGAATACTAAAACATTTTTTTATTTTTACAATAATATAGTATACCTGGTATTTGAGCTTCGGCATAGTCCAAGATAGTTGTCTTACTGGTTTTTAATTAATTAGCTATTAATTGGACCATGAATTTTTCTTTTATTTTCTTTAATGTTAATTTTTATGTAACACGTTATTGAATTAATAAACTTTTTTATTTATTTATTATTTATATAAAATGAACTCAATAATTTAGCATCTTTTGTTTTGTATTTATATTGATTTCTCAGACTTTTAACTGTTTAAAGTTGTTCGTCACAGGTTGACTATTTTAACTGTGACCCACTGTATATTCGCAGAGTCTTTTAAGGATTTCGTTCGTAATGCTTTTTGCTTGTCTGCTAATCGTTATAGCCGATAAGATAAACAAAGTCTCTAAGTTAACTCAGTTTAACTCCAAGTGCTTAGCTTGGCATAGATAGTAAGTTGTTAGTCAGCAAAGGAATTAGCTATCCATGGGAAAGCTATTATGGATTCAGTGGCAGTTTGGGTCTTTCCGTTTCCAGCCAGGAATTTCACGGTAAAAAAGTCCCCCACTATAATATTCTGGCACCTATATGGGCTATATAAAAATCCTCATCATTGCCACCTCATTACTTTGTCCACACACAATAAAAAAAATAGAAATAATAAACACACCTAATTTTCTTATTAAACTGTTCCGACAAAACCTCACTTCTTCTAACCTCCCATCAGTAACTCCCTCTTCTTTCTGTCTGAAAAAATTTAACTCATATAAAACTATGCATAGTCTGTCTTAACCCATCATAGCTGTGGAAAGTAATAAATAAAAGTTTCTGCCTCTGGTGCGTTGTTAACTTCACAAAGTCGCCCATGTAACTATAAGTCCGCCAATAAACAACGCATATGGTCATCCCTTAACGTCCTCATCAGGCATTCTGATGGTACCCAACTCGCCAACCTAATAAAACGATCAAACATTAAGTTCAGCGTCCATTATTTGCAACGATGTACTACCATAGGGCGAAGCCCTAATATTCCTATTCGGGATCCCTTCGCCCATCCACGACCCATCACTTTATTTATTTTTTTGTTCTACTTATAGCACCCTCATTCAAGCTTTAACTTCTCTCTAACTGATAATATTTGAAAAGTTTAACTAATAGGTGGAGCAAATCACCCCACCCCACATCAAATACCATCCTGACAAGCCGTGCACTATCCTTCCCTCGCACCGGTACAGAGATAAATATGAAAAATCCATCCAGCCAATATCCTTGCCACATCATAACAACAATAACAAAAAAAAAAAAAGTATCACAAAGTTGTTAACTTATATGAGATGGCAAAACTTTTCCATTGCTTATCAAAACTTAGGGGAAGTTCACTGTCCACCCACCGCCCACCGCCCACCGCCGCCCACTTGTATAGCAGTCGCGTCGTCGGCCGGCGGGGGTTTTCTTTTGTTTATGAATAAATAATAATAAATATAGTTTGATAGTGTGCTTGGCAGCATGTTTAACAGAAAATGTTCATTGCTGCTGCAAATTCGTATGCACTCAGGAGGCCGCTCCTGCCATGCGAGTACGAGTAGATATGCTATGCATGCCAGTGGCAATGGATTGAAAATGATTTATTAAATGCGAATCGGAAGGACGATTGACAAGCTGCAGAAATGTTTTCAATCATAGCAAGAAAATATCAGCAAATGAGGAAGGACTGTTGTGTGAATTATTTGTGAGCCAGGAGATATTGTAACGAGTATTGAGGAATAATTGACGTCGATATCAGCTGACATGTGAGTGAGTAGTTATCTACTAGTTGTCTTTATAAATCCAATATACGCTCGACATTATAATGAAATTCTACAAGAAATTACTTTCAGAATAGTTTGCCTTCGATTGTCCTGGTTGTATAAGCAATTTCGAATATTGGTATGTGTTAGCTACAATACTAAAATTGTTTCCATTAGAGTTGTGCTGATATTGATTGCTATTTTGATGGGGGAGATTTCCGATTAGATTGTGGACTAGTTGTTGTTTTTACCATTAAGTGACGGGCATACAGTTGTTTTTTGGGGACTTGTTCAGGAAGATAGTTGGTAGAATGGATGCGTCTGTGAAAAATTGGAAAAGGCTCACTTAGACTATGAGGTTTGTTTCTTTCCTTCAATTGTGCGAACCATCCTCGAAATTGCTTAGGTACCTACTTTTGATGGGGTAAAGTCGGGGGTGGGTCTTAGTCACAACCAACACGCTTCAGCCTCTTTCAACTGCGACCGCCTCTCTGGAGTAGAATTGAAGACTCCTCGATGTCCATACCCTCTTTCGTTTCAGTGATCTTAGTCGACTAATTAGTATGCGTTCAGAAGTGGCTCTTCTAAATTTGCAGCACCGACTGTAACTCCACTACAATGTTCCCTTTTTTCATTTTGTAAGCTTCAGTTCCGTCTTTAGAGCCATTACATGTCGGTATCCAATGAGCTTGAGTATGGATTGTTCATCCAGGACCGGAGGAGGTATCCATACGTACGCCAGTGTACGAAGAGGTAGGACTGAGGCAGGTATCGCGTCCAGTTTAGCACCGGGAAAGACTTCACAAAGGCTGAGTATGCAGCGCGTTAGGAAGTCAAAAGACTCTCTGTTGCGACATCCTACAACCTTAACGCCTTTGCGCCAACCCGATCTGTCAAAGTCGCAGATATCTCTGTTGCCTTCTTTAACCATGGCTTTGAGAATCTCGGCCTCAACTTTTAGCCAGTTATCGGCTGACAGCTTTCCATCGGGTTTGCTGCGGTCGATGATAGCTAAAGTTAGCTCCTCAGCGGTCTTGAGACTAGACTTCACACTTTCTTAGCCACATTACCTGTTACCTCATTAGCTGAGCGTATTCTTTTTGGAGCCGACCGTGTTGCTAAGTTTTTACACTTGCCGATCGGTGCCACTTAGGAATGGTGCCTGACTTACTTGGTGGTGGTAATTTGGAAGTTGAGGCTTTGGATATCGAGGGTGTAGGGTTTACCTCTTTAGTAGGCTGTTTCCCGGCCCTCTGGACATTTTTGGCCTCTCCTTCACAGCTAGTCGATGAGTCATTTGACGTTTCTCGTACTGCTTGACCTTCTTGGCATGCTTCTTCCTCAGAGCCTGGTCTCTGTCAGAGAGCTTAGTAGCATCTCTGGTGTTCATTTTCCTCAGAAACTTCAGCGAGCATTTGTAACCGTTTCTGCTCGGAGGTTTTGGGAGTCTTCTTTTGGTCAGTGGGAACGAGAGTGTCTTCTAGAAGTCTGTCCTCTGTCTCGGAGTCCATGGATTGAACGTTTCTGGACTGGGAAGAGAGTATCAAGTATCTACAGTGCAGTCATGTCCGGCCAAGGTCTCTCCGACAGAGTGGTGACTTCCAGGGTGTCGCTGGTTTCTCCTGCCGATTTATTTTGGTGTGTCAAGTAGCGAACTGCATCCATACCCTTGACTAACAGTGTGATCGTCCATGAATGTTGGGCCCTCCCGACTCCGTGGACCTGCCGCCTCTGAAGAGACGGGTGGATTTTCACTGACGTGCATTCCACCTGGAGTATAGTCAAATCTTTTCGCTGTCCTTCCATGTTTGGTTTTCTTCGCGTAAGTAAGTTCAGCTACATTCTAGGATGCATTGCCCGGTCGCGACCCCTAGGAGGTAAAACTAACACTTGAGAGTAACGCGATGAGAACCGCCATACCTAGAAGGCTTTCAGCTCCTCGAATCACACCCCAACAACCAGAAACATTTGTTCAAATCGTTTTCAAATAGAACTTCCAATGTATGCAAATTTTAGGACTTATTTGGAGAATTTTTTGAAACCCTCACTCCACCCTTGCCTGCAGTGGAGTGAGCAAAATGCCATTGTTTTTTGGAGGCGCATTTGGGAGCGTTTTTTGAAGTAATTTGGTGGTTTTTCATGGTGTATTTTAGTTCATATTTTAGATCGATTTTTAGTGGCGTTTTATGGGACCCGAGTTTTTGTCCGAAGCAAGACAAACACCATTTTTTGAGAGCGCTTGTTGAGGAATTTTTCGAGCGGTTTTAGGGGGTGCATTTTGGGACTTTTTGTCGGACCCTAGTCCTAGTCCCTAGTCCTTGTTTACAGTGGGCCACACGCCATTTTTGGATTTTTTTTTGGATGTACTTTTGGGTTCGTTTTTTGATGGATTTTTTGTTGGGGTATTTAAGGGCATATTGTGGGACGTATTTTGGGGCGTTTTTTAAACTCTAAACACTTTTTAAACTTTAAACTCTCCAACACCATTTTTAGACTGTTTTTTTTTGGTGCTCATTTGGGAGAGTTTTTTGAGTTTTTTTCCTTCAAAAGAGTGTTTTGATGGCGTATTTTGGAAAACTAGTCCTTCTCTGCAGGGGGCGTTTGTCGGGGCTTTTGGAGCGTTTTTTGTTGACAATAGTCCTTGTTGTGTGTGTTTATTATGCGTATTTTAAGAAATTTGTTGTAGCAATTTTGCGACAATAGTTCTTGTCTGCAGCGGGCATTTCTCGAGGCACGTTTGGAGTGTTTCTGGGTGCGCAAATAATGCAGCAGTTTAGGGTGTATTTTGAGACGTATTTCAGGGCATTTTTTTTTGGACCCTAGTTCGTGCCTGATGCAGGGGGGATTAGTCCGGCATTATTGGAGCATATATTGGGCGCTTGTTGCGTTAATCTTTCTGTTAAGGCCGACACACCTCTTGCAAGATTCAGCTATTTAGGATAGAACTCACTCAGTGCTGCCGTTAGCTATACTTCCACAGCCAAATGAAGTCTAAAAAAAAAACTTAATTGATGGTCGGAGGGAATTCATCGATGATTTTTCGTAATCGTTTTGTCGAAAACTCCTTTTTCAGTGCGATGTTAATAGGATACTCTCCCATATACAGTTAGGGGCCACTATGATCCAAAATCATGCGAAGAAAATTAATCGGAAATAGCTAAGTCTGTATACTTTTTCAGTTGAGGTTTCATTTGCTTTTTCCACACCTCACTAACGAAGGGCAAATGAAAATTGGCATCAGTCACTTACTTGTATCTGTAAGACCAAAGAGGAGGATTTTTAAGGATTTTTGTCGAAAACCAACAACCACAATTGTTCCCATTGCTTCATTATATTCCACCTGCAAATCGTAAAGTTCCACCTGAAAACAAAGCACCCAGTAGATCACCCCGAAAATAAATAACCCACTCTATCGGACCACGCTCACTTATTCGCATATTAAAGCGAGAGTGAAACCAACCGTCGACATTCGAGACGAACCGGGACCCTTAATCGTAACAACTCAAACTTCAACTGGGTTAGTTTTTCGTCACTCTTGCCGGATCCGGGGCGGGCTCCTCATCTAACTCCGACTCCCAATGGGATTGCATAACTTTTTTGCGCTCCACTTGCACCAGCATAATGGGAATACTGTGCAGGAACTCAAAATACCAACTCGCACCAGGAATGATGCAAAAAAACTGTCCCGAATGAAAAGTTATATTTTCACGCCAGTACAGGAAACTGCTTGCTATCAACGATTCTGGAAGTTTTTTTAGTTTAATTTTTTTTGCGCGCAAAATTATGAATGAAACTGTGGAAGTGGTGGTTTTTTTCGAATGCACCATACTTTCATCGTCCTTCGCAAAGAAAGTAACTAAACACGTTGGCGTGGAGATTTTTCATCTCTCAGTTGAAATTGATGTTTTATGAACTCTGTATAAGAGAGCCATCGCAAGGACGAAGCTGTTGTGCTGCAGCTGTACTGATGGGAGTTCTAAGCTATAAAAGATTACTCCCCACGCAGCGCTCGCAGGTAACTTATTATTCTGGATGCAAAGTCGCTTTGAGAAGCGGTAAAGTGGCTGCGCGGTTAAAATAAATGCAATTTAATGCGAAACATGTCTGACACTTGATGAGGTGCATACGCTTGAACGGGTTTAGTAATTCATTGCCTCGTTTCATTGGTGCTGCGGTGTGGTTTCAGTGAAATTTTGTTTGAAATACACAAGAGCAGAGGAGAATATTATATTTACGCGTTACAAGAAGGAAGGGAAAGGGAGCTGTTAAGATCGAATTTTGTACGGCAGACATTTTCGACTTGTTAATGGTAGAATTGGAAAAATGTATATAGTCACTGTTTTTGTAAATTTGTGTCGAGTGAAATTTGTTAAAAATCATAGAAGAGTGCATAGCTATTTTCAATTATGTCCATTTGCAGTCAAATAATATGTTCAGTGTGAACTGTGACCCAAATGTAACCTTTTAATTACTTTGATTCTCTCAAAAAATTTAGTCTTTTGTCGACCGCCGAATAATCGAAATTGTCTGACAAAAAACTTCTGGGCGATAAGACGTAAAGCCGTCCGACACGCCCAGAAGTTTTTTCTGCTGCCCACATTGGAAAATGTATTAACGCCCAAAAACCACCACATCGCCCAAAATTTAAAGGAATTAAGCGTCGCAAAGCCGAAATAGAATGACATATCGCCCAAAGTAACGCATACACCCCAAATCTGACAGTAAACTCAAGCAGGGGGGTTGCATATGTATTAAACTGCAAATTCTTTTTGGCCCTTATTTCCATTTTGTTGTTTGTTTTTGGGCGTTATGCATTTTTTGGGCGTTAGCAAAAATAATGCCATTACGCCAAAAATCAATGTCACATCAACCAAATTTATGTAAATTTTACAACAACAAATTGCCTAGCAATGTTTTGGGCGTTATTACATTTTTCAATTTGGGCGTTATGGTTTTGGGCGATAAGACCTAACGCCGTCTGACACGCCCAAAAGTTTTTTGTCAGACAAAAATTGAAAAATGTAATAACGCCCAAAACATTTTTCAATTTGGTTAACTTTTGGGCGTTATTACATTTTTCAATTTGGGCGTTATGGTTTTGGGCGATACGACCTAACGCCGTGTCAAACAGTTTAAAGAGTATTTCTTTGGTTAGTATGCAAGACTAGAGAGCGCACAAATTGCATTTAGTAGCATATGCCCGAACAGAAAAATTCAGCAATCTTGATATCGTAGCGCCATATGTTTTGGAAAACCCTCGAATTTCCCCAAGTATTCAAAGCTTGCGTGATTTGGCTGACAGAATAATGTGCATAGCCTATCAGCTTGGTCAACATAAAGTCGGACTTTCGCTATAATCACCATGTGATGAGATTCACGAATTTCCCTCAACTCAACACGCTCTGGAGATAATTTCCGTGACCAAGAACACACAACAAAAATGGAGCGAAATGGGTATGTCGGAATCCCCTCACCAGAAGTATTATTCTTGTTCATCTTAGTGCACAATTTTAATCTGTCCTCCCTCTACCTCCGCCTACTCGTCTATTGTTCGCCTCCTTGATTCGAGATCGACCAAAACCTTCGAGTCTCTAATCTGCGTTCAGGCGATCTAGTTGTTCTCTGATTTCGTTTAGACATACATAACTACCTTTGGGTATGTCTACAACATTTCCATGCACACCAGTGACTAAATCATCAAGCACACTCCGACATATAAATATAAATCTTTTCTGTCAGATCAGTTACAGTGACATAAATATTTGCACGCGTCGATCATGTCCTGTCATTCTATTTTAAGCTTATAACACAAATATGAGCAGATACTATGAATGAATGGATGTTATAATCTGCCTCACTTCGTTTAGGTTGAGAGTTTTATAACCTTTTGGACGGAACTTCTAAGATCAGTCGGGGGTACGATGTTAAAGTTTTGTTAAAACCGGGAATAAAACATTTAGTCAAATTAGTTTGTAAGTTGATTCAAAATTCGAGAAAAAATTAGGATTGTGCAGCAGAAAAGTACGTAGGATGCGCCTAAAATGGCTAGGACATGTAGGTAGAGCGAATGGACAACAAAGCTCCGGCACGAATAGTCTTTGCGCCTTATGTGGGTGTGGGTGGGTGGCGCACAGGTGAAATTGGACCTCAACTAACTTTGAGTGCCCAACTGGAGGCGGTTAGCCAAAGATCTGGCTAACTGGAGAAGCGTGTTGGTTGAAGCCCAGCTTCATCCCGGCCCGGACTGTATGGTGATAAATAGAACTAGGATTCTCAGGCTAAGAATTCACAGAGCTTTGCTCTCTGTACCTATATACGGTCAAACCCTTAAGCCCACCATAGACTAATCAATGCGAGACAGGCAAACAAAATGCTCAATGTGCATGCATCCTGTGGAGCTGGCTCCAACTATCATCTTTTTGTAGCTAGATTTAGAGTTCGAATGATTCAGGAAATGGAGTGAGAAGTTGCGAATCGCATAGAAAAATAAATTTGATATTGAATCCTCTATCACATATGAAACTATCCACTGTAAGTTCACCAACAGCAAACGTCAAAAAGTAGTCGCGACATCATATCCAACGGTCTGTTTGATCCTCTCAAAGTCTTCTGCAACTGTTCAGCACTGGACAGTGACACAGACACGAGTGTGATTTTCGGCCAGAATGACAACTAACCAAATTTGAGGCAAATGCCGGTAAAGACGAACGAAATTCAGGCCGAGATTCACCACTTCTTCATCGACTTTATATCCGCGATGACCGATCTCGGGATTCTGTCAAAACGTGTCGTAATATTGGCCTTCCAATCTTAACACAAGCGTTTTCGGTATGGGGCATTGGCAGAATCAGAAAATCAAGTTTATTAAACTTGTCATAGTTGCCGCTAATACACGAAAGATGCTGTACCTCCAAATCCTATGCGGGGGCTGCTGAGTCTACAAAGGTTTTACCAAGTGTGTTGCCTTACCTTATTAAGGCAAGCAGATATAACGTGGTTTTAGATTTTAGACTATGATGCAACTTCCTTTATATGTGCCGAACAGAGCAATATCTGTCTCGCTCTAAGTCATTCAGTTTGGACCGAAAATTAGGTAGGTATAGCTCACTAAGTTCAGCTTTCGAATGAAATTTTAAGTATTTGTTTTTAGCTTTGAATGAGCTAAGCAAGTTGGCGGAATACATACATACATACATACATTTTCAATGGCCCGCTTATCCATTAAGTGGGTCGCGGGTGTAGGTTACCTAAGTGGACCCTCCATAGCTCTCGATCCTCCGCCATCGACTCCAAATCATCAAGGACAATCCCCATACGGGTAGAGGAGAGATTATGAATTTGATCTAACCATCTCATCCTGGGTCTACCTAGAGGACGCCTGCCCGATGGTACGGATTCCATAGCGCGTCGTGGGATCCTGGTCGGGGACATACGTTTAACATGACCAAACCACCGAAGCATGGACCGCTCCGTCCGGAGAAGTAGCTGCTCGACATTGAGTTCCTCACGTATTATGGTATTTCTAATGCGATCTCTACGAGTCACACCAGCAATACCACGGAGAAATCTCATTTCGGCAGCTTGTATCCGCGATCTTATTCTTTCAGTCATTACCCAAACCTCATGACCATAGGCAAGAGTTGGAACAAACACCGAATTAAAGACTGACAACATAGCTTTGACACCAAGTTCACCAATCCTACAGGAAAACTCAGCATTGCTCCTTCCATCACTCGTGAATAAGACCCCGAGATACTTAAACTTCTTCACCTGTTTCAATGGGACTCCACTAACATGCAGAGTGCATTAAACAGGCGTTCTGGAGACGACCATCACTTCAGATTTGTTCACATTTACCTTCATCTCAGCTTCAACACAAACGGCTACAAACCGATCGAGTGCGCGCTGAAGTTCAGTCTGAGAGGACCCAAGGATGACCAAGTCATCAGCAAAGAGCAAATGACTTATCCTCAGATCTCCCAATTCGAAACGTTCTTCGCCAAGACTGCGTTGTAACATCCAGTCCATATAAGTAATGAAAAGGAAAGGAGACAAGACGCACCCCTGGCGAAGTCCAATGCCCACGGTGAAAGGTATTGATTTAACGCCGTTCACCCGAACACAGCTTTTACAGTTTGTGTAAAGAGATTGAATGGTTCTCAAGAGAGAGCCATCAATTCGATACTCCTGTAATACACTCCAGAGTTTCCCTCGAGGGACTCGGTAGTATGCTTTCTCCAAATCTACGAAGCAAGCGTAAACAGGTGTAGCATACTCCCAAGCCTTCTCAAGTACCATTCTGAGAGTGAATAACTGGTCGGTTGTGCTTCTGCCGAGACGAAAGGCGCACTGCTCATCTCCTAATCGTGCCTCGACCACAGCTCTGCAACGCGTTTCCAGCACCTTGGCAAAGACTTTTCCGGGGAGACTTAAAGTGATATACCCCTGTAATTGGAGCAATCCCTTTTATCCCCTTTAAAGCCCCTTGCAAAAGGGGCACAATCACCCCAATCTGCCAATCGCTGGGAGTTTCGCCGCATTTCCAGGCCACTTTAATGACACGAGCGAGCCATTTGACTCCCTCTTCACCTAAGGCCTTTAGCATTTCTGGCCGGATTTCATCCACTCCTGCAGATTTGCCAGCTTTTAGCGATTTGATCGCAAAAGTGACTTCCTCTACCGTGGGACTATTTTCAGTTGGCGGAATTTTAAGCTTAAATTTATTGTAATGGGATGGTTCTTATCGACGATTGATCAAAGGATTCGCCTACATTTTACCTTAATAAGCCCACAAGTTCAGAAAAGTTTAAGAATATCCCCTAACGAAATTCTCGAATGGAACTTTGAAGACAATTTATGAAATTTCAGATTCGTATAGTTTTGAAAGGACACACTCAAAGTACGACAATGGCTGTAATAGTTTACCTGCCATCATATGCAAGTTCTCCTGTCGCAGACAGATTTACTTTGAAAATTCTTGACACTCATATTACAGTCTCATCATTTGTAAAACCTTCGAAACGATTTTCAATATCTTTGTGCCACTCATAATAATGCCCCTAAAGTACGACTTTATTTGCCAACCGATGGGTTTAGAAAGGGATTCTGGTACCACATTGCGCCGTCACATTTTTGATGATGCAATTGTGTAGTATTTTTAGAAAACTCCGCCAGCTATTCCAAAACTGTAAGGATACTGCGGATACTCACACCTAGCAGTAGCAATAACCCCTCAGTGCGTATAGTTCGGGCGTTTCACAAGTTGACTTTTAAATAAGTGCGCAACTCATTGACCATATCCTGTCACCGATATGGAGTAGACAAAAGAGTGCTGCAAGTCCCAGAAACACATGTAGCAGAACCGTTGACAAGTGGGTATATTGTCAAACTAAAATGAAATGACCTTTGGCCATAGTCCAAAACCAGCAGTACCTACTATCGAAGCTACATACGCCTATCAAATGCCCCGGGATACATTATACTATAGTTTAGCGGGCCAAGCGGGCTAGTAGCTTGACAGCAAATTTTCACTTTTCTGGACCAGCTGGAACCATGTGGAAAAGCAATTAAATCCTCCTCTTTCTAAGACATTGAAAATCCTTTATGTGCTTTGGCTGTCATCCAAAAACTTGCTTGTGAAAGTGGTTTAACTGGGTATGTCTCTCTGAAATTTCCATGTCCTGGTTCACTTTGTTCATGTTGATGACATTCTGTCAGACAATTACACAAACAACACAACCGCACAACTTTCTACGAAGACGAACTTCAACTTTCAAATCCCGACCACAATCTGGTTGGAACACAGCCACCACACACACACACTCCAGGCCACATATACAAAGTATAGAACGTATAGTGGTATCAGAACTGCAAAACAACGACGACGCAACTGATAGTGACAAAGTAAACAGAAAATGCGATAACTGGGAGAAGATCCTGATCCCAACGCTCCGGCCGAGTTGGGGAGGAGGTCATGAGCGTTTCTTTTGACGGCTCATAAATCAAAGTTCCCAGCAAAAAAGCGGACTCCCATCCCTTTGTGTGAGTCCATTTCTAACGGCACGAAGGGTTTTATGTGCGCTGCGTCCCCGCATAACCGAATGTTTTGTGCCCGGTTATCGGCTTTACCCCAAGCCACAAGCACCGAACCCGCTCCACTGGTCTAGAATGTGCCACATGTAGGGCAGTTTATTTTCGTTCTTTTGCTTTGGCAGCAAGGATGCCATCTCTGAGCACCAACAGCAACACCATTGTGGAAGTTCAAATGCTATCAGCGGCGGCGTCGGCGGCGGTGTTTTAATGGCGGCAGCAGCGGTTTCGTGCAGCGATGACAGTTCTTTCATATATTTCGCTATTTGTTACGTTTATCGCGCAGCAGAAATGACACGAACCCCGGAGTAAGTAAGTTGTGTGTTGGGTTGTCCTTTTTGCATTTTCCATACATTTCTATATGTTTTGCGTTTTTGCTTTGATTTTTTTGAGGCATTTTTTCCTATCTGCCTGTTTGCTGCGGCGATGTTTTATTTAATTTAGATTGTGTGTGTGTATATAACCTATAAGTTATTAGGAACAAAAAACAGCCATTCGTCCTTTGTGTGAAATGTTTCATTCTTCCTTTGGTTTTATGTATCATTTGTGTATCGTTATCTAGCTGGGAAGGTGAAAAGGACGATGTGACACTTTTGACAGTTGACGGTGATGGGTACATGAAGCATATTAATGGAGCCGATTTTGGTTCAGCGTGTAGAACAACACAATGGGAAAGGCAAACAAAAAAAAAAGTTTCCTAAACTTTTTGCTTGCTTTGTTGTGCGGCAAAAGTTTATGCATATGGAGATCTATTGTTATGAATAAACGAGCAAAGAAGTCTCCTTTTCCGGGTAACCTTGGACACAGTTGGAAGATCCGTTTTGATTGCGGTAAAATAAGGATATGGTTGGATAATTTGTGGGAAGATTTTGAAATCGGATGGAATCTCATTAGGGATTGTCTAATTCTGTAGGGAATTTGTTTTGTGTCGTTGTGCGCCCTGAGGCAAGATATTATCCTTTATATGGGGTGAAGCAGGTTTGGTGGGTTTTACTGGCACTTGTTTCTGGTGTTGTAAATCAGGAACAACATTTTGGGTGGAAAAATTGTAAAAAATTGCGTTTCTTCCTTTATAACATAATAAACCCTTTGGGGTTTTTAGAAAACATTATGATGGTGGCTCCCTGTTTTAAGCCCAATCAATGTAAACTCAGTAGTGGGTTAGGTATAGCACAGGGTAAACGATAAGGACCTGCTTGTCATTTTATTAACTTCAAATCTGGTATACAATTTCTTATAGGTCACAGTGTAGCTGACTGATCAAAAATGTATGTAGTTACATGAACCAGAGTATTCCGCAAGTCCTTATACATAAAAGACTCTCACAATCTGCCTACTAAATGTAGCGGCTTTCAAGCTGAAATAGTCGACGTCGACAAGGTAGCAATATACTATCACAAGTGTCTATCAATTTACTAGACAGTAAGAAAAATACAGAGCAAAATAGACGAATGAAATACTTAAATGGCGCTACTGTCCGGGGTGGATATGGGCCTTAACCAAAACGCCTCTCCAGTTATCTCCATATTTTATTCGATATTATATTCTTTCTGATAGCAAGGTAGCTCTACTTGCAATTGACGCCTTTGAAATAACATCAAAACTGGTATGGGACTGCCTCCAAATCCTGCAAACGCTGGCCACCACAAACAAAGTCCACCTGATCTGGGTGCCAGGGCACAGTGGATAAGGAAAGGATCCGCATCCCAATTCATGATGCCAAGACCATTCTGCGGGCTACCAATCAACACTATAAAAAGTAGTGTGAAAACTTGGCTGAACGAAAAGAAGCTCCATTTCTGGAGGAACACCGAAGGAAACAGACAAGCAAAAAACTTCATTCCAAACAGTTCCCAGAAAAAAAACGAAACAACTACTACAATTAAGTAGAAGTCAGATTCGGATTGGTCACAGGCTTAGGTTAGGTTAAAAAGGGGTATGAGATGTCTCATACAGCACTAGGCACCATAAGGGCCCATCATGATCCTTAGGGGGAACCAATTGCAGTGACCTACAATGGAAAAACACCTAAACACTTGCCCTTGAGAAAGCCCCAATTTCCCTGCAAAAACCAAGTAGTCCCTTGAAGTTGGTATTGTCTATCTCCCCTAAATGTTGGAAGAAGTACCTGCCCAAAAATTTCCTTCTACTGCGACATATTGCCTCACATTCGCACAGTATATGTGTTATGTCCTCTTCGGCTTGCAGGTCATCACAGAATCTGCAAGTGTCCGAGTCTGCTAGCCCACAGGCTTTCTCACAGTGCACTGTAGAGTCAAAAAATACCTGATGACAATTTGCATAACACAAGACAACACTTGTAGACGAGAACGCAGAAACAGCGGAACACATATTATTGGACTGCAACTGTTTAACCAAAATACGTCAACGTTATCTAGGTAAATTGTACCTCGAAGCAGCGGACTTAGCTGCCAGCCAGTGCCGTAACTAGGCTTTTATGCGCCCTGTGCGAGCTTCTATATTTGCGCCCTCCAAAAATATACTGATTTTTCGGATATCTAAATTTTTATTTAGTTTACTTGTTATAATTAAAAATATATTAACTTTAGGCAAACAAAACAAATATAGTTGCCAAAATATGTACATACAGCTAAGTATAACAGACATTTAGTCGGCTATAGGAAACCAGCAATATTATCGCTCACAGTTAATTTACTTTGAATTAAATCAGAGGTCTCACGTCAAAGCAACTCAATATCGCATTTACGAAAAATTTTGCTGATTGCGGCAATAATTATCGCTAGCGATACACAGCGCATATTGAAAAGCAACAAGCTTGCTAGTAGCAATTATTCACACTTTTGCGCTTACTACGTTCTACAAAAATCTGGAAAATATGTCGGACGATCTTGTTTTCAACACAAAATTCGTTGAAGTTGTAGAAAAATATTCCTGATAGGTTAGAAATTTCAGGCAATCTTTTTGCTGCGATGTGAGAATAGGTTAAAACAAAATTGCGTATTGCTTATTGATAGTTGCTTAGTTGCTTAGTTTCTTACTGCTTGTTGCCTCAATCTGATAGCCGCCTTACTCTACGTTTACGGACTTTTCTCATAGCGAAGTCCTTAATGACATCATCATACGACAGGAGTCGTGTTATGTCAGCTTCAATCGACATCATTGCCAGGCCAGATAACCTTTCCTGACTCATTGTTGAGCGCAAGTATGCCTTTATCAGACTGAGTTTACTGAATAAACTTTCTCAAGAAGCTACAGTCACTGGCATCGTTAAAAAATGCTTAATAAAAATGCTACTAATACGCTTGGAAAAATGTGCTTTAAGTAAAGTTGTACTACCCTCTTAAGAGACTTAGGATTGATTGACATTCGCATTTTTCAAAGTCGCTTCAATTTGATTCTTCAAAATTTCTATTTCGGTCCTAAATTCTGTGCCATTTATGTCACATCAACTTCTACTACTTAAAATACAATCTCTGATTTGAGTTAAAGTTCGAACGATTTTTTTATTTGATAGTTTGTGGACCGGTTTTAATGTCGTGAATTTTGAATAAACTTGTGACAAGTCGCACCAAGGGCGTTTTCCTTTGAGGCAAACATTTTTAGATCGAAATTTCGTTGTTTAAACTTTTTTCAAACTTGTTTTTCCAATATTTTGATGGGCTATTTTTTATTCTAGGTATTTTTGCAATAGTAAAATGAGCAATTTTTTTTATATAAATTCTGGCATATTACGAAACTGTGATGTGAACGAAGTGTAAATGAAAGAGAAAAAGCCTGAAAAACACAGTCCCAGTCCCCCACTTGGAATAACATCAAAAATACTTTGTTTTTTAACTTTTGCCGTATTAAATTTTAATTAAAGTGAGGGAAAAAAATAGACAAGCACTTACAATTTTCATTAGGTATCTCGTTCGTACCTATAAGAGGTTGCTGGTGCATTGGGTATTGTGTGCGTAATTGTGATTGCGTAGTATGTAGGGTAGGTATACCTACATAGATTCATGAGATGTAGGAAAATGTAATTTCGATGCAATTTCGGTTTTTCGACTGACGCGAAATGGATTGCATTTTAAATCAAAAAAAAAAAAATTAAATGTCATAAATACATGATACCTGCAACCTTTTTATAGGTAATATTTTTTTTAGTATATGTACTTATATTATTTGGGTTTGTAATGTTGCGAGACTTACGAGTGTCAGAGTTTAAAGATCTTTCAACGCGAATTACCTAAACGTTTCTCCTAGTCCTCCTGGGCCTACGCCCTGTGCCTGGGCACCGCTGGCACCGCCCTAGTTACGGCACTGCTGCCAGCACACCTAAAAAGCTAGCCGCCTTTATTACTACGGCATCATGGATGAGCTATAAATGGAGGACATCACAATTACTTACGTTCAATTACTAAACTTTCTGTCCACAAATGGCGTATCTGTACCACTAATGAGCAGTTCTATAACTTTTACGGTCTGCATTTCTCCGACAATCAGTTCATTAGAGGACTAGTGCCCAGTTGCACAGTGCCCACTTAAGTATCCATTTTCCCTCAAATTCCACTCAAGATTCGATTTCTGTTCCATAGCGTCATATTTTTGATTATAAAACTTGAGTGCACAATATACACTTAAGTGTCACACGAGACAGCGGGTGGCAAGGTATTCAGCTGTCAACGATTTGACAAGTTCAATTAAACAAAATAATTATTTTTCTTGCTAAAGTTAGGGGTTTTTTTGTCATTAACAAACCATTTGGAAAATCGAATAAATTATTAAATATTGCAAAACAACAATTTTTCTAAGTGCTGCCAAGTTTTTTGTACCATTTGGGGTGAGTATTGTGAATCGACTGTGAAACGCAAAATATGCATGAGTGACACTTATCTGTTCGCCTGTTCAGAAAAAGGGTTAAAATAAAATGTTACCTCAAAAACGGACAGCAGAGCCATAACCCTAACCCCTAAATCCGAAACAGATTGAGTTCAAAAATGAGGCCTATCGGAGCGACCTGTAAGAGCTTCGTGTACAAGTAGCGGCGGGGCGGATGGTTCTAGTAGGAGTGGGATGAAATAAGCTGTCCAGAGGAAAACTTTAGCGAATGTGTTTTTTACTTTTCGTCGTTCTGAATAGGGTGATTGTAACATCAAAGTGCCTTAAGGGACTTAAGCCACCACAAGCGAGTAACGTCTAAAGCAATCAGTCTAAAGCAATCAGTCGATCTTGAAATTTGTAGTTTCACATAGGAATCCATTGTTGCATCCACGCAACAAACAAATTGCCAGTTCACGTATGAGACGATTTGCCTCCAAACATCGTCCTTTCGTACTATGAGGTAATAAATTCCCGGCCCATTTAAAATCCAGACTTACTTATACAATTTCAATTGCTAAGGCATTCAATCGCTGTACCCGCAATCATTTGCAATCCGCAAAAGTTTCAATTACATGTCGTAATGCATTAGAAATATTCCACGACATCAAATGCTTATCGTTTTGTCGGAGCACCTTTGTTTGCTTATGCCTACTTGCCTGCTTGCTTCTTTGGCGGAGGTACAAAAGTGGAAACTTAATTAAAATTCTACACCCGAGGTTCATGTAATCGCGCAACGCTTTAACTCTGATTACCTTCAGAGTCCTTTCTCACGTGTGCGCTTAGTCAAACAGGTGCTTTCCAAAAGTCACATTAGCCCGCACATTTAAGCACATCCGCATACACATACTCGTACGTACAACTTATACAAGCTACTACTACAATGCTCGTTGAGCAATTCCGTCACATTTGCCATCCGAACCGAAGAAGCAGACTTTCTTGCAGTTGTCGTGGCATTCCACCTGCACACACACCATTCAGCACGAGTGTGGTAGCGGTATTGGTTAGGTAGGCGAATGCATGCACATTTGCATTCAAATGCATTCGCATTCGCATTTCGATATAACTTCGCGCACTTATTAAATTAACAAATTTGAATAACAAACGGAAATCAGGTGAACTTATGCATTCCCATGGAGAAATTCCCTCCAGGAGCGTCTGCGAGCATTCTGGCGAATAAGTTGCCTGTCTGTCTGGGATATGAAGCTATAGCAAAGAAGACGGAGACTTTTGATTACTTTTAACCATTTTACACATTTTGCATATTAGATTGCAGATATGCAAATCTGTAATAAGATATTTTGCGATTACAAGGATGCAGGGATTGCGTTACGAAATCTATTTAAATGTTGGGATAAGTTATGATTCGTGATTTTTTTGACAGCTGACTTAACGCAAAATTTGTAAGGTTTGTTTGTTTAAAAAATCAAATAAATGAATCGGGGATATTGGAATGTGACTTCGGTTGTATTGATGAAGAAAGGTTTCATGTAATATTTTCTGCAGTGTGAATGTCTATGCTGACAGTAGACACCGTTTGATTATGTCGTCGATCTGCGTCGATCTGCATCGGTTTACATCATACCAAGCACTCAAAATGCTTGAAGCGTGCTCCTACTCCTACATCCCAATCTTTCACAGTTGTAGTACCTCAATTGACTATACACATTTTCACCGCGCGCCGGTAGATACTGGGGACCCAACTCATTATTCTTATCCTGACACAGGCCTAAAGCTACGATTACACGGCCATTTTTTCGAGTCATTTAACTGACGCTCTGACGTAAAAATCGCGTCACATAGCAGTCATTTAAATGGCGTTCCGTGTGATCGCCATTTTTGGGATACCATTTTCAGCGTCATTTAAATGACTAGGAAACTGGCGGAGCAAATGGCATGAATTTTGTGCCATTTAAATGGCGGAAAAAAATGGCCGTGTGATCGCTCTTCAATGACGCCTAGGACAAATGACTAAACTTTTTGGCTGTTGCGCCATTTAAATGTCAGCCTCCAAAAAATGGCAAGGCTCGAAATTCATACTATGCCATTTTTCTACGCAAATGGCAAATGACAAAGCATTTAATACGATATCTGTACTGATATCATTTGGATTTTTGACTCGTGGCGAAACGTGTAGATTAGATTAGATTAGATATTAAGTCGGGAGAGCCTTTATTGGGCTCTGGCCTGCGGTCTCTCTAAAGGGCCATATTGTGCCTTCCCTGATAGGTTCCTAGAGCAATCTTTTTACTCCGGAGACAGTCAGGAAGAAAAGTATGTATCTTCTCTGGGGGTATTCCAGCAAGATTTGCTGAGTTAACGAGTTCTTCGCCAAGGACATTCTTTCTAAGGCAAAAGAGAGCCGGACATTCCGTGAGAATGTGAAGAGAGGTTTCGTCGCTCACCAGACATAGTCTACATGTGGGGAATATGGACGAGTATTTGCCTAGGCTGACTGAAAAATTCGCTTTGCCAAATACTCCGCTTTCGTCGCGTTGGCTCGTAATCAAGATCGTCTTCTTCCAGCACACACGCTGCTAAATACGCCGTCTCCGCAATTTCCACCATCATCCCAAAAGTTCTTTTTGACATTTTTTATTTATGATAATAATTGTTTTTCCTATTTAATTGAATTAAAAAATTCGCACGTATGCGTCGTGGGCCGTGGCCGAGAGAAAAACTCTAAATGACAGTAGCTATATTTTTCTCATAGGTCATTGCCGTCTGATCACAAAACAGATAACTGACGCGAAATCGAAATAATAGGAAAGGTGCCATTTGCCATTTTGATGAGGCAAGTCAGTACCGTGTGATCGCCATTTTTCGCTCGTCATTTAAATGGCATCCCAACGAAAAATTCTAAATGACTCGCAGTGTCCGTCATTTGATTTAGGGAGAAAACTGACGATGATAGTCATTTCGTGTGATCGCCATTTTTTCAATGACGAATCGTAGCTTCAATGTCGCTCTAATGCGACAGTTTTTCCTGACGTCACAGCGCCAGTTAAATGACTCGCAAAAATGGCCGTGTAATCGTAGCTTAATAGCTGATAGTTTTTGATCAGACCATTATTGCTTACTCAGATGGCGAAACAGTGCGGCGTGGAACTGGGCCTCAACCAACACGCCTCTCCAGTGAGTCCCAGTTGTGCAATTTAAGTTGGTTGGTTCTCTTCCACTTGCTCCCGCTGTCCATTCGGATTGGAACAAAAGACACTTCGGACCGGAGCGTTGAAGTCCATTCTCTCTACATGTCCTAGCCCAGGGGTTCCCAAACTTTTCCATACTGCGACTCCCTATACAGGTTATAATATTTTTGCGACGCCCTTCTAAAAGCACACAACGGAAAAAAGCACAGATATCTGAATAGAAGCTGTGCTTACTGGAGATTCACTAAATGGGTTTTCTATGAGGATTGGCCGACATTGAAATGGAATAAAACTGTGTGCAATTTATTATCGAATCCCATGTATGCCATTATTGAATGGAATATAACACCATGTCCAAATATCCACCGCAGCTTCTTACGTTGTCACGGATTCGAGTGGTCCAATCTGCCACATAGATCCGGCTTAATTTGAGCGCTGGCATTGGTTATGTTGGGTTTAAGGACATCAATCGATTGCGGTTTATTCGTATTGAGCTACGACTTCAGGCAACGCCACAAGAAAAATTTAAGCGAGATTAAATCGCACGACTCAATGTCGAGCAGCTACTTCTCCGGACGGAGCGATCCATGCTTCGGTGGTTTGGTCATGTTAAACGCATGTCCCCGACCAGGATTCCACGACGTGCTATGGAATCCGTACCATCGGGTAGGCGTCCTCTAGGTAGACCAAGGATGAGATGGTTAGATCAAGTCCATAATCTCTCCTATACCCGTATGGGAATTGCCCTTGATGATTTAGAGTCGATGGCGGAGGATCGAGAGCTATGGAGGATCCACTTGAGCAACCTACACCCGCGACCCACTTAATGGACAAGCGGACCATTGAAAATGAATGAATGAATGAATGAATAAATCGCACGATCTTGGTGGCCAATTCACGTCACTTCTGATGAGAGATCAGATAACCATACCCTGCAGCTGAGTAACGCGTAGTCACCTCTTGCTGGAACCTCATGTCCACATGAACCACATGCCACCTCGTGTTGGTTGGCGTCATCCTATATACGGCAATTTGGCTTATTAAAATATCCATTCATCCAAAAATGCGTCCCGTCGGTAAAGATGATTTTTCTATGGTCATTACATTATCATTAACTTTGAGCTTCTGGGTATAGGCCCAAGTCCCGACGCCGAAATTCGCCAAGTTGAAGTCTGAAAAATACCTACCTATATGTATTTCTTGTGCACGGCAAAACACAATGGCCGACATCGAACGAACCCGACCCGACATTTTTTTTTTCAAATCGAGCTCAAGCTGATGGAACGTCGGTCGTGTACAGGAGACCTGTGCGTATCGTCCCATGGCGTCGCGACACACAGTTAGGGAACTCCTGTCCTAGCCATCATGTCGACTGATACACACTTTTCTGACCAGGTCGATGACGCTATACAGCGCGTAGAGTTTGCTGTTAAATCTGCTCCTTCAAAGCCCATCAACACAAACGGGACGAAAATCACTCGAAGAATTCTGCGTTCGGAACGACTAAGAAGATCTTCATCTGCCTTTGTCATGATGAGGGTCCTATATATAGAACAAACAAAATAATTTGATGATAAGATTGACAAGGCCTTACTAGTGAAGTCACCTTCTTAGGCCGAAGTAACAGCGGTTGGCAATAGTGTAACTCTTCGTTTAATTTCTTCTGTGTTGTCGTTGTCAGACTTTACAGCAGAACCGAGGTCCCTAACCACCTCAAAGTTGTAGCTGTCTATCGTGACATATTGTCCAAATCGTCGATGTTGTGTGTCCCTTCTTGTTGACAGCATGTACTTTGGTTTGCTGTTATTCATCACTAAATAACACGACCGAGCTCTCTCCTTTATTCCGCCACCTACTCACCTACAATACACACGGGCCACATCACACTTTTTCATTCTTGTGATCAAATGAGCCTTGTTTTGAATTTAACTCAGGCTCCGGATAGAGTAGAGAAATAAATGATACCTCAAAATGCTCCCAAAAGTATTGCCTAAAAACGCTTTTAAGCTTTTTTGGATTAATGAATATAATGCCATGTTGAAGTCCTGCAAGCGAAGGAACTCAAAAACTATATTATTGAAGGTTTTATCGAAATCCATTTAGTATTAGTTTCCAATTTTACTGCGAACATACACACATTTGAGAAGATACATCTCTATATAATTGCATAGATTGCTAGTACCTTTTTATTTCACATTTCAGTTTTGTTCGTTCATCATTTGCCCCAGTCAGGACTTCCTGTAAAGGGATATTTTTAGAATATCGTAAAGCTAAGTTAAATGCCGGGACGGGACACTCATAAAACATTGCTTGAGTACTCAAATGAGTTTTATTAAAATTGAACAGTAAAAAAGTCCTTAAACCTATCGGATTCGGATTTGGATAGTGCTTCTTAAAATTTTGAGAAATAACAAACCACTCTCAATTTTATAGCAGTGAAAACTTTTAGGTCGACTTTATGGAATTTTATCAATTTAGGGGCAAATTTAGGGCAGAATTTATTACTTTATTTGACATAGTTTTTGAATAAAGTTTTATTGCCGTACTGTACATTGTGAAGAAATTATCTAGGAACACATGCTGTATCAAACGCATCAACAATTTTGGTTACTTATCACAAATTGGGTGTTGGGTTTTATCGATTTTACTGTGACTGTGAAATACAATTAAACAATCTCCGACGTATATTCCATTAAAAAGATTGATATACGGGCCGAAAAATATTTATGGAACTCAAGTTAATTATTTCTGGTAGCTTCTTTGGGGTTGTGGGTATGTCCTTTTTCGGCACATGGATTTGGGCGAATTTGATATGGGGATACGTCTTTTATTTTCTTGTTGGCGTGGAGAATGGGTGTTCGTGCTTGTGTTTCCAAACTACATGATAATTGATTTTATTTCATCGAATCATTATCTGTTATCCTCTTGTGGGTGGATGAATAAATAAATTCTCGTGATACCTTTGCTTCTAAGTTTTGAGTATTGAGTGACAATTTGAAGAAAATAAGACATGTCTACTAATAATGCAGTAGAACTTAATTGCAGCCTTCAAGAAGGGGCAACAAAAATACCCTTACATTTATTATTCCAAGTAAATCCTATAACAAGAGAAAAGTCATCTAATTACCACGTTCTCCTTCTGCCAGTAATGAGGACCTTTGGGAAATTAAAGCGGATCCAAAAGCTAATGCCACATTAAACTCCAATTAAATCTCACACATCACACACGAGTTATGCACAGCGTATCATATATCCAGCTGCTTGACACCATGTCATTAGTTACATGGTGACAGCGAAATTTCCTTTCCATTCTTTTCTTTTCATAACAACAGACAAAAAAAGGATCGGACTCACGCTACAAATACGCAGTGACAAAAGGAAATTCATTACGCACTGACTTAGACGGCGATAAGTAGAAAATAATATTATGTATGTGTATGGTGGTGATGGGTGGAGGGAGGATGGAGAGAATGTAAAGAAAAGCACAGACAATGAGACTTTTATCTTAATCCTCATCTTTGAGAGCCTAGTCAGATGTTCGTTTCCACTTAATGACATCCGTTCGTCATCAGCATTAGCAGAATGCGAAATAATTGACGGTGTTTTCTGTACCTACCAAATTTTTTTTTTATTTTATTTCTATCTGTGTCTCGAATCTTTTCCTTTTAATTGTTGCTCAAGTCATTTCATCAAAAAAGAAACAAAAGTAAATTAAATGACGCAAATGAAATCAAATGTAAAAAAATAACGAATGAAGCAGCACTTATCTACCGTTTGGCAAATTAATTAGTCAACAATTCGGCTTGACAATTTGGCAAATGAATCTTTAATTCCATCGTAATCATCACTTGGAAGAGTCTTTTAAAATTAGAGCATACAATTTTTTTTACGAGCTAATTGACTGCGTCGCTTTTATTTCATATTAAAATTAGTTTTTTCATATCGACATAATGACAAGGGATCAGTTGGTAATCAATGTCATGAGAGACTGAATCGTCTCATCCGCGAATGAGCATGAGCAATATTTGAAGGAATTTTTCTTTCTTCGTGAATTTAGGGTTCGTTAGCGGATGCTGAGAATTTACTTATGTAGCACTGCAGTCCGCCCTCCAGCTAGCGCAGTATTTCGCTAACCGCTTGCAGTTGCACACTCCAGGTAGGTTAAGGTCCTTTTGCATTTGTGCGCACCAACCTGACATTAAATTGTTCTAGAATTCCTAGCTCCGGGTTTCGATAATATCCATTGTTCTGGGCTAAGGCAGATAACTCGGATAACTAAAGATTTTTTCTCTCTTCTTAGGCCAAAGAACATGATAAACTGTATAATTCTTCCGCAGACTTCGGATGTGCTGTCATTTTTAAGTGAAAGCTGTCCATTAAGCACGTTGTATCAGTGGTCGAAATTGGGTTTTCCTTGTTGTTGACACCAATTACTTGGATGTATTTTGATGGGCCAATTGATTGCTAAAATGACTAAATTGCAGCACTGCAAACTCAGTAGGCCTTTTTTACTCCCCTCGGAATCACAATGATTAGCGATTGATTTTGACATGCGTTTTAATAAAGGTCTCGAAGGTATTTTATTTTTTGGTCTTCTTTAGGCAATTCCCGCGAATTTACACCAGATCTGCTCCGCTGTTTACTCTGCACATATCAGATATCAGGAATATTTCTTCCAGATTTCGTCAAGATGATAGATACAGCGATCAATGACCGGTGATGTTCATGGAGAGTATTATATTGAAGGTGCTGATAAGTTACTAGGCATACCGCATACCCCGTGCGTGAAGTTCTAATTTGTTTGCCTCTTTTGGGGCTCAAAAGAATCCCGCTATGGCTTGATATCGCTGGTTATCAGGCAAGTGACATGAGGTTTTTAAGCTTTGCAGGCCAGCTTATCGTCCCGTTTGCTTTGGAATCCCTAGGAGACTTGGGATCAACAGGAGAGTGATTTTGTTATGGGCATCAAGCTACTCGATAATGTTCAGCCAGTACGTGAGGAGTTTCTAGTTGACCTTGTATAAAGCAAGAGCTTTAAGAGGTGATTAACTTTTTAAGAGTATGCCGATTATTGGTCTACTAAAATGTCGTCTCTGGTATTATTCTCTGACACAGAATTATCAATTGCACAAATCTCTCTTTTTTTTAAGCATGTAAGCCTAAGCGGAACATTAACAAAGTTCCAGAGGAGTGGATATAGTTCACTACCTTTTCAGGTGTTACTTTACCGACAGATCTTCTCGCAGATATCCCGCTCAGATTTGACTTGATAATTTAAGTTGTAACGAAAAATTTATTGAGAGTGGATCCTAAAAGGGATGAATATGGATACGCCACTATCGAATGGATAAAATCCCGACACTCGCGTCATCCAATCCACTCCTGCCGTGAATGTAACTAACCCAATGATGATTCACGCGGCAATAACTAAAATAACCTCCCAACCTTTGGTAACCCATATGACCTCTGCACTACAGGCTCTACAAGAGGTCAGTCCGGGCTAAGGTGGGAGGGTGTTCGGACACTAAGAAGCGGCAGGCATGCTTGTGGGGCTCCGTCCTCAGCTCGTCGGAATGGGGGGGGGATCTTGCTTCCTAGATTGCCGAACGATGTTACATTTTACATGCCTGTCTCCAGATGTGGTTTGAGAATAATGTTAAGTTAAAATAGAGGCCCGAAGCTGTCCTAAAAATCTACACATATTTGGCGAAACAAACCTAAATGAGTCCTATATCCCCACATGCCTCTATCCATATTAGGAGAGAGGGAGGGAGCGAGATGTGTTGGCTCCCTCGGAGTGTGACCCACCCCTATGGTGGTAGTGACTTAACATCACTAAACCAACCACCTTGGTGACTAAGCCACTCCAAAATTATAAAGTTAGCCACCCCTTAATAGAAAGAGGTCGAAGACCTCTTTTGGACCTGATCTAAATCAGTATACCCCTACACTTCATCATCGCATCCGAAAAATTTAAATCATCAGCTTCTATTCATCCTCACGATTAATCGCGCACGAAAAGTATCTCTAACATGTTGATAACCTTCAGTAGTCCAAGATCAAAACACCCAAATCAAATCATAAGGCCGAAGTTTGAATTTTAGAAATTTCACAAATGTTTTTATTAGTCGACGAATTCATAAAAAAAACTTAACTCTACTAGTCTTAATAAAATACTAAAACGGTGTGATCTTTAATTAGGAAAATGCAATTTAAAAATCTGGTAATTCAAAATTAATCGTCGAAAATTCAGAACTTAAAAACTAAATCATAATTACTAAAATAACTTAAATTTAGGGGAGGGGAGGGGATTATTAATAACACTCAGCAGCAATTATCTCAATCTTGATTTAATTCTACATTAGATAGTTCAAGTTTCACGAGTAGATATCGGATTAATAGATTATTTCAATCAATTTCTTTTATTTTAGTTTAGCATGTATCTAATTATTTTATTTGTCTTTGAAGGTAGGTATTTAATACTTTTAGTTGTTTTTGCATGTATTTAATACTTTTTTTTGTTTTTCGTGTATCTAGTACTTTTTGTTTTTTGCATGTAACTAATACTTTTTTGTTTTTGCATGTAACTTATAATTTTTTTGTCTTTGCATGTAACTTATACTTTTTCGAGAAATTTTGATTTCTTTTCTTTTAAAAATGATTTCGTTCACTAAATTTAATTAATAAATGGACTTACCCCATCAATATCGGTGGGTACTATACAATAATTAGTATTGACGTCGCTTACGAAAACGGCAGGGGGGGATGGTGTGCACAGCATCGTCCTGTTGATTTTTATATCCATATATGCTAAATTGCGCGGGAAAAATTGTTTTAAATTTAGATGAACGAAAGTCGGCTTACATATATCTCATAATAAAATACTTAGCTTTTTACTCCTTTTTTTTACAAAAAACCTGGCAGCTGAAGTGGACAACAATTAGGATGGGATGGGGGAGGTGAAAATTTGATCGGGTGAATACAGTTGACAGCAAATATGCTGGAGTTGGTAGCGGCTGAGGCGATGTAAGTTGCGGCTCCGTATCGTGTTCCGGGAGTTATGTTGCTGGAAGCGTGACTTGCTGCTGCTTTCTGGTGCGGATCTACTTTCCACTTGCTTCAGAGGCCGGGAACGAGGACTACGACAGAGTGATGGGGTCGTATCGTTCGCCGATCTTGCAAGGGGATGGATGACGTCGTGCGGTGTTCAATGCGGTTGGATTGAATTTTGAGCTCCGTTATGGCCGATTTATTCCAGGCTATCGAAGTTGTAGTGCCGTGGAATCGGAAGCTATAAGGTGGTGTTTGAGGCCGTAATTCACCAACGGCAACGGTATGTCAATTACGAGCTGTACGCCGATCTGGTTTGGCGTAACGTGGGTATTGGGGCTCACCACAATGCAGTTGGGTTTTCTTTTGACGTCAGACCCACGGGGCGGCGAGGCAGCTTGATTTACGCACTGTTTGCAGTGAGCTTGGTGGAAGTAAGCGATGGCTGGAACTTTGGTTCTTCTTTGTATAGAGGAGCACTTTCGGTGGCGATGGTGGTTGCGTAGCGGTGGCTTGGAAACACACTTCGTTGCTTATAGTGGCAACCGATGAAACAACTCGAAACGTCGCTCGGCGTGAATTTTGTGCACCAGCAACTAGTTTTATATGTGTTATACGTGACTTTACACAATTTATACCGATGCACATTGCTAACTTTTGGCCAACAAAATCGTTGGATTACGTGACACCAGCGCACAATCTAGACAGTACGTCCGCTCACCAAATCAGCTCGCCAAAAACTAGTCTCCCCACGCATCAAAATTCTAGCCAAAGTTATCGTGACAGCAATTTACTTGCACCAGCGCAGCTTATGTATACCGCAGTAACCGCGCGCTATAACACATATCCCTCACGCGACATCGTCGTCATAAGCAGTACAGCCAAAAAAAAACTGAAGACCGCATTATGGCCTGATTCCAGCGGCCAATACATAATGTGCCACAGGCCACAGCACAGCAAAAATCTGTATTATTCCGCTACGTTGTGCTTGGTATATTTGTAGCTATACCGCGGTCTCATCTATCTATATACTAGCATCGTCATTTTTTTCTCTTCTAGCACTTACTGGTCATTTCTTTTACAACTTACATTCGCTTACTCCCCCTCTGGGTGACGGTTGTAGAATTGAATTTTCGTCGTGCATTTGTGGGGTTTTGATCTTGGACTCACACCTAAATCATGGATAAACGTCGATTCTGGATAATCGAGGGATAACATATTCACTCACAGACCGAAACCAAAACTATTTGGGTTCGTGCCATTAATAACGGAAATGAGAGTACGAATGCGACATACGTTTTTTTCTCGGAGTCTAAATTGATTGCCAGTTTATTAGTTGCTGCAAATTGGAATACAATTTGGAAAGAGTGAAGTAAAATAAAAACGGGCTTAGTGAGCGTTTCCCACAAAGTAGTAAATTGTATGAAAACCACATTTACAGTGGCCGGCAAAAGTATTTTGACAAAACTAAAGTTAATTCTGCTCAGAATTTGAACTTACTTCATTTAAATTTTTGGCATCAATGGAAAGGTCATTTAAATTCCGTTGGAATGATAAAAAACTTTCCTTCGCCCATTAAGTACCCATTGAAAATTTCGAACTTTTGTAAAGATCTACTTTTTTGACTTATTTCCTCGGTAAAAAAAAAAGTTTTGATGCAAAAAGTTTTTTCATATAATTCTAATAGTGACTGCAAATTTTTTTTTTCAAAAATATCTTCGCTAATATTTTTTATGATTTTTTGAAAGGGATGATCTCAGAAAAATTTTGTATGAATAGTAATTTTTAGCAATTTTCAAAAAATCATAAAAAATATAAGCAAAGAGATTTTTGAAATTTTTTTGCGGTCACTATTAGAATTGTTTGAAGAAACTTTTTGCATCAAAACATTTTTTTTTTTGATACCGAGGAAAAAAAGTCAAAAAAGTTCCTAGACCTTCACAAAAATTCTGGGTTAAGGAAAGTTTTGTATCATTCAAACGGAATTTAAATGACCTTACCTTTGATGCCAAAATTTACATGAAGTAAGTTTCAAATTATGAGCAGAATTAACTTTAGTTTTGTCAAAATACCTAATGCCGGCCACTGTACTTCTCTCCATATCAGAGGAGATTTAGATCTATAGACAACTTGCTCCTTTCGTATTTGTGGTGCCGAAGCCGTATAGAGAGAGGTTAGTTAATATTGGGGATTTGACCTGTTACTAGTAATTTTTAAGTTACCCTGGCAAATAGGTTGTTAAGCGACTCTTTGCTAGATCTTTTACAAATAGTTTCGCTTAACTCAGTTTGTTGAGCGGGTTTTCTATTTTACCACAAAAGAATATCCAATAGCTATACTCATCGCCTTCCTCAATTCTTCTTAATATAGTATTATATTTATCATTTCCAATTTTTAAGGACACCATTTTTACGCTCGATAATAAGACAAGTCAGTAGCAAAATCGTGAACTTGCGTCACATCCTCTAGAGGCTAGGCATAAAAGATATAATGCAAAAATTTTAATTAAAAATAAAATACAATTTAAAGCACACACAAAATAATGTCCATATCAACGATGACAACAACAGCTACTACCGGTCGGTGGTGTCCTGGAGGACAACTTGCTCTGCTCTGCTAAAACAATCGGACAAAGTGAAAACATGTTAAATGCAATTGAGCTTAAACCAATGGCGTGTAAAGTTTGTAAGCTAAACTGGTAGTGGGTGTGGTAGGAGTATTTCAGAACATGTGTGCTCAGGGTTGCTTGCAACAAGGATAGCTATATCCTAAAAATATGCACTGCGAAATGAAAATTATGCAAATAAGCGAACGAGAAGAAATTGAAGCAAATTTAGAGTTTTAGTTTTAGTTTCAGTTTTGGAGAGTGTTTTCGTATGTATAGGTTTGCTTTTGCTGGAGAATTAGTTTTGGTTCACTTGTTCTATAATTTTGTTCGCAAATCGTATATGCATCTCGGGAGAAGGAAAACAATTTTGCGTTTGCTACACACAAATTGGGCATGTAGGGCGTATACGTAATATTTTGCTCATCAAGTTTTTGAGTGGTGACGTTTGCTGTAACAAGTGTTGAAATCAATTCAATGTGAAAGTTGCAGCTTTAAATATATCCCCCCCCCCCCCCTAGGGCAAGAAGAGTCCTTGTGTGCCTGCAGATGTATTATGCCTCGAACAGATGTGCATCCATTGATGCATGTAGGAACGCATGTGAAACAGACACGTGCAGTAAATTAATGACGAATGACACATAAAATGACATTATAGCCATTGGGCATTGTGTCTCATGTCTCATTAGATTTTTGAAAACATTTTTGAAAATATATTTTTTTTTATTAGTTCATCACACAATCGCTATCTTAGACTTTAAGAAGTCCTAGAAGAGCTTAAACGATTGGACTGAAGCCCCCCCCGAAAGTCTTTAACAAAAGACAAAAAATTAAATTTTCAAACTGATAGTTCAACTGTTTTTTTTTTTTAATACTTTTTCCGGGAAAGGCGGACCTATAACGCTTCAACAGCGCCCCGAGATGCTTGCAGATGTCTGTTAGTTCCAAAATTTTCTTGTCCTGTAACAAAAGGAGTTTTGGAAAGTTTATGCCCTCGCGGTTGTCAAGTGTACTGTATGCTCATGAGCATTAGCAGACTGTCTTGTGGGGCGCCCAAAAGTTGCACTTTGAGGGATAATGGCCTTGAGTTCCTCGGAACATCTACCATGGAAGTACCTTTACCTATAGAACAAGCACCAACGGTTGTAGATTCGAAGTGAGTGTAGGGTCTCCAATAAGTCAAACTACTCGTCTCTGTATGCTGTCAAGTAGGTTAAGTGAATGTTTTGGGGCCGAGCTCCATATATGGGAGCAATATTCCGGGCCTGGTCTAACCTGTGCTTTGTAGAGAAGGAGAAGTTGCTTGGGGCTAAAGTACCTCTTTGTTCTAAATAGGGAGCTCAACTTAGCAGACGCCGATCGTGCAATATAGGATTTTGATCCTGCCATGTGATTTCTGAATTGACTGTGACTCCTAAAATGTGCATTGCGTCCTTGGGATGGATTGAATGGTCATCCATTTGGATCTGAGGAACTGTTGATGCTGATGTTTGCAACTGAAACTGAAATGACCGTAATGGGGCTCTGCCATGTCAACTCCTGAAATTTGCAATGGCCTTAGTGTAATTAGTGAAATAGCTAATTTCTTCCGCAACCTTTCAAATGCATATTATGTAACTTTCAAAACTGTCATTAAAAAACACGCACCAGAGAGCCGAAAAACTCGACTTCTGCGCCTTTGTGAAACAAAATTCATTGAAAGGCATGACAGTGTTAGTTCCTTTGTAGAGCTCTTGAAAAAATAACGAGCTGAACGTGGGTGAAAAAAGTCATTGCCTAGTAAGCCTCATTGTATACGAAAAACTTTTCAGTTTAGCGCTGCCCTTATTAGTTTCCCTACAGAACAAATCCTTAGATTTCGTTTTAGCAATCGACCACACAAAAGAAGTTCTGAATTCTCTTAAGGACATCAGAGAAAATGCCGAAGATTTTTTCAGAGAGGCTTTTCAATCCGCATCCTTACTTGCCGAGGACTTATTTAAAGAACTTCATGGAAACAAACAACGCGTTCCAATCCAGATACCTCTCCTTCTGAAGCATATTTTAGAGTGCCGATACTGATTTCTTGCATAGATTCGTTAATACAAAAACGGACAGATTCATGGTCAACGAAGACGTCCTACCATCGATCATTTCAAGCTCTTCTCCCATGTATTGCTGCAGTTTAGCCTGAGCGAAAAGTTGGAAAAGTTAACACTTTACTTTGATAATGCAATTTCGTATACTCAGCTGTGAAAGCTGAGTACATTCTTTGGTGCGAAAAAAAAAAATCGTCGAGTGACCCTTCTACTGAAGTTTTGAAATTGCTTGATTATGTGACAAGACTTACTTTAGACTTATAAATTTCTTGCTTACGGTTTTAGCAACGCTTCCAGTGAACACAGCTAGTTTTGAAAGAACCCTTTCAGCTATGAAGCTAGGCCTACGCTACGGTGTCTACCGCCTGTAGCGCCACCTATTTATTTTTTATGAGCTATGAAAAATATGGAAACAATGTCCCGAAGCGTTGCTATGATATCTGTTCATTCGGATATTATTGTGAATCCAGATAAGGTGATTGATCTCATATCAAAAAAAAATCAAGACGTTTTCTGCTTTGAAAAAATGTGACTAATAGAAATCAATGAATTGGAATATACATAGTTTTTTGTTTCGTAAGACTTGGAAGCAAGAGCCCCCCCCCCCCAACCAAAATCCTGGCTACGGCCCTGGTTTGGCTGACATGTGTTTCAATATCACGGCCACAAACCAGAGAGAATAGACCACCAGCTTCGGCCAAAAATGAGAGTTTCATAGAGCCAGTTTCAAAAAGTTACTGCGTGGTTAAGTATGCGTGCAATGTTAAAGTAAACGTAGGGTGAATTTGGTCACGCATACACTGGCACATAGTAACATTTACAGTTATTCCGTGGTAACTTTGAAATAATTCAAATAATTCAAATAATTGGCCGTTATTGGGACGCGTCAAGCAAATAGTGTGTTCGGTTTGGTAAATTTATTACTAACTTATAATTTCATTCAAAATCATACAAACATAAATAGGTAGTTACTATAAAAATGGAATTTCTTTGACATTATTACAAAAAAATATTAGTTTAAGCTGCAAAACTAAAATAGATGATCAGAAAAAAATCACAAAACATAATTTTTACCTTTTCTATACATTTTAACGAAAGTTTATTTATTTTCTTTGATTGTTTATTTTATTAAAGTGTAGGTACAGAGTTTTCTAATCAATAATTTAAAAAAAAAAGAGAGAGGACATTTGTTTTGTCAGGCTTAATATGTTTATTCTTTTATTTCATTTACAAGAAAAATGTGATGAATTGATTATAACCAACAAATAAATTGGTCATCGGAATTTAAGTAACGCTTTAGTTTACGCGTTATTATGGAAACGAACTTTTTTTCTTGGAAAAATCAAAAATGCTACTTTTTCATTAAAATTTGACGGCGGCGTTTATACGCTACGCTATGCATTCCTTAGCGCCTATGCTGTTTTAGAACACGTTTTCTACCAGATTTTGTATAAAAATGACAAGCAATCCATGTTTTAAGTGACAAAATGTTGATTTTTAATTTTTGAACAACCAATTATTCTTTGTAAAACATAATTCAAAATCTATTCATCATATTCTCCTTATAGATAAAATATAACAGTAAACATGCCTATTTATATACGACCAAAATATTTTTCGTTAACTTTTATAATTATTTATTCGAAAATATTAATTACACTTTATTTAATAACAGACGCAATCATCGAAAATAAATTTATTTTCTTGAAAATATAAGAAGAAAAAAAGCTCAAAATGTTTATCAACAAAATTGCAAAGACTCCCGTTTAGCTGATTTCATCATGCTTTGCAATTTAGTTTACAGCTTAAAATAGTATTTTTTTTTGTAATAATGTCATAGGAAGTTATATCATTAAAAACAGTTACTACGCAAATATAATTATTATGCTTTTTAATAAAACATAAGATGTCAATTAATTCACCACACCATACGCACCATTTGCTTAACACGTCCCAATAGTGGTCAATTATTTCAATTATTTGAATTATTTCAAAGCCATCTCAGATTCAATTGTCTTATTTCATATTTTTTTGCTTATTCACACGTATTCACAGATGAAAAAGAGGCGGAGCTACTTATTTCAAAACTGGCTCTATGAAACTCTCATTTTTGGCCGAAGCTGGTGGTCTATTCTCTCTGGTTTGTGATCACGGCCGGCGCGACATGCCACACACCACGCGAATCCATGTACATATTGCGAGGCGAAATTGGTGAGCAAATCATCTCACGTTTTAGACCTGTGAATTGGCCACATAGATTGTGCCATTTGACACCGCTGGACTATATTTTGTTGGGATATGTGAAGTCTCTCGTCTATACGGATAAGCCAGCGACTATTGCCGCCTTGGAAGACAACATAACTCGTGTTATTGGTGAGATACCAGTCGATATGTTGGAAAAAGTATGCCGAAATTGGACATTCCGGATGGATCATACTTGAAGCGTAGTCGCAGTCAACATTTACACGAAATAATATTCAAAAAGTAATTGGCAAGAATTGATTTATTGACCCAAATAAAATTTTTAAAATTTTCGCCGTTTTTTTGTTTTCAATTTTAAAAACCAATCTTAAATATAAATAAATCTGAAGTGAAGTTGAGTCCCTTTAAAACATTGTAGAGATTTCGGAGTCTTAATCGATCACAATCTTGTAGGATTGATTAGGGTGAACCAATTTTGAGACAACTAGGACATTATTTTATCAGATGGATCGAACTTGGAGTCAAAGCCAAGTAAGTTGTCGGTCTTTAATTCGGTGTTTGTTTTAACTCTTACTTATGGATATGAGATTTTTGAATACTGAAATGATTTTCCTTCGTTGGTGTGACTCGCAGACGCAGTGCCCGAGTAGCAACTTCTCCAGAAGGAGCTTCAGTGTTTTGTTCACTTTAAACGTGTGTCTCGAACTCGTATTTCCTACGGAATTCCTATCACCAGGTCCTATAGGAGGCTCTATGTAGGCTCTACTTAGGCATTTTATGCCCGGAATAAAAAATCCTTCAAGGGAGCACCATCTTTACTCACACGGAATAATCCTTCGAATGATATCATGGCATTAAATTCAGTGTTTTAAAACGATGGCATTGAAAACAGAAGAGTTATGTTTTTAGGACGTGACTTTGGCGTCACCATGTTCGTGAAGCTTCGAACTATCCAAAGTATAGGTAGGTATGGCAGAGCAAACTCCCAAGTGAACTATTTAATCAAAATAGGTTTCTAAAAGTACAGAAAAAGGCTTAGCTATTTTTTAATTAAAGTAAAAATTTATAAAAAAAAAAAATTAAAAGTCCCTTAACAATTTGCAAGATTTTACAGTAAAGCTTAAGTGGTTCATAGAAAAGTAAATAAATTGCATGTGAAAAGGATCGGTTCCCCTCGATTGTACATAATTCCTACTATCAAAAAAGGAGAGCAGCTCATTTCACTCAAAAGTTATTTCCCACTAACCTCAAGAACTGCATTGTCTCGCACCGAAAAAGGATGAGTCCGTTGAAGCATTTTCCTAAGCTTCTAGCTCCGTTAAACTTGAACAAAGTTGACTTTTGTTCACCAACATATACAGAACTAATGCAAAAATTGTCAAAAGTCATCCACTTTGCTCGCAAAATGAAAACAAAGAAACTTCCCTTTAGATTAGAGAGCACAACACAACATTTGTTTTTCCCAAGCCACCGCATGATCCCCAGAATAATATAATTGTAAACCTCCCTAAAGTAAATAAAGATGACGAGCGCACTGAGCTTGTTCGGAGTCGGACGTTTTTCTTTCGTTTTTCCACATTCAAGTCCTAGACAAGTCAAGTAGGGTGTGTAACCTTACCCGCTGCACCATTCTGCATTCGAAAAAAAAAAAAATACAAAACCAAACGAACAACCGAGTAAAATGTACTTTTCCACAGCTCATATTCGCAATAATACTCGTTCCCTCTCTATACACATATTTGTACAAGTATTTGCAGGCATTTCCCGTTTCAGTATATATACGATATGAAATACTTTAGACATTTTTGTATACGAATGGGTGTGTGCGCTGAAATTTATCCGTCCATTATGTACTTGCATGCAAGTCACGAATTCACTTTATATTCACATTTCCAGTGATTTCTTCTCTGCCCGGCAGTAAATTTCAGAGAAAAAAAAGGATTTTCTTTCCATTCTTCCGATATGACGAGGCAAAGCAGTGTGCATTTAGTACATTATGGGTGTCCTTCGAAAGGGTATCTCTCTCTCTCTCGGAAGTCGTCGAGTAAAATATAAATCTCACCATCATCCGGAGGGAGCAAAAAAAAAAAGGAATACCAAAATGAGGATGAAAGTTATTAGAACTCACTCAGTTCAAATGTACATACAGTAGTCCAGGAAAGCTGGAAATCACACACGAATACCCAGACACATCCTGTTACTGGATCCTATTCCTATCCTTGAACTCGTGCGCTAAGGGCATACCATACATTGATGACGTTGGTCATCATGTACAATAGATATTGAGTTTCGTTTTCTCACCATGGTGTGCGTATGCGGATACTCGGATATCCAATGCCAAGAGTCAATGGGAAGCGAAGACAAAGTCAATTCGATTCCGGAGGCGAATGCGGAAGTGAACGCAAAAGGAAGTCAAATCAATTTAGCGGAGAGTATAAACAATTAATGTCAAAAATGTAAATCCATTTTTACTGTTGTGTACTACTTATGAATTTAATGTGTGTTCAGACATAGAGGCATTTGGGACAGGAAGGACTGTTGACCGAGATGTTGACAGTAACAATCAACGATTCTGCAGACACTATTTTGAAGTAAGTATTTCTTTCACGTGTGCGGCTATTGCACACAACTGGAGGCTGCATTTGTGGCATTACGGACAAGTACATCTATCTATACATATAATAAAACTGTATGAATTTACTTTGGCCGTTAAAAACTCGAAAACTACTGGACAGATTTCGATGAAACTTTTTTTAAAATGTTCCTTAGGACTGTGAGATTGCTATAGGCTATGTCGTTTATAGCCACGTCCTTAGGAACAGTTTTTAGCCAAAATGTATTTTTTGATACATACCTACACATATAAATGGATGTTTATACTTTTGTGATCGTGCAACAGACAAACAAAAACAAAACAAGCCTAGCATACGTATATTTCGCATTCGAGGGTTGATTTGTTTTCGCAATGAGTGCTATGGTCAGTGTATATGTAGGTATGCATATAGGATCGTATGTCCGATGCAGGATGGGGATGGGGTGCGTGCTGCACTATGCCATGGGGTTTGGGGTATATTAATAATCTTCATTTTCATAAGAGAAGAGAAGAGACGTATAATACGAAACAGGTTTCATTTCAGAATTTCATTCTGATATGTGCTATGGTAACAGTGTGGGTTTGGGGTAGGTAGTTGCTTGGAAGAGGGAAACAAAGCAAAGGAAATGCAAGGAGTTGATACAGATTCCATAGCACGATGTAAGATGATACAGACTGAACTTCATTCACTTAGAGCAAAAATTATCCTATGTATCATGAACTTCTGTAGTCTGGCAGTAAGGACAATGAACGATGGGTCTTTCGCAGAAATTCGACAGTCCGATGAAGGGACTGCAAGCTTATTTGCCCCAGACGATGAATAGATACTTATTTGCAAGACCAGAATCGTCTCTGACAATGACACCACAGGAGAAATCAAACGAAGAGTTACACTAGCCAACCGCTGTATCTTTGGCATAAGAAGGCATCTCACTAGTCACTAGTAAGACCCAGTCAAGAAACATAGGGAGACTGTGTTGGTAACAATCCTATCATCAAAGTATTATCGTTGTTTTGTATAGAACGCTCATGGGCATTATCCTAGTTCTGCTCTATGGCGCAGAAGCACGGACGTTAACAAAGGCGGATGAAGATCTTCTTCGTCATTTTGAACGCTGAATTCTTCAAGTGATTTTCAGTCTCGTTTGCGTTGACGGGCTTTGGAGGAGGAGATTTTGGTTGAGGCTCATTTCCACGCCATCCTATTGCCTGAGTAAGTAAGAGTCTGATGAAAAACTGTCAGCTATTCGCCCCAGTACTGGCACGCGGTGGTTATAAGTAGAGAATTGCAATACTACACAACTGTGGAATGGAAGACTTAAATGTAGGAGTAGAAGTACGCCTCAAGCATTTTAAGTGCGACTTCAATTTTGTGATTGGTAAGATGCAAACCGGTGGCAGCCAGACGTCGACGCAGATCTGCAACTGCCTGTTTACAGTGGAGCTCAGATAATTTTTGCCGCAACATATGTAATGGCGATTTCGTGAACAATATCGAATAATTAACACTTCTGCGAAATCGGTATTTTCAGAATTTAGTCAAGTAAAGTGTTCAAAAGCAGGCGAACTAGGAACGAGCCTTCGGATACACCGACTGTTATTTCGTACGCCTTGATTCTCTCGTCGAAATCATGAAGATGGGCTCTTTGCGAATGGAGAACTTTCGGTATTTCGATCGGATGAAGACAAAATCAAAATTGAGTAATGAGTATGTGTGTCAAATAGTCACCGAGAACAAAGGGAGTAGAGCAGCTAGAGGTCTACATCTATGATCCAAAAATGAGAGAACTTGAAGAAAGTCAAATGAAAACTTTGCCAAAGATATGAACAACATCCACCATGAGATAGAGAGACTGAGGAAGAGACATTCATTTTGTTAAGATTTATGTTATGCTGGATTTGCATGTGTCGAAGAAACAACGATTTAAAAATAAATGTTGATGTCGGCTAAAATGACGGTGCAGTGCTTAAAGATACCTGAATGATTCATTTCTTTGCCTTTCATATCGAAAAATGTGGTTCCGCCAAACCAAGGAAGTCGAATCAAAATAAAGTGAGATTTAGATACCATAGGAATCATGCATCGTCTTGTTTCTGTATTCTAAAAAATCATTTAATCGTCTGTAATAAACAGTCACTGAAGCATTTTTCTGATCGACATCACAGCTTAGACCCAAGCCATTAAATATTTCGAAAAAATACTGGTCTTGTAGGGAAGCCATATTTACGCGACATTCGGACAACTCATAAACTTCATGTAGTAAAAGATGAAAAAGGATTCAAGTCATAAATATGGATTACGAGAAGGGGAGATGGTAATTTCGCACCCTGGGTGCGAAATTCCACCTATACATGTAAATTCGCACCAGGTGCGAAATTACTCTAATACATGGTAATTTCGCACCTGGTGCGAAAGTACATTTATATGTGGAAATTCGCGCGCGCGAATATATACAAAAAAAATATATACTTTATTAGCTATGTTTTTTTATGTCTCATTCTCATAAGTTCGACATAATTCGCCATAGTGTCCCTAACTTGACTTGAAAGTAAAAGAAGAGCTAGAAGATATTCTGCAAGTATGTTAATAACAAACCAATTATAAGATGATTTTATTTCTAATCTAAAGCAAAGAAAAACATATAGGAATACAATCCATTAAAAACGATAAAAAGAACAAAGTATAATAAATAAAATGGAATTATATGAAACGCGAACGATTTGACTAGTCTAAAATGGTTCAAAAAGAATTCACCCATATTTCTCCAAAATACATTTTTGAAAGCTTTCGAGCCCTTTTCCCTGAGTGTGGACCAACAAGAATGCCCTCTGCGAATTCATCCAGATAGTGATCAGATTTTGTGGGGTCACCCCCTTCAGCTTCTATTCTTTGAGCCGCTGCTTCTAGGATCTTGAAGTAATTAGGGTGAATATACATTTTGCTGACCTGCTTCAAGAAATCTGAAGGCATCAGATCTCCCCGGTCAAGCGCATGGAAGTATTCTTCAGTTTTTATTTCACGGTTGACGAAGGATTCCTTGTGTTTAGGAAAGGATCTCACACCTTGGTCCTCAAATTTTGACATTATGAAGTGTGTTTTACATATATAGGTGTAAGGTGCGAAACTACACTTATATCAAATAAATTCGCACCCTGTGCATTTCTCGAGGTTTTCGATCTCTAGATGCTAAAGAACGAGTTTCCACACAGGTGCGAAATTACACCCTCTTCAGGGTAAATTCGCACCGGTGCGAAATTACCTTACCCCACGAGAAGCTCACAAGAAATTTGAAAATAAAACCTTTAACCATCTGAACACATGTGAGAAGTCAAAAATGAAACGAAAGATATAGCTACTATTCCTCGTCAAGTTCAGTCCCATTGATACCTATTTAGGCGAATTCATACTGATCCATTGACCTCGAACATCATCCCTCTAAAAGACCAACTAGATATTCTTTTCTGCTCATCTTCTCTTACAAATATTCGAAAGTCCATATAACCATTCGCAGCTTTGAATAGAAAATGTAGCCACTAATCTAAGCGTTTATTGCCTCAATTCAAAAACTATCCCAAATCCGCTCAACCCAGATAGGTTAGGTACCTACCTATACATTTTATATAGATATAAACCCAAAACCCAACTCCAGATGGTGTACGATACCTATTGTTAGAAATTTCGTTGAATACAATTTGCGAAACCGCATTTAACAAACACATGTCTGGGGAAAAGCGCCTACATTCGGCGGCTCCACCACCACGATTACTCTTCCGAGAAGTCCTTCGCCAGGCGCACCATATATGCATGAAGCACCTACAGCTATATTCACTATCTCTCTCTAATTAACAAGCGGGTTATCCTCAGCGCTCAGCCTCATAGCTATACCATCTCCGCCTTGTGCTGCGATAGTACCTACTAGATTGCAATGAATTTAATTAAGTGCAATAATGCAATAGCAACCGCACACTCACGCTGCTGCTGGTGTTTTGCCTTCCAACGGGATTTATGACTTCGAAAGTGCATTATAATAGTATAGTGACCGCAAAATAAGTGCACTATTACTGTCAAAATGAAACGGAATAGGCAGGCTGCGGTTGTCGCATCCGAATTAAATATGGTTTAATTATTTCCTAAATAAGCTGACTTTTGTGTTGGCCCCTCACACAAATTGCGGTTGTAGTGGTATTTAAAGCATTTTGCTGGCCCCATTATTGCCGTATACTGTATACAGCTATAGGCGGCAGGAAGTTTGAACTTGGAAATTAGGAAACGGCTTTAACACATGGTTAGCGCTTTTGGGTTACTACATTGTAATTAAATGCATTTCACGTCAAACGGATATCGAATTGACATGAATAAAAACAAAATTTATTTCAATTATATTGTCAGATTAAGTTTGGATAATTTGAAAATTTATGTGAGAATTGTGGTTAGTGTGGTTATTTTTACCAAAGGACGTGAAAGGAGAGGAGTTTTTATTTGAAGTTCGAGGACGGAATAGAAAGGTTTAGGGTTAGTGTGTAATACTGAGTGACAACTGACAATCGACCAAAATGTCACGTAAGGTTAAAATTGAGCTCATTTTTTATACGACCCTTAGGCTCGAAACACACATGCGATTTGAATCGCGCGACAAAACAGTCACGAGTTATGTACACAAAGCGTAGGCCACAACCAACTTACGGTTACGAGTACCTACATCAGGCGTTATCAAACTGTCTTAAAACGACCATGCACATGATATACCATAGCAACGCATCAAGAAAGTGACCTGCAGTGAAGGAAGATAAACTCCTGTTGACATCGATGAGCTTGGGGAAATTGGTCGTAAGTTCTGCAATGACCAGTTAAATAGACGCAGACGCCAAGCTCATGGCATGAAAATAGAACAGTTCTGATTTGGCTGTCAATGTCGAAAGATTAAAATAAGAAATAAAATTTGTTAAAATATTTTGGAAACGTGTTTTTTTCTTGAAATTTTGAAGCTACGGGAACGGGATTCCCTATCCCATAACCATTTTTAAAAGCAGCATTTTTGTGTTAAAAGTCAGAATTTTGTAAAGCAGAATTTTGAAAGCAGAATTTCGACCCGCTCCCAAAATTTTATTTATACCGATTTAAGGCAATTGCTAAGTGCTTTTACAACCTTTTACTCAAAGCAAATGTTAGGTTTTATTCATACGACCCAATGGCTTAACAGCCTCGTGATGAGTGCTCCATCTGCATCTAGTGTCTACAAGTCTGACTGACACACCTATCTACATTTTTTATGACAATATCCCAACGATGCGTAGATGCTGGGAAATGAGTAAAGTCTTTTCACTATCCCAAAGAACGTTGTACTTGAAGGAATGCTTCCCAAAGAGCGAACTCCAGAAAAGTTTAAAGACACATATCGTGAACAAAGCTTTTGGATTAATTTGTCGAATTAATTTTTGAACTCCTTTTTGAATACTCGCCATAGTCGCAGCATTATCATATCCCTGAGCCCGGCAAAGGTTTATGTCGAGACTTCGACTCTGGATTGAGTTGCTTTAAGATATCGTCGGTTAGTTCTTTGGCAGTCTTTCCTATCCTAAGGAAATAGGTGAGAAACGAAATTAACGCGCACATTATAGTTTGGCAAAGAAATTTATTGTTTTATATGTGTTTTTATTTAGTGTAAAATGGAAAGTAGTTACTGATGGCACCCCCTGAATCAATGGAGCCTCAGCATTGTTTGCCCGATCCATAAGAAAGGAGACCCTTTAAACTGCGCCAACATTGGAGGCATCAGTCTCCTTAACATCGCTTACAAAATCCTGTCCGCCGTACTGTGTGAACGCCTGAGACCATTTGTCAACGAACTGATTGGACCCTATCAGCGCGGTTTTAGGCCCGGTAAGTCCACAACCGACCAAATATTCACACTTACGGCAGATCCTGGAGAAAACCCAAGAAGTCCAAATCGATACTCACCATATTTTTTTATCGATTTTAAAGCCGCATATGACAGCATTTATAGAGACGATATATACACAGCCATGTCTAGTTTTGGCATCCCTGCCAAACTGGTCAGATTGTGCTGAATAAAGATGGAGAACGCTCGCCGCTCCGTAAAGGTAGGAAACAATGTCAAAAAAGGATTTATACAAGGTGATGCGCTGTCATTGGACTTTTTCAACATTATTCTTGAGAAAATTGTGCGAAACTCGCAAGCCAACACCAGGGCCACAATTTTCCAAAAGTCTGTGCAACTACTTGCATACGCTGACGACATCGACATTATTGGCACAACACAGCGAGCTGTCACTGGTGCGTTTGCAAGTATCAGTACAGAGGCGGCAAAAATGGGTTTAGTGGTAGGTTAAATTAGGTTAGGTTATGTTGAATAGGGTGTGAGTCATCACATTGGACTAGGCACCATATTGGACCCATCGCCATCCCTGGGGAACCTTAACGGTCAAATAACCTAAACCATTTCGCCCAAGCAATTAATTTTGGTTTAGTGGTCAATGAGGGCAAAACCAAATATATGCTGTCAACAAGAAGGGACACACAACATCGACGAATCAGACAGAACGTCACGATAGACAGCTATAACTTTGAGGTAGTAATTTCATTATAAAAATTTACCCAAATTTTGGGACTTTATTTCATTTTTACTTTTGGGGCCTTATTTCCTGGGCCCTTATATCGCGGAGAACTCTCATTCTCTAAGATTACAGAGTCGTGGCTTGATTGACGGTAGTGCTCGATCATAATCTATTGCGGACCCATTTACCGCCAGTTCGTCAGGGCTCTGAAAAGAGCAAGAGAATGGTCTATCAAAGTTCAGATTTAGGCAGATATATAGTTAGAAAATTAAATCCGTGTACATACAAACAGGACATGAAACAATTTGGTTACCATTTTAAAGAACTTTCATTGCCGTCAGCTCCAGGACATTCTACAAACATTCGTCGCACTACGAGAGTCTGTCAGAAGAATTGGAAATATTGCATAAACTCATTGATATAGGTGGTGATTGAGCTCATCAATATGTAGATGCCCACTCTTCTAGTTTGTGCTGAAATTCTTTTATTCTGTAACTTGAATCATTAAATCTTCCATTCCCATAATTACTTACACATTCACATTAGCTGATTGCCTAACAAATTCATTACTCCCCCAATAATGAAATTTTGTGCCAAATGAAATTCTAACTAAGGTTAAATTTTCTTTCAAGCCTACGCAGGATTTCATTGATTTAGCTGTTTGATAATTTGACGGAATCTTTTTTTTTTTTTTTTTCATTTTCAAATCATCGTAATGGTTCCTAATTTATTGAATTGCCAACATCACGATGGTAGCGCGTCGGCAGTTAAGTTCCTAACAGGCAAACCCAACCCAAATATTTGCACTTCAACATCACACCGAAGCCAAGGCTAGTAGGTAGGTACCTCATATGTGGGCATGTACTTCGTTTGCAAAACTGGGGCGGAGAACATTATATCGCATTTCAATTTGGTGAGCGATTTTCGGTTCACATTTTATCGCGCAAATATTTGCTCAATTTAAAACACCATACCGAGTACTACAGGATGGGACTACAAATGCCAAGGGCGGCATATAAATCGGGGTAGGTACAGAGCGAGGGTTTTTTTTTATTATTGAATTCAAAGCGAAAATGGCTACGCAGGGTGTGCTTAGCTAGAATTAGGCTGCTGCTGCAATGCTACAGACTTAATCCTCTGCTTTGAGAGAAAGTCACTTTCATTTGGGAGCATTGTAAGAGATATTGAAATGGCTGCGATTTAATGAGACTGAAGTGGCCGACTTTACCCATAACCTAAAGTAAGACACTTTCATTGATAGCAACTGTCGTACCTCATGATAAACCACATGTCATCCAGATTTGCCGAATCATTGAGAATTTCGAAAGCCACTATACAGCCACTTGAGGAACATAGCAAAATGTGGTGACAAACGGCCACATTATTCTGCACAACCCTAATCCGGGCGTATCATCTCTTTGGCATAATTAATTTCCCAAGAATACTATCCGATGTCTGTTGTCTTCTTGGACTTCATTCTGGTGGCCGGCCGGCCGCCTCACTGTAGCCACCTTAGGAAAAATATGGGAATGGGAAAATATTTCCAAGACGATGACACCTAACATACCGAGGCCGGAAGCCCTCAAAGCATGTTGTGCCGTATGCACCCGGCACACTGACTGTGTGTGCCCGCAGTCCAGTTAACATCGCCGGGAAGTTGTTACATTAGGATTCCAGCGCGCTGCCAGGACATCATGCATGCACATACTACAGTCAGTATGGGAGCTCTGCTCCCCCCCTAGAGACACTAAGGCTCAGCCATAACAAACAGCCATTTACAATGGCACATTGGTGGTGTACACTTGGGTGCAATTCATGAATAAAGAATTGCACTACTCTGCGCTACCACTGTGTGGCATCCATCTATTCGCCCCCCACCCAACAACACCGCCCACTTCCGCATCCATATTGGATTCTCACTTACGTTGAGCGCGTCAGAGTAGGTTGCATCACTTTGCATGTTAAATAGGTTTTTGTCTTGCTTGTCTCTATGGCTCTCAGTGTGTTCCTGGACATTTGGTAGATTGTTCGTCTACACGTCGGTCGGTCGGTCGGTCTTTTCCTTCCTTCCGTTTCCGGATAGCGATAGAGGCTCCTTGAGTCTGTGTGCATGTGTTTGGTGCATGATACACGAATGACATGAACATTCGGCAATGGCAATGATGAGTGACTAAAGCAGATACCCGCACACACCCACTGTGTGGCAGCAGGTCCTTCTGAAGGACATTGTGAAAAATTATTACTTTTTCCTATCCACCATGGGTGGATGAACTGACAAGATTTAGGTTTGCATCCTTGGCTTTTTCAATTCTAAATCATTTCATGGTCCACGTTGTCCTGCCACCCGTCCGGCCCGTTCCTTTACAAAAAGGACATGCAACATGAGCCAAATGGGTATTTGCGTATTCCTTGGAAATTTATTTGTCAAATTGCATTTTAATTCCTTCATCTCGAGTAGGTATGATGCAGTTATTACTTGAGACTCTTAGCCTTTTGTTTTGTATTGTATATACGGCAGTCGTGGTCAAGGAGCATCCAACCTTAGACATGGAAACCTGGCCCCCAGTGCAATTTATATTTGCAATGTGATGTGGGAATCCAATTACAGCAAAACATTCTCTGGCAATTGTTTAATTCGTTTGCAGAGTTTTATCCAGTGTGTCCTATTCTATTTGAAACTGCTGGTCGGGTGGTTCTGGTGATGGTGCTGGTGCTGGTGGTGTTGTTGTTGTTGTTGCTGACAGCCGGACAAATTGCTTTAGCCGTTATTTATATGGTCCATTTAAAATGCACCATTCTCCTAGGCGGGCGATAAAAAAGAATTAGGAAAAAAAAAACAAAAAATAAAATAAAACAAAACCAAAACAGAAATTTAAAAACAAGATACACTGGACAATTGGATTGAATAAAGGATGCACAAAGCAGCAGCATAGTAGCATTGGAAGGAGTAAACAAAAACACACACCCACCCCTGTGTGTCCTTTTTGGTTGGCCCACATGGCTGATGGTAGTGCATTTTTTCGGGCGACAACACTAAATCTAAATGATATGTGCGGGAGCGGTTACCCGTTTCTGTGCAGCGCAAAAAGTGACGGACTGCAAATTGCCATGTGATTGTACAAATTTGTTTGAGGACAGTTGTTATAAAATATAAGCGAGCTTAACGATTTTCGTTCTATATATTTGTTTTTTTTAGTCGCTCATGAGTTAAATTTAATTCGCAATTTGTTTATGGATTGCTGGCATCAGAAATGGGAATTGCAGCGCGAATGTAACAGATTTGCGAATGTTTTTTGGTTATGTCATTTAATTTGGTTGAAATGTTGAGACAGTGGCAAGTTAGTAATGGGACAGCAATCATGCCTCTGTATATGTGAATATGTGATGCCAATTATTCCACAAGCGAGCAAAAAAAAATGTGCACGACTGGGTCGCACGTAACTTTCTCGTTTATTGCGAATCTCGCAGAATCTCAGAGTCATTTCAGCAAATTTCACGTTTAAAATCATACCCACTCAAATACATACTACATAAACATAAACCTACGTATTAACTAGAACACTTTATTACTTTCAAATTTCACCCCGAACTGACACTTGAAGGGGGCAGGTAGGCGATGAATTTCAAATTATATTGCTATGTACTGAAGTTTTGGACTTTACAAAAATATACCGTGTGTGAATACAGATCGGGATTTGGGTAGTCATTTTTGAGAAATATTCATAAAACGGCAATATTCGAGTTTTCTGAGAAAAACTAAGTACGTGATCATGTTTAGAATGCTTATGTTGTCTTAAATATGTCTTTTAATCAAAATCGTTAGAGCGGTTTTTTGTAAAATTATGCTGACAAATATTACAAATCTGGATTCGAAAAGCACTGTTACTTAACTGTTTAGCTGAAAACGGAGTACGACGTATTCTTTAGGATATAAACATTACCTAGCAGTTATATTTTTAACCAAATCGAAAATGGCATTTTCGAGATATGTTTAGTTTTTAAAGTACCGTTTTTTTGGAAATCGAAGGACGCATTCATGGTTCAAAAAACATTCTTTTTCAACTGTTTAGCTCAAAACTGAGCAAATGGTATTACTATGGATTTAAGCATTACCTAACAGTAACATTTTTATCATAATCGAAAATGGCGTTTTAGAGATATGAGCAGTTTTTTTTAAAGTACTATTATTAGGAATTTGGGTGGATATCAAAGGACGCAGCCTTTTTAGAGAAAAACTGAGTTTGCTATCAAGTTAAGAATGACAATAGTACCTTTATAAGTTTTTTTTTTTAAATCGTTTTCACCGTTTTCGAGACAAAGCCAATTTTCAAAACTGCCGTTGCTGGACTTTTTAGCGAAAACCTGGGTATGCAGTCATGTTAAGCATGCTTACATTTACTCAACTATCAATTTTGGTTCAAATCGTTAGAGCCGTTTTTGAAAAAATCTAAATTTAGGCATATTTCGTAATATTTCATAAAATTTTTATATGGGAGGTATGCAACTAACAAAACCATTTGAATCTGTTGATTAATCTTCTTAAATCTGGTAGAGGTATCATTGCTAGATCTCCCAAGCCGTCAAAGAACCGGTCTCCCATACAAAAGTAGCGGCGTTCCGGACAGTGGTCTGGAGAGTGAGACACACAGAAAATGTTCCACAGATTTTATTTCTTATTCATCCCAGCAAATTCAAGTCACTTTTAAAGATACTTAGGCTTTTGGCCGGGACAGTGCCCGGTTATTACCCCGATAAGCAGAACTTGGATTTGGTTTCTATCAATAGATGTTAGGATGTTTGACCTTTTATTGCCAATTGCGGGCCACAATTATTGTGGGACGGAACTTTTGTTCCATCGTTCTTTAGTCAAGTTTAATGCGACATTATTAATGACACTATTAGCTGTGTTGAACGCTGGTGGTACTTGTCTATCAGCTGGTAGTATATCCACAATTCAGAGCCCTTCCCTTTCACACCATCATGTTTATTAACCCAGCAGTACTATGAGCTGGTTTATTGCTCTTAATGTCGAGAGAGCGGATTTGGACTTTTTGAGTTTACCAAATTCATTTTAAGTGCTGCTTTGCTGTCCACCCACAGTCCACACACAGAAGGCAATTTACATTACTGGTGCTTCCCTCGTTAAGACAGTTTGAGTCGCTTTCTTAACCACGTAGATCTCTGCCAGAAAAACGCTAGACACATTTGTCAGTCAGTACGAATGGCTGATAGTAGTCCCTCTGAGATGACTCCTGCTCCCATTCAATTCTCCTTCTTTGAGCCATTATGTGAAGATGGGTATACCTACCTTTTATGGCAATCCTGCTTGTACGGTATACAGACTTTAAATGTCTTCTCAAAGTTATACCTCAGTTTCTTGTAGTTCATTTTTTCCTCCGTATTCCGTTTTCAGTTTAGTTTGGAGTTGCAATCGATGACTTTACGGGTTGGAGCGTTCGTAGCCGTTCGCTATAAAATACATGTCTCCGTCTCAGCTATCTTAGACAACGAACATGAAATTACCTTCTATATACAATTTTTTTTTTAAATAATAACTTCTTTCGTTTTCTTTTCAGTCTAAACAAACGTTAAACATGTAGCGTTGTTTAAGTTAAATGTTTTAGGTGTGGGTTGGATACGAAAACTCCAAAATTAAAATCCCCATAGGTACTGCGCAATACCCAAGTCAATATCCCCAAACCCAAAATCCCCAAAACCAAAATACCCAAATAGATTTCGAGTGTATTCCCAATGCATTAACAGTAAAATAGGTATGGGAGCCGTGCTGCCTCCTGCAACCCTTCTGCTTGGGGTCACTATTGCATTTGGAGTAGGCGCAAGGTTAGGTATATTAAAATTCCTTTAAATATTTTGAATTAAAATTATGGGGATTTTTTATTTGGTTGATTTTGAATTTTGGGGATTTTGTGTTTTATCCCCAAACAATTCAATTCGGATATTTTTCAAAAGGTGGGGATTTTGGGGTTTGAATATTTTGCACTTGCGTATTATGTAGGTATCCCTTCAGGTGTAATATTCACAGTTCAAAAAAACCTTGACAGCCGCACCTGAATGTGCCTCTTCGAACATGTAGCTGTTTTGGTTGTAATAAACTTTTACAGTTTGTCTGTTTGTATGTGGATCACGTTAAAAATAATAAAAATAATTTTTTTAGAAAGTCTTAATCGTAATCTGTTCTTCCGTCTATCAAATTACTGTTTCATGTTCCTGGCTCAAGAAAAACATAATAATATCTGTCAAAGGTACTCTACTTCCGATCGTCTCTCACGGAGTCAGTCAATCACTTCAACATTCACCTAATTTTTGAGCCGGACATTCTTTGAAATTGTAAGGTCGATGAAATCGCCATGGGCCTTCCATTACAACGACTTAGGTGATCTGAAAAACATAGACTTCAAAACCTTTACACTTCATAAGAAGCTCAAAATGGTTCAAGAATAGTTTTGGGAGAGAACATCTTTCTTCAGTCATCTACATATTCTTCGTGGTTTCACAATGAACTTATGTTGGTCTAAGTGTGTTGGCGATTCCCAGATAGACGCCACTTTCAAAGAATGCATATAGTTTACAAATTCTATGCTATTCTATTCATATCATTCTGACTGTACAAAATTGTGAAATCTGACAGCCTCTACAGCCAGGGGCTCCCTATCCTAAGGGCGTCGCAAGTTTTATTTTTTCACTGCTGTAAGACTCCGAACAAACTAAAAGCATTACGTTTCTCTTTACGAATACCAAGAGCATGGTCGAAGTGGATTCCAATAGATGCATTACAGTCGAAGATTAAGCGTGTTTGTGTTTCCCGCATTTACTTCATCGCTGGCGCTCATACATTTGTCTGGCACTCAAAGTTGAATACTAAAGGGTTTTCAATTGGCACGGCTCGTAGCCAGCCAGAGGATTACAGCTCTCCATGAGAGTGTACTGGAGAACCCGAGGTAGTCAATTCCTCGCCGTGCACAAGAAATCGGCCTTTCGCAGATTCCAACTTGACGAATTTTGCATCGGGACTTGGGCTTACGTCCCTACATTATCCAAATAATCCAGGATCTCAACGTTAACGACCATAGACAAAGCTGTTTTTTCACTGACTTGGCTTCGGACAGTTTGGAAGAGGACCCCAATTTTGACCTAAAAATCATCTTTAGCGACGAGACGCATTTTTATATGAATGCGGGTGTGTTAGGACACACAATTTTTATAAATATGGGACGTCGATATTTCAACGTCGTCGACTAGTCCTTATTGAAAAACCCTTTAGTGATAATTTTCAGTATGATCAGCTTCTATTCACATATCTGTGGATCTTTTGGTGGTCGTTGACGCTCGTCTTCCTTGTACCTTCACAATACACCTTTGAAGTGACATCTTTTGTGCCATATTCGTAATGCCAAAGAGTCCAAGCGCCTTTTGTCTTTAAGGTACTCTGGATCTGCAGGTATAGCAGTCTCTATTGAAAGCCTCTATGGAAATAGATGCTCTATATTGTCCTTGCCATTTAGTATTCCAGCTAATAAATACCAATCCCCAGGAAATTTGGGCTCAATCGCTCAGTTTCAGTGGTTTTAATTTTAGAATGCGGCAGTAATTGGTAGGCCTCAAAATTTGGACTCCATGTGCTAGCTACGACTCATCGCTGTGGTCGCTTAGTAAAACTTTGCGTATCGGCGACGGTACTCTTGATGTCAGTATTACGGGTAGCCCTTCCCACTTAGTAGCTGGCGATAAACTTGCTCAGAAGTCAAGACAGACAAATTCTGTGATAAATACTATACTTATCCGCAATTTTACTTATTTGTCCTCAACCGAAAATTGATCCGTGGCCATTAAGACCCTCTCAAGACGCTTCAACCCTAATCAGGCTCCTTAAAATGAATTTATTTTAAAGATTGTGAACTTTGTTCATCTTCTCTTTGGTCTGTGCCAAATTTGAGATCAAAAGTTGCTTTGGTTTAAGTGGACCTACGCACGCCCTACGTACAAATTTTCAATTTCCTCTTGCACGGAATTCAATTTCACCCTTTTAGGAAAAAAACCAATACATAGGTAGGTACACACAGACTTCCATTAAATTGGACATCAAACAGCTCCACAAACGGATTAGTGCAGGGATATGAATGAAATACTGTTTGGCCAGACATGGCAGCTTTTTAAATCTTCAAAGCATCTATATATGCTCTCAAAAGGTATATGGGTTTACCGAAGGGCTTAAAATAAATGCCGTAACATAACAAAACCGACTCCCTTCCTCGTCGCGTCGTAAGAACCACTCAATGTTACGTAAAGTATTAGCATAATGCTCTTAAAATTGTTCAGTTTGCTTCGAGCGTTAATTTCATCTCAACCATCTCATCATCAAATATAGACACACATCTGTACATCTGGCAAAATAATGACGGAAATTCATTCTGAGAGACACCTTTTATTTCCTACCACCGATACCTTCTGGAACGCACACAAGACCTTTCCCATATCCGTCGCACCATCATCAAAGATAGCATGCGGTTACTACACGCTCTCGAAGCACCTCTGAAAAACCCCTTTCGCTTCAGAGCACCCTTCAGTGAAGTGTGCGTTCTTCTTCGCAAAACTGCCTACCTCTGGTGACATCGTCATTCGCACCATCCGCAGCAATCATACTTTTGTTAACCCCTCCGGCTCGAGCACTTGGCGTTAAGCACTTTATGATTAAGCCTCGAGGATATTTAAAGCTGCGTTCTCTTTGACAGATGCCATTCAGCAGTTTTCGATTATTTCAGCTTAAAAAACCATCACGCCGACAAACATGCCGCAAGTTCTCGAATCTTTTCCCTCAAAGGCAACGCAAAAAGAAAAAAAGAAAAAAATCAAACAAATGCGGATATACCTTCCACCATCGAATGCCTATAGTGCGACAATCACACGGTTGCAAATCCATTTGGGTAAATATGTTATCGTAAGCAAATACCTACACATACCTACCAGTCGAGCATGTTTGTATGTGCAACAGGAAACGCTGTGATAAAATGTTAGCGCTCTGCCGGTAGGCATTCGCATCCCTTCCTTATGTGTCGTCCCTGCGCCATTCTGTCATTTCGTGTCTATGTGCAGGCATACACGCGCGAAACGAGTAATCGGTGCACGGAAAATCATTTCCGTTTCCTCATGCATAATTCGCACAGCGTATTTGAAAACTCACTCGAGGATGAATATCATGGCTGCGGTGCTCCGCGGCATACTAGTGCGAGTAGACTCCGATTATTGCGCTGACACTGGCAGTGAGTTGAGAGAGAAAGGACAACAGCTCGTTCAGTTGTGGTCCTCGTCCTCGGTTCTCCTCTGTGCTGGCTGAATGTAGTCAAATATTTAAAATTGTGCACGTCCGATGAGTTATAAAATCGCTGGAGATGACGGTTCAACCGAAAACTGCAGTTGAAATCTAGCGGTTCGGGGAAATTTGCAAATCTGATTGGAAATTCGGTTGAATTTCGGAATGCACCTGAATCCCGATAGAAAGTGACCGCCTATTGTGTGGTACCAATTTGGGGGACAGTTCGTATAGAAGCATTCTGTTGCAGGGGTCTATATGTCAAATATGAATGCGGAAAGCAATAAAGCCAGTTGGCTGTGTTTTTGATGTTGTTATGTCGTAAAACGGACACCATAATCACTGAAGCGGGTTTTTAAATCCACCCATGACAACAACTATGAGAACGAGGTCTATTATAGGAAGATTATGTCAAATTCTCTAGCTGTAAGATATGCTGTGTAACGATGGAGAGTGCTCGTTGCTTGGAATTTAATCCGGAAATCTGGCAATTTTTAGAAGCGGCAGGTTGCTAAAGATGCGGTAGTAGGTACCCAGCTTTATTAGAAAATCGAATGGTGCATGGGCTGAAAGCAGAGAGGAATTTTTAGAAGCCTTAGTTGAAGCTCACTTTCCAAGAAGTTACACTCCAACGGCTGCGAACCCGAATGGGTATTATGAGTACGCTGACGTGTCAATCGAAGCAGAAATAGAACACCTCTTCACTTGGAAAAAAGTGCGTTGGGTTATAAAATGTCCTTATCTCAATACAAAGCGCCGGGCCCCGGCTATGGTTACAGGTAGAATCAGGGAAATTTGTATACATTGCCTTAAATTTGGCTACATACTCACGGCATGGAGAGAGGTACGAGTGGTTTTCATACCCAAAGCAGGTAAACCAAGTCATACCTCTGCGAAAGACTATAGACCCATCAGTCTCTCGTCATTTCTCCTCAAGACACTTGAAAGACTTCTCGACATCCACATAAGAATCAAGTGTTGCAATGGAAATCTGTGCAATGCTCAGCACGCATTGGCAGTCAGTGTGTTAAAAGGTAACTCGGTAGAAACAGCTCTACATGAAGTGGTAGGTAAAATAGAACACAGCCTACACCACAAGCTATTCCCATTAGCTGCCTTCTTAGACATCGAAGGTGCTTTCAATAACGTTAGGGCAGAGGCAATTAAACGCGCTCTGGAAAGAATAAATGTAGATCATAGCATCACCAATTGGCTTTGCACGATGCTTGTCATCAGAAATATCAATTCCACTCTCGGACATAGTTCAATAAGAAAATCGGTTACTAGAGTTTATATCTCCCCTTCTCTGGGTTCTTGTCATAGACGATATACCCAAAGAACTCATCAACACAGGGTTTAGCGTAACCGCTTATGCGGATGATCTGGCGATTTTAGTTCGGGGTAAATTCTTGAACACATTGAGTGAAACCATGTAATCATCCCTCAACAAGCTCAGAAAGTGGGCTGAAGGGTGTGGACTTCATGTCAACCCGGAAAAGACAGAAGTAGTACTTTTTAGTACAAAATACAAGATACCACCCTTCAAACTACCCAGGATTGGTGGGGTGGAGCTTTCCATTTCGGAAAGTGCAAGATATTTTGGTACGGTCTTGGATAAAAAATTGAATTGGAAACTTAATGTTCAGGAAAGAGTTCGTAACGCTCATAATGCTCTCTTCATCTGTAAGAGAACAGTGGGGATTAAGTCCATCAATGATGCACTGGCTGTACATCATGGTGGTTAGATCTTTACCTATGGGGCTCTTGTTTGGTGGAAAGCCACAAATAAGTTAGATATACGGGATGTATTGACCAGGGTACAAAGAACAGCCTGTACTGCCATTACTGGTGCTTTACGCACCACACCCACACCGGTTTTATGGAATTTTCTTTCTGCGTAATCCTGAAACACAGCAATACGAATAGAAGAAAAAAAAGAAAAAAAGCATCATGAAAGTCGGCCCAGCGGTTACCGAGTTATAACGTCATCGAGTTTCACCCCATAGAAGATGTTTTTTGTATGGGGGGTGCTACGCCCCTTAGTCCAGTTTTGACCAATGAGCACTCCTAGGGCAATACCTAATATTGTCTGCAAATTCGAACTCAATTAAGTCAAATTTAGACCAATCTTCATAGGTGCACTTCCGGAACAATACCTAAGACTATCTGTAAATTTGAGCGCAATCGAGTCAGTGGTTTTCAAGTTATACGTATCCGAACACAAATCGGGATCTATTTTTATATATATAGATAGATAGATACATCCGAATAGGACACTTTGATCAAAAGTTTTCAAGTTTTCCGACAGATGGCGTTGAACACCCAAAACTCAAAATTACATTATATCGTGACATTTGTAGCAGTTTTAGCCTTGAAATTTGGTAACAAGGCGTTTATTCACTTTAGAAAGCATTTACTAAAATATGAGCAGAATCAGGCAAAGGGGCGTGGCACTTTTTAATTATAACAAAAACTGCAGACTTTATTTACCGACCGTCAGAAGTTGCATGAGGGTCTTCGCTTTTTTTCCGAAGACATAATGCCAGAGGGAGGAGCTGAATACATCGACACATCGATCTGTAACAGCGACCTTTCTTACAAGCGAACTGTCAGAGACTACCAGCGGAGGGGGCTAAACTGATTCACCCTCGCGAATGATGCGCGGAACGAAATAAGTGGCTTTAACCTTGAACAACGTTGGGAAATATTGAAATCTCTGTAGCCCAAACAGTGCGTTTACAGAGCCATGTTAACCGATTTTTTTTTTTACTAAAATTGAAGACATGGATTTGGATGACCTATGGTTCATACAGGATGGCGCGCGGTGTCACAATCGATATTTTGCGCACTAAATTCCTAAATCGTATTACCGGCCGTCTTGGCGATGTCAATTGGCCGCATCAGAGCTGCTATTTGACGCTTTTGTACTTTTTTTGTGGGGAACCGTGAAGGACCGATGTTATACCAATAATCCGAAAATGATTCAAGTACTTATGGCCAATATCATCCAAGCAATCCGTGAGCTACAGCCCGACACCATCAACGAGGTCTTGGAAAATTGGATTGACAGAATGCGCTACTGCGAAGCCAGCCGAGGCAACCACTTGCACGATATAGTATTCCATAATTAATGGAAATGTTTGCTAATAAAGCCATAATACATAAAAAAATTTTCATTTTGTTCATTTTATTGCATTTTTAAAAAGAAGCTTTGGCCCTTTATTCAAAGCACCATTTGAAAACAAAAAGATTTAGTTTTATTTGAAGTTGAACACCACGAACTTGGACGGAAATCACTTATCAGGCAGTACTTATACAAAAAACCAAAATTAAAGCCTTATCCATTCGTCCCAAAAATAGAAACTCACACAAACGAATAAAAAAAATGGTTGTGAGAAGCTAGGCCTAGGGTATCTAGCCGCCTGTTGCGCTACCTATTTTTTTTTAAAGCCTTATCTATGGAGCAGGCTAATAGACCGCTTAAGGAGCTCACCTTAAGTTAGGTTGGGACTGATGTGGAGCAGAAGTGGGTACTTGAAGCTTGACAATGGCAGTCAGAGTGACTGTTTGTCTTCGAGAAGAGGGGCATGACCGAAACGGTCTACCTCCTGCCTATTGCATCCGATAACCCATCATAAGAAAGGAGGCTAGTGTGAAGCAGATATGGTTGATTGAAATAATCTGCGGCCTATTGATTGGCTCTGAAGGCGGTTAATCTTCGGAAATCAGTACTCCACTGCTTGTAGCCTCTGAAAGTCGGTCTGTAAGGAAAAAAAATGTTGCGGAACAGTGAGGGGTAATTGAAGCATTCTAGCCGACTCCTCAACACCGATAATGGATGGGGTATGTATGCGTATGTTAAGTTGCCGTTCTACAGAAAATTGTTGAAGGAAACTCCCATTTTGCGGGATGCTTGAATATCAGACAGTGTTCCGTTACTACTAATGCTCCCATAATGAAACTGACTTTGTTATTATTTATAGAAAGAATTTTGCTGGATATTTTGGCGTCTAGTTTCACCCCCAAATTTGTCTGGATGCTATGCAAATGTTTATACTATTTCACCTGTTGATATCGACTCTTAAAGCTCCATCAAGTAGGGTGTCCTTCGCCTTATTATTAAGTTATTCATAGCTCCTTTATAAATGGATACTTCTTTTTCTATGCACATAAAAGTTTTCTGCAACAAGGTATTAAATTAAGCCATCTCATCTATGTATGTTGACTGTTAGTAATAGTTAGAAGAAATTAACCCAGTTGGAACTAAAGCTCTATCTCGGACAGCCTTTGAGCTTATTCCAGAAAATCTATATCTTCAGCGTCAGTTAAAATAATATCTTCTTTACCTGTAAGGAGTTCGGGGCTAAAATACCAATAACAACAATTTTGTTTTGTATTTCAAACTGCACAAGAGGTGATATCATTTACTGACCACACTTGAAATTCACACCTGAATACAAATAAATTAGTAATGATACCAATTTCTTACGTCCAGTGTATGCGAGATGTTGATCAAATTTAAATTAAAGATTGACTTCTAATCAGGTAGCCGAGCTGCATAACAAGGTAATCCTTCATCACCATGTTTACGGCAAATATATATTTGATTATGTGAATGCACAATTTGACAAGTTACACATTTGATTGCATAATTGAAACCATTGCTATATAAACAACATCATCGATGATACTTTCATCCAGTATTTACTTGCAGACTCCGACCGACTGTATCAAGATCGAGAAGTTTTGTATCTGAAATGCATAAGAAACACGCAGGCATAGCATTTTCTCTGCCCTCACAAGTGCAATCTGTGAGAATATTCCATTCGGAGAGTGTATCTACCTGTACATATCTGATGACACTAGGACACCTATCTGTGAAATGCATAATGAAAAGGTGTTTACGGCTGTAAGCCTATACTCTGCAGTGGTTTCGAATGTAAGTTGGTATCATCTTGTAGCCCTTGTAGGTTGAATTTCTAATGGGGTTTCGGTTTTCAATCAGATACTCTAGATGGTCATTTTGCAAGTGGAATGGTGTTGAGTTGTGCCAAAGGAGGACAATTTTTTTTTGCCACAGATCTGGAATACTGACCTATACGTTTGCAAAATTAGTCCCAACAAAGGAACGAAATCGGGTCTTAGTACATCACATCAAAAAAACCACAACGAATTCCAATTTGCTAAGCCAATCTATTTCCCATTAAAATGGATGTGTCCAACCAAGGTAGGTACAAGCGCCGGCAGCAACCGCCGGCCGCCAACAGCAGCAGGAAACACTCATAAATAAAATGTATAATGTGATTGTCCTAGTTCTATTTTTGTATTTTTTTCGCCCTGACGAAAAGCATCTACTGTACAGAAATCCTTGAATCCCCATTGTAATTGAATTTAGAGTCCCTTGGAGATGTGCCACTGACCAAAAGATATTTTTGTCATCGTTCCTGTGGGTGATTTTTTGCGAAATAAATATATGCTGAGTGTAATACGAAGTGGAACCGTAACCGAGTTAAGTATGCAAGTGAAAGTATTGAGCGGAACTTTTTTGTAATATCAAGATATCGTCGACGGCCACGATTCTGTTGACTGCTAGTGAGGCACTTATTCTGAAAAATGTCACACAGAAGCAATAAAAAGAGGACAATTTAATTATTTCTATTGTCTTCAATGTTCAACACACAGGTCTGTAATGTAGTTACTTCCTTGTCGCTCTTTGAGTTGAAGCACAACAGTCTGGGTGCTGGATTTCTATTATTTGATGTTGGCTTTAAGTTCTTTACTTTGGCCATTGGCAAGGGAGCTCGCACTATCTCTTTGTACAGAAAGGAGTCGGAAACAATGAAAAGTCAGTTTTATTCCGCCACTGGGGATGTTTTGCTTCTAATTTTTGTTCGCCTTCAGTTCACTGGGAAATGAATTAAAATTTAATGTTTTGGGGTGTCCGTGATTCGGTTAAGGACTTAAAAGATTTTTTTCACCATTTTGGTTAGATTTGATATAAATGAATAAATGAATAAATGAATAAATGAATAAATGAATAAATGAATAAATGAATAAATGAATAAATGAATAAATGAATAAATGAATAAATGAATAAATGAATAAATGAATAAATGAATAAATGAATAAATGAATAAATGAATAAATGAATAAATGAATAAATGAATAAACGAATAAATGAATAAATGAATAAATGAATAAATGAATAAATGAATAAATGAATAAATGAATAAATGAATAAATGAATAAATGAATAAATGAATAAATGAATAAATGAATAAATGAATAAATGAATAAATGAATAAATGAATAAATGAATAAATGAATAAATGAATAAATGAATAAATGAATAAATGAATAAATGAATAAATGAATAAATGAATAAATGAATAAATGAATAAATGAATAAATGAATAAATGAATAAATGAATAAATGAATAAATGAATAAATGAATAAATGAATAAATGAATAAATGAATAAATGAATAAATGAATAAATGAATAAATGAATAAATGAATAAATGAATAAATGAATAAATGAATAAATGAATAAATGAATAAATGAATAAATGAATAAATGAATAAATGAATAAATGAATAAATGAATAAATGAATAAATGAATAAATGAATAAATGAATAAATGAATAAATGAATAAATGAATAAATGAATAAATGAATAAATGAATAAATGAATAAATGAATAAATGAATAAATGAATAAATGAATAAATGAATAAATGAATAAATGAATAAATGAATAAATGAATAAATGAATAAATGAATAAATGAATAAATGAATAAATGAATAAATGAATAAATGAATAAATGAATAAATGAATAAATGAATAAATGAATAAATGAATAAATGAATAAATGAATAAATGAATAAATGAATAAACGAATAAATGAATAAATGAATAAATGAATAAATGAATAAATGAATAAATGAATAAATGAATAAATGAATAAATGAATAAATGAATAAATGAATAAATGAATAAATGAATAAATGAATAAATGAATAAATGAATAAATGAATAAATGAATAAATGAATAAATGAATAAATGAATAAATGAATAAATGAATAAATGAATAAATGAATAAATGAATAAATGAATAAATGAATAAATGAATAAATGAATAAATGAATAAATGAATAAATGAATAAATGAATAAATGAATAAATGAATAAATGAATAAATGAATAAATGAATAAATGAATAAATGAATAAATGAATAAATGAATAAATGAATAAATGAATAAATGAATAAATGAATAAATGAATAAATGAATAAATGAATAAATGAATAAATGTATAAATGAATAAATGAATAAATGAATAAATGAATAAATGAATAAATGAATAAATGAATAAATGAATAAATGAATAAATGAATAAATGAATAAATGAATAAATGAATAAATGAATAAATGAATAAATGAATAAATGAATAAATGAATAAATGAATAAATGAATAAATGAATAAATGAATAAATGAATAAATGAATAAATGAATAAATGAATAAATGAATAAATGAATAAATGAATAAATGAATAAATGAATAAATGAATAAATGAATAAATGAATAAATGAATAAATGAATAAATGAATAATTTATAAAATCGTTGCTTCTCTAATAAAACGTCGCAAGATAAACATTTCACAACACAATATCCTTGCGTCTTCTTCATACCATTAGTCGTGATAGTGATACAAATGGCGACACAGTTTCGCTCTTGGATGGCTAAATATATCTTGCACAGCTGTCCTTCATTTCTTACGCTTGGCTGTGCTTTATATCAGTGTTAAAAATAATTTATTGATATAAGAGTAATTTAGGGAGATTTTCTCTGGAAAAATTCTACCCTCAGCGTTAATTAATCAATTCGCCTTCTCTACATCGACGAGTACTGTAACACAACACCCAAAGACTTAATCAAGACGACAACGCGTAGAGAACCTAAAGTGTCCGTTTAATTTCACAGAAAATCTCTCAAAATTGACGCAGTCCATGCTGTATAAGTATCTTAGAAGTAAACCAATTTACTTGTATTGAGAATTAGGCAATTTTGCGGATCATTTAAATGAGATTGCTAATTAATTCCATTCCACTAAACATAATCCGTGGTGGTGGCAAATCTGCTAAGGGCGGAATAGTAACTCCATTAGTAAACGGTGTACACAATCTAATGCAGGAGTGTGAGACTGTGAGCCACTATCACCTGCTACCATAGATTTATTTTTACGTGAGGAATCTTTCACGCTCATCGCTTTCTCTTGGTGAAAAAGTCGACTCATTTGAAGGCGAATTCCATGGTTACCCCTATTTAAGGTGCCAAGAAGTTTATTTCTCTAACGTTGCTCCATTTTGCACTTGGACTAGCCTGGCTTGGTATTTTTGCACTTTTTAACTAGTTTGCCCTAATTTGTTTGGTGGCCCCTTTTTTGCGAAGCAAGCAGCTCCTTTTCATCTTCCGTACTCTTGTATACTTTTTCAGCGAAGAGGGTTTTCGTAGAAGTTAACGTGCCTCAATGGATGTTTAAGTTTACACAGACGTGAGCATGAACACAAAATCGGTTTCAACATTGCAATTGGAAAGTAAGTTGGTGAGGGTGTGGCAGGGTTCTTGGTTTGAGGATTATTCAAGAGATGTGCGTGTTTAGATAACGAAATTTTGAAAATTTCCTGGTTAAGTAGAAACTTTTCGGATTGCATTTTGTTGTAGAAGTTTCTTCACATTATATACGTTCATAGTCTTGTTTGGGGTTAGATACGAGTATACTAAGTGCGATATGCATTCTAAGTGAAAAAGTGTTTTCTTGTTATTTTGAATATTTGGCAATGAATATTTGGAACATGTTTTGCCACATGAGAAGTTTTGAGGTGAAGAAGAGTTAAGGAACTGTTTAATGAGGTCGAAACAAGATTGTTGTCAAAAGAGTTTCATTGAAGGGATTGTTTAATCTTAAATCTTCACTGTAAGGCCATCGTCTGTGTTGGAAAAGGGATCGCCATATACCTATATTATAGTGGGCTAAGAGATATGTGAAACTTTATTGTTAAAATAGCCGGAAGGCAATATTACTGAGTACAAAATCTAGACTACATTTTGACTTAACAGTCTCATGCTAATATTGCGAGAGCAAAATATACACAGCTTCTGCAAATAAAGTGGCGCCTTATCAGATTATTCAGTGTTACCAATCAGTATATTTTTTAATCGATTTAGTAAACATTTTTGCCATATGCAGCTGAAGTAACCGTATCGTTTTGGCTGCCTTCGTCCCTTTTTTGGCCGAGCTTATTGTCATTTAGGAATTCTGATAGATTACATCCTGTCTGAGCAAGGTCTGTGTCTTCAGTTTGCCTGGAAACAACTTGTTCTACACGACTATTATCTACATGCTATACGATTCACCATTACTTCCTCAGGTGTGGTGAACACCACTCTCTGTGACTTGAAAATTTTTTATAATATTGCCTATTTCCACGAACTGTTGTCACCACAGTTAAAATACTAAAATAAAAATGCTCCATAGCGTTCGGTATCTATTTTTAAATCCAAGTCGAATAAGTCTCTTCTACTGCATCCTCTAATCCCTGACAAAATACGTTACTATGACACAGATAGGCTGCAATGTACCATAGTCCAAGTGCCACTCTGGCGTATACGCAACATTTTTTCCATCCACCGCTTGGCTTCGTTTAAAACATTTCGGAGTGCACTTTAAACACTAAATGTATCGATATGAATATTTTTTCATGTCCTTCTTCTAACTGTAGACATATCCACTCGATTCAACTAAAAATATGTAAATGACGCTTATCCAATTGAATGTAATGTCCTCGCCTCATAACACCACACACCCTCTGATTATTGAATAAAATTATTTTTTTTTATGAGATATCCATAATGCCTGACAGGCAATAGGTATAGTTGGTTGGCAACTGAAAATAGCTGGCCTTGGCCTATATTTCGTAGAATTTCGCAAAAACAAAAACAACAACCATCATCATCATCACATCGCTCCTATACTGGGGGAAAATCAATGTCGATAAGTCTGCACTCTCCCCATGTCAAATTTCTATGGAATTTTTCCACATGAACACACCCATCGCCCTTGACTCAAATTTATTCCCCCAGAAGGACCATTGAATTGCCTTTGAAAATCCTTATAGTCGTTTATGGTCTGGTAGTCGTTTTTCATTCCCAATCACCTGGGCAGGCCAGGATTGCATAGGAGTTCCCATATTGCAATCGCTGCATCAGCCAGCTCCACTCAGTACACGTGTCCATTGATACTTCCATTGACTAACTCCGCATAAATTGTCATCGTCTTACTGCGAGAAAATAGAACGAAGGGCTTATGTGCACTCTCGACTTATATTCATGAATGTTGCAGGGATACACTGGGTCTCTAAGGATACAATTATTTTGTACAGAATTTGCGATGTTTAACTTTTATCACGTTCCTTGGGCACACCGAATATACGCTACATTTATGTACTAGTATGTACCTGCGAGTGGTGTTTAGAGTACACACCCTCCACCTGAACACTTCCGAATGGTAATGCTCTGTGGCCTTGGTGCAGGCATATCGCTATCGATGCCAGAGCTCAATGTGTACGTGTGAAAGAACTGTGACCGAGTGCTGCACATTTAACGCTAACAATTGGTGTTTGGTGGAGGAAATGCTTAAATGCGCGAACGGCATGCTTTTCGATTCGTATTGCTGCAATCGATTCTCGATAGTGGATGGCAGGTTTATTTTTCCCATTTCTGATCTGGATTTTACCGATTGTCCTACTTTTTGTCAGATTTAAAAAGCACGTACAGACATCAATGGGATTGACTCTGGATGCTCTGTGATGCATTGCATTCGCAATCATTATGGAAATATAAATTTTTATTATCGCAGCCTAAGTGATGGAAGGAAATCAGTTGAATGAAATTTTAAGTGGGTACCCTGATTAACGGGCATTGCATTGAGGCGCGTGATGTTATTTCCTTATTGCTGGATGGGTTAAAATGTCGTGATTTTTATATAAAAGGTAAATCAATGTGTGTATCGTCTGTGGTTGGCGTATACTGTAGTATGACCATGCCGTTACGGATTTGGGTTAAGAGTTCCTTGAAAGTCGTGGGGATACGCTTTTTCCTGCTAGTTCTGAAGAAGTCTTATAATCTGCTTTCAAAGCGATTGAATTTGTCTAATAATCTAAGTAATGCTCCGCAGAGGAGGATCTTCGTTGAAGAGTATATTGTATACGTTGCTCATATCTGTATCGTTCTGCATTGTTCTTGGTTTCTGGCCTATTTTCAAAGCGATTGTATTCGTCAAACTTTCTAATGAATATACATTTTTGCTTTTGGCCTAGCCTACCAGTTTCTGTTATGCTATTCTATTTTTAGTTTGCCATTTACATTCATAACCATTTTTACGATGACATTTTTTGCAATATAATACGCAAATAACCATCAAAGTGAATAAAGCCAGATCATTCTTAGGAACCTGTAGAACCTATTATTTCCACAAAAAAAAGGCTTAATGTCCTGCCAGATAAGAGAATCTCAGAGAACGCTTGTTGCCGACTCGGCTTTTGATGTTTATTACTTTACATCAAAAACGAATAACACAGCAGCTATCCATTTTAATTAACCACAGAATTGCGAATAAAAAGTTAAGTGATTCTTGAATGTCCCCGAGCCCCTCACTTTTTTTTCCATTTAATTTTCAATGTAAGGAGGAAAGTTTTTTTCTGCAAATACAAAAAAGGCTTCCGCTAGTGCGGCACCGACAGTGAAATCACAGTTCCTTCCTTTAAATAGGTATCCCTAAAAAAAAAAAAATCAAAAAATCAAACACCAAAACCAAACCCCCTCGTAGCATAAATCATGCAATCAAGCTGATGGCCGACATTCGTTCCTTGTGGGACATTTATTTTTTTTTTATTTGTCAACCGTCTTGCTGGTATAAATTTCTTTTGCGGTTTCCTTTTTTCACTTTCCCTTGCAGTCCGTTTTTATGATGGAAAATCAAAAAAGCTTTATCAAAAATAACAAAACTTTAGATTTTCAGTTTTGAGGAGTAGGTAGAAGAAGAGAAGAAAAATAGAAATACGAAGGAAAAACCAAACTCTTCCACATGACCCACATTCTTCGTCGAATTCATTTTATATCGCAATTGCAAACTTCCGGAGAGAAAATATTTCAAAGCAGGATGAATAAAATTGATGTCCTTACTCATATACAATATTTTGTGTATAATCGGTTATGAAAGCGGAAACTTTGTTATATTGTTCAGTGAAAAAAATTAGTTACCGGTTCACCATGGCCTAGATACAATCAGTAGAATGATTCTTAAAAGAATTTAGTCTCACCGATGAGTGGAGATTACCTTTTAAGTAACAACTGTTAGTTTTAAGTTCTATAATAGAAAATGTTGAAATGGATTTTTTTCTAATCTCGTGATGAGAAGTAATGAGACGATTGCCATGGGAAACATCTCGGAAACATCATTTAAAAAAAAACAGGAATAGTTCCTTTATTTCATTTATTTATTCATTTATTCGTTTATTCATTTATTCATTTATTCATTTATTCATTTATTCATTTATTCATTTATTCATTTATTCATTTATTCATTTATTCATTTATTCATTTATTCACTTATTCATTTATTCATTTATTCATTTATTCATTTATTCATTTATTCATTTATTCATTTATTCATTTATTCATTTATTCATTTATTCATTTATTCATTTATTCATTTATTCATTTATTCATTTATTCATTTATTCATTTATTCATTTATTCATTTATTCATTTATTCATTTATTCATTTATTCATTTATTCATTTATTCATTTATTCATTTATTCATTTATTCATTTATTCATTTATTCATTTATTCATTTATTCATTTATTCATTTATTCATTTATTCATTTATTCATTTATTCATTTATTCATTTATTCATTTATTCATTTATTCATTTATTCATTTATTCATTTATTCATTTATTCATTTATTCATTTATTCATTTATTCATTTATTCATTTATTCATTTATTCATTTATTCATTTATTCATTTATTCATTTATTCATTTATTCATTTATTCATTTATTCATTTATTCATTAAAAATGTTACATAATAAAATTTAGTTGTCAAAAATTGAATTTATCAATTCACCACCCTCCCAAATACAGAGGTTGACTCGCATATCGCGTGCAACTTGAACCCAACACAAAGCAAGCAATTAAGTGCAATCGTGTGACTGAAACCCATTTTCACCTCCTCTGTGTCTAATTTCTCATATGACATAGCAATTTCCTCAAGGAATTCCAGACAATAAGTTAAGCAGATAGTTGCAGCGTCACCCAGCTCAGCACACATTCCTCCGCTTCAACCCTACAGATGCACCATACAAACCATTCATCATGGATCATGCTCAAGATACATTTTTTTTAGTACACCAAGACCTCCATTACGAATGCATTCCATTGCATGCATCACCCAGCATGTCATCACGTAGAAATTATGCTCCTTTGTGGTGGCAGCCGTAGTGGTAGGTACTGCTGCCCAGCATAGTGTCCTTCTCAGTGCGGGTTTCCTTGTCCTCTGCACTTTAAACTGATTGGCTTGCGACATGTGCTATCGCTTCTTCGAAGGAGAAACGGATGACTGAATAAAGGTGCTATATGTACACTAATGGACCCTTTCTTTGAGGAAAGGGCAATGGAATGAAATGATGATCTTATATATCCCTGTGAAGTAGGAGAACTTTCCCGTTCCCTAATCGAATGCAACATGGGAATTCAGAGATGGAATTACAAAAATAAAATGAGACAAATAAAACACACATGTGCTGTTGGGGTTGGTGTTGCTGTTGATGTACCCGCACAAAGGATTTTCCTTGCAAGCATATAAATACGCACCAATGGTGTTTCTGTTGTCATCCTTTCCAACACCATAATATATGACACATTGCGTTGAATCAAGTGAAAATTAATGGAACCGTGAAAGAGGGTGCCAGTTGTTTTGTTGAATATCCTTGACGCTTTTTCAACTTCGATGATGTCAGACACATGAATCCTACTGCCATATCATGGGGAGAAAAATGTTTGAGAAAAAAAATTCGCACAAAAGTATCTTTAATGTCCTGCGAATCTGCCGACTGAGTTTTCGCGTATTTTTTTTCCTCTCTCTCTCTCTCTCTCTATCTGTTTTGTCTTCATTTCACACTTTGCAACACATGGAAGAAGTCATTTATCGTTATGGGATTAGATACGTATCCTGTGCGTCAGAATCTCTTTTGTTTGTTGTTCTTCCGCCCGCTAAAGGCGGTGTGGTTTGAGAAAGGAAGCAACAAAACAGGCTTTTCGTTAAAGACTTTGCCCTAACAACAAATCAGGTAAAGTTATTTGTACCGTGCTACACGGAATACATGACAAATAAATTCTTTTAGATTTAAATTTATTTCATCGCTAGGATGAGATTTTTCTTCTTCGTCTTCTTCTTCCATTCCTCAATGGACAAGATTTATGTTATTTCTCACACTTTTTGTTTCACTTTTTTTTTCTCTGTAATATGGGCTGAGGACTGAGGGGTGGTTTTTGTAAAGATTTTCCATGACATATTCCATTTTTAATGGAAAACTTATAAATATGCAAGCGAGCTCGTTATCAAAATGTATTTGAAAACATGTTTCCCTGTTTGCTGTGGTAATCGTGAGCACATCAAACGAGATTTCAACTCGAACGAGACGTACGTACATATTGGAAGGCACGTGGACTTTGTTGCGTTACATTATTGTCGAGTAATGTAAGGGAACAATCGACGATTTGCAATTGATTGCAAATTAGAGAGAATTGGAAAACTTCGTAAGATGCATGACTTCAGACTACCGGTACTAGGAAGTAGAGGAACAGACATGTAAAATTTATTGAAGTGAAAATTTCAGTAGGTAGATGTGAGATGTATGATTATGCATAAGAGATTCCTCGAAGTCAATTTTTTAGCAAGGTATTAATTTCCTTTTTTTTTGGATAAGTCAGAGTGACGCGAAATGGAATCTTCCTAATACTGATGCTCTATATGAACTACATTCGAATATGTGCAGTTGGTAAGCTCTTCTTCAGACTGAAGTCATATTTTCGTTCTCAATTGGCTTGATGTCCACGAGAAACCGCAAAGCATTAAAAGCTATGCCAAGGCAACCACTCTGTCTGCAATAGAGTACTTATTTGGTTACAATCGTAAAATTAGCTTCCGCTAGTATGACCCTAATATTTTAGAAAGCAATACATGAGCATTTGAAACAACGATAAATAGCTTTGGGACTGAGAAAGATGTAAGTCCATCTAATCATTAAGGGTCTAAAAAATACGACAGCTCTGTACCTTCGCCAAATTCTGACTCAAGATCTCTGACTTATAAATAAGTAAAAGAATTCTGTCTCCACTTCTTCTGGCGCATGCTGGTCACCTCTTTATTAGGTGTCATTAGTGGTTGTGATCTCTAATCGCAGTATGCCCATGCGTGGCAAGCGCAGGTGACGCTATCGATGATTAGTGTACTTATATGTCTCCCCTTAATACTGACATTGTGCTCTTAACAATATAAAGTGATCTAACTGGTCTATCTCGCTTTACTCAATGACATCATTATTACACCCTTCAAATAAAGCTTAATAATCTTGGATATCGAGCTCCTTCTGGACCAATACAATCACTTTCTTTACTTAGGCGCCATTGTCCGGGATGGACCAAAGCCTCAACCAACAAGCGCCGATTTTTACCCAGCTGTGTTCAGTTTCAGAGTTTGTTAAGATATCATTCCACTTGCGTGGGCAACCTGAGTTGCAGTCTTCCTCTATAGCGCCGCCGTCCCACGGGTGTAGATTCGAAGATCTATCGGCCGAGAGGATTCGCGTCCATTCGCCGTATATGACCCAGCTACCTCAGCTGTTGGACCTTACCTTCACTATTCTGGCTAGGTCGAGGTCGGTGTGTAGTTCATTGTTGTATCTCCTCCTCCATTTCGGGACCGAAAATTACTTGAAGAATTTTTTTCTGGAAATAACCAAGGGTAACCTCATCCGCTTTTGACAGCGTCCATGCCTCTGCACCATAGAGTAGGAATGGGATGATTAGGGTCTTAAAAAGGGTCACTCTAGCTATTCAAGAAGAGGCAAGGCTTGGCAAGAGTTTTTCTTCGTTTATTTTCAATGCTGGTGTCATTGTCAAAGAGGAGCCGAGGTAGACAAAGTCTCTAACCACCTTAAAGTTATATCTGTCTATTGGGATATTCTGTCTGAGGCGTATCCTTTCTTGTTGATAGCCTATACTTTGTCCTGCCCTCATTAATTGAAATATTAAAAAAAAAATGTGCTGGAATTGTGACAGTTTATGGGCCTTTAGAAATTATGGATCCTCAAAATATGTGTAATATTCCACAATTTTGTGGAGGAGATTTTGCGGTTTGCAAGTTTCGCGTGTTTGCTCTACTACGAGAAAAAGGTGTGTTGAAGCATGTGGAAACAAATTTAAGTGGAGCTGCCTGATGACGCTAAATGGATTGCTGATGATGCAAAAGCTATGAACCGTATTATTCGATCGCTAGCTGATAGTCACGTCGAGTATGCTCAAGGCCACGAAACCGCCTTCGATATGATTAGGAGCCTTAATACGGTGATTGAAAGGAAGACGATTGGAACTAAAATATTCTTGAAGAAGAAGCTAATGTCCATGAAATGCGAGGAGAGCAAATCTTTGGCTGTATTTTTCAAGGAATATAAGACTGCTGTTCGTGCTTATAAATGTGCTGGCGGAGGAATAGATGACTTGGAAGCAGTAATCGGTCTCTTAATGTCGATGCCCGATTGTTACATTCATGTAGTTACATCGTTCGAATTGATGGATGAAAAAGATTTAACAATGGAACGTGTAAAAAGCTGCCTTTTAGAAAGGAGTAAATTGATAACTTCTGATTCCCAAGAATATGCTGCGTTGGCACTACGTCATAATTACAAAAATAAGCGCGTGGAGCTCATTTGCTACAAATGTAACTTAAAAGGACATAATCGCTGCCAATCGCTGCCCAAAGAGGATCATTTGCAATGATGATGAGTAACTCCAAAGAGGATTTCATGACGCATAAGAAAATTAAGTTCATAGTTGATTCAGGCTGCACGGATCATAATTATTAATGACGGGACTTTGGTAACAAGAAATGAAATAAATGGCGTTTTTCAAGCCAAACTCGCAAAAGAAGGGGAAACCATGGATGGTTTTAAAGTTGGAAAGTTAACCGTGTCCACAGTCATCAATGGTGAGAGAAAACTAGGTACTCTTAATGATGTTTTGAAAGGTCCTGAAGAACTTGCTTTCTGTAAGTCAAATCGAAAAAAGGGGTGGAAGAGTCATCTTTGGAAATAGTGTCGCCAGGATATATATGAACAATGAGCTAATTGGACTTGGAGAGCTGCGTGGTGGTTTATATTGGATTGAATTCGAGTGCTTAGGAAAGCATTCTGCAAATATTTCTATCAACACAAATTGGCAAGAATACCTTATGGCACAAGCGTTTTGGGCATTTAAGTATGATCAATGTTTGTAAGCTGAAGACGATTGCAGAAAGTTTAGACAACACTTAACAAATAATTTAAGTTTTTGCGACCTTTCAATAAAACTCGTCCAAAATCACTTCGTCCATTGGAATTGATACACTCGGATGTTTGTGGACCCTCAAACGTAGAAGCTTATAATGGGTATAAGTACTTTGTTGTATTCCTGATGAAATGATTCCAATAGACATCAGGGCAGAAGAGCGGCGACTAAAGAACAGCCACTAAAAAGAAGAGCAAGATGATCAAAGTAGCGAAATTCATCAAATGTCACTTAGAATGCATTATGAAAGCTTTCAAAAAATATGGGTGGAATGGAAGCATGTTCGATAATACCACAAATTTAGCCATAGAAAGAGATAAAGCCAGGTTTACAGATTCTATCATTTTTATCATGTTAATGTGTTATCATGCTCACAATGTGTTGACTTCTAAGCAGTGCTGCCAGATTTTTCACAAGAATTCCCACGCCAGTGCCGAAATAAAAAACTTTTTTTTTCTCGCCTGGCTCAAAAAAGTAGGTACCTTAGGCTTAGATTTTACCTCACATATTCTAAAAAAAAAAAAAAAAAAAAAAAACAGAAAATTGACGAAGCAAAAAAACAGGCTCAATAGCTATGGGCGAATCTCCACGTCATTCAAAAATGCACAAAAAATGCAAATTTATAAATTTCTGGATAGTCAAGCAGCTATCTTAGCTCACCTGGGGCCTAACTCTGTAATTCGATTCTAAACTTAAATCATTCGAATTCGGAAAATTTGTACTGTGTTATTCGAAAATCGGAAATTTAAATACGAATTTATTTTTTGTCTAGATACTTTTGCTCGAAAATCGGAAATGTCGTACTATACAACTCTATTTTCGTTGCTAAATACATTCGAATTTCTGAAATTTCATTCGATATCTATTTACCATCCGGAAAGGTTTTGCTGAAAGCTAAAATGCAAGGTTTTAAAACAAAATCAATTTGAAATTCTTATTGATTTTATGTGTTCCCATCCGGATTTATACAAGTTAATTTGTCTCCCTTTTGAAAGTTGTTTTCAAGGTATTACCGCTGATTAGAAAGATTCCAAACATATGAGTCGTGAGATGCTCCACCGTAACTTCCAGTAACAGCTCTGATAATCATCCGGTGATCACATTTCTTCAAGAAACAAAGCTCCATACATTAAAATAAATCAAGAACCAAACTTTAAACTTACCACCATTGCATTTATGCTGAGCTTCAGTTTCCGATTAAAAAATAAATGTTCATTGTTGTTCGGTCTAATAATTTGAATGTGTGTCCCATTCACGACTGCAACAATTCCCGGTATTCCAGATTTCAAATGGAAATATTTTTTTGATTCTGCCTTTTCCTCATTCGTCATATTAAAATTTATCCGCGGTACTAATAATCATTTTTAGTGTCTAAGGCTAAGTTGTACGGCACAATGGCGAAAATTATCCATTGTGACCGTCAAAATATTTAAGTTGAAGATTAAAAATGATTATTGGTAAGGCCCTATGTGTTGGACACAGCTGTTTTTCGATAGCTTTACAGACCTCAGAAATAACCGTGGAAACCGTCTGCTGCGCCAGCCCAGTGAATCGATCTTGACCTATTTGGTGCTGGTATCCACCTTGTGCAATAAATTTAAGCGTTGCAGCTAGTTTTATGATTGCGATGATCTTTTTCTTTCTCTCAGATCATCACTTATGCTGTTCAAAACATACATAAATGTATCTTTTGAAAGACAATCATTTTTTTTACAAAAGTGGAAACATTTTTAGTATAAATCATTTTGCCATTAAACTTTTCGCGGTACTAATAATCATTTTTAGTGTCCAGGCTAACTTTTACGAAGTCACAATGGCTAAAATTTCCATATAAAATAATCCACTGTGACCGTCAAAATATTTAAGCTGAAGATTAAAAATGATTATTGGTAAGGCCCCATTGTGTTTTATCACATTACTTTTTACTTGATAAACCTATAATGTTAGAATTGTCTCTTATTGTCTTTCTTTCAATTCTTTCTTCAGCACAAATTTCTTCATCAAACCACAATGCAACTGAATCCATATCCATAGTGAAATTCAATTATGGACGAATAAGCTTATATACCTAATCAAAAACTAATTATTTGACTTTTTGTTGAATTGAAAATGTAATTTTTGACAAAAAACAGCTCTAGTCTCGAAACATTTATTCGAAAGATGCTAGGTTTCTTTGCAACATTTCCTTTCGATTCGAAAGTTATACAGAGTAGCATTTGAAATTAGAATCGGAAACAACTTTCGAACAGTTTTTACTTTCGAATCGAATTACAGAGTTAGGCCCCTGTAATTGACTACAAAAAAGTATATTTTACGATCTCAATACTCTTAGCCTAAGAACAAAATTTATTTTGGATTCACGGGACCGGAACCTTTCTGCTTTACCCCCAAATTGGGGATAAACTTACCCATAAAAAGTTGGGAACACACAAAATGTATCTCATATTGGGGGAATATCCAAGGCCTAAGACAGACCAATCGAGCTATATAAGTTATGATACTACCTAAACCAAATAAATCTAGCCAACTCAGCGAATCGCAGGCTATTGTATTAATTCTATGCCAATGTCCAGCTCTATTGAAAAAATATCTTCTCCAGAAATAAAATGGACCTCGAAAATATCAAAAAATCCTCAGATGCAAAAAAAAAGTGGAGAAACTCCCAGCCTAAGCCCTCTTTCTGACTATGGTACCATAATTGCTAATTAGGTCGACGTACGTGCCGCTATATTATTGCCTAGGATAGCTATCATTAGTTATTGCAAAAAACAGGTCTCCCATTTTCTTGTGTCAATACAAGCACTTGTTAATGGAGGCATTCATTTCAGGTGTATAAAATAAATGGGTTCGTTCAATAAAATGTGCCTATAGCTTCCAGTTGTCGACCAATGACTTGGCCTTTGAAACGGGTGTTCGATCTTCCTTGTCTTCTCGAACCTGGGGGCTGGGATTCGAAGATCCTCTTAGCTGGATCTTTATTGTCCATTCGCTCGATGTGGCCAGGCCAATGCGGTCGACGTGTTTTGGCTTTTTGGACTACATCCACATCTTTGTACAGCTTATAGAGTTCGCTATTGTACATTCTCCTCCATTAGTCTTCTCCGCACACAGGACCAAAAATCCACCCAAGTATTTTTCTTTCGAAGAAGCCCAGTATCAGCTATCCCTTCTTGCTTATTGTCTCGCACTCGGCAAGATTTTGTGGGGTTTTGTAGAGCACACATTTGGTCTTTCGAGTTAGGAGTTTTGAACACAGTTGTTTTGCCAAACTGAAGTAGCAAAGGTTTTCTAGGGTAATTCTTCGCCAGATCTCCACTAAGGTAGGTAGGTGAAATAATGAACTACCTCCTAGGCGGTGGAAAGATGCTTGTTCGTTTTTTGATAACATGTATTTCATTAGCCGGGATTCCGAATTCGGCCATCGCCATATAGAGCTCCTGACCATGTATGCTATCATACGGGACTTTAAAGTCGATGAATAGGTGGTCTGTTTCAACTTGAAATTCATTTGTCTGTTCCGGGATTTGCCTTAGTGTGCAAATTTGGTCTATGGTCGATCTGCCAGAAGCCATACTGGTACGTGCCGATTAGTGTATTGCAGAACGGTTTTATACATTCACACAGTACGTTTGGATAGGATAAGGCCGACGTTCAATAAAATGTATAGCTTAGCTTAGAAAAATGTTGAAGAATTAAAGAATCAGATTATCCTTTTCTTTGTTGTGGAAAACAAAAAGTGGGTATGTACGCTTTTTCCTTTTAGCTCATTTCGAGTACAAATATTCTCTCAAAAGGGGAAGTTATCACAATCTAAGAGCATTGTCAATAAAATGATCATGAGCAAGTTAAGAAGACTTTATAATGAGAAAAAGGAGTTCTACTCTACTCACAATAACTCGTAAATTTTTCTTATTAACTGGTTCTGCCAGTGGAATTCGTCGATATGGTTGTTATTTTTGAACATCAAGCTCTTACGCTTCAGTCACTTCAGCTGCATTCGCGAGAGGTAGCGCTGTAGAAAAAACCTTAAGATGTAATTTGTGTTTTTCCGGGGATCGAACCTGGGATCCCTCGCACACTAACGACTGCGCTACTGCGCCCTCACCGCAACCATGTACTAATTTCTAAAATGGAAAATTTTGCAGTATTAGGCTGATATATTGTGGACATATTGAATTAGAACAAAAATCCAAAAAGACACTCGTGGCAGTCGGTTTTATTTCTCATGAGGATGTATTCCCGTTTCTAGATTCGTCGTGGTACTCAAGCCCTTCCATCTATAGCTCCCCTTGTGAATTATTTTTTGACAACCGAATTTTTATCGTCAAATAGTCAATCATTTGGTAGCAATTTAGAAAAGTATAGAGGCGATGTTTGTATTTTTGGGGCTGATTCGAAATTAATTAAACATTAAATAAAAGGCCAGTATTAAATTATAGCGCTATTGTTTCATTAGCTTAAATCCTCATGCCTTCTCAGAATAGGTAAAGATGACCCCCTTCGAATAGGCAACTTAACAAATTGCGTGGAATTCGCAACCTTTCGAAGCCTGGGCATAATTTAATAATTTATTGCCTTTGCTAAAAAAAAAACAACCAGATTAAATTACCGATTGCCCATTAGAGCTGCGATTAATTCCAGCCGAACAATGTGACCTAATTAAATTGAAATCCCCAGTGAAAAAACGAACCAAATTTAATTTTTGTTGTCAGCTTAATAATCCCATTTGTCACTTAAGTGACACGCTAATCAATCGCAACGAGTGGGACAGAAATCAGAAGGTTATTCTCGCAATCGAACTGCCTACATTCATTGGATCCAACATTCATTTTCCAAATAGTTACGATCCTTTTCCAATTTTCCTCCCTTTTTTTTATAAAATTTCCCTTGTCTCCCCGGTGAAACACATTTTTTTTTATTTACCTACCCCAACAAAGACCCCTTGTCGATCTCAACCCTTAGCTCCCCTTAATCACACAATTTTAACCCCATTTATCCTCTCAAAATTCGATAATCGCTATATTTGTACCTTGACGCTGCCTCTAGGACAATAAACAGAGTAACTTTCCATTGCCCAAGTCGCACCGCCCGCATACACATAGAGATGGATAAACTCTGCCAAACAGTCCTAGATAGACACACACAAAACTGGATGAAGAGGCATCCTCAAAATCGACACACAAATTGATGTGAGGGCATAGCGAACGACAAAAAAAAGGTCTATAACAGTCAAGACAACCCGAGCGGACTTTTCACAGGCGGGCATACTAACCACTAACAGAGTCAGTACTGCCACCACCCACTTTTGGCTCTTCAATGAAACGAAAATGAAAACATTGTTATTACACACCCAAACATACACACACACACACAGTCGCTTATCCAAACAAATAGAACCTCTTCTTATCACCAAGTCAACCCACCGCGCGCCGCCCCAACTCCTTCAGGCTCGATTGTGCTCTTAATCAATCTGAAATAAAAGCTTCATTAAAGCTTTCAAACGAATGCGTGTGGGAGGTGCAGAGCAAAAAAAAAAAGGACAAAAGCGGCCATCAAATTTAGAGCACACAAACAAACTAAGTGTGAAACTGCTCGGAGAACATTTTTGATGTCCTCCTTTGTCGTCGTCGTCGCTGTGGTCCTGCACCTGTCTGGTATATTGTGCTTCTCTCTATACCGGAGATGAGCAGCAGAAAAAAGTTCACCCAAGTGGTTCAGATCTGAACTGAAAAAAAGGAATTAGTAAGCACCGACAGTGGATACGTGAAGAGGAACCATTTGGAGGGGTTGGCTCCTAAGTTGTAATGGCAAAAAGTTAACCACGGAAAGGGAACCTCATAAAATAGTTCCTTCAGTTGCACACGCATATAGAGCAGGCGACGAGCAATCAAAATCACTGCTCTTTGGTTCGCTCTCGATGTAGGTACTCTTATCTGTGTTCTGAGGCTGTGGTGTGGGTATATCCCTTTGGGCATTTTTGCTGATGAAATAGAGGATCTCGTGTGTCAATTAATCTAAGAAAGTAATGACTTGGGATTTTTTGCACAGATGACACACAGTTGAATCATTCCTTTCTACCAGAACGTAGTTAGGTGACCTGCTGACCCCCATTTTCTTGAGTTTATTTCTCTTGTACCCAATTGATGGACGCACTTCGTCGTCATTTGTTCTCGTCAATATGGGGTCATACACAAACCCCCCAGCGAATATAATATAATAGGTCATCGTGATTCCCAGAAAAAAAAAATAAAATAAAAAAATCCCCAATAAAAAAGGACAAACGAAAAATCCATTCGGCTTGAACCATGAGTAATGGCAATCGTTTTCGGCTTTATATATAGGGTCCGGCTTTAATAAGCGTCCATTGTATTTACGAAGGCAGGCAACCAGATAGATGCTTAACAGCATGTTCAAAGGATGTAGGGACCATACCAAAACCCGTATGTAAGTGGACCATAACTGAATGACGAATGGCAAGAGCTTTTCGCGCAAAAGCGATTTTTCACTCGTACAACCCTCAACACAACTCACAGCAATACTCGCCCCAGCATACACTGTATATACACAAGGAATAAAACATTGAGGTTGGTTGGCAAATCGTTTGGCGTAGAGCCGAGCGGCGCGTCACGGCGCTACAACAGCGAGCGAAGTCCTTAAAAAAGCACATCACATGGTACACACTACACGCTATCATGACAGATGGCATCGGTAACGACATTCAATTTACCATTGCTAAATAATATATTTGTAGAGAGAATGAACGATTGCCCGGCTGATATGATGATGGTTTATCGAATTTATGTGCGAGGGGGTGATTTGCGCTACAAAAATGAGAATGCGGATTCACTAGGAAAAAGTAGGGCGATTACAAGCTCCAAAATTTAACCAACGAGAGGCAAAGTCGACCGAAGGGTTTTTTTTTCTCCTATCTGGGATACAGTGAATATAAAATGTCGGCTTTTTTAAGCATTCACTGTTTGACGAGGGTCATCAAGTGGCGGCTCTAAGTGAAGTTAATCGCCGTTGATGCTATGAAATTAATTTGGTTTATCCCCTGGGATGATGTTTCATATAACAAAGTGAAGTTAAGCTCAATCTCAGCCTTAAAGTGGCTTTATAGGTAGCCGGCATTCAAAATTCAAATAACATTTGTGTGCTTTGTATGATTGCTTAAGAACGTCGCTATGACAGTTAGATAGAACAGGGGCATACGCTTACGCACATCTGACCTCTCGTTAGTTATGTATTCCTTAGAAAAGGGTTCCCAATCTTTTTCATACTGCGACTCCCTAGAGAGGTTGAAAAATTTTTGGGACGCCGTTCCAAGAGATGTGTAAAGTTGATCTTACTAGAGATTCACTAAAGGCTTTTTGAATAAGGACGTGTAAACGTTGAAATATCGTCGTCCCATATTTGTGGCAATTTTTCTTGTTGACATACCCATCTAACATATTCATCAAAAAATGCGTCTCGTCGGTAAAGATAATATTTCGGCCAAAATTGAGGTTCTCTTCCAAACGCCCCGAAGCCGAGTCAGCGAACAAACGGCTTTGTCTATGTTCATTAACTTTGCGCCTCTGGGATTAGTTTGATCTTGCACTGGCGTAAGCCCAAGTCGTGATGCAAAATTCGCCAAGTTGGAATGTGCGAAAGGCACGTCGAATTGACTGCCTCGAGTTCTCCTGTACCACGGTAATGCTCCCGACGAATATGGCTGGCAACGACCCATACCAATTGAAAAACTATTTAATTTTAAGTACCAGGTAAATACGAGTGACAGCAAGTCTGACTGGAAATACGGGAAACACAAACGCGCTTAATGTTCGATTATTGGATTTCGCTTCGACCTTGCTCTAAGTAGCAAGAGAAACGTAATGCTTCTTCTTTGTTCGGAGTCTTACAGCAGTGAAAAATTAAAACTTGCGACGCCCTTAGAATAGCGCCACTATGCCTCGAGGCACAGTTAGGGAACTCCTGCTTAGAAGATCTCTTTAAGCCAACTATCGATGAACCGAATCTTTGAACTCATGCACATTTCAGAAAAAACGCAGAAATTCCAGATCGATATACACCGCCCCTGATCAAGCGGATGAAAGTTTGGGTGCACTTGATTTTGACACTCCGTAGGAAGTACTATCTCGATGGAGATTGGGCGGACTGGAAAAAGAATAAAGTTTCGAATGAAAAGGAAATTTCGAGTGGGGAAGCGAGGGGTAACAACGATTCTCGCTTGTTTGGGATTGGCCCTGACAATATTTCTGTTGGGAAATTATGTCGAATTTCAGTCTATCAATTATTTTTTGAGAGAATTACATTAACAGCAACTCGTAGACACAGTCACTTTGGTAGGAATTTCGATTAGATGGTTCCAAAACTAAAGAGGGTATAGGGTTAGGTCTAGTTACAGACTTGCCCGTGTCATTAAGACTTGTGTGTTTCAGGCGGAGGTTCTGGCTGTGATGCTCACAGTTGCGGATCTACTTGAAATCATTATCCCAGTTAGCTAGTCAGACTGCGCTAAAGACGCTAGAGTCTTACAACATCAAATCTGAACTAGTCAGGAGCTGACGCCGAAGTGTGTTGGGTTCCCGGATACTGTAATATTAAGGATAACGATAAGGCCGACTTACTTACTTATCGGGCTCCCGACTCGTGAAGAGTCTCTGCCTGAGACTCTGCAGCCTTCCTTCCTCTGCGTTCCCGGGCACGGTGCTTCCAGTTGTCGATCAATGACTTGGTCTTTGAAACGATCTTCCTTGTCTTTTCGAACCTCGGGGCTGGGATTCGAAGATCCTCTTAGTTGGATTATTATTGTCCATTCGCTCGATGTGGCCGAGCCAATGTATTTGACGTGTTTTGGCTTTTTGGACTAAATCCACATCTTGGTACAGCTAATAGAGTTCGCGGTTGTATATTCTCCTCCATTAGCCCTCTCCGCATACACAGGACCAAAAATCCGCCGAAATATTTTTTTTTTAAGGAGAGCAGTATCAACTCTCCCTTCTTGCTTATCGTCTAGCACTCGGCGTCATAAAGCAGAACTGGCAAGATTTTGTGGGGTTTTGTAGAGCACACATTTCGTCTTACGAGTTAGGAGTTTTGAACACAGTTGTTTTGCCAAATTGAAGTAGCAACGGTTTTCTCCACTAGGGTAGGTAGGTGCAATCCTTAACTACGTCGAAATTAATGCTATCAATAGCGACGTTTTGTCCTAGGCGGTGGACAGACGCTCGTTCGTTCGTTGATAGCATGTATTTATTTAGCCGGGATTCCGAATTCGGCCATCGCCATATAGAGCTCCTGACCATGTATGCTATCATACGCAGCTTTAAAGTCGATGAATATGTGTTGTGTTTCAACTTGAAATTCGTTTGTCTTTTCCAGGATTTGCTTTAGTGTGCAAATTTGGTCTATAGTCGATCTGCCAGAAGCCACACTGGTACGTGCCGATTAGTGTATTGCAGAACGGTTTTAGACGTTCACACGGTACGTTTGGATAGGATAAGGCCGACGTTATTGCCAAAAACTTAGCAGAGCTTTCATAAAATGAAACAATTGAGGGCATAAGACCCACAAATAGCAGCATCCAAGAGATTTATTATTGAGAAAACTAAAAACAGAGCAGACCTAAGTTGGTCACATATAGAAGGCCTGTCTTAAAGGCATTTTGGCCTGAGGTAGATCAGACAAAATCTTTAGAATTGTTAAATTTCGGCAGATTAAAGCTATTAATAGCGATAGGGATACTCTCTAGGGAACAATGCCTTCTTGAAAAACACGCTATGGAGATTAGAATTAAGAAATACGGACACGTGCAGGTATTGCGAGAACCTGCCTGTCGCAGAAGATATTATTCATCTTCTCTGCGAATGTCAAGCTGTTGCTCGGAATGTCGCAGAGGATATTACTATTCTTCCCTGTGAATGTCGCACACTATACAACCTAAACTAACCTATCTTGTACCGCCCCTTTATCGACTTTAAGATCGCTCCGATAACTTACGTACATACGTCTGAATTATACAAAGTCTTGTCAAATTTTGGAGTAACTGTTAAACGCCTCCGTCTGTCTAGGATGACGATGAAGAAATATCGCTACTTCGTCAAAATCATACAGAATACCACCGAACTTTTGATGTCGAAAATGGTCTAAGACAAGGTGACGCTGACGCACCATCATTATAGCTATCATTTAGCATCATTCATGAATCAGTTGTACGAAATTTGAAAGCCAACATAAGATGTACACTTTCTCAAAAATCGTGCATAATGATATGATATATAATATGATATGCTAATGATATTGACTTGACATTGTCGGAAGCTACCTGCCAGTGGCGCGTTAGCAAGTGTAGGAATGGCGGCGGCTAAAAGGCAAAACGAAGTATACACAGTCGTCAAGAAGAGACACTCAACATCTACGAATTGGACAAAACTTCACAATCAACAGCTATAACTTTGAGGTAGTACCTAAGAGACTTTGTCTACCTCTGCTCTGCTATAAACTCTGATAATAAGGACCCTTTCTTTGGGCTGAAAAGGCAATTGATATTTGAAAATCTCAAGAATACCTAACACTTGATATCACTCCTTGATATCTATACATAATAAAATTGTAGGAATTTTCGTTGTCAGTTAAAAACTCGAAAACTACTAGACAGATTTCGATGAAACTTTTTTTAAAATGTTCTTGGAGACCGTGAGACTGCTATAGGCTATGCCGTTTACAGCCGCGTCCTTAGTAACAGTTTTTAACCAAAGTGTATTTTTTGAAGTGAAAATATATACATACACATACATTACATACACGTAGGGTTGGGGTAGGTAGTTGCTTGGATTTCGTAGGAAGAGGGAAACAAAGGAAAGGAAATGCAGTATTACAAACAAGTAGCAAGATCATGGAGAATTTTCTGTAGGAATTTCCTTTGGCTCCCAAAACCACGAAACTACTGGACAGATTTCAATGAAACACTCAAGGTGTAATCTTAAATGGACCAAATAAAGTTCAATTGCTGCGAAAAATTAGATGCAAAGAAATTAGAAGCAACTGTCACTGAGCGTTTTATCTTCAGTCAGTCTAACGACGACTCCGGGATGGACCACGGCCTCAACCAAAAAGCCTCTCAAACCAACAAGCCCCTCCACCCAGCTCAGTCCCTAGCTAGCTGCGCACTTGTCATTAAATATTCTCCTCCCACACACCTTCGAAATGGCAAAAGTGTTTCCCGAATCGATCTTCATCCACCTACCCTCTTTTGCATATGACATCCCACTCGTTGCCAAATATAGCCCTATCAACTCTCGCTTTTGCCTTTCTGCTTCCTCTCTTAAGCACATACAAAACTACACACACAAATGTGTCAAAAAATGTGTCCAGCCAATAAATCAAGCCAACAACAAGCTGCACCGAAATATGTCACAATAATCGTAAATAAAATTTGTAATTACCAGTTTAGTTGGAGGTCACATAAAAATGCAAAAAAAAAGTACAACAACAAATTAGGACATAAAATCCCATTAACTAGTTGGTGGAAAATAGGTATCCTTCGTTAACCTCGTCCTTGCCAGATTATGACTAAATCATGTCAATGTGTAAATAAACAAGCCAAACTTAATTACTAGAGTGGTATAGCATCAGCCATCCCTTTGAGCACTGACAGGACATGCCACAAGAAAAAAAAAGCTGCTCCTGGTGCCGCTGCCGGCCGCCAGCTATATGCAATCCTCAAGATATTTAACATCTCAGCTCTATCCGAAGCCAATTTCGCTCACGACTCGTTTCGTTATTTTCCCTTCGCCAGCAAAAAGAGGAAAAATAACAATCCAAAATCTTTACATTGACTTTTGTCCCATTTTTCTCTCTCTGGACTGGAGAGCGCTCTCGATTTGAGAGCGGACACAATTTGAGAAAACTTTAAAAGCACAAAGCCATCATTATAACAAATCTCCCCAATTTCCGAAAGCACTACGTCCTTTCGTTAAAAATTCAAACGAAAGGACTATTATCGTGAAGCTTCCTGCCCCAAAAGCTTAAAGTGCGCCCCCCCGCTGGATGGGAAATAACACATGCGCCAAATGGCGAAATGTAAACTCTATTTGGTCCGGTTACACGGGCGTATACCAGTCCTCAGCGAATTCTCGTCGAAAGCTGGCAAACTATCGCGCGCTTCCGTGTGAATTTCGTGTGTTTTCTGTAATTCGGTTTTTTTTTTTGTCAGTAGGAAATCCAAAAAGATATCCTTTTTCGAATCGAAGAATATTCTCATGAATCTCCGTAACATTGTCACCATTGCGGGCGATTCGATTTGGCTACCTGACAGAAATCGCCCTTCTCGATAATGTAGGTCCTCGTGTTGGCTGTATATCGTTAACCCAAATCCGCGTATGACCTACGGCACTAGGACCATCGTAGGATGTGTGTGATTGTGTATCAGAAAAAAAAAATAATGGAAAATGTTTTCCAAATAAAAATGGCAACACAACTGTGAGAGAAATCGTTTGAATTATGTGCTAGAAGTGAACGAATCACCTTGAAGGTGCAAGGATAACCAAAACCAATAGCAAACCAACCGACAACGTGTGGGTGGTGATTGTAATCAACATATTCCTAGTCCTTTGTGTAAAGATAACGCTTACATGACCATTCTGTGGCAGACCGTTCGCTGTTAATTACCATTTGATATTGTGAAGGAGAGAAAGGACTTTTTTTTGTTCTTTGTTCAGTTCGCTCTCTTTCAGGCAATCACTTGAGATTTGTTTACATCCTGATCTGATATATTGTGATAGCTTCATCCAGAGCGGCGTGTATATTGTGTTTCGGTTCGTTTTTCCTCCTTCGCTCCGTGCGCGCCTATAACATCCACCGATACGATACGAATCCTTATATGAAGTGCACAGCCTCCGAGGCGAACATCATTTGTCATGTCATTTGGGCGGCGCGCCTTGTTGGTTATTGTCGTACGTGTTTATACTGAAATTTCCGCAGGATATGCGACAGGATGTGATCATATGTTCTGATTACAGTGATTATGATGTTGCCACCATTGTTGATGATGCCGCTAAATGATTTTGATATATTGATGTCGATGTGGTAGCGCGTGATTTACCCCCTTCCAGGATCTATATCTAGTGAAAGTGATTTAAGGAGCCGACAAATTCGTGCAAGTGGCTTTCTGGGGACTCCCCGAAGTCGTATACTGTGATTACATTGAAAAGGGATGTCGAAATACCTCCCTGTTGGACGACGGGTGTGATTCGTTCCATTTACGAGTGTAAAAAAAAACGAAGTGTTGAGTGTAATAAAAATTCAAATGTTGTGTATTTTGATGTCTTTCACAACCAATAAAACAGGGAAAATATTATAATATCCTGACGCCGTTATCACATTGGCGTAAAAAAAAAAACCAAAAAAAAAAAAGGAAGAAAGTTGTTAAGCAGAGGATAGAAAAGGAAATACTTGCTGCTTTGTGTAAACAAAACTGTTTGCAGTTGGCTAATACATTTATGGTATAATGTGTGTCAAATATATACACGTACTCAGTAATCGTGCTATAAACTTTACAACAAGGATTTTCAGTTCCCCGTAATGGATTAACCAATTGAAATGTGTACGTAAGCTTTTTTTATTATTAATTTACATTTTTTGGGTGGATATAATTAAGGAACTCATAATTGCCTTCGGGCTCTAAAAATATTGAAAGGTATTTTAGGGAATTTCAGGAAAAGTATAAGTTTTAAATTAAAAAAAAAACACAATTTTTTCTCCGACTTCTTTTGATAAGGTCTGAAATGGAAATGTGTGATATGTTGTTGTCACGCAGCCAATACGGGAAGTATTACGTACGGATGTTGACATAATTATTTACAAGACGATAGCTCGAGGTATATGGACTAATCTTAAGAGACAGTATATGTAGGGAGGTTAGTGCGTGGAAAAAACTTCGACCAATATTAGCAACTATGTCAAAATCAACATTTCTGAGACTACTATGTAGGGATGGTGGAACAATATTATACTGTTTACACAAACAGTTATCAGGACTATAAGTAGTTGTTTATTGATTTAATAGGAGAAGAGGCTAATGCGGGTAACATCGTTTGGAGCTACAATTTCTGCTGGGAATATTTTTTTTGTTTGTTCTTTTTATAGGACTGAAACTCTATTTTTCAAAATTTTCCATCGATTTTCAAAAGGGTTTAGGTCTTGCGATTGTGAGGGCCATGACAAGACCGATATGTTATATTATTCAAACCACATAGTCACTACATTGGCAGTGCGTTTGGGGTCGTTATCGTGCTGGAAGGTCCATATTAAAGGCATATTGTCCTGTACTGTTCTTTGTTCATGCTAGGCTTTATTCAAAATATAGGACCATCTTCAGCATACAGCATATGAAAAAAAAAACACCAAATTTTGATATTACCACCACCGCGCTTAACTGCCTTTGTGGTGTTCCTAGGACTTAGCTCTTTATTTTTGTTTCTTCTTGCATAAATTCTACCATCAGATTCAACTAAATTTATCGTAGTGTGATCGGTATTTTTTTTTATGCTCGCAGATGTATGTTTGTTCTGCACTTAAATTGCTGCAAATTGTAGTCTTCTGGACATATATCCCTAGGAAGCGAGTTCCAAAGTTTGCTTGTTCTGTAACAGAAGGAGTTTTGGAAAAATGATGTCCTCGCGGTTGTCAAGTGTACTGTATGGGTCATGAGCATTAGCTGTCTTGTGGTGCGCCCAAAAGTTGCATTTCGAGGTATAATGTTTTTGAGTTCCTCGGAACATCTACCATGGAAGTACCTATAGAATAAGCAAATGGTCAGCGACTTGTCTTCTGTGCACCAACGGTTGTAGATTCGAAGTGAGTGTAGGGTCTCCAATAAGTCAAACTGCTCGTCTCTGTATGCTGTCAAGTATGTTAAGTGAATGATTTGGGGCCGAGTTCCATATATGGGAACAATATTCCAGGCCTGGTCTAACCTGTGCTTTGTAGAGAAGGAGAAGTGCTTGGGGCTAAAGTACCTCCTTGCTCTAAATAGGTAGCTCAACTTAGCGGATGCCGATCTTGCGATATAGGATATGTGGTCCTGCCATGTGATTCCTGAAGAATTGACTGTGACTCCTAGAAGGTGCATTGAGTCCTTGGGATGGATTGGATGGTCATCCATTTGGATCTGAGGAACTGTTGACATTCCTCCAAATTCGTGTGTTCTTTGATGCTTGGTTTGAAATGGCAAACTCAAAATCCGATTTTTATGTTCTTAGCACTTGGCAATGGAATCTTTCTTGTGAATCTTCTGGTGCAAATTTCTTTCCTGCAGACGTCTTCGAATCGTTCTCGAGTTGATACTCAAAGATAAATAAATTTTAATTCAGGTACATTTTGTAAATGGATCTTTAAGAGGCTCTGTAACCATAAATTTATCTATTGTTTTTTTTAAGGTCCTCTTCTTTCGACCTGTTTTGGTGGTAGATTTCGTTTCTTTAATAACCTTGCTATAACGCATGGAGAATGTTGAAAAAAAATTGTAGGTACTGCCTTGATCTCTAAGTTGGAGAATGGAACAAATCTATTAAATACACTAAAATACACTTTTCTGCGATAAATTTAGCCAAAGAACTTAAACACGACGTGAATTGTGCCCGAAATACTGAAGAAATACTGCACTTCGCGGTTCGTCCTCAATTGTCAAAGTGACTATTACCACTTGCCTCAACTGAGTGATGGGTAGGTACTAGGCCTAGGGATGCAACATCGCGGTGCTTCGATCGATACATCGATTTTTTTTACATGTTTTATAAACTGATTTTTTTTAGAAGAACTAATACACATACATAGAAACATTATATAGACATTTTCATTGTCCCTGGGCTAGCACTTATTTAAAATTGGTGAAAATGGCCCTTTTTTAGTTTAAGTAAGATTTTATCATTTATTGAACGGAAAATAGTGCAAAGAAATTTAAAAGTACGAAACACCAATTAAATGTTAAACGCATCCATCTTCAAAACCATCCAAATCTAGAACTCAACAATTTGACAGAAGAAAGAGATCTTCTTTTTTTATTTCGGAAAGGTTCAGTGTTTTTTTTTTTTGGCCTGAGTCACCGTTTTAAACCCCTTTTTGAAATGTTTCTGCGTCAATAATTGGCACTACTAAGTGGGGAAGCGAGGACTAACAACGATTCTCGCTTGTTTGGGATTGACCCTGACAATTTCTGTAGCACTACTAGCTACTATAAAACATCGTTCATAAAATATCGTTGACCAAGAACGATGTATCGATGTTTTTATGGGTCTCAACATCCTAGTCTAGGCCACCAATTATTGAATTGAATATGACAACCGAAGTGCTGTTTTTTTTTTGGCATTGGCTAAGTAAGTGGTTGAACTACTGAGCTCGGTGTCCCAAATTCAATCAACTTTTTTTTTCCAGCGGCAGCATCTCTAACGAAGGTCTAACAGACAGCCAAGAGTCTTCATGAGAAATCTTCTCAAATCGGCCGTTCGAATATGGCATTTTCGTCTCTTCCATTCGGCTCACACGAAGTTGGAAGAAACTAGGCCTAGCGTCCTAAAGCTCCCACTATCTTCTTTTTTTAGACCATTTTACGATAGACAAGACACAGTGAATTTCATTTGGTATAGGGTTTTTCAGATTAAACTCCTAAAATGCTGTGTATGAGCGACCTCAAACAACTTGTTGTGCAAAGACAGCTAAGAATTGCGCTAGCTGAAGTGGATTGTTTGTTTAAGGTCTTGATCCAACCTAAAATATACGTTTTAAATAAAGAATTGTAAATAAGGCTTATAAAAACAAGTAAAAGTGTTATCATCGGCCCGACCGATGATTTGATACCCTCCATGCAATATGTTTAGGTTTACCCTGTGAGTATGTTTAGTATGTACACGCGGTGCCATGAAATAAAGTCTTATGCAAAAAGGTCCAAAACGTAATTCTGAACTTTTTTGCACTTTTGAAATTGCAATAAAGTCCAATTTCAAAAGTGCAATAAAGTCCAAAAAAGTCCAAAATTACGTCTTGGACCTTTTTGCATAAGACTTTATTTCATGGCACCTGTACAGGCATGTGTCTAATATTGGTTTTTTATGGAAGTACCTAGAACCAATTGTCTGACATAGCTAATTTGCAATACCTCATAAATGCAAGTCTCCTCACAAATTCGCCCAGGCAGATTGTTTTGGGCGCTTTAGTGTGTTTTCAACAGATAGACAGAGACGGACAGGACATGGCTAAATCGATTCAGAATGTGATTCTAATTCAGAATATATATACTTTATGGGGTCTCCGGTGAATCCTTCTTCGCGTTACACCTTCCTGTGGAAGGTATAAAAATCACGTTTTTTTTTGTTGAACTCAAAGTTAGAAAATGTGATGATAGGTATAGTGGGTAGCGTCTTTGTTTGTAACCAAAGCGGCGCAGTTTGGAGTCAAAAAACGAAATTCTGAATATTACCTCAAGAATTTCTTAAACTCTTACAAGGGGTTTTCGCTTGGACCCGTATTCGAGTCTGAATTATCTAAGTATGTGGGAAGCCTTTTCGTTTTATGTAGGTAGTCATTAAAAAGGCTTCTTCCAATAATGTATAGTTATAGTATACTCGTTTAGGATGTGTTTACTTACAGCCAAGCTCTGATGGATGACATGTCAAAATAGTGAACAAATTTAAAAAAAACACGGAGGTTATTTGAAATGAGTTCTTCGAGCATATGTAATTATTGTCATATATCAAACATCAAAATTATTGACAACAACGTTTTTTTTTTGTTAGAAATAAACCTTTAACGTGGTCAACATTGGGAATAGTATTTTTGTTAGCTTACATTCAAGAGTCCTATAGCAATTTGTATGACTTAGATATATGTAAATTGCAAGGAACAAAAGTAGAGCGAATGGAAATGATGCTGTATCTGTCCATTTTTCTACAAAGGCCTTTATTGAGGAGCTAGAGGTCCCGCTGATATCATAATATGTGGAAGAGATATTGTGGGGGCAAAAGTATAACAATGGGGATTACCCAAATATGCGGTAGGTCTACAAAATAATTCAATATAGGTCAGCTTGTCTACATTAGAGAAGCCAAATAAGAAAGGGAAGATGGTATCGATCAGTTATTTATTTCGAAATGCCTTTAGTCCATTTAGAGTAGACAACCGCTGCATGGTACATTGTGGCTTTTCAAATTTGTATGCTGGCAACAAGAGTATGTTCAAGTATAAAAAGGATAAAGGGGGCATCCTGGAAGCTTTATTCTAGGTATTTATGGAGCAACATTTAGTTTTTATTTCATTGCAATCGGCCGACTCAGTCAAAAGAAATTTATTAACGTTGTCAGCAGTCTGAGTGCACGTGACAATTTTTTCAGTTAAATGTTTACCTTACTTTACTTTACTTTAGATGGCGCTCACAGTTCGTGGTAAACCGCACTCCCTCAACCAACAAACCCCTCCAGCCAGCTCGGTGCCTATAGCTAGCTGCCTTCAGTTATACGTACATCAAGTTGGTTGAGGTCGGTCTTCATTTATACGCACACCAAGTTGGTTAAGGTCGATCTCCAATTGTGCGGGTCATCTGAGGTGGGGTCTTCCTCTGCTTCGTTGTCCCTCAGGGGTGGACTTAAAGACTCGTCGGACTGATGAGTTGCTCCACGTTACCCAGTCATTTCAGTCGCTGTTATTTGAGCTTTTTGAATAGGTCAACGTCGCTATAAGGCCCGGTAAGTTCGTCGTTAAATCTTTTCCTCCACACTCCGTCGATACAAACTGGACCGAAAATGATTCGAAGAACTTTTCTCTCAAAGCGTGCCAAGAGGTTCAAGACTTTAAGAGGTTGGCATCAGCTATTAATATTTTAAAAGTTCATACTAGCCATCGAAGCTGGTGCCATAAAATAATTTTATGTTAAATTGTAATTTATACACGTATAAAATCCAATCCTTATTGTAAGAGCAAATAACTTTAACTCTTAATCGAATTTAAATAGAGTGAGAAAAAAATTTAACCACTTGATCCTTAAAATTACTTTTTAAAGTGAAGTCCCACCCTTCAGAACCTAATTTACAGAAACTCGGGTAAATTTGTGTTTAATTGTTTAAGCATGGAAAATATTTAAACAGTTACCTACCGTCTGCTACAATAAATTACAAAAAAAAAACACAACTGGCGAATATGTGATATCGACATTTTGTGATTATGTGAATGCTCTTTCTGAGTAGAGGGGGTGCGAAAAAAGAACAACCAATCTCTATAAATCGAATAGCGATAAAAACACGAATTTCTGCAAATTTATTTAAGTGCTTCATTTCGTAAATTAATTAATTAACGCATTCAAAGGCCGATAGTATGCTTAATTTATTTTCGGAGACTATATTGTTCGTTTTTTTTTTTTTTTTTTTTTTTTTGTTTTTTTTTGTAAAGGGAAATTATTTAAATTATATAATTTTGTATTGATATATGCAAGTAATTATATTATTGAATTATATACTGCAAATAATATAGATAAATATTTGAATTGAAATTAAGTTCATTTCTCTTTTCAAAATTGACTACTAATGCAGAATGCAATAATAATTGCCAATATGTTGTTAGATCATGTAGACAATTAATACATTGATTGTGTGTAATTATTTCAAATTCAAATGATGGAAATTGCTTCTGATTAAATATTAATTGGAAATTAAGTATGCATTTTATGTGGATATATAACAATTATTGTGTTTGCAAATGGATTTAGGTGTTATTAATATTGTATGGGGCAATTCTAGTTAGGTATTGTACTGCAATACTAACGCTCGTATCTATACTGTTTTTCGTGGTTTTATATTGCTTTTTTGGACTCAAAAACCGCTCGAAATTCAAATTTACCAATCGCAATGCAAAACGTAAGAGAGAAAATTGGCAACATGTACTGCAAATTGAGAAGAGTTTATGGCAATACTTTCATATAGGTTTGTATAAGTATTACCTTCCCTTCTGATTGTATCTTTTATACAACTCGACTTGCAAATATCATTTCAAGCAGGTTGTAGTGCTTTTCGGGTCACTGAAGGCTCTTCGAAACCGGCTATGTAGGACATAACTCCACTCTTAAGTAATACCCAACATCCCTGATAAAGCCAATGAAAGTCTTGGTATACACTTGACTTCTGTGTACCGTAATAAAGTTTTATTTATTTATTCAAGAAATGCAAAATCACATTAAAGGACCATTCACATGGGAGCGAACGAACGAATTAATGAAATGCGAACAAACCACTTTTTATGCATTTATAAACAGAAAATTGCACATTTTACTACTCCAAGATGAGGATAATTAATTATTCTATCAAAATTTATTAAGAAAACAAGTTTATTAACAGTTTAAATACCGAAATTTCGAAATCCAAATTTTTTGCCGCGAACGAAAACACCCTGGCGCGAATTGTCAGTCTATTCACAATCCACATCATTTAAATCGCGTTCCACAAAGTAGTGAATAAAAAATTCGTTCGAACTTAACCTTATGCCAAGAGGAGGATATCTTGGAATAATAAAATGTGGAATTTTCTGTTTATAAATTCATAAAAAGTGGTTTGTTCGCATTTCATTAATTCGTTCGTTCGCTCCCATGTGAATGGTCCTTAAGACATGTTGTCTTATAACTTTCAAGCGAAAGTAAAATTTCGGTTTATACGGACAGTCCCAAAACTAGGGAAGTATGGACCTACATCTGGCAATGAGACTTCCAGTATGTTGAAGGCAGAGATTCTGGCCGTACGCAAAGCTGCAAAACTGCTTGAAATGGGATCCAAAAAGATTATCGCTGGCCTACATTGATATTGATAAAGGTGGTAGAGTTTTATGTCACAATATCTAAACAAAAACTGGAGAATTCTTAAATTAGAATTATTTGAAAAAACTTTTTGCATCAAAAAAAAATTTTTTTTGGACCGAGGAAAAAAGTCAAAAAAGTAGACTTTTACAAAAGTTCGAAATTTTCAATGGGTACTTAATGGGTTAAGGAAAGTTTTGTATCATTCAAACGGAATTTAAATTACCTTTCCATTGATGCCAAAATTTACATGAAGTAAGTTCAAATTATGAGTAAAATTAACTTTAGTTTTGTCAAAATACTTTTGGCCACCATTGTATGTATATATTTTCACTTATATATTTTGGACAAAAACTGTTCCTACGGACGTGGCTATAAACGACATAGCCTATAGCCGTCTTACAGTCTTAAGGAACATTTTAAAAAATTGTTTATCAAAATCTGTCCAGTAGTTTTCGAGTTTTTAACAGCCAAAGAAAATTCCTACAGTTACAGCGCCTTTCTTACAATTTATTTCGTATGCTAGATCTGGAAGTTGTTAAAATAAATACATATTTCTTTTCTTTCCTTTTTGATTTTTTTATATTGATTTTGATATTCTGTACGAACATCCCATAACATAGAGATACGTATGGGTATAGAACCCTGCTTGTGGTCACTGTAGGATTTGGAGTAGGTGCAAGGCTGAGTATATGCAAAGTTTTATTATGTTGTTTGCTTAATTTTACCGCCAAAAGTACGCGCTTTTTATTTACCATTATAGAAAATGGAATCACAACGCCCATATTGATTCTGATGGTGAAGCTAAATTGAAGTTACAAGAAGAAAAAACGTATTGATTCTAAATTGTGCGAACGAGGGGTTCAATAAATAATTGTATGTAATGGGAGATTTTGGCATAGGGGATTTTGTCTCCAGAAATTTTGGAAAAAGAGAAAAGAAAAAAACAGAGAGATTATGTCCAATAAGAGATTTTGGAAAAGGAAATAACGTAGGGATCCCACTTGTCTTGTGTGATCTAATCATGTTCTAATTCTAAGCATAGGTCACTGACTACACTACCTATCTTCTACATGAATTTCAATCAATTGCAGTAAATTACAGGAAGCACCTCGGAAGGTACAGATACTTCTTCGACAATTTAAAGGAGGTTAGTTTTTTAAAAATTGAAACTATTTTTAGGTTCTATAAGGAAATTGTGTGTTGGGCGAATTGGGTCAGATTCTGACCGTGAGTGTGACTTTGTTGTTTGATTATTGTCTTGTCATTGTCCATTTTTATTCAGAGCATGTCACCTCAATTTTACTTTTGTTTGGTAATCAATAAAAATTGCCCAACAAAAAAAACTTAAATTATATTCGTTTCTCAAAGTAGTAGGTAATAGCGATGTTTTGTTGCAGAAAATGCTGAGGTATTGGGACTGATGGTGACGCGGTATAGTACTACATTATAATGTAACACAAAGTTGATACATAATATATCTAGTAATATCAACTCAACGCAACACACAATACGTGTATAGTATTAAGCAAACGTTACGTTATGAGTTATGAATGACTTACAAACAATAAGAGACAGAGATATACGCATTACCAACGTTCTCTGTGTATGATTCTTTAATTTCTGACTCACACAGACACTAATCTTCGACTAAGCGAAGGCAAAATATAATATTTTTTTGTATGCGCACAGTGTTGTTGATGTAGGTACCTAATTAAGGTAAATATTATTTTACCTATTTTGTAAACAGTTTTTTGAAATAATTATTCCTTTCTATACATCTATGAGTGGTAACTGGTAAGCTTCAATTTTCTATAAAGAAAAATAGATTAGTTTACATTAAGTAGGTTTAATGTGTACCCCAAGAGATTGTGTCGGTGTTTAATAGCTATATAGATTTATGTTCACTTTATTTTGTCTGCCTTAATGGCATCATGGGTACATGTACACATAATGCAACGCGTATATCTATGGTACAGTAGGTAGCTTTCGAATGATTATTCCCCCTTTTATAATAAATATTTAAAATTTCCATGTTTTATGCACCAATTATATTGTAGGTAGTCCGACTTTGCCTGTTCCCAGGAATAGTATTGCTTAGAATGCTTAGTAAAAATTTTCGATCTTAGGGACTATTGTTGAAATAGTTTTTTGCACCACTGTATATTTTTTCTTAATTATTAAAACATTAACAACACAATACTCTAACTCTCTCCAATCTTAACAGAACTTATGTACATTATTAACGCATTCTTTTTCTTTTGCCCAAATCATTATTCTGTTCATTCGCTTTCTATACCTACTTGAATAAAGGTCTTTGTTATATTATATATTGAACACGGTTTGCGTTTTATTCTGCAACAACTATTCACATGAGAGCGACCAACTCCCTACGAATGAACGAATATTCGCAAGTTTTGACAGTTCGTTCACATGAACACTTTTCTTGATCGCGGCAGTTCGCGAATTTCAGTCATCAGTTTCTACCAGCAATTATTTAACATCTTATTTAAGGTTAATATCTAATTAATTTTGTTTTCGCTAGCTTGTGGATCGCGAATTAAATGATGTGGATTGCGAATAAACTTTGACAATTCGCGCCAAAGGTGTTTTCGTCCGCGACAAAAAGTATGGAATTCGAAATTTCGTTATTTAAACTGTTTATAAACTTGTTTTCCTAATACATTTTGATGGGATAATTAAATACAATCCTACTTGAATAATAAAATGTGAAATTTTCTGTTTATAAATGCTTAGAAAGTGGTTTGTTCATTCTGTTTTAAAGTGGGTAACACTTTCTTTTTAACTTTCTCGTATACGTACATAGTAAGAGAAAGATATTGTTTTCGTACAAAATTTCAAGCTCGAGATTTTGATCAATTCTGATATTACGATGATAGGGGAACTAAAAAAAGTGGGTCTCTCAATTCTGTCCATCCGTATGTCTGTCTGTCCGCCCCCTGGGGAATCTAAACGCTTGGACGGATTTGATTCAAACTTCGTATTTAGAGTTTATGGGCTTCCCGCTAGGAGACGTTTTCTTTTTTTATGCTAGCCCTAATATTACGCTACTTCCCATACAAACATTTTACGAAATGTTATAGACAATTTAGATTTTTTCGAGAACGGCTCTAACGATTTCAACCAAAATTGATCTTTGAGTTAATGTAGGCATGCTTAACATGACTGCATACCCAGTTTTTCTCTAAAAAGCTCAGCAACGGCAGTTTTGAAAATTGGCTTTTTCTCGAAAACGGTAAAAAACAATTAAAAAAAAAAATATTTTTAAGGTAGGTACTATTGTCATTCTTAACTTGATAGCAAACTCAGTTTTTCTCTAAAAAGACCGCGTCCTTTGATATCCACCCAAATCTCTAATAATAGTAGGTACTTTAAAAAACTGCTCCTATCCCAAAAACGCCATTTTCGATTATGATACAAATGTTACTGTCAGGTAATGCTTAAATCCATAGAACATAATACCATTTGCTCAGTTTTGAGCTAAACAGTGTTTTTTGGACCATGAATGCGTCCTTCGATTTCCACCCCAATTGCTAAAAACGGTAGGTACTTTAAAAACTACACATATCTCGAAAACGCTATTTTCGATTTGGTTAAAAATGTAACTGCTAGGTAATGTTTTATATCCTGAAGAATACGTACTCAGTTTTCAGCTAAACAGTTTAATAACAGTGCTTTTCGAATCCAAATTGTAACATTTGTCAGCATAATTTTACAAAAAACCGCTCCAACGATTTTGATCAAAATACCATATTTAAGACAACATAAGCATTCTAAACACGATCGCGTACTTAGTCAGAAAACTCGAATATAGCCGTTTTATGAATATTTCTCAAAAATGACTACCCAAATCCCGATCTTTATTCACACACGGTATATTTTTGCAAGGCCAAAACTTCAGTGGCAATATAATTCGAAATTCATCGGAATTCAAGTGTCAGTTCGGGGTGAAATTTAAAACTAAATGTTGAAGTTAATACGTATGTTTATGTAGTATGTATTACGTTGTTAAATAACAAGTGCTCAGTTATCTGAGTACATCTTTAGTGCGTATGATTTTAAACGTAAAATTTGCTGAAATGACTCTGAGATTCTGAGTTCTTTCTATCATTGTAATATGCGAATTCATAAAAACCTTGAGCTCGAAATTTTGTACGAACAACATCTTTCTACTGCCTATACCTACGAAAATGAATTGTGCAAATCTACGCGTGATTATCTTTCAATTGGGACTACAAACTACTATGTCAATGTTTTTGTAGATGTAGTTCGAGTTCCGTTGAGTAGCTACTTAGGTAGAAAAATATAATTTCTGTTTAGTATCAATAAAAATTGAAAGTTTGTCTGCTGGTAAAATAACCCAGTTTAAAAGATTTACATTAATCTGTAACACATTTTCGCAAATATAATTATTAAACATCAAATACCTACGCTAAGCTGTATCTCAAACCATAAGTTTAGTAAGACATAATAAATGCGCTGCGCGTGTATAATCATTTGAAGGACTTTTCTCGGAAAATTCTATTCGTACATTTGTTTCTTTTGCGGTGTATCAAGAGTTAATCCGAAAAATATTTGATTCATTGAATTATCTATAAGAAAGCTTATAATTCAAAAATAACATTCATCTCTGAATTCTTTTTTTTAGTTTTATATAAATTGAAAGAGCAATCAAGGCAGAAAGTTTCTGTACTTTGACTGACTCAAATTAGTAGAACTTTCCAAAGAAATAGGTACCTCTACCTAACAATATTTCAATTCAAGCGAAAAACAAAGAAAAAGAACAAGTAGTAGAATAAGTAGAATTACAAATAATGTTGTGTCTATTCGACGGAAATTTGATTACTAAGAAGTATAGATTAATAGAATATGCCTTTTGAAGAAATAACTGAAAATATCCTAATAAGTTGTTTTCCAAGAATTCTCATCTATTATGCCACATAGAGAGGAGAGTCTCTATAATATTAGCGGGCTTTTTAAGTTGGTGGCTTTAATATGAAATTTTCTACTGAAAAATTTGTGAACTTCTAAAATTGAAGAACAAATTGATTTGCATCTTATTGGCACTAGTTACTTCAAAAGTGTAGCACAGACTTAACAAAAATTTAGATGGATACAATTTAATTGAGTCTTTCTATCAGATAGCAGTATGTAGGTCAGCCAGTCAATAATTCCTAAAACTATGCAATAAATGAGCTCTTGATGCATTAACAGCCACCAAAGGTACAACGATCTGAGCTTCTTATTTGCCCAACATAATGGTAGCATTTAGCTCCTGTCTGATTTGACAGATAGGTAATTAGTTTTATCCTTCCGCTGAACGAATATGGTTGTATATACACTTGAACAACACTGGGAAATATTGCGACATTAGGTACTTTGAAAATCATGGTAATGTTGCAGAATGTGTGCGAAAATTGCGTATGGATTTTGGAAGAAGAGAAGCACCGTCAGCTCCGTATGTTCGTTATCTTGTGAAAAAAGTGAAAGAAACTGGCATCCTCCTGGCATCGATAAACCAAAGCGTGAAAAGCCAAAAACAGTGCGTACACCCCAGAAAATTGCTGCTGTGGCAGAAAGTGTGCGTCAAGCGCCATCAACATCAATTCACCGTCGTTCTCAACAATTGAACATTTCGGAGACATCATTGAGACATATTTTGTATAAAGACGTTGATATGACGCCATACAAAGTCCAATTAGTTCAGGAGTTGAAGCCAACTGACCATCAAATGCGTTATTATTAACCGGAAGGATTGTACTTTCAAATAAAAAAAGAAAATTGTGAAAATAGTCAGTAGTTTTTTTTTTATAGCATTTTCAAAAAAAAAAAAGTTATTTTGCGGACCCTTTACTAGATACTTCAGTTGCTTGAAACACTTGTGCAAAATTAGACTTGAAGGTTGTCCAAGTTGTATGTCCGCGAAATCATAATAGAGTTAATACCATCATTTGGCGGTATGTTACTTAAGGTTCTGAACCTCCATTATTATTATATACTACTAGCGGACCCGGCGAACTTCGTCTCGCCCCAATTGAACGCCTTCAGATAAACTCCAGGGTGATAATTTGATAATAAAACACAACTAAATAGCACAATTTGCTCAATAGAAAATGACCATGCGAAAAGAACACCTGTCAAATTGCGCACAGCCTAAGTCAACGTATAACGCCATCTATCGGGTTGTCGCATTAATCGCAAGCGCAATCTATTATTTTTCTTGTTAACTTCTCCACTCAAAATGCACGCAAATTGTCTTTTATTACAATGAATTTCATAATCAAAATCATCCAATCATGCGATAAAATGCAAAATTTTGTCGAAAAAAAATTTTGAGTATTTCCGGAATTTTCTATTTTTCCATTCCGGAACAATTTCACACAAAATTCCACTAAAAGAATCAATTTTCGATTTTTCCAATTTCCCGACCTTTCCGGAGGGTTTTCCCAAAAATTTCTTTCGGAACAACGTTCTCATGGCAATTACTTACTTGGCTGAGCCAAATCGGCCCAGCCTTTTTCAATTGATGAATTACGATAGATTTTTCACACCATTTAATACTTAGCTATGAATACATAAAACTGAATGATCAAAACTTGAGAGCAGTCTAAGGAAAAGTCAAAAATGTGCGTGACAAATCATCTACGGAAATTCACTTTCCATTTAGTATTTAATATTTAAAATTCGGGTGTAAAATAACGCCCGCCGTAAGCGGAACGACAAAAAAAGCGTGTAACCTATTAATAAAATTATACATAGATGTTAAATCAATCGATATATTTTGGAGAGAAGAAGCACCACAAAATTAATAAGAGTAGTTACGCCTTTTTTGTTAAACTTACACGTTTCTAACTCAAATTATGGTCGAACCGATTTGAGTGTATACTTCAATACTTAAAATATCTGATCAATTGCTAAAACGCGTTTGAGGTAAGTATTAATCTATATTGATTGATATAATTATGCTTCATAGAATCGCAGTCAAGAGCTAATATTATTTCTTGGGTAAACGAAAACTTATAAAAACCAGTAAGACAATTATCTTCGACTATGCCGAAGCTCTAATACTCGGGACTATATTTTTGTAAAAAAAAATATTTTAGTATTAAAAACTTTAAAAAATTATATATCTACCTATTTGTATGGAAGGTATGGGTAGTTTTTATTCGACCAATCTCATTTTTTGTCCAAAATTTTGAAAAATTATTAAAACGATATGCGCAAAGTTTAAACTTGCTATCTTTACTGTATCTATTTAAATTTAATTTTTAACATCAAATAGCTATACATATATTTTGTATGGGAGGTAGTAGTTGTTTTGATCCGATCCTGTTCATCTTCGAACTTAGCCTCAGTTTGATGGATAAAAGCGTACGTAGCAAATTTCAAGTCGTTAGGTCTTAAATTACGGCCGTAATCGTGCGGACAGACGGAAATCGCTAGATCAACTAAGAAAGTAATGCTGATCAAAAATTATAGTTTGTCATACCTTTAACGCCTCCTTATGTGCGTTACAAATGGAATATCAAAGTGAATATACCCTCACCACAGTGTGGTACCGGTTATAAATAGGGTCTCATTGCAATCAAAATGACAGCAGTGTTGCTCAGTGAAGCAATCCATTTTCATTTCCCAGTTTTTCCTTTCAAATTGTTATTATTAGCCAGGAATTCTCTGAAATCAAACATAAAAAATATGGAAGACCTAACCGACAGTCGAAAACTGAGTTCACATACCAATGCCTTTTTGAGATAATAGGTCTAATATGGCGACCCAAATTGCTGCAAAATTTTCGTATACTATTTTCGAATATTTTTGAAATATGCACATATTTCTTTCGAAATGCTGTAAAGCTTTAATGGGGAAAAGTCTCATTGTATTTTAGGTAGAGCTCTATGGCAATAAATAATGCGCTAACATTCATATTATATTTACGGAAATTCAACCCCAAAAAAATCCTTAGCTTATTCACTATTGGCTCCAAATCAGTACTGCTTTAATACCCCTCCAAACACTTACAGCCTTATTTATAAATTTTATACACTCTTTATAATAGCTCTAAACGCAAAAATATATATTAGATATATTAGTTATTATAGAGAGTGTATAAAGATTATAAATAAGGCTGTTAGTATTAGCAACAAAATCATTTTATGGTGTGTCCCTGGCTATAAGGAAATTGGAGGAAATGAAAAAGCTAAAGTACTAGCCAAAAGAGGCTCAGAAATCCATTTTATAGGACTTTAAATTTTCTGTGCAATCCCTAAATCACCTATAAATTTGGATATAATGAGGCCCATATTGGGAGGGTGTTCCACGTCTTAGACAGACCAAAAAAGCTTTTTAGCCTTTCAAAAACGATGCCAAAAAGAAACTAAACGCAGGCACGATATCAACAAATTAGTAGGCTACCTAACAGGTCACCACGGTTTGAGATATCACATATCACCTTAATAAAATTTAGTCGACTCACCGGTTTGCCGAATATGTCTTGAGGATGACGAAACAACTGAACAGAGCATTTCATAAGCGAATGTCCAGCCCTCTGTGGTATTAACAGGAAATCATTAATAACTACCTACTGACGTTGATTAAAGAAATCTTCTGCTGAATGCATCATCAGCTGTATTACGAAAGTAGAGACGCTACTGACCTAAACATAAATCTGACACTATATAGATCTTTTAGGTCGACGTGCATCATAGCGCTCTGGCGAGTCAGACTCAGAAGTTAAAAAACAAACAAGGCAAACAAGTAAAATTGTTATCATCGGCCCGGTCGATGCTTTAATACCCTCCATTGCATAAAAGTCATGCAAATGTTTGCCATGCGATTTAGTATGTACTGTAAACATGGTTTTGGGAAGGTAACAGAACTAATTTACCGACATGGACCATTTTGAACACCAACCTCCGCTTGACGGTAAATAGAAGTCCTCTCACAAAATTTCATTCGCCTAGGGCGCTTCGTTTGAGCGCTATCGTATTTTCAACAGACAAACAGACAGACGGACATGGATAAATCGATTCAGAATTATGATGATTATTCACAATATACATACGTCTCCGGTGAATCCTTTTTGACGTTACAAATTCGCAAATAATGGCAAAGTGAATAATGCCTTCCTGATGTGGACTGTGGAGGGTATTAAAACGTTTTAACAGCGGGCTGTGAGTCTATGACTCTTGCAAAATAGTGTTAATCAGAGAAATGAAACAAAATAGTCTGCGCAACAGTTCCAAATATAGTACCTTGGGGACTAGCTGATTTCTGTTCATTTTTGGGGCACATTAAAGGCGCCACCCATATCCAAATCGGAATAGCTATTCATGCTCTCAGTTTTCAGATATTTTTTGCCAAACGTGCGTTTTTCGGAGGTTGAATGTGGAAACAACTCGGTCAAGGTGCCTGTTTGCAATCCACTAAAATTATGATAAGTTCACTCTTCTGGAAATATGTCTCAATTACATACATACATCAGCACAGCACATGCTCCAAGCTCTGCGGTTTGCCATCACAATACCAGGATGTATACTGTATAGAGTATAGGTATAGGTCATCTGTTTATAATGGAAGCAATTACAAAGATACTACCAAAGGCATCCAAGCTTCGATATAGGAACTGCGGTGATACGTGAATTTCAGTAAATGCTGAGAATCAATGTACTCGTGTTTGTCCTTTGATTATGATGTGACAGATGGCACCTAATTGGAATTATGCTTGTACGTTCTCAGCCTTTTAAGATGTAATCCAGTCCATGGAGCTCGCTGTCCTTATGTATGATTCACGATTTAATGCTGCTGCCTATGTTGGAGCTGAATGTATGACTTAGATTTGCTCACTGTGTCGTAGCAAGGCTTCTGTTAGGCTGCGTCGTAGGTCATCCAATATTTGTCATTAGTCTTGCACATTGTCTGTGAGACGTTATTGCCTGCCATCCTTTTAAAATAAATATATAAATAAATAGATGGCGCAACAGGCGGTAGACATCCTAGGCCTAGCTTCTCGCAACTATTAGTCTGTGTGAGTTTCTATTTTTGGGACGAATGGAAGGGACCTGCAATTTTGATGCCGAGTCCGAGTCCGATTGGCTGAATTGAGAAGCTTTTTCAGGACAGTCGTACTCTCGGATGTTTGTCAGACGTTTACGAGAGGTGGCGCAGTAGAAAAAACCTTAAGAAATTTGTGTTTTTCCGGGGATCGAACCTGGGATCCTTCGCACAGTAGTCCAGCACACTAACCACTGCGCTACTGCGCCCACATCCATCTCTTTAGAAGTTGCATTTTTGCGTAATTGGTCACCATTTCCAGGTTCTTAATCGACGGCTTTAATCCAATGATATACTGACCTAGCTCAATAGAGGGACGTTCGACTTCGACTATTTTACTGCTGTTAATGTGAAGTTCTTCGGTTTTGTGGCTCATTAGTAATATCTTTGACGGGTGCTGCCTCTAATGTTTTTGCTACTTTTTAACGGCCGCCTATGAAGCGAGCTTAAAATTTGTGTTCCTCTGGTAACAGATTTGACGTTTGTAGTCAACACTGAATGATCGCAAGACAGAGTCGCTTCCTCTAATATTTTGGACCCCGCAGACAAAGCATTCAGCGATGGTCTCTAACTCGCATGAGCTCTAAATTTGCAATTCCAGAATAGAGGAATTCGTTCTGTAAATTTGCACTTCTTCGTTCCCTCATCTGTGTTTTTAAACACTTCTCCCGGGAAAGGCGGACCTATAACGCTTCATCAGCGCCCCAAGATGCTTGCAGATGTATGTTAGCTCTGCACTTAAATTGCTGCAAATTGTAGTCTTCTGAAAATATATCTACAGGAAGCGAGTTCCAAAGTTTGCTTATAGACCGATCTGTCTTCTGTTTACTTTACTTTAACCACCAGTAAGTTATGGGGTAACTGCAGGATGCTAAGCTGTCATACTGTTTACTTATCCTATAGGCGAGAGACTCACATAGGAAGACTGCCCGTTTTATTCGGTCCCTAGCTAACTGCATTCAGTTGTCAAATTGGTCGTTACCCGCCACCTTAGACTAGGTCTATCATCTGGTTTCTAATTTCACTCAAAGCTATGAATTTTAACATAAAGTCTATCCCCTTTACCTGGAACTGCAAGTGTTACAAAATGGTTTTTAAAAAAGTCAATAATTTCTGTAGGAAATTTTCTTTACTTAAAAATTAAATTATTTATTTAGTAAGAAAAATAGGCTCAAAAATTTTAGTGACTTGTTACTTCTTTGCTTGTTTTTTAAGAATGAATGGGAAATTTAGAATTTTGTAGAAAAAGGAGATTTTGCTCTCTGAGTTTCAGTATAAAAACTGTTGTCGATGCAAAGTGAAATTTCAGACAGTGGCTTCTTCTAAACATTTCTTAACAGCAAGGGTGAATAACGTATCTATGATTAGAATCGCAAACTACATTAGATTAGATTAGATGATTGATCGGGAGATCCTTAACCGGCCCTGGCACTGCGGCCTCTCTACAGGAGCCTATTGTGCCATGGCCATCCCTGGTAGGGTTCTAGAGCCATCTTTTTACTCCGGAGACAGTCAGGGAGACAAAGATCTTCTCTGGGGGTAATTCAGCAAGATTTGCCGAGGTAAAGATTTCTTCGCCAAAAACTTTCTTTCTATGGCGGAAGAGAGCCGGACATTCCATGAGAATGTGAAGAGAGGATTCATCACTCTCTAGGCACAGTCTGCATGTGGGGTCTGGTGAGACTCCGATTCGGTGAAGATGTTTTTTCATAAGACCATGGCCAGTAATAATTCCTGTCAGGATTGTTAGGTTGTTTTTACCCAGATTAGTTAGAAAATAGGATTTTCGTTAGGAGAATTTTGGGAAGAACTGTGGTGCAGTTCTGCCCAGGTGTTTTAAGCCAGAGTTAATTAGATTCGATTTGAGCTAAGTTCCTAATGTATTCCCTGAAGCATCCTTACTGACACCGCAGAAGGGTTCAGGTCCGACGAGTGGCGTTGTCGCGCCGACTTTGGCCAGAGAGTCAGCCGTTTCATTTCCAGTAAATCCCCTGTGGGCTGGAATCCAGTGTAGGATGACTAGGTTTTTCTTTGCTAATTCGTAGATGGCCATGTCAGTTTCTAGGACCAGCTTCGATTTTATAACAGATGAGTTCAGAGCTTTAAGAGCAGCTTGACTGTCTGAGAAATACTACAAACTACATACTTGTAGCATTGAATCTCGGAAAGCATTATCATTTGATGTGTTTAGAGATATGGATCACCATATGCTGACGCCAAACAAAATACCTACAAGCGATTTTTTTTTGTTTTTTAATTCTTGACAAACTTACTAGGTTACTACTTAAAGATTTTAATCAATTTACTTAAAAGCGAATAACAAAATGTATCCAAGTTCTTAAATATTTTAATCTGCCTACAAACTTATAAATAAAATTCTACTGGCATATTGCGATTGCCCATCAAATTTCGTCGAAAATAAATATTTACAAGACTCTGCGAGAAACCAATTCAATTGCTATGAATTTTTAATTTATTACAATACCAGATTGTCAAGAAAGACCATACAAAATAATTGTTACAATGTTTACATACAGCATACTGACTGACAGAGTGTCCTTGTCGACAATATTCCATAGTGGCAGAGCCAAACCAAAAAAAGAAATCTACCTCGTAACGAAATAATAATCGGAAAAAATAAAATCGAACTGCAAAAAAAAAAAAAAAAAACGAGGAGAAAGAAACAAAATGAAACCATATCATCAAGATAAACAATATTGCTTCAAGGCATCGCAATATTATTATCCCATTCTCTGGAAACCCCCATTTGGGGGCTGTCTTTTCATCTCTCTTCGTAGGTATCTCTCTAGGCATTATGTTGCGAAAAATGGAATGTTAGATACACGCTCGCGTCACCATAGCTATTCTTCTTCACATTTCACTGCTGTTTGTTTTCGCAATTCTTTATGCTTCCTTCGTTCGTTTGGTGTTTTTACGTTTTTATTACATCCTCTGGTTTGATTTTCGATTAGCGATAGGGGTTAGAGGTGTAGCTCTACGCTTGTCTTATCCTAAAACTAGATCATAAAGCTTCCTTCATCACGCTACATAAAGCACTTACTATGCTCTCACACTGTGCGAGAGTGCCCCCCAGGATGTACACAGCTTTGGAATCAGCACAGTAGCACAGAAACCAAGTAGTTATTGACTGTATGCGGAGGAGGGCAAGAAAGAGAGTACAGATCTTTCGCTGAATGTGTACCAAGAATGGAATAGAAAATCTCCATACACGCCCCCCATTCAAGCGCCTATATGAGTATCCGTTTACCCGCTGGTTGTTGTTCGAAACTATCTAAGTGGAAAGTTAAACTATCGGCAGGAGGGAATAAAAAGCTGTAAATAACTTCCAATAGAATGATCGAGGAATAGAACTTTTTTTTTTCAAACGGGCGGCAGTTAAATGACTGAAGCTAAAACGGATGAGTTTTCATCCTTCATTGCATTTCGTTAAAAGCAAATGGCATGGAAGGAAGGACTTTGTCCTTTGACAATCTGGACATCCACTATAGACTATAGCTCATGAGATATAACTGGTTTTGCGCATCGTTGTGCCGCCATTTGCAGCAATTACTTTCCCTTCGCATGCATTATATCGCCGAATCTATGGTCTATCTCTGAACAGACATTTTGTTAATTATGAATTAAGCTCTCATAATGGATTTCTGCGTCTTAGCTGAAAAGAAAATATAACAAGCGCGCCAGATATCACCGACAAAAACAGCGAAACAGCGAGAATTAGCACAAAAATAGAACAGCACAATATCAGGATCAGAGTATCTGCCGGAATGCCATTTAAAAAATAAAAGGAAAGGATTAGGAGTTTCCCTGAATTGCGTTTCATTTTTCCGCACATCGTCTGTGTAACAGAAAACAGAAACAAAAACGAAAATGTTTTCCCTACTACCACCCTTCCTCGTTGCCATCCGGGCAGGAAGGCTCTCTGTGTGAAGCAAAAGATTAGCTAATCTGTTTTCATCTCGAGAGGAAATCATTTGGGCTTCCCCTCCATCCGCGGTTTATATCCTTTGCATTCCACTCAATTCCATAGCAAGCTAACCGACCGACAGAGCACAGAAACACAACCCCCCCTGAAGGGATATGTCAGAGATAAGAAAAATATTTTTCGCGTTCTAATTATTTTTATTTTTTCTCTCTCTCCTTCTTTCTCTTTCGCTTTTGTTACTAGATTAGATTATACTATAGGACGAGAGAAGGTGATGTTGTTACAGTTTCCATGTAGGTATAGATTAGGAAGAATCTCCCAAAGAGATATTGCTCGAAGGGAAAATGCGATAAGATTTTTATTTGCGAGAATGTGTACGAGTGGATATTATGTGTGTGTATATAGGTGGTGGGTGTAGCTATATAGATATATTTTTGGGGGAGCTATGCGGTAATCAAATTCAGGATATTAGAGTCATTCCGAGCAGAGGGAATGTTTGTGCGGTCATTAAGAACATTTTTTGATTATAAATGAAATTGGTTTGCCATTAAGTTTGGGTAAAATGGTACATTAAGGACGAAAGAGGCAGATTCTGGTTAATTGGGAAATCTTGACTTAAAATTCTTTCAAATGGATATTGTATTGGATTTATATTTTTGGCAGATTTTATTTTATCGATAATTGTGGTAATAAAATGAGCATCTGCATAAATAAAGGCACACAGTTTTGGTTGGATTTTGGATAGTAAACTAAATTAAGTTCCCGAAAAGGCCTGAGGTAGTGGAACAGATGTGAGTCATTATTAGAGCGACACAACAGATATTAAATGGTTAAAGTTTAACAGTGAACTGGTTATGAATGTAAATGAAGAAAGGAGGAAGACCTTGCTTAATTTTTTTTATATGAAAGGATTGAATAAACTTTGAAAGTTCTCGAAGGATTCCTTTCTTTTAGTCACGAATAATGAAAAAAAAAAAAACTCTTTGTTCCGTTGAAAGTCAGCAAGGGGGAGATTTTGAAGTTCTCGATTCAAGCTGTTTTGTGATCGTTGCTATGAATCTTATAAATCAAGTAAGACTGCAGGGAAGGTAAGTCAGAATAACATAAACCTCCGAGCTGCAAGTTAGAGTTATACTTACAAAACGAAATTCTTACTTACAGAGTTAGATGCAGACTTTTTGAGTCTCGAATTTTTAGAAATTATTTAACAAGTTCCCAAAGTGGCATGTGCAAAGATCTGGGGCCGAATCGTCTCATCCGCAAACGAGCAATGCGTGCCGGAATTTGTTTTTGTTTTGAGTGTAAAATCGGTTGATTCCGTGAACGTATAGTTCGCTCACGGATGCGCCGATTCGGCCCCTGAATTTGCTGATTTTAGTACAACTACTTGTGTAAAATAAATGTAAGCTCTCAATAGATCTCCAGCCGATACTTAAACAATTTTCTTTAATCTGTCATGAAGATCGGTTGAAGATTGCAAAGAAAACACAAACTTGCTTGACATAAGTATAGGCGTTTCCTTCTTTCCTACTCGCTTTTTAAAGAGTCCATGTCAAAGAGTCCACCATATAGAGCTTCGTTAGTTGATTGGGGGATCGCCTTATTATATAATTGACATCGCTAGCGGTTAAATAAATAAATATCGCAGTAGGCGTGTAGACACCCTAGGCCTAGCTTCTCGCAACCATTCGTTTGAGTTTATATTTTTGGGACGAATGGAATGGGACCAACCATTTTATGCCGAGTCCGAACGGCTGAATTGAGAAGCTTTTTCAGAACAGTCATACTGTCGGAGGTTTGTCAGACGTTTGCGACAGGTGGCGCAGTAGAAAAAACCTTAAGATGTAATTTGTGTTTTTCCGGGGATCGAACCCAGCACACTAACCACTGCGCTACTGCGCCTACATCTCTAGCGGTTGGGAAGACATAATGTTTCCTTTGATTTCTGATGACTCGTCGTCTCTTCAGATGTGTTAGAAAAGGTGAGGTAGGAGTATTGTCACAGATTCACTTAACTCACCATCAGTTTGATTTGTTGTGTCCCACTATAAAATAACCTGATGTTGGTAGACTTAAACTGCTGCTTTTTATCCCAGAAATTCGACTTTTCTAAAAAGTGTTTTTTTAGAGTTAGGTATAAATCTTTAAGTTGGCAACACTATTTTAACAGCTGTCAAGTGAATTATTTTTAGTTTGGTTTGGCATATCAACATGAATCGACTGGCGCCTGAACAACGCTTCCAAATTGTGCAAATTTATTTTGAAAATCATGGTTCTTTTCGAAATACGTATCGCGAACTACGTCCATTTTAAGGTCAACATAATCGTCTCACTTTTGGTTGAATGGATACGTCAATAAGCAAAACTGCCATATTTGGAGTGACGATACAATCCGCAATAATTGACTGTTTGGTGTGCTTTATGGGTTGGTGGAATAACTGGTCCGTACTTCTTTAAAAACGATGCTGGCCAGAACGTTACAGTCAATGATGACCGCTGTAGAGCCATGATTACTGACGTTCATCAATTGAACAACCATGATGTACAAGAGCTGTGGTTTCAACAAGAGGGCGCAACATGTCACACAGGTCGTGCCACAATTGATTTATTGAAGGAAAAGTTTGGTAACCGCATTCACGTTGCGGACCCGTGAATTGGCCTCCAAGATCTTGCGATTTAACGCCGCTTGACTATTTTCTGTGCGGATATGTGAAGTCGCTAGTCCACGCCGATAAGCCCGAAACGATTTACCGCACTTGGAGGACAACCTTGGCCGCGTTATTGCCGATATACGGCCACAAATGTTGGAAAAAGTCATTAAAAATTGGACCTCCATGTGGCGGTCATATAACAGAAATCATTTTAAATTATAATGCCAGAAGATTATCTTTCGAATAAAGTAAATTTCATGGCTAACTATTGGTTGTAGAGATGGCTTCACGCCCCGCCTTACTGTGATTATCCGACAGCCATCCTTATATCCTCAAAAATCTATGTAAAGATCAGAAAGTAAGTCATCAGAAAGTTCTTGTAAGTTATGCAAGTAATGACTTCCAACTGTTTCTCAAGTGACAGAGAAAGTGAGGTGTGTCCTCATGGACCTCTTCGTCTTCGCAGCCTCTACAGTACCTACATTATATCGTCGTCATTGAGATTTACTTTTATTGTATAGTTTCTTAGGAATCTTACTTACTTACTTACTTAGATAGCGCTACAGTCCGGGGTGGACCTGGGCCTCAACCAAAACGCCTCTCCAGTTAGCCCGATCTTTGGCCAACCGCCTCCAGTTGCGCACTCCATGTTGGTTGAGGTCCCCTTCCACTTGTGCGCGCCACCTAAGGCGAGGTCTTCCTCTGCTGCGTTGTCCCTCCGGGTTGGATTCGAAGACTCTTCGGACCGGAGCGTTGGTGTCCATTCGCTCTACATGTCCCAGACATCTTAGTCGAGTGATACGTACTTTTCTGACCAGGTCGATGTCGCTGTACAGCTCGTAGAGTTCGCTGTTAAATCTTCTCCTCCAAAGCCCGTCAACGCAAACGGGACCGAAAATCACTCGAAGAATTGTTCGTTCGAAACTACCAAGAAGATCTTCATCCGCCTTTGTTAACGTCCATGCTTCTGCGCCATAGAGTAGGACTGGGATGATGAGGGTCTTGCATAGAGTCTCCTTGGTGTTTCTTGACAAGGCCTTACTAGTCAATTGCCATCTTATGCCAAAGAAACAGCGGTTGGCAAGGTAACTCTTCGTTTGATTTTTGCTGTGGTGTGAATTAATAGCAGAGCCGAGGTAGACAAATTCCCGAACTACCTCAATGTTATAGCCGTCTATCGTGACATTCTGCCCAATTCGTCGATGTTGTGTGTCCCTTCTTGTTAACAGCATATATTTTGTTTTGCCCTCATTCGCCACTAAACCCATTTTTGCCGCCTCTGTACTGATACTTGCAAACGCAGCAGTGACAGCTCGCTGTGTTCTGCCAATGATGTCGATGTCGTCAGCGTATGTATGCGAGTAGTTGCAAAGCCTTTTGGAAAATTGTGCCCCTGGTGTTGGCTTGCAAGGTTTGCACAATTTTCTCCAGAATGATGTTGAAAAAGTCACATGACAGCGCATCACCTTGCCTAAATCCTTTTTTGACAGCAGAGGTGACGGAGCAGCGAGCGTTCTTCGTTATCATTCTACACAATCTGACTAATTCGGCAGGGATGCCAAAACTAGACATGGCTCTGTATAGCATTAGCATTTCAAATCATTTAGTCCAAGTTGGCCCACCCTGTACTATGGACGCTTAATATATGGCAATAATATTTATTTCAACTTTTTAATAAGAACTGTATAGCCATTCAGTAAAATGATGTGTCCTTTGTTGAAACCAAGCAACTTGAGAGCCATTGTATAACTTTTTAGTACCCAGTCGAATTAAAATTCCACAACGAAATTATACAATTTCACCCTGTATGCATTATCAAAGCCATGAAACCGAATTTTATATGACAAAATAGAATATAAAACGAGTTGGTAGCAAAATATAAAATTTTTTTTTTTTTTTTGTATACTCAACTCACTGATATTCTTTTCAATCTCGTTTACAATTTAAATAGCTGCCGTAAATTTTGATTTACATTTTTATGATTTTGATTTTGATTGCAATTGCAAAAGACTGTTCCACTTGAATGAGCGTCATTTATTCAGAATAGGTTCACCGTTAAATGGAAGACAATAGTCGTCTGCTATCCCCTTCTCTAATCCATGCTGAAATCCATTATTGTTATTAGGATTCATCCCATGAACCACGCACATACAGTCATACACATTTGATGTATACGTTTGATTATTTAAAACTATCATTGTTAAGGATGACGATTATAATCAACTTAAATTGAGTGACTCATTTGAATTTGTTTTATGTTTTATCATCATTGTCGTGCTTATTAATACAATGATGTTGCTATTGTTCTCTGATGCGATGTCATGTACAAAATGACGACGTAGTTGGAGTGTGACTTAATTTTGTGAAATGTTTTCCAAGAAACTAGTTTTAGAATTTAAAGGCCAACGATATTGAGGTAGGTTTCTATAAAATTGTAGTCGTCTACCGATGTGCTGATCTACCACAAAAATGGGGGTGAAAGTTTGAACTAACGACAGCTACTAGATACAATTCGAGAAATTAATGTTCAGGAAGTAACTCCAAGCCGGTCTTCAGAATAGAGTCTCGGCGAGAGTACTAGCCCATTGCATCTATGTATAGGAAATCCTATGCGAATCACAGTGCGCAACAACAAGGCGTACAGAAAGTGCCAACGTCCAAAGAGGCTTCATTTGGCTTTGGAGTTTGGAAACAATTTTTTTTTGCAGTCGAAAAATTTGTACAGATCGTTGATTTTGTAGATCTGTTTCCAGACCCTAAAGAAAACTCAAAAAATATAGATTTTCACTCACTTCTGAGGCTCACTGTTACCTACAAGTTTAGGTACTGGTTTAAAAATGTCCTTCCTAGACCCTTAAAGATAAACAAATTGTTCTATATGGACATTTGAGTTCGAAGTAGCCATTAGATATTCATTATCTTCTCTTGAATATCTCTCTAACTTAGAGTCACGTTGGTTATTTAAGCCCCAAACCCATAATTCTTCGAGTCCATTGAGTATTAACGACTGCTAATTGAATGACTGCTAATTGATTGAGTGATGAATAAAGTAGGTTTTCTAAAAATGTACTTTTTTGTTAGGCAATTGATTCCGTTGGCAGTCGCGTCAACGCCCAACACGACGGATTAGGTATATGCCTTTTCTGCACAAATGTTGTAACTTATATGACAGCAAGTTAGTGTGAAGCAAATTTAGGAAAGCACTTGCCTTTAATAACAAGTCATAAAATAAATGCGAAAAGACTTACTAGATGGTACCACGGAAGGTTTGGATAGAATGTGACAGAGGCCGGACCATAAAACTTCCACAGTTTGACAAGTCATCGTTGTCTAGCCTGTGAGGGACTTTAGCATGTCATAGCTTTCTAAGAACATCGACGAATCGGACAGAACGTCACGATAGACAGCTTTAACTTTGAGGTGGTTAAGGACTTTATCTACCTCGGCTCCGCTATAAACTCTGATAATGACACCACAGCAGCAATCAAACGAAGAGTTACCTTGCCAACCGCTGTTTCTTTGGCCTAACACCGCGTCTCCACGAGCAATATTTCATAGCTTGCCATCTGTCATTTCTCATAGAAAGAAATAACGATAGTATGCAATAAAATGTAGGGTGGGCATTTCATATCTTACTATTTCCATAGCCATCACACGAAAACACATGCGTCACAACAAAAAAGTACACCCCATAGAATACTATCGATAGCAAGCTATGAGCTGAGCAATAGATGGAATACCATTTTTCATAGAATACTATTTGTGGTCTCCACGAGCAATTTTCATAGAATACTATATGGCAAGCTATGAAATATTGCTCGTGGAGACGCGGTGTAAGAAGGCAACTGACTAGTAAGGCATTGTCAAGAAACACCAAGGAGACTCTATGCAAGACCCTCATCATCCCAGTCCTACTCTATGGCGCAGAAGCATGGACCTTAACAAAGGCGGATGAAGATCTTCTTGGTAGTTTCGAACGAACAATTCTTCGAGTGATTTTCGGTCCCGTTTGCGTTGACGGGCTTTGGAGGAGAAGATTTAACAGCGAACTCTACGAGCTGTACAGCGACATCGACCTGGTCAGAAAGTACGTATCAGTCGAATAAGATGGCTAGGGCATGTAGAGCGAATGGACACCAACGCTCCGGCCCAAAAGAGTCTTCGATTCCAACCCGGAGGGACAACGCAGTAGAGGAAGACCTCGCCTTAGGTGGCGCACACAAGTGGAATGGGACCACAACTAACTTGGAGTGCGCAACTGGAGGCGGTTGGCCAAAGATCGGGCTAACTGGAGAGGCATGTTGGCTGAGGCCTCGGTTCACCCCGAACTGTAGAGCCGCCTAAGTAAGTAGGTAAGTAAGTAAGTAAACACTGTTGCTCGCCATGTGAAGCCAAGAGTTATTCAAAACATTTTTGTATTGATTATAGTGAACGCGTACTCACAGCTATTGCGATTTTTTATCTGATCCACACAATTCTACAATGAAATTGACATCAGAATTCACTTGGCTGCAATGAATCCAATTGTTGAACATATGCATAATTCTCACGCTGTAACTTAGGCTCTTCGAGCGCTACCATCGCTCTTCTTATTTTTTGAAAGATCTGATCCGCATGTGTGTCTCTACCTGTGCTGAAAACGACTTAATCCTTCAAATTTGCTTCTTTAATGTTCAATATTCGAAAAAAAAAAATTAAATAATAATCAATACATTACCAACTGGCCTAAAAAGGATAAAAAAAGAAATGAAAGTATCCCCTGACAACAGTACCTACACAATTTCTTACGCCACCGCCCACCATACATTCACCTATATCCAGGCCTTCATCCACGTGTTCAAATTTTGGAAAAAAAAAAGTAATTCAACCGTAAAATCCGTTCTCATCATATTTTTGACCGTAAGCAAATTGTCCAATAATACAGTTAAATCAACCATTTCCCCCCTTTCTAAACGACCCAAGAAACTCCATAGGATAATACGGTCCTCGAATTTTTCGTTTATTTTCTTCTATTACCATGGCACGAGGCTATTCGCTTTTTGGCACGAGGCAGCATAATGTTCTGGGGGTAGACAGCAAAAAAAAAAAAAAAATATTAACTCGGGGGTCTACAATTGATTGCCCACTACCACCATTGCCGAGTTGAATTTCACCACTGAAGAAGAAATCATCAGCCTAGAGCGCACCCTCCGCACTAAGAGCCACGACCACGACACTACGACAGTCCGCAAAATATTAAAAATCGCTCGTAAATTATTGTCCTCTCTGTTGTTTTTTTTTTTTTTTTCTACCCATAAGAAAGAACGACTTAGCATTAGCAGGACGAAGCGGGAGCAAAAAATAAATTAAATTGAATTATAGCTCAGCGTTCAGATGTTGTTGACGATTTTTGTTTAATTTGCTGCAAGCACGTTTCTCCAACTTTTTTTGGAGAATAAAATTGGGTGGGGGCGTGTCAAACATTTAATTCCAATTGCAAACTGCGAAGGGAGAGCGAAAGCGTACACCAAAGTTATGCCGGAAAAGGATTAAGGAAACAATTAATGTTCACTGCTGCGATAGTTGAATTTTGTGTATTTTTTTTTGTAGAATTTACTACGAAAAGTCAGAGGAGAGCTATTTATTCCAGAATGGTCGCGATTTGCGCTTTAATTAGCTGTCATCTATTTTACAGTAAAAGTTAAGTCCTTCAGGCTAAAAGTTTTGGTAGCAACCAAAGTACGAAAATTATTTGTAATTCAATAGACAAAAGGGATTTATTTTTTTTGTAATTTGAGTTGGCAAGGACTTGTGTTTTTTATTATCAAAAAGTTCTTCTTAAATATTAAATTATATTTTGATTTTTAAACAAAGATCAGATATAGATAAGAGTAATCTGTTTCAGAACCTTAATAGTGAGAGCGAGAGAGAGATGTTTCACAGAGTGTTTTTTTTTACAAACTTTGTCATGAGGCGGTATTGAATTGAGGCCAGGTGGCGGGGCAGAAAGGCAACAAGTGGCCGGTAATAGACAGAATGTTGAAAAGGGGGTCCTTTTTTAATTTTGTAACTTTTTTTTATTGATTTTTATTAGACGTCATGTTGGGAGCTTCTTTGATGATGATGATGATGATGAAATTAAAATATAAAGGTTATGATATACCTAACCACGTGCAGATGTCTCTGGGGGATTTATTTTTACCTCGAGTTAAAATCTAATTTGATGGATAGATGTTTGGGGATGGAGTCGACGTTATGAAGATGTCTAGCCAAGCAGGTGGTTCAAGGTATAGCACATTGACCGGTTTATATTTTCGGTTGAAAATGTGTAATAAGGTCAGCAGTTCGGAAAATAAACTTGAGGGAGATTTGTAGAAAATTGGAAAATTGTGTACTTACGTAGAATGTGGGGGCTTTACTTTTACTGTCTTCTAATAAGGTATATATCCACTTGTATAAAGTTGGTGGGGGAGATGTTTACGAATCCAGCTTTTCAGTGAAGTTTGCTCTATCTGTTTCTGTAATTTGAGAGAAGGAGCTTCAAACCAAATTTCCCTCTGAATTGTGGGGTAATTTTTGGAAATGAAATGTAGAACGTGAAATTTAAAGCTAGGTATACTTTTGTCACTGCAGTCGAGATCTGATTAAACTTTTTTCAAATGTCTAGTCCAAAACATCGAAGAAAACTTCCATTGGGAGGTTAAAGTTATGGAGGTTTCAAGACTTCTGGAAACAGGTTCTATAACATTGCAATTTCTGAATCGGATGGTTTACCAAAAAAATAGTAAATGTACTGATATGGAAATTACGCCCTACAGACGGCTTATTTCAGCTGCAAATAAGTTGCAAGCAGGCGTACAATAAGCTGCAAATGGCGAAAGCGTGTGTATGAAGCACAGCTACGTGGACAGTAGGCCTTAGCCATGGTGATGTCTGCGAGGCGTTGTTTTTTCGTATTACCTCTTTGGCTTTATCGTCGTGCATCTAAATTGCAGAGAGCTCGTAGTTCGTAGAACGCCTTGATACGTTAAATATGGCATATCTCATTGCCTGGTAAATGGAACGCCTCTTAACGTCATCTTCCATTTCCACCAAAAGTTTAATCTGCTCTCCCAGTTTTTGGAAGACCGATAGCTGGGTGTATGTTGTGGGTGGCTCTGAAGCCATTCGCGTTGGTTGTGCTACGACTTCCTTCGCAATCCTCTGAGGCATTGGCGCCTTTTCTATCTGTGATTTTGTTGAAGACGGTGCCTATACGTCTCGTCACAGAAAGTACATAGGGGTTCCTGTGACCTTTTAAGCCGGGCCCTCCTTTTATGTCGCTCTTGGTCGAGGACGGCGTATTGGGTATTCGCAGCTATAAAATGTATATCCGCAGGCCGTTCACCATCCGCCACATGTATTCCCACAGTACCCGACCATCCCATCCGTGTTGCACCGGCTCATCTGCCAGGCTCCGAAACATAGTCAGGACTACTTCACGGACCCTAAATGATGTGGTGGTATTTCACCGAGCGACAAGGGGATGGGTCCCTGTGTACCACCTTTGTCACAAAGCCTGTAAGATGGTACAAACGCAGATCCTCGACAAGTAGTAGGTATAGTCGAAGCTATGCAAGTGTTTGTAAATAGCACATAATGTTAATAAATATTAATAAAATTAAGAAAATTATTTGCGATTCTTGTGTGATTTTCCATTTAAATTTTTAGGCCGAGTGGCAGAAAAGTTGGGCGATTTTTCAATTTTTGTTTTGGGCAATTGTTCATTGCCAGGTGGGGATTTATTCATTTTTATTGTGTCTTTTTCATTCTAATACTTGTCAGTCTTGGTTTAATTTTTTTTTGGGTAATCCTTTATTTAAGCCGAAAATTATCGATTTTTGTGAACTTTCATTTTTGACATTTTCTGCGATATTTCATTATGAAAAATAAGCCAAATAGCAGAAAATAAATCCGCCCAAAGTGAATGACAAATAATCCAAATTAATTTTTGAGCGGTTCTTCATTTCTCGGGCGATTTTTCGCATAGACCTTATGACACTGTTTCGAAAAAGGGAAACGCGTGACAAACCCCTTTCGAATTTGCCAACGCAAGTTGAGAAAATTAAAAGAAACACGTTGAAAATTACAAACTTATGCTTCGGTGGTTTGGTCATGTTAAACGCATGTCCCCGACCAGGATTCCACAACGTGCTATGGAATCCATACCATCAGGCAGGCGTCCTCTAGGTAGACCTAGGATGAGATGGTTAGATCAAGTCCATAATTTCTCCTCTGCCCGTATTGGAATTGCCCTTGATGATTTGGAATCGATGGCGGAGGATTGAGAGCTATGGAGGGGGTTGACTGACTTGAGCAACCTGCAGCCGCGACCCACACAAGCGGACCATTTGAAAGAATGAATCTTTATTTGAAAAAATACCGATTAATTACCTTACTAACAGAAATATTTTAAAAGTCAGAGCAAGACGACAATTTTTTTAGTTATCTGTATGCTAACAACTACAAAACGACTTCAAATGATTCATATATTAGCATTTTTTGAACTTTTATATTTATAATACAATTTGACTTAAGGCTAGTTAAAAATAAAATGGTGATGAATAAATTAATATTTTAGTGTGTTTGCTCGACAACCGAGTTCCAATGGTTTTCAATGATTTTGTTTAAAGAATTAGATTTACATGTGGGCGCAGTGGGTCAGTGGTTAGTTGCGAGACTACTTTGCGAGAGGTCCCAGGTTCGATCCCCGGAAAACATACAAATAACATCGATTTTTTTCCACTGTGCCACCTCTCGCGAACGTCTGACAAAAGTCCCAAAAAAATAAAAACTCACTCCAACGAATGGTAGTGAGAAGCTACGTCTAGGGTGTCTACCTATACACGCCTGTTGCGTCAACTATTTATTGTACTTATTACTTATTTATTTACACAAAGTGTGAGTGTCGTCTCAGATTCATACTCATATAGTATGCATCGTTGTCTGGGTTCAACTCAGGATGTCTAATTCCGGGTGTCGTTGTCCTAAACGAGGATCTATCCCCAAGAGACACCGACAGGACAACTTTATCCTTCTACGATTTGACCGAGACAACCCACCATCAAGGAAAATATCAAGATAACAACCCTCTCAGCTACCAATGCGAATGATTCGATTTGACGATGCCCGTTTATATGTACAGTGAGCGTCAAAAGTGAGTAAACACCAGGTCTAAAAAAAACCAACAATCTGTAAAAAGTTTGATTACGAAATAAGAATAATTAAACATATTTCATGTTAAGACAAAAAAATACTTAATAGATATTTAAAAAAAAAATGTCGCTATTTAAGAAAACTGGGATAACTCAAAAAACTAGATTTACCTAACTCAAAAAACTAGATTTTTGAGTTAGGTATATCAAAGGACTAAAAAAAGATTTTTCTTTCTGTAAAACCGGCATAAATAACTATAGTGCTTTAGAATGTGTCATTTTTTAACTTATCTCATTTCTGTGTATGTTTCTGTGGAAAAGCGGCATAATTTGTGTTGTGCGCAAAAAAGTAGACAATAGTTTCTTGAAAAACGGGCTATTTGTTGTTGTGCCAACTTTTGTAATATAGAAAGTACTGTTCCACACCTTTTTCTACGTTTTAAAACGAATTGTGCCACTTTTCTTAAAAACCCCTTTTTTGAAGTGACACTTTTATGATTTATGCCATTTTTCCTAAAAATACTTTCTCACAAATCTTTAAAATAAATATAAGTAAAATATTTTTCTGAAATATTAAACTTGCAATACCTTTTTTTAAAGAACAGATTTTTAATCATTTTTATTTCCTAACGGCAATAATATTTTAACGTTATTATTTTTTAACCTCCATGATGAACTAACTTCAAAATGATAAAAAGGTTATCTTAATATCATGAATTTTTTCGGGAAAAGTGACTTAACTCGGAAGTCGCCAGAAAGTACCTTAAATTTTTATGTCTAACATTATTTATTTTTTTTATCCTTTTTATTTTTGATTACATAAAATATGGAACTATGCAAATGAAATACACATTTCCGAAGAAAAAAATTTTAAACCTTTAAAAAAATAGATTTGTAAAAATTTTCTGACTCAGAAACTTTAAACCGCTCTCCTGAAAAATCGTGTTTTTTGAGTTATGCCGGATTTCTTAAACAGCGACGATGTATCCAAACTCCAAAGACAAATAAATACCGCATTGGTGTTCACTCACTTTTGACGCTCACTGTGCCTACCTATAGAATATTGCAACGGTAGATAATTTATTATTCTTTATACTTTCAATTCAATACTTTAGTTATTCTTCAGCACCTTTAAGTTACATAAATATGTTATTTCTTAATTTTAAGAACGTGAAATAAAAAAAAAAAGTGCTTTGTTACATAATATTTTCTATCTTCTAAAAAAATAAATAGGTGGCGCAACAGGCGAGTGACACCCAAGGCCTAGCTTCTCGCAACCATTCGTTTTGTGTGAGTTTCTATTTTTGGGACGAATGGAAGGGACCTACAATTTTATGCCGAGTCAGAACGGCTGAATTAAGAAGCTTTATCATGACAGTCATACTCTCGGATGTTTGTTAGACGTTCGCGAGAGGTGGCGCAGTAGAAAAAACTTTAAGATGTAATTTGTGTTTTTCCGGGGATCGAACCTGGGATCCCTCGCACAGTAGTCCAGCACACTAACCACTGCGCTACTGCGCCCACAAGTTTTCTATCTTCTATCTTCTATAATATATAATTCCTTCGGGGTGAAACTCGATGACGGCATAACTCGATAACCGCTGGGACGATTTTCATGATTTTTTATTTTGTTCGTTTTGTTCGTATTGTTGTATTTCAGGTTTATGACATAAAAAAATTGGATAAAGGGGCGTGGCACCTTCCATACAAAAAACATGTTAAATATATCGAGCTCTGGCATCTCTGCCAAATATAAGTTCGATTATGTAGGATGACGATAGAGAAAGCTCGTAGTTGCATCAAAGTCGGTAACGACCTTACCGAAGCCCTTGATGCCAAAAGACGATTTAAACAAGGTGACGGGCTGTCTTGCGACTTCTTCAACGATCATACTTGAAAGAATTGTCCGAAACTCACAGTTTAATATACAAGGCACAAACTTTCAAAAGTCCGTCCAATTATGTACTTGCATACGCCGATCATATTGACATAATTGGTAGAACACATCGAGCTGTCACTGGTACATTTGCTAGTATAGAAGTGGAAGCGGCTAAAATAGGTCTAGCGGTCAAAAAAGTATATGCTGTCAACAAGAAGGGACACTCAACATGGTAGAATCTCGGACAAAACGTCGCGATTGACAGCTATATCTAAGGGACTTTGTCTACCTCGGCTCTGCTATAAATTCTGAAAAATATATCTCAGAAGAAATTAAACCAAGAACAACTACCCTTGCCAATCGCTGTTTCTTTTCGGCTAAGAAGACAATTGAGTAGTAGAGTAGAGCCCTATCCCGAACAACTAAGGAGATTCTTTTTAGGACATTGATCATTCCGATTCCAGTCCTGGTTTATGGTAGTGAAGCTTGGACTCTATCTAAATCGGATAAAGATATTCTCGGTTGCTTCGGGAGAAAGATTCTTCGTAAAATTGTCGCCTTTGCGTTGACGCGGCTGTGGAGAAGGAGATTCAACGACGAACTATACGAGCTGTAGGGCGACATCGACCTGGTCAAAAAACTGCGATTAATATGTATTATATTGCATGTTCGGTGAATTGCCGAAATTAATTTTGCAATCTTGGAAGATTCGCCGCAGAATTGCCGATATAAATGCCCAAAGCTGCTCGATAATGTGGTCGAAAATTTGACTTCCAAATTGCGATTCATTTGAGCCCACAAAATCACCCGATTTGACCGCCCTAGATCTCTTTCTATATGGGGTTATTTTACTTGTCATGGGGCTTATGTTAACAAGTCACACATTGTAGCAGCATTCAAGGAGAAAATCAATGAAGAATATAGGCAGGTAGGTGAGGCGGTTGAGAAAAATACAAGTAGCACTATGTGCCGTTTTGTTGCCACAAATTCATTTGACCTGGTTGTTGTAAGTTTGTCGAAGGGGGATTTAGCTTCATCCTGTGGAATTCAAAAAGGTTATCAATTCTTTAGGCTACTCTTCGAAGCCTCGCCCACAAGTGAGTCAAAGAATGGTTTTCCCAGAAATCGCTGTCTAGTGCCGGAGTTTCTTTTTCGGCTGCGTCTTTGCAACGGTGAAGTTTGTATTATGCGGGGTGTCTATTCTGACCGCATGCTTCTGTGGCCTGTGGTGATTGCTGTTATTCTGGCGATATCTTTTCGTGTCTGAGGGAATTTGTGTCTTTAATGATCCGAGCGAAATGTGACTGATTCCGCAAGTGAACTGTGGAGAGCTGAACCTTCTAAGGCCATCTCATCGGCCTGTTCGTTTCCATAAACGTTGCTATGACCTGGAACCCGCGTCGGCGGCGCCTACTTAAGAGATATAATTTTCAAAGCTTGATAGAAAAACGACTTGAATGTCCAAATAAATTTTAGCCTAGAAAAAAAGGGGCAGACAGTATGAGTCTTAGAAGTGTCATTGTGATTGTTAAAACAGCAAACTGAAAATTCGACTTCACATTACCGAGGAAAATTATCATTGAAACAGGTCTCAATATAAGAAGCTATTACATTGGAATAAAACTTCCCATACATATGTATCTTTGTCGACAAGCTGTTAAATTTTCAAAACAAAAGTCGTATTTTTGTATTTGTCTGTCAAAATAAATTTTATTTATTACCAACCACACAATAAGCTCAACACTTGCCGCACAACTTTCAAAACCATTTCGATTGTAGCTAATTTGGAACACTTCTTATTCACACCCACATCGCCATTTTGTTTCATTGCCACAACTGTTCTCAAAGAAATCCCATTCAAAAAATAAACATTCCACTTGGTATACAAAACCATCTCGCTTATTAGTTTTAATTTCAAAATTTTAGATATGTACACAAGTTTTCCAAATCGCTGCTATTCACCCCTACATATACACTATACAAAGTATATTCAAATGGCACTGACACAAATGCCTTTGCGTCGTTGTCTGCCATGGAAATGAGTATTTCTGCCGTCGACCTCGGTCGGGGCAGCGGGCAAGCATCAGAGGCAAAACATCCACCACTGTTTTCCGTGGTGCTCCCACTTCCCGCACTTAGCCGGACATATTTCCATGAAAGCATCAAATTAAACGGAATGAATTTTTCATATCACGTGTCTGGTTGGCTCGTCTAATGCAAGGACATTTTTGGTATGGCGCGGTGGCGGCGCGGCGGCAACGTCAAATTCTTCTTCTAAGGCAGACGGGTCCTTCCACTTTCCACTTTAGCAGTCCAATTCGTTTGAATTTTCGTAAGCCTTTGCATTTGCCCATAGTCCCAGTCCCAGCACCAGCCGCCCACATAATTCTCCGACCGACTGAGTATGCTGAAATTATAATTTCTTCCATTGCACGAACCGTGACTATGGTCATTCGACTGAGCGATGCGATAGGATGCGAGTTTCTATGCGAATGAGAGTATCTCATTAAAACTGAAGCCTTAACCACTTACTGGCGGGCCGGAGCCGGACCTCGCACCAGGGTATACTAAAATAATCGAGTGCGAGAGCATAAAAACGCAAATGCCGGGCTATACGTGATCTTCCAGCTAAGTGATATCCTTATCCGGGGTCAAAGTTGTGACATAATTTTATTATCCTGGAACTTCCCTTTATTTGCTCTTTTTGTTTTGTGTATATGGATTTCGTTGTTTCTTGTCTCGTTTGCTGTTTCCTTTCAGCATTGACTCTTCCGGTGAAGGAGTCTCAGCTCGGCATCAAAGCGCCCGATACCTATGTAGTATATCTTTGGCAAAAGACAGAAAAAAAAAAGTTTTTCAATTTGCTACACGCTTTTCGCTTGGCTTATTCTAAGTGGGGATGACCTTTTGTTGTTGCTTTGCTATACCTATACGTTAGGCAGTATCTATCTTGGGGAATTCGGTTTGTATCCGTATCGGTGCTATATAGTGCTGCCTTCTTTCGTGCTTCCTTTGTTGTATCTTACTTAGCCAGTGACATGGTTGTGTTTCTTTTATTTTCGAATTAATGAAGGAAGAAAGACATTTTGTTTGCCGGATATGGGTGGAATGTTACTCATGGGACTGTGAACACGGTGGGTAATTTGTGAGCAAGGATGGCGCTACTATATTTTTCGGTACAAATTTTCTCAGAATGCTAGCTATGTCCTTAGCGATTGTTAGAAAATGATAGGAGATCATCATTGACTGTGTGCGTTTGGGGAATAGTTGGCTCTGATTTGTGCGCGAAATTGAATTGAATTGGAAAATACGCGCTGTGGTTACGAAGCTTAGGTAAGTGGGTTTTTTTTGTCGGATGTTGTTGTGGGTAATTCGCTTTCTTTATTTTGGTTTATCAGAACAAAGAGGTCAGAGATTATTACAAAATAGGTCAGAGGTAATGCTACAGTATCCTAATCCTTTTGACAGAAAGTCTCAGAGAGGGTTGAAAACCAGGCATATGTAGATAAAGTTAATTTTACATGACGAAAAGTTTATCCAATCAAAGAGATCCAAGTAGCTATATATATAACAAAACTGTAGGAATTTTCTTTGGCCGTTAAAAACTCGAAAACTACTGGACAGATTTCGATGAAACTTTTTTTTAAATGTTCCTTAGGACTGTGAGACTGCTATAGGTTATGTCGTTTATAGCCACGTCTTTAGGAACAGTTTTAAGCCAACATTTATTTTTTGAAGTAAAAATATATAGTACATACACATATACCTTGGTACAAGGAAAGGAAATGCAGTGTTACAAAAAAGTAGCAAGATCTGGGAGAGGGAGGAATTTTCTTTATCTCCTAAAAGCGCGAAAACTACTGGACAGATTTCAATAAAAAGCTCAAAGTGTAATTTTTATTAAAAAATGTAATTTTATGCGAGCGGGCAAGGCGAGCACGGGTCCAGCTATTCTTACCTATTAGACTGTCGAAAATTAATTTATCCCCGGAAAACTATGTATTATTATTTGTTGCCAATCACCTACTTTTGCTGATTTCGAACAAATGCATACCTCTAGCTCAAGTGCAGATACACTGCACTAGCTTTCATCCTATCCGGGAATACGAGAAACAATTTATAATCACCCATAGAATTCAGAATCGCTTTTTGTAGCCACCCACGCATTAAACTTTATCATAGGGCGAAAGCACGCTTGTAGTTGGACTGACTTCTGCCACCCACGGTCTTCCAGTGTGGTCTGACGAAACCAGATTCTTCATTGGGCCACTTTTCATCCTTCTTATTTCAATCACCTACTCAACTACTCCATTGGCCCCTCCCTCTCTCAAACTTTTGAACCTACTGTAATTGAAAATAAATTACAACAACTTAGTGATGAATATTCACGTGGCCCAGATGGTATTCCCGCTATATCTCTCAAGAAGTGTTCCCTTGTTCTCTCCTATCGCCTTTCGCACTTTCTTCAGCTCTCGCTTTCCCAGGGCGACTTTCCTCAGATATGGAAGTCCTCTTTCATAACACCGATTCATAAAAAGGGATCAAAGAGCGAAATTAGTAATTATCGCCCGATAGCCAAACTTTCGCACATACCCAAACTCCTCGAAAGTATTTTATACGAATCCCTAAGCTTCCAACGCAAGTTTTTAATTTCCCCAAACCAACACGCCTTTCTTAAAGGTAGATCAACAACCACAAACCTCGTTGAATTCATGTCCCCTGCCCTATCGGCCATGGAAAGTGGTTAGGAAGTTGATGTTATTGCAACTGATTTTAGTAAAGCTTTTGGTAAGATACCGCATAAATTAATTCTTTTCAAATTGTCTGCCCTCAGCTTTGAACCAATACTGCTGAAATGGTTATCATCTTATTTGGAAAACTGTTTTTATAGTGTTCGCTTCAGGTCCATCCTATCCGCCCTTTTCTTGCAAACTCTGGTGTACCACAAGGCAGTCACCTAGGTCCCCTTCTCTTTATCTTAACTATAAACGATCTTAAAAGGGCCATTAAACACTCCTCTATCTCTCTCTATGCCGACGATACCAAATTTTTGAAGCACATATCTTCATCACAAGACCCCTGTTTGCTGCAACAAGACCTAGATAGTTTTTCTATCTGGTGTCTCAAAAACTGCTCAGAGCTCAATATTCCCAAATGCCAATCTATCACCTTATCATGTAAGCACAACAAATCACCTCCCCGTCTATACCTACTTTATAATCACCCTATATCCATCGTACAGTCTCTTCGCGACGTTGGCATATTGTACGACCACGAGCTTAATTTCCGTTCGCATATTGAAGACATAATACGTAAAGCCAATTCATCCCTTGGATTCATTAAACGACGGTCAAAGTAATTCTCCGACCCCTATGTGACCAGATCTCTCTACACCTCTTTTGTCCGCCCACTCCTCGAATACGCCAGCCAAACGTGGTCACCCTTTCAGCAAGTGCATATAAGCAGAATCGAAAACATACAAAGACGTTTTCATCGATTTGCACACCGCGGTCTTTCTTGGGACGATCCAGTTATTCTTCCTCCGTATCAAGACCGCCTCAAACTCATTGACTTATGAATAGCCTTGAGGATCGCAGGGATACTGCAGACATTCGCTTCATTGATCGACTCCCATCGGGCTCTATAGACTGCCCGTCTACAACTCAATCTTCTTCAATACAAACCCTCGTAATTTAAGACACGCCCGCCTATTCTATCTATACCAAACCACCGCACGTCCTACGGCTCCAAGTCTTAGTTCTAGTATTATAAGTTTGTAGGTATTTCTAGCTTGTACTAAGCCTAATAAATGGGGACATTTCGTCCCCACCAAAATTAAAATTAAAATTCACAACGCATGAGCCACACGATTCGGCGGAGGACCTCACTCAAGTACGCTTGCCTTTATACTTCTTTCTCTTAGCCTTAACATGATTATAGTGTAAATAAGTGTAAAAAGAATCTTAAGTCGCGAGTTGTAATTAAGTCTTGGCTTGTTGAACAATCAGCGTAATAACTCTCATCTAAAGTAAGTGGTAATTTAGAAATATCCCAGAGCCCGGAACCGGAACTGGTATATTATACCTCAGCCTTAACCAAGGTCTCTCGTTTCGATGATATATCCTGATATGGCAATATCACTTGACTTTCAGAAGTCCTTTTTTCTAAAGAAACTCATATAAAACGAGCTTAGAGTTTCCTTTTTTTTTGACTTCCTTTGTGATTTCCAAAATATCTACCTGAGTAGAAAGCATCTGTCGGAAAGGCTTTTAAGTTTTGACATACAAATAATAATACATAGCTAAGAATACGTAAATTCAATTACCTCCACTTCAAAGACTTCAAATAGCTGGCATTCCATTCTTCTTTACCAACAAGATGGTCTACACGTTTCCGAGAATAATATAATAAAGTAGGTATCATCCTTTCGTTATAAATGTCAAATTTTTTAATTCTATTCAAAATATCTAAAATTATTTCCTTTCCTTTCATTGATTTCCATAACAATTGCTCAGCAGTTTCCCATTTTTATCTGCACCAACAAAAAAAAAATAAATAAATTCCAAATTCAACCGCTTTACGTCATGTATAAAGAAAAAAAACGGCGCAAACAAAAAGAAAAGTCCTTTCACAACCTCAAAAGCAACTTCAGTCAGCCGTCATCGTCGTAGGCGTCACAATTTATGAAGCCAAAACATAAAAAAAAGTGCGAGCACCAGCCATTCCCATTGTGAATTCAATTGCCAGATAGGTACTCCTTCGAGGTATAGGTACATTTGTGCTTCCTATGAATTACGGCGCGGAAACTTTCGCCAAGAATATAAGCAGAAACAGGATAATAACGTCGTGTCTGCCTTACGTACTTTTGGCTTAGGATCAAAAACAGAAAAGTGATGATAGGGTAGTGGAGTGAGGCCTATATATGAAGTGTGTTTGTATATCTATTTATATATCAGTCAGCTGCTTTGAAAGGGATAAAAAATTCCAAATGGCTGAGGACAATATATTTCGGATTTATCAATATACCTGCCCTAAAAGTTTTGGCTTAAAAGTGGTTCTTATATAAACAAAAAAAAACCAAATCCTTTAAAATTATTCAAGGAAATGCATGGAATCGTAGGCGCTAATATCTCACACTAAGTACCTACCTATACACATTTTATTTCCATCGACTTCCTACGCCCCAATTACTATACTATAGGTCGTCAATCTCCCAAAGGTGTTCCCCATTCGACCCCAATTTTGGTTCCGCAACACAAATTGCGTATATGTTTCCCAGAAGCACAAGCATAGAACAAAACGTCATTGAAAGAGTCCCTGCTTCACCTCGTTGACTAGACACGATCAAAGTATTCTCCTTCGTAAACAAAAATTAAAAAAACACTAAAAAAAGTCCTCATCACTAACCATGACATATTTTTCTAATAATTTAATTCAATGTTAGGTACATGTCTCCATGGAAAATAAAAATAAAATTCCACTTTCCTTTTTCCATCTAATTTCTTTGTATATTAATCATGCCAAAGGTACGCCTTGACAAGGTAGTATTTAGTATATAGCATAAATGCATATGCGAGGGAAACTTTTCAACAACTCGTCCCTCACTGCGTCTAGTTTGTATCTACATTTTCCAAGGGTTACTTTCTTTGTCATATACTGCATCACTGTTGCATTACCCACTTGAGGTGTACCGTCGGTATATCGTATATACAAGCATATTAAAATCTGCGCACTGTCACTGTTATCCTTCGTGACTTTCACATTTTTTTTAATAAATTGCTCAAAGAAATTCTTGTACAAACAGTTGTAAAGGGAATAATTTCATTCTAATCCATACAGGCGAGTCACGAGTGCAGATGAAATTGCATTTCATCGAAGAGGAATTAATATTATAATCCTTAAAAGGTAGGTACTTACAAAGATGATTAATTGATTAAAAAAAATCGTCAGGAGAGATTATGAATTTGATCTAACCATCTCATCCTGGGTCTACCTAGGGGACGCCTGCCCGATGGTACGGATTCCATAGCACGTCGTGGAATCCTGGTCGGGGACATGCGTTTAACATGCCCAAACCACCGAAGCATGGATCGCTCCGTCCGGAGAAGTAGCTGCTCGACATTGAGTTCCTCACGTATTCTAGTACATATTTCTAATGCGATCTCTACGGGTCACACCAGCAATACTACGGAGAAATCTCATTTCGGCAGCTTGTATTCGCGATCTTATTCTTTCGGTCATTACCCAAACCTCATGACTATAGGTAAGAGTTGCAACAAACACCGAATTAAAGACTGACAACTTAGCTTTGACACCAAGTTCAGTCCTCCTGATAACAGAATGGCCAAGCTGTCTCAAAATCGATCCAGCCTGACCAATCCTACAGGAAAACTCAGCATTGCTCCTTCCATCACTCGTGAATAAGACCCCGAGATACTTAAACTTCTCCACCTGTTTCAATGGGACTCCACTAACATGCAGAGAGAACAGGCGTTCTGGAGACGACCATCACTTCAGATTTGTTCACGTTTACCTTCATCTCAGCTTCAACACAAACGGTTACAAACCGATCGAGTGCGCGCTGAAGTTCAGTCTGAGAGGATCCAAGGATGACCAAGTCATCAGCGAAGAGCAAATGACTTATCCTCAGATCTCCCAATTCGAAACGTTCCTCGCCAAGACTGCGCTGTAACATCCAGTCCATATAAGTAATGAAAAGGAGAGGAGACAAGACGCACCCCTGACGAAGTCCAACGCCCACGGTGAAAGGTATTGATTTAACGCCGTTTACCCGAACACAGCTTTTACAGTTTGTGTAAAGAGATTGAATGACTCTCAAGAGAGAACCATCAATTCCATACTCCTGTAATACACTCCAGAGTTTTCCTCGAGGGACTCGGTCATATGCTTTATCCAAATCTACGAAGCAAGCGTAAACAGGTGTAGCATACTCCCAAGCCTTCTCAAGTACCATTCTGAGAGTGAATAACTGGTCGGTTGTGCTTCTGCCGGCCGCCGGGACGAAAGCCGCACTGCTCATCTCCTAATCGTGCCTCGACCACAGCTCTGCAACGCGTTTCCAGCACCTTGGCAAAGACCTTTCCGGGGAGACTTAAAAATGATATACCCCTGTAATTGGAGCAATCCCTTTTATCCCCTTTCTTGAAAAGGGGCACAATCACCCCAATCGCTGGGTGTTTCGCCGCATTCCCAGGCCACTTTAATGACACGAGAGAGCCATTTGACTCCCTCTTCACCTAAGGCCTTTAGCATTTCTGGCCGGATTTCATCCACTCCGGCAGATTTGCCATCTTTTAGCGATTTGATCGCAAAAGTGACTTCCTCTACCGTGGGACTATTTTCCGCCCTGCTTAAGTCGATGGATGTGTCATCCTCAATGCCCTGGATTGGATTGAGCAATTCGGAAAAGTGCTCGCTCCATCTGCGCAAGATGTCCTCCTCATTAGAAAGAAGTGTACCATCTTTGGATTTGACTCCTTCGATAATGTTCCATTTCCTTCCTCTAAGACGGCGGATGGTCTGCCAGAACACCTTGCTTGCAGATCTGTGATCGTGGTCCAATTTTTCGCCGAACTCCTTCCAAGACTGTTCTTTGGCTGCTTTAACAGCCAATTTGCAAGTTCTTCGCGCCTCAATGTACCGGTTTCGAGAAGGAGAGTCCCCCAAGTGAATCCACACCTTGAAAGCCTTCTTCTTCTCTCTGATAGCTTCTTGAACTCCGGGGGTTTTAAACCATGCAGAATAGATACTATTTTTAATCCCTTGGTAGTGGAATATTTCCTTGAGGTCGTAATTTTCCTTCTTAACGCTTTTACACCCTTAATGGCGGATCTACCAAATATTACAATAATATTCAGCCATATCCAGGCATCCGTTCGTATGGTTTTTCAATAAGAGCGCTACAAAAGTTTTTTTTTAAATAAAACAAAAACTGTTTTGGATATCAATGAAATTCTTTATTCCTGTGAAAGTACGTTCGATGCCATTATGTATGGAACTCGATTTCTTTTGCATGGCCACCACGGGCACGCTTGCAGAAGTCCTGACGCTGAACCCAATTTTCGACGGTTTTCAAGCATAAATCGGCCGATACTGCTGCAATTTCACGTTCGATATTCGTACGAAGTTCATCAATCGTCGCTGGCTTGTTGGCAAAGACCATAGACTTGACGTAGCCCCACAGGAAATAGTCTAACGGCGTCAAATCGCACGACCGAGGCGGCCAAGCGACTGGACCATTTCGTGAGATAGATAACACGTTCTCCAAACTTGGTTTCCAATAAGTTGATTGTGACATTCGCTGTGTGGCTTGTGGCGCCGTTCTGTTGGAACCACATGTCCTCCAAGTCCATATCATCCAATTGGGGCCAAAAATATGCGGTTATCATTGAACGGTAGCGATTCCCATTCACAGTAACGTGCCGGTCTTGATCATCACGGAAGAAGTACGGCCCAATGACGCCGCCGGCCGATAAACCACACCAAACCGTAATTTTTTCGGGATGCAATGATGACTCATGGAGTACCTACGTGTGGATTGCTGCCTGACCAATACCGCATATTTTGTTTATTGACGAAGCCATTCAGCCAGAAATGAGCCTCATCGCTGAAGATGATTTTTCGATGAAAATCCGAATCATTTTCAAGTTGTTGCTCAGCCCAATTCACGAACATACGACGCTTCTGGTTGTCAAGCGGCTTCAGTTCTTGCGTCAATTTAATCTTGTAAGGATGTAGGCCAAGTTTTTTTCGCAAAATTCGCCACAAGGACGTCACAGAGATGCCCAACGCTTGAGAACGACGTGTGAGAGACACATTTGGGCTTTCTTTAACGCGGCAGCAATATTCTCGACACTACGGGCACTTCTTTGTCTCACTGGCACGGGAACATTTTTTACTGTGCCTGTGGATTCAAATTTTTCCACTAGACTCTCAATTGTTGATCTGCTAGGACGATTATGTAGACCATAAATTGGACGTAGCGCTGTTAGCGTTGAGGCCACTGACTCCGAATCTCAGTAGTAAATTTTAATAATTTCGACTCGTTGTTGGCTCGTATATCTTTCCATCATGAAATGGCAAACCTTACTGAAGAGAAATGTCAAAAGAGCGGCAAGAAATTCGGCGTCGCTTGCTGTCCCTGTCGCTCTACTTTTGTAGCGTCCCTGTTGAAAAACCCTTTATATGCCTCATCACGTCATTTTTAAAAGTGACAGCACTACAACCGAAATTATAATTGTTTTCGACGCATTTGCAAAAAGCAATAATTCGAGATCACTTAACCAAACACTTCTAGTCGGTCCAACTATCCAGCGCGATATGATCCCGTCGTCACATTTATCTTATGAGTGGAGATATTGAGAAAATGTACCTATCGCCCGAAATCACACTGAAACGAACGAAACGAAAACGTCTTATATTTTTGGAGTTCCAAAAAAAACGAAAACGTTTATGAAATAGCTCTTCTCTTAAATGGGAAGCAAAGAGTAACGATAATTCTTGATAAGTGAGCTTTGCCCTAATAATTTCTGTTGGGAAATTATTGTCGAATTTTACAATTTTAGTCATTTTTTTTGGTAGGGATGAAAGAGCTAAAGAGCTTGTTCGAATTCATCATCAGACACTTTCCCGTCCCTTTCTATAATTCACTTTTAGGAAGACATTTCTGCATTTGCACTGTCAGGTAATGAACTTGCATTCCGATTTGTTAACTGACCGCGAGTACCACGTACCACTTACGCCAATTGAGCGATAAGAACAAGTCCGCCAACTAGTGATTTAAACGGCGGAAAACATCTCACGTTTTCTTGCTTTCGTTTTCAAAGTTACAAAATGAAAACGTTTTTCGTTTTTGGAGTGAATCAAAATTCCTTTCGTTATCAAAGTTACATGAAGCAAAACGATCAAAATATTTTTGTATTTGCGCTAAAATAAGAAAGGTGAAAAAATGATTCGCCGAAATCTACGCAGAAGAAGAAAATGCCAACATCTAGAGGAAGTTTATGCGAATTAGGAAAAGATACCTATCTAAATTTTAAACGCTGCTTCAAAAAGTTCAGCTCAGTAGCTGGCATTTAGGTTTAAATACCGCTGTCCTCACTTTATGTTGATTGGGTGGACAGACAATAGGCCTTAAGGTGCTAGCACACGGCATGTAGCAAGCCGCATTACATATGTAGCACTGGCTGGAGGCTAAACACGATTTTAATTACTGCTCATTTGGCAATCATCGTTGGACGAATCATTCGGCTTAACAGCGAATTTTTTTACTGGAGGACAGTCTGGAGAAGTGATTTTCCAAATCATCTGCATCGACTGTAAATAAACTACCCATTTTTGCGCCCTTGCTTGCTTCAAAATGTCAATCACTTCGACCGTGCTCATTGCAAGGAAGTCGATGCTTCTTTTTTTTCGTGGTAAGTTGAATTCGAGGGCAGCTCTATCATCAGTTCTGATGGGTTTTAGTCGGCAAGCAGGATTGATTGAGAGGCCTCGTTCTTGGCTGTCTTCATCGAACAGGGTCGAATCGCTTAGGTAAACGAGATATGGCCCTTATTGTGATTGTCGATCAGCGATCGTCACGACAGTTGTCGATTGCGTCGATTGATTTCAGCTATTCGTACGCACAACATTTTTTCACTTCCAAGAGAAAGCATCGATCTGTCAAATCGACAAATATCGATCGCAATCGACAATAACAGTTCTCGATCGATCGACGGTTGTCGATCAACGATTAACAATCGATACTCACAATATGGGCCTATATGTTCTCGGAATTAACCGATTTTATACACGAAGCAAAAGCAAAAATTCCATCAAGTATTGCTCGTTTACGGATACCTAAGACTATACGCCCTCAGGAGTTTCGTTGAGGTTGCCTTGTGAAATGGCACCTTATCCTGGTAATGCCCTTACTGAGTGGTAAGAGGAACGCGGTCTGCATAAACACTCGCGGTCTCTTGCGATAGTAGCCTTAATCAAATCTTTTTACAAAATCGGTTGGGTTTTGTGACGTAATGGTTATCCGCAATTATTTGGCTTCTATTTACCAAGTAGTGGTATTGGTATATACTCGAAAGACTCGCACATTTGTTTGGTACCTACTTCGAGAGGAGGTCAGTCTCTGCAGGACATCATAGTACGAATGCTTGGCTGCGTCATCATTTGCCTCAGTGGGATTGTGAGCAAAATTAGTGCGATTTTTTCAAATTTTACCCTGATGCGGATTATGAGCAGACGGGGGGTTACAACACATCATGCACAACACAAAATGAAATGTAGGGTGAATTATATAGCTATTAAAAAATGTATACTACTAATGAGTAAAAATTCTAGAATTTCAAGTTCTTGGCAAAGTTTATCTTTCATTTCGTCCAAGACCTCTGTTCCCTGGTGTACAAAAACGCCAGAGGGAACACTTACCTACCAACTTACTTAGGGGCGCTACAGTCCGGGATAGACCTGTAACTCAATCAGTACACATCTCTAGTACCACCCACCATAGACGACTGATGAGCAATTCTTTGACTATAGGTCAATATCTTTCGATAGCAACAGTTTGTATGGTTTATCGTTGAATTTCCTCCTCCAAGCTTCAAAGCCGGTCAAGACGTCATCTCAAACGGGATTGAAAATTTTATTAAGAACTGAAAACTGGGGATAATCAAGGTCTTATACAGAATCTCCTTCGTTATTCGAGATATGGCTCTACTAATTTTCAGCTCAAAGAAAAAGCAAGAGTTACTCCTTGTTGTACATCTGCTGAGATTTTATTGTCTATAGCAGAGCCGAGGTAGTAAAATCCTCTTACTATCTCAAAGCTATTGCTGTCGATTGGAACGTTCTATCTAATTCGTCGAAATTGTGTGTCCAGTAGCCTACGATTTCTTACTTAGGTTAGGTTTGAGGGAAGTGCACGGCTTTAAAAGTGCTGTGCTTTCGGTCCATTGTGATCCCTTGGTTTTTGGTCGTGGATACAAATTTTCATTTTATTGGACAACACAAAAAACATGCATAAACACTTTACCTGGTTTCTTGGTGTTGTTCCTTGGCGGGGTTGGTCTACTAAGTAAACCATCCCGTACTTTTAACAAACCTGATTGTGTCCGTCAGTGGTACCTGCACTATGTTCTCTCCGAAGTCTCCGAAAAGTCTGTCTCCCATATGTATCGGAGTCGACTAGTTTGAAGGTTTAGACATTCGCAGAGTAGGTGTTTGATGGTCTCCGTTTTTTCTATGTCTTGACAGCTCCTGCGGTAGTCTGGTGAGTTAATGCCCAGTCTTGTGGCCATGGTACCAATGGTACAGTGGCCTGTCAGTACACCTGTTAAGATTCGAATATCTCGTTCATTCATTTTCAGAATATATCTTGTTCTTTTTTCGTCGATTCTTGGCCAAAGGCTACGGGATATAATACAGTCGTGTCTGTTAGACCAGGTGGTGTTAATTTGTTCCCTTGATTTTTGGTCAATATTTCTTTTTGCTACACTAATTGATGCAATGATATTTACTGCATCCAACTCCGACCCATTTGTTGCTAGCTCGTCTGCCTTTTCATTTCCATCAATGTCACTTTGTCCGGGAGTGTGACCTTGTGTTTCTCGCCTATTTTGTTTAGGGCTCTTTGACAGTCACTGACTGTCTTTGCTTTAATAGTTGCGCTGTCTAGTGCTTTAATGGCCGCCTGACTGTCTACGAAGATTGTGATCTTAGAAGGATCGAGATTCTTTGTAGATATGGAACTTGCTGCCTTGTCGATGGCGACTATTTCAGCTTGGAAGACACTGCATTCATCTGGGAGTTTCTACGAATCACTTATACCTAAGATTTCTTACTTAAATCTACCTTAAATTTTTAATACTGTGAGCACTATTTTGTTTTTTTTTTGTCGTATCTTCTCTAATCTCTAATCACAAATCCACATTCAAATATACGTTAACCTTGCTTCTTGTAGCGATAGCCTTAATAGAGTCTGTTGTTCGTCCTAAATTTAGTGAGACCAAAATATGGAATTCCGTTTTATGCAATGATAGAACCATGTATCTTGAATAGAGTCAGATAACAAAAACCCATTAGTGATGAACTTACCTCTGGGTAGAACAGTGATTGACATTATCTCCAAATCGCTCTATCATAATACATGAAAATCTCTCCATTCGTGCGATATTGTATTCGGGAAAACAAAACTTCTTTTGGGCGAGACAATGATTGATTGCGAGGTTTTCTACTTTCTTTCTTTCTTATCCTATAGTCATTTCGGTTTTAGTTTAAATTCGTTCCATCAATCTTGAGTAAGTACATAAATTAGTGGAAAGTTTCGCCGGTCGGACAATGGGCATTCCATAGCATCAATCATAATTTAGCTGCGGGGGAGTGTTAAAATCAATTTCCATCAAAGACAAATTAATATCGCACAAACAAACGCCCTTCTGTGTATATGTTTGTGTATATGTACTTCGGCGAATCTCCTTTTAAACTACTGAAACGACCACTTACAAAGACACATCCCAAGTTCCATTAACTGCTTCTGGGCAATTAAATCTCATGAGAACAAGAGCCGAACTGGGCTACAACTGTTACCCATCAACACCACCCCCGCCTGTATCGATCATCTTAAGTTATGAACTTGTCACCATTGTGGATGTACCTTCGGGATTATCTCCCGACGTGTGTTTAATAATAATTAACACCTATTGCTGTGGAAATAAGTTCGCCCCGCCCTACCTTGTATTTTTTTTTATAACCACTTCAACAACGCACTGCCTTTGCCACCCAATAAAATATTAAACTAATTACGCCAACAAATTAGAGAAAACAAAAGCAATCAAGGACCTTAATGAATTTTCTCATCAAATTGTATTATTCCTCTTGAAACTTTCTACACCGTCCACACAAAATAAAGCCCCTTATCCGTCTGCGTTGTAAATTCAGCATTAATTCGGCAGCATAGTGAAGACTCCTTGCTGTTTAGGTGGTAGTCAGAGAAAATCTTCAGGGGATTAAGCGCTCCAAGATGTCGATGGAAATTCTTTGCTTCTAGGATTGCCGGGCCACGAACCTAGAAAGGACCCTCAATTGCTGCCAGTAACGACCTTGGTCGAAAAACAAAACTACCTATTTAATGGCAATCGTCACTTTGTCGAAGGATAATACGATTATTGCCTGCGATATCCTTGAAAATTAACGATAACTTCTCACGTTCTCTTCTCTGTATTGGAATACATAGATTCCGTTGTTGGTATGCGGCAGAAGAATATTGGAATTGGAATTCAGCGACAGACTTTGACTTGGTGTGAGCTGTTTTTTTTTTCTTTTTAGGGGAGTGTTGGTTGTTGGATTAACATAATAAACTGGTACTTAGCGAAAAGCTGAAAGGCCGATACAACGACACGACGACGATGGCACACAACACAACAACAGATCGCGGCAAATGACGGAAATTATTAATTGCTAAATACAAACACGTATACGTGGAAAATCCCACCGAAAGGGAAGGACACTCTTTTATTAGCATTCAACGACAGGAACTGCCTATCTTATAGCAATAAATGCGTGGGAAGGGGATGGCATTCCTTCTTCTTTTTTGACCTTACGTGAGGATAAACTTTTTCACAGGATAATTGAATATTTCATCGTTTTAATGGCAGAATGATAGAATGGGTGGAATTGGTGGTGGACACACAATGAAAGCCTTTTGGATTTTAGGTGAACACGTGAGTGCGGTGAGTTTTTTTTTTCAATGGCTGCTCATTAAGCGTTCGATTTTTGCGACCACAAATTAGGCGGGGGATGCATATTTCATCATGTGGTTCCACTATATTTGAGGACAGGAAGCTGTGGTTTTTAGACCTAATCTAATTTTCTATATCTAGTGTGAATTTATGGAGGAGTATTATGACGCGGTAACTTCAGTAGCATTTTTTTAACGAACTCATTTTATGAAAGGGATGACCGATCAGAGAAACAACAGCAGTTATAGATAGCACTAACTTGGATTCTGTTTACATAATCTGCCTTATCTATACTTATCTACTGTTGCAAGAGCTGGCAGCACTTAAAAACACCAGCGCCACCACAACTATGGTGCATGTCTGCCGGCCATAGCAGAGACCACCGCGGCCATATTTTTCATCAGCGACCATCTTTTTTTATCAGCGGTCATCTTTTTGGAAATTGGCGATTTTTTGTAATTTTTCACAAGCGCGCAAAGTCAAAGTTCAAAACCAAAATTTATTAAATAAATAAAATAAATAAAATTTCACATAAAATGAATAATGAAAAAATGAAATGTAGGGTGAATTATGTAGCTATTAAAAAATTTATACTAGGTAATGAATAAAAATTCTAGAATTTCAAGTTCTTGGCAAAGTTTATCTTTCATTTCGTCCAAGAGCTCTGTTTCCTGGTGGACAAAAACGCCAGAGGGAACACTTACCTACCAAATTACTTAGGGGCGCTACAGTCCGGGGTAGACCTTTAACTCAATCAGTACTCATCTCTAGTACCACCTACCTTAGACGACTGATGAGCAATTTTTTGACTATTGGTCAATAGAATACAATAGGTCAGTAAAATATCCTCCTCCAAAGCCGGTGAAGACGTCATCTCAAACGGGATTGAAGATTTTATCAAGAACTGAAAACTGGGATGATCAAGGTCTTATACAGAATGGGCCTCCGCACACGAGACTAATTCTGCCGGCAGAAAACCGTTTTTATACCATACTTCGAGCGCACACGGGATGATTTCTGCCAGCAGAAAAATTATATATATGAAGCCCTTTTCATTGTGTAGTTATGTTCACAATTGAAATATTTTGCAAGTTGTGTATGTATTAGTTTTATGCCTTGTTCAACCGCTCAAACTCAGCAGAACATTTTATTCCGTTTGTTTCCCCTGACTTCAGTCCCCTCTCCTACAAAATCAGTTTTACGCCGGCAGAATTATTCTCGTGTGCGGAGGCCCAAAGAAAAAGCAAGTTATTCTTTATTGTATTTCTGCTGACATTTTATTCTCAGAATAGTAGAACCGAGGAAGTAAAAGCCCCTTACTACCTCAAAGCTATTGCTGTCGATTGGGACGTTCTGTCTAATTCGTCGAAATTGTGCGTCCCTTATTGTTGACAGCATAATATATTTGGTATTGCTCTTATTTATTGTTAGACCCATTTTGCGGCAGGTTCGGTTAGAATAGTAGGGAACGCACCATTGACAGCCCGCTGTGTTCTGGCAATAATGTCAATCGACATAATACATTAGTAGTTGCATAGATCTTTGAAAGATTGTGCCTCCGGTGTTGACTTTGAGCTTCGGACGATCCTTTTAAGTATGATGTCGAAGAAGTCACTTGACATCGCGGCACTTGGTCTGAATCCTTCTTTTACATCGAAGATCTCAGTGAGGTCATTACTGGCCTTACTGCAACAATCGTTCTCCATCGTCTTCCTGCACATGCGAAATAGTTTGATAGGGATGTGAAAGCTAGACATGGCCCTATATAGCTCGTCTCTGAATGCTGTCTTACCTATCCGACTTTGAGATCGATGAAGAAAGACATGGTAAATATCGATTTGCACTTCTTGCGTCTGTGAAAGTGTGAAAATTCCATAGACTATGGATTTTCCTGTCCTGAAACCAACTGATAGAGGTCAATTGTTGACGAAGTGTGTTGTTGGTGCTATTCAACGGGGAATTATTTCCTTTTTGACCGGCGAGAAGATGCTTGGCTTTGGATTCTACTGATCAGGCATAAATTTTGTCCTTCAAGTTACGAGCTTTGAACCCAATTTTTACATCAAATCGAAGTAGCAGTGGTTTTCTAGGGTTATTATTCGCCGGATCTCCAGTAGGTTGTCAGTCGTTCATGATGTTTACTCCGAGGTGGATGAACTCTTTAGCTACCTCGAAATTGTTGCTATCAATAGTGAGATTGTCTTAGGCGGTGGACAAATGCATGTTTGTTTGTTGATAGCATGTACTCAGTCTTGTCCTCATTTACTTCAAGGGTGGCCGACGGATTCCGCCTGTTCTTCAATCGCTGGGAACGACCGATGATATTAATATCGCCCGCATACCCCAGCAGCTGAATGAACCTGTTGAAGATAATGCCTTCCGTGTTGACGCGCCTGTCCGGCACTATATCTGTTTCAGTCCGAGATTGAAGAAGTCGCGTAATAGCGCGTCGAATTGCGAAAATCCGGTTCTTGTTTCGGGCCATAGTTCGGACTTCGGAGGTTCCAAACTGCTCTTTACAGTGCGTTGTTTTGCAGTGTCATGCGACACGGCTACATCAGTTTTGCCGGGATTCTGAATTCGGCCATCAACTGTCTCTGAAGTATATAATACCTCAATAACTCCCATGGCATTTTTATTAAAGGCTTTTACTTAACTTCGTGAAAAATTTGTTGTGTCAAAATCTTGCAAGTCAAATTTGAACCACTTTCTCTAAACTTAGAACTTTGAAATTTTCCGTGCTGGTTGGGTTGTGAAGACAATGCAATATTTAGAAAGAATTTTTGGATTTTGACTTCCCCTGCCCCTTTAAGGAAGGCGTTTTCATAACACATGATCCATTAGCCGTATTAACTTGAAACTTTATATGTCAATAGATAAGTCAAAACTATTACATACCTACCTAATTGATACTTTGTACCGATTCGTCCTATAAGGGTTGAAAAAAGAGGGTGTAAACTTTTCTTTTTTTACCTTACTACGCTCAACTTGCCATTATACTCATAAATCTATGTAGGTCAACTCAAAAAATCTTTTTAATTGTTAGCAGGGCCGGACCAACCATATGTGCAAGATGTGCAATTGCACAGGGCGCCAAGTTCTGGGGGCGCATTGCAAGATAAAATTAATTTTTCTTAAGCCTACTGTCCACGTAGCTGCGCTTCATACGCACGATTTTCGTCATTTGCAGCTTGTTGTACGCTTGCTTGCAGATTGCATATAAACCAACGAAGCTCTGTCCACGGAGCGGGAAAGTCGCATGTGCGACTAAGAAATGAAGCGCACCTACGCGGACAGTAACAGTAAGCCTAAGAAAAATTAATTTTATCTTGCGCGAACTAAAACTGTCATTTGCATTTTAAACAAAAAGCTTGTTAAAAAAATTTCAAAATAACAACATCCACCACACCTGTGCTCAATTATTTCTTGCTCATTAACTCACATTACTTGCAATGTTGCAACTTCATGGAGAATCTAACTCAAAATATCGCAAAATAAAAAATCACACTAAACCTATGCAAGTTTATTTCTTACCTACCTTATCTCAAAATATTCCACCCTGTTCGTGTAAGTATATTTCTTGCACATCCACTTAAATTTTACAAAAAAACCTAGTTCAAAAATCTCAAGACAAAAAAGTTTCACCCCGTATGTGCAGGTTTTATTTCTTGCACAGTCACTCGCTACATTTTCATAGGAAAATATTTCAAACAAAAAAATTCATTCTAGGGAATTGTTTGTGTAGAACGTGCAGGTTTTTGATTCTGCACATATGGATGGGATTTCTCATCTACGAAAAAGAGTAACAAATTTCTCTTACAAACAAGTAGCTTTGCATGAATTATGATAATTTAGTATTCTCTTCTCTTCCACTTCAGACTCTCAGCAGCGTTGCCATTTTGACTGCTTTCCAGTCAGATCTGACTGGATTAATATGCGTTTAGCTGGAACATTTTAAAATCCAGGCAGCTTTTTTTTAGCTAGATACGAATTTTGTTTGACTGTTTTTAAATGTTTCGTGTAATTTCTTTTCTATAAATATACATTTTTAAATTAAAAGTGGCAATAGAAAAAAAATAAAAAGAAGACCAAATATTGCTTGAATCTAATTTTTTTAAAGTTCATTTATGAGTTAATACATTTTGTATACTCACTTTCATTACATTTGTAACGTCAGGGAGGAGTCACCGGATTTCATCAGGATCAAATTCCGAATAAATACTGCCATGTCCGTCTGTCTCTCTTTCTGTTGAAAACACGATGGCGTCCAAACAAATCGACGTAGGCGAATGAAATTTTGTGAGATGACTTATTTTTACGGTCGTCAGGTTGGTATTGAAAATGCTCAATATCGGTAAAGTAGTTTGGTTACCTCCCACTCCCATACAAAGCCAACATTAGATACCTCAATAAAAAAACGAATTGTAAGTCTACTTCCTGAGTGATGTGAAAAAGACTTATGTATGCATGTGTGCATATAAGAAAAAATGGCGCTTTCTGTAAATCTTGCACAGGGCGCTAGTTTGGCTGAGGCCGGGCCTGATTGTTAGGCAATACTTCACCGAGTATTTTGAGCTAACATTCATCTTTCTAGTTCATCCAAGGCAAGATATAATAAATAGAAAATAGATCTTATTCGACCAAATGCGAAAAAAAATTGCTATCTTGATTGCAGTTGTGCTTAGGAAGGGTAGTTTTATTTGCGTTCTAAAAATAGAATTGTCACTGTGGCGGGCATTCAGTATGTATGCTCATATCATGTATGGCGTAGTTGAATTTGATGTATGGAATATGGATATGGATAAAACAAACTATGTACATATGTACGTATATAGGAGTTTGTGATGCGTAAATATGTAGGTATGCACATGCACCATCGCACATACTTATATTTGAGATCTGCAGCTATGGAAAGTGTATAGGTATGTACGCGTAGTAATATCAATCAAACCACAAACCATACCTGTCGCGAATTTTCATTTATGTGAAATACATACCTATTATGTCCATTGACTTAGGACTTTGAAATTTTGCATGCTGATGTTTCAGTTTTGATGATAATACAATAAACTTATAGTAAAAAAAAGCTTTTGTGAGTATGTAGGTAGATATTAAACTGCACTAAAAAGCAAAAAATAAAATAATAGTTTAAAAAACTAAAAAAACGCTTTTATCAGTAGGTAGGTACTGCACTAAAAGCAAACAAATAAAAATTAACCAATCTATTTTTAAGGTTTATCCTGGAAGGGGCTTAGTGTAAGCCATGTTTGTAGTTATGTATTGTATTATTTGAGTGTAAACTACACAAACATGGCTTACACTAAGCCCCTTCCAGGACAAATCTTAAAAATAGATTGGTTAATTTTTATTTTCTTGCTTTTAGTGCTGTACACCTACTTATAAAAGCGTTCTTTTTAGTTTTTTAAACTATATTATTTTTTAAGGTTCCGTTTCCATAGCGACAAAACGGAAGTACAAACTCCCACCTTCTCCAAAGTCCAACAGAAAACCCAAGCACAGGATTCCACTGTCTATGCATTTCCACTTACTATTTATGGGCTTTACTGCTTGTAAAAAAAACCAACCCTGGAAAGGAAATAACACCCAAAATGACGAAAAATTTTGCAACAACAAATTGCAGGTACGAGTTTTTTTTTTGGGCTTTATTTCCAAATCGATTTGGGCGCTATTTCCTTGCGCGTTATTGCCTAACGCCGTTAGTCACTCTAACTAATGAGAACAGTAATGCATTCTGAGTGTCAAAATTTGCCAATGCGTAAAAACTTCTAAATATTTCCAGTTGACGTTCTCCTCATTTATTTTTAGATGACATTTCTTGGGAGTTGGGACATAGACATTCGCCTACTTTAGGCGTCTTCACAGGAACAATGTTCTCTCTGTAGTTCTTATACTATTCGCCTTTTGCTCGTTTCAATTTAAGCACATTTCGCTGCCAAGTCTCTGGCTTTTTTACACGCTGAACTTTGTGTAGGCATAATTATGCACTTGCAGTTCTGCTGTTATTGATCTTGAAGTGCTTGGCGGTGGCTGTTGGACTTCTTCAGAGTCATCATTGTCTGAGGGTGATGAGGGGATGGTTGATATTCGGAGCCAGAGTCTTCAAAATCTCCACCTGTAAAACAACATTGTGTACACACGTAAACGTTAACAACTTTGTTTCTAATTTACAGTAAATAACACAATATTTTAACTTACCTGAAGCAGTATCATCTCCTTCGTCAATGATTAATGAAATTTCGTGTTTAACCTTTAAATTTTTACACTCTTTGACACTGACAGGACGGAATTTTGACGTAGACAAACATAGTGTTGCCATAGTGCACAAAGTGGTGTATTCAACTTACACCACTTTTGCGCTGTGACTTTGTTATATTATGCTCTATGATCTACAACAATTTGTTAAGCCCCCTCTGCTTATTAATATGAAAATATGGTTACACCACTTTTGCAGTGATAGTTGGGAATATAAGGAATGTAGGTATGTAACAACTAACAAAAATTGTGAGTTACACCACTTCAGCGCTGATGGCCTTATATATTCCATACCTATCTACATCAAACTCATGATCTATTTTCGTAACTTTTAATTTAAAAATAACTATACCTTTATAAAAACACTCCCAAGTTTTGTATCAATATATTTTTAAAACAAAATTCAATATCTTTGCCTGTAGACGTTTACTTGCCAAAACTTTTTGTCATTCTTTTTCATAAGTCTTTCTTTGGCATAATCCACACGATGCCATTTAAGTCCACAAAATAATGTAAACAAAATAGCCTCCCATCCGCACCTCTATGTTCATCTTCCCCTTTGTATAATTCACAAAAAATACAACAAAATAATTTATCACTTGACTAAGCAACAGGACCTTATTGTTGCAGGCAACAAAACAAAAAAGAAAAACCCAAAATCAGCAGTATTTCCTTTCGCATTTCAATTTCTTTTCACAGCTGTTTCAAAGCCAAAATCAAAGAAAAAAACCCACAACAAAGAATAAATAAACAATCAAATCGTTTCTTGAATTATTAATATTCGAAAAGAGCAAAAAAAAAATCGAAAAACATCTGCAGCATACCGCAAAATTACACAAAAAAAAAAAAACAAACGAATAAAAGATAAACAATATCAAAATAAGGATACAAAAAGACTTGAAAATTCAACGACAGGTGGCGCCTTATCACAGAAAAAGAGCCAAAGCTGCCATTACTTTTCGACAAGAGAGGTATCCTTTCAACATAGAAACCTCAAACACATCGCCTCCACCTCCGCCGAACAATAAAGTCAATTAAAAGCATTCGATTCTTCGATGAGCATCCTCTGCCCTCCAGGAAGAGGAAACTGAAAACACCCAATAACACACATAGGAATCAACCAAAAACGACGAGCAAAAAGAAAAATAATATCCAGATCCAGATCCACTCGCAAGGACGTTAGACAACGAAGTGTACACAAAAACGAAGCAAAATCGAAATCATGATGATTTTAAAACAGTACCATGCTGTTTGATACAAGACAGAGGATGGGGCAGCCGATTGAAGAAGATTTAATTTCACTCAGCAACATTGTTGCAGCCACCACCCACAGACGATTTGCTGAAAAAAAAAATTTCCTCTGTCGAACTTGTTTTATTTTTTTCGAATAAAATTTTATTTATCACTATTGAAAGGAAGTCACCACACCAAATAGAATGGAATGGAACGGCACCCCCAAACGGTTTTCGCACATCCTTTGGCGCTTGCTAAATATTTCTCTCGATCCTTTTTTTTTTTGTCTTTCCCTGGCTCCACTCTATATTCATTTGGTTTGGCTCCTTTTCACTGGAATGGTTAGAGCGGAGCCAGCAGTCGTTTATAACTCCTGCGGTGATTGTGAATCGTTAGCTTTAATCTTTAAGTGGGTTGAAAGTGGCTCGTGCACACGGCAGTGCGATGGGGGCTGACTTTTCTAAATGAAGCCGAAAATTTTAAGTGAGTTGGGGAAAAAAAAAATACAATCGAGGGACGGAATTGGATAACCGTTTTGTGTCAAAGTGGAAGGAGGAAATACCTACCGACACGACACCACATAGTGCGCGCACCCTAAGCATAATCCGAACTCAACTCGGAATGCCACCTTCTGGATGATGATGATGATGATGCGGGATAAGGTCGTTCTCTTTTGGGATTTGACTTTTTTTTTGCTTCTGTTGTTCCGCCAAAATAGGACATCGCTGGTGGTGAGCATTGCCACCGGTACTGGTACTCTGGATAATTTAATAGGCACCAGGGTGTACTTGCGGTTTTGGTTTATATTATACCCTACCCGTGTAGGTATTTCAGAAACAGATCAGATAATGTTAACTGGTTGGTATTGTGTTTTTGGCTGCGTCCTTCCGGCACCCAAAAACTGACATGGATTTAGTGTGGGGGCATTTAAGAATACTGAAACCGCTGAGTATCTTGCGTAATCAGATTGTCATTTGTCTGATGGGGAATCTTTTAAAAAACAAACAAAGTTTTTTTTTTTTTTTAGTTCCACCATACATCCACGCTGTATCCCTCTGTATAATTTATCATTTAAATATCACTTTGTTTGTAAATGGGATTTTTTTTTCTGATTACTCTTCATGCTAAACTTCAGTTAGGCACCAGTCCATGGAAGCGTTTAATTAAGTTAATTGGGGAACGCTTGGTTGTGTGTGTGTGTGTGTGCTGTTGCCCTGTTGTTATCTTAAACTCTAACGATTTTTTTTTTTACGCATAGCTAGGTCCTTCTCGGAGGGAGATATTTTTTTTTTTTCACTTCCAACAACACTAGAATAGAAATTTAAATGAGTTAAAGGATTTTCAGCTTTGTCAGCGTCAACTGTGTAAGGCTAGTGGGCGTTTGGTATTTTGTTGTTCTTTCCCACCTTTCGGGCAAGGATTAGGAATACGAGTTTTTTTCCCGACTTCTCGAGAGTCAAAAGAAGACTTTATCGGCGCGGGGCTGAGGTAGAGACAGAGAGTCTGAACGGGAAGCAAAAAATGCGCCTCTACAGAACCAAAATGGACATTTTTCTTAATTGGTGTGTCTATGCCGTTGGCACTGGGTTGCAACGACTACAACTACGACACTCACAATGCAGTCTTTGAGAAGTGAAAATTACTACAGCATGAGCTAAATAAATACAGTCCAGAGGAAGTCAAACATTCGTTAGGGTATACAGGACAAGAAATGGATAGAAGCGGAGGGGGGTGGAGGGTGGATGAAAATAAATAAATAAAAAAAATAATATAATCAGAAAAGTCAACAAACGGCGAAGGACTCTGGGATAGTTTTTCCGCTCTCAGGTATCAAGATTTTTTTTAGAATTATTTTTTTTTGTGTGTTGCTTTTAATTTGCTAATGGCTGTCAGTTGCATAGTTAAGCAAGAATATATGTAATCCTTGGAAAGGCATCGGTCAGGCAAATATTGTAAGGAAATTAGGTGACTACTTTGCGAGCATCTAAATACAGCATGAATCCTGGACGAGTGGATTTCAATTAGTTGTTTCGTTATTTGGGTTACAGATAGTTAGGGATGCTTAATATACAATAGTGCACGATGCTGTGTACCCAGTTGGTTAAATATAATATCTATACAACTTGCCCTTTCAAAAACTAACATCAAAAAATTTCGCATCAGTGGTGTCACTTAGGGGTTCAAAAATGTGGTGTGCATTATTGAAAGGAAAACCAGTGGTAGATTCAGCAAATGGGTGGAAGATTTTTCTGCGACGCCTATTCCATTGGCCATTATGTGCTTGTGCATACCACTGGGATTTAAGGAAAACACTTTGATAACATAGACTCATTAAAAAATATAAATAAATCAAAAAAAATTATCCCTGGTGCATTTAGTATCCCGTATAATCTTCTTTACCACCCGAACCACCCGAAGCACAGCGCTTCCAAGCCGAACTTCCTCTAGATGTTCGGATTTTTTTCTTTTTTCTTCGAATTGTTAAAAATAAATAAATAGGTGGCGCAACAGGCCGGAAGACATCCTAGGCCTAGCTTCTCGCAACCATTCGTTTTTGTGTGAGTTTCTATTTTTGGGACGAATGGAAGGGACCTACAATTTTATGCCGACTCCGAACGTCTGAATTGAGAAGCTTTTTCAGAACAGTCATACTCTCGGATGTTTGTCAGACGTTCGGGAGAGGTGGCGCAGTAGATAAAATCTTAAGATGTAATTTGTGCTTCTTCCGAGGATCGAACCTGGGATCGCTCGCACAGTAGTCCAGCACACTAACTACTGCGCTCCTGATGTAGCTGTAGCTACTGAAGCTTTATTCGGAGTTATATTTGCTACACAAGTACACATTGCCGCTATTGCGTTTAATACCACCAAATGTCCAGTTCAGGTGATCTGTTTCTACAGGTCGGATTCTCTCAATCTGAAAGGTCAAATAGAACACCAAGTTGTCTACAGTCTTCTTAATGTTAGTCGTAATATAAGTGGATTTCACTAATAGTGGGGGTAGCTTTGTTGCGACTGGGTTTGAGATTGTTTAACATTTTTGAAGGTTACTGAAAGACTTAGGCCTATTTTTATTTAAGTTTCGGGTGAAGGAAATTTAGTTATGATCCGAAAACGGACAGGCAGTGGAGACTTTAATTCCTCAACAAGATTAGTGTTAGTGTAACTAGAGTTGAATCGATAACCCCTTCCCTAAATAGGTTATGAAACGATGGTATGTTGCCTTTTTGCATAACATATACCCACTCGTATAGTAAGGCTAAAAGAGAGAATAAACTCAAACTACTGACCTAATAATGGCCTCACATCAAATGATCAGTCAACAAGTCATCGGTGGCTGATCTGCTGCTTAAAGTGAATCTCGCTCAAAATGAATGGCACTGAAAACAGTTTACTAGTGTCATGACCCAGAAAGGTGTCAAAAAAAAAACTATTAAATTCTCCTAGAACTCAGAATATTGCTGCTCTACCAAGTCACTTCTAGTTGAGAAAAATATACCTATAACCATGGACACACTATCATGGGCATGACCTTCATTCCCATGAACGAATTGGCTATACACAAAATGAAGACGTCATTGCAATGAAATAAAATTAGGTAAAGGAATAGTGAATTCGAAAACACAAACAAATTCTGTGGTAAATCCGAAGCGGACGAAGTCACTTCTAGTTGGGAAAAATACCTATAACCATGGACACACTATCATGGGCATGACCTTCATTCCCATGAACGAATTGGCTATACACAAAATGAAGACGTCATTGCAATGAAATAAAATTAGGTAAAGGAATAGTGAATTCGAAAACACAAACAAATTCTGTGGTAAATCCGAAGCGGACGAAGTCACTTCTAGTTGGGAAAAATACCTATAACCATGGACACACTATCATGTGCATGATATTCATTCCCATGAACGAATTGGCTACACACAAAATGAAGACGTCATTGCAATGAAATAAAATTAGGTAAAGGAATAGAAATAGTGAAATAGCCGAAGCGGACGAATGCTTTTTACGTCCTCACTCCATCAACTCAAATACCCAATGAAGATTTGTAACCAAAGAGCAGTAGCAGTGGTGCGGAAAAGAACCTTCATGCCCATGCGGGAATTATTTCAGGAGAGTGTATTTTAGGTGCCTTTCTCTGTGTCATCTGCCTTTCCCCTTTCTACTCACTTAAAATCGACCTGACTTTCATGGGAAGGAATATGTGGCCCAGCACATAGTGTGCATCTCGGAAGAGTCCCATTGTTGTTAGTGCATGTTAAAGATTCTACTTTAGTTCAATAGATGTCCATTCAAAACAAGCCTTTTGTAGTAACATCACAAGTAAAAGTGTGATAATAGACAACAAAAGCAATCATGTTGCTGATTCGCAATACCAATTCCGAAATCACCTTCAACACCCAAAACCAAAGAGAACCCCTATACGCAACCACACAGAAAAAGCAAAAGAAGCACCCCACTCAAACCTTATAACTTTCATTTACATTTTCCATTTATATTATTTCTTAACCGACGCAGGACACGAATTTAAATACATGACAGAAATACCATCAAGTATATATGACAAGGCTTGAGCTATCCAAATTATAAATTACGAGCAGAATCTTTCATGAGTATTTACCTACCTCCGCCAGCCCAATGCCCGCACATAGCATACAGAGAGCTCTTCAGTACAAACATCCTTCATCGTCGGCATCGTCGCATCATCTCCAACATCAGCATCAATTATTAATGTAACTCATGGAATGAAATTGCATTCAATTAAAGGAAAATCTTCCGAGACCAGTTTACCATGTAAGTAGTTCCCCTAAAGGAAATTTTGCAAATTTCTAAATACAACATGTATCCTACCGGCAATGTCGAAGGGAAGGCGACAAATTGTCGCCAGATGCATTCAGGCGACTTAAACGAAACCTTCCACTAATGGATGAAGACGACAAAACTTAAAAGCACTTAGGCAACTCCATTAAACCTTTTTCCTCTGCTGGCTCTGGCGCATCATTGTGCGGAAAAGTGAGTCTTTGGCTATAGCCCCTACCTCTTTGCTTTTGACCTTCCTAAGTTACAACCAACTACAGAGAAACTACAAGTTTTACCGCTGCGATGCTTCTGCATCTTCAAATGTATGAATTGTCTTATTTCGTTGGGATTGCAGGAAAAACATTTCAAACTACTCTATGGCATAATTTGAGCTTGTAAATTAATGAAAAGGATTACTTTTGGAAGTTTTTTTTTTGTTTAGTTTTGTTAATTGTATCCCTTTCAGAGGGACTTAGATGAATTTTCTGAAGATGATGTAACTATTATTAAAAGGATCAGCGTGACGGGGAAGGAGCCGTATAAATGTACTTAGACTGAAATAGTTTTTTTTAGAAATCATTCGTGTATTTGGGTCGAATGGATGGAACCTACAATTGAATGCTGGTTTCGAGTAGTTTCTAGCTTTCTCAGGACAGATATACTTTTGGATTCTTGTCCGAAGTTCGTTTGGTCAGCGGAAAAGAAAAAGTTGAATGAAATTTTGACTTCGCTCGGTAGCTCAAAATACATCAACTGAACTAAACAAATCAATAGCCCTGGCCATGCATTTTGGGCGTTTAACATGCTCCTCGATAAGCCGCGTGCAGAGGCATAACTATAGTGTATACCATGGAATAAAAAACAATTGGCATGATTTAGCCATTCAGAAAAGTGAGATCAAAACATCACATCTACTCCGATGAAAAAAAGAGCCTTATGTTTCACAATATAGAAGAGCACATGCTTACAAATTTAAGGGCATAACCCCTGAAGATGAGCAAGATGACTCAAAGAAAAAAATAGGGCTTCACAATCGTCCTGTGAAGACTTATGATAGTCCACAAAGTACGTCGCAATGTTAGTTCCTGGGACAACTTGAATAAAGAACTGAAGATAAATCTTTCGAAAACAGTTCTATAAGCTTGCAAAGCTATCGTCATTGCTTGCATATGGTTAAATGGTTATCTACTATACCCTATATCCTTAGAAAGCGATACCGTCTGCAAGTGAAAAAATCGTAAACCAAATGCGAACGACACTATGTAGGTATATGCGTTTATAACTTGGGTGCTCGAATTTTCCTTGAATCACCCTTGAAGCATTTGTACGAAATTCACTACCCAACATCAGAGGTATAATTTTCCAGAAATCTATTCAACTGTTTGCATCTGCTGACGATATTCACATTATCGGAAGATCGCAGGAAGCTGTCATTGGCGCATTTGCGACGACGATGGGTCTGGCTGTAAATGAGTTCAAAATGAAGTATATGCTGGTCAACGAGAAATGAGTCTTAGCATTGACGACTCTGATAAAACGTCACAATGGACATTTTCGAAGGGCTCCACTATCACGCTTTAGGGGCTATTATAGAGCGACGTTGATCTGGTTAAAAAGATAAAAGATATGAAGATACAATGGCTGATATGGCTGGGGCACGTGGAGCGCATGGAAAGCAACGCACCAGCCCGGCGAGTCTTTGAGTTCACCCCCGAGGGCCAACGTAGCAGAGAAAGACCCAACCTTAGGTGGCGCGCACAATTGGAGGGCGATCTTAACCAACTTGGCTTGCATACCTGGAGGCAGCTAGCTAGTAACCTAGTTGGCTAGAGTGGGTTGTTGGTTAAGGCCGTGGTCCACTCCGGAATGTAAGCGCCCGCATAAATTCTCCGAACGGCCAATGTATAGTGGAACCCTACTTACTTATATAAGCAGAGGTACCTTTAGTTCCGGGGAAACCAGGGCCTGAAACAACAAGCATTCCCAGTTAGACCCATCCTTAGCCAAATTCCAGTAGATCATAAAGTTATGGGCGCCGCACCTTACTCGGAGTATTTCTGTAGTGGATTAACCCTCTGCTGCTGCCCTGCATAACCAAGGAACCACGTTTATCTCACGGAACTACGTTCTTCTTAGGAAAGCGGTCTGTTCTCGGGAACCACGTTAATAGTAATACCAAGACATTAGTGTTTATAAGTGGGATACTCTAACAAAGAGCACCTCTTAACCAAATCTTGGATAAATCCTGGATCCGGCGAGCAAAACCTCGGCCTAAGAAAAAAAAAAACACAATTGTCCGAGCTGAAAAGACCCTGCTGGCCAAAGCATTGATAATTCATTTCTCCTACATAATAATGAGCCTCCACCTCAAATGAGCAATGCGTAGGTTTTTCGATGTCGTATGGTACCTGCCTGCAGCTTATGTACTTCTTCTCTGAATTATCTTCCAAAACCCATCAACCCAAACCAAATATTTTCCAAAAATTGTATTTCTTGAAAAGGTCCAGGATATCCTAACACCACTTCCCAGGTAATGCATGATAGAGGTCAAATTGAAAATACCAGATTTCCATTTTCCTTCTTTGTTCAGGATATGACTGGAGCCATAAAATTGAAAGTCTGATTTAATTCACCACAGCACCGAACGGTTGACGTTATAGAAGACTGATCTGTTATCACAAAGTTAATAACTCAAGAACTTTTTACGACCGCGACAAAGGACCAGTGATAGGTAATTCTGCTAAGCGGTGCCATAAGAACAATCGCCACGGATGTGGTGGGTTTTATTGGTCGATGGCAACAAAGCCCCTGGTTTGATGAGAAGTGACAGCAGCCATTATGCAGCCAAGAGCAACACCTTTCAATCCATGGCAAAACCCGAAACCGGACCCTCAGTCATGTCAAAAAACAGAGGAATACCGCTCTCACAAAAAAAAAAAAATAAAACGAGAAACGGACCGGCGAATCTATAGAGGCCTAAGAGGTGCCACTGCAGAGACATTGTTCTAAAAATTCTACTGGGTACAATACATCCGATATTGCGGAATGGTCTCATCCTCCTCTTCAATCTAATGAAGAAGTCGTTGTAAAGAAGGTAGCGCTTTTAGACTTAAACTCAAAATTATGACACGTAATGCAACGTGTCATACGGTTTGCTTTAAGATACCTAACTAAATTCATCCGCAGGTAACTATTGGTATACCTTATAGCCATTGATCTCTGACGAAATTGCATTGGCATTATCAAGTATGTATTGCCACCAGGTTAAGCCCATAAAAGCAGCCTGGTTACCGAGAAAAAATCATGATAACCATGCTCATGCAGGATACCGGACTAATCTGAAGCCATGACAGAGCTCCCTTGGTCGCTGTTACTTCCGCCTGAATATACGCTACCAAGAAAATAACTTGGTGCCAATGAAACCGAGCAGATTCCCACACAGTACACGATAGCCTACTTCGAAAAGAAGTAGGTTTAGGTATAGCTATTAACCAATTTTTTTATTGTCAAAAATTTAGGACCCTTGTTTGGGTAATCCAGCTCACTCCTTACCCTGAAATATGAAAACGTTCCAAAGAATCTACCTCCATTGCCGCACTTTATGTACATCTGCCTTAAAATTGATACTAATCCCCATGCCAAAGCTATAGGCCATAGGGTTAAGCAATAAACAACCCATTCGCAGGGCTCTCAAGTCCGCTCGTAAAATTCCTCAGAGAGGAGCGCCAAGCCAAGACGTGGCGCCATTTTAAATCTCATTAACACGCATGTAACGCATTTTTATTGATAAATTCTATATTGATTGCATCGCTGTACGATTGTTCCGAGGGTACATAAAAATGCTTCTGTCGAATTTATAGCCAAAACTTCGATGAAATTAACATCAATATCCGCTCAACAGCTAAGCATAAATAATGCTTGCCATTCTTTCGACACCTACCCCAAAAAGCTCCTTAGGACGCAAATAAAAATGTAAATTTCATCACATAAAAGCCACTTTCGAGATTAATTCCACTTACTTCATTTAACGCCGGATGGGTCAGAGATCTGCAGATAAATTACAAAATATGTGAGTGCTGTTTGGAGGGTGGGGGAATGTTTTTATGTGTGTGTGTGAGGGGGGGAAGCCACAGGCAGCCATCTCTCTTCATCTAGACACACACTCACCTAAGTCACTCGAGAAGTGGTGGTATTAATAATAAATCACTTCATTCTCACAGAAGGTTTACCTTTTAGTTGCCGAACAGGAGAACCTTTTGGCAAAAGTTACCTTTCCCATGAAAATAGCATACGTTTTATTAGCATCCATAAAATCCATCAGCGTACAGACACAGTGAACGCAATGGAAGGAGAAATCCTTTCAACCGCACATACAAGCCGCAGTAAAGTATTTTTTCCAAAAAAAAAAATACTTCCAAGCCTTAGGGACGAGATGAGTTTTTGTTTTCAAAGGTTTTTCAGTATAAATTACGAATTTTCTAAAGAGAATTATGTCTCGCCGTACATGGGGTACTATATCGTCTTTAAAAAGTAATTTACAAACTTTTATGAATGATGAGTTCCCCTACCTACCGATAGGTGTGGCGTGTTGAAAGGGTTGAATTTTAGAAATTCCATCATTTTAGCTAAATTAAGGTTGACACTTAGGGAGGGAAGCATACTTAATAATAAGCGCTGAGATTAATAAGTGAAAAAGCATCGACATAGGTTGAAGATATCGAAACTAATAGCTACGATGCAAATGTATACTTTTCTTTTTAATATTTTTGAATCCTATCTAAAGCCTGGGCGCAGTAGGTTTTTTCTACTGCGCCACCTCTCGCGAACGTCTGACAAACACCCTAGAGTATGACTGCCCTGAAAAAGCTTTTCAATTCATCCGTTCGGACTCGGCATTAAATTTTAGGTCCCTTCCATTCGTCCCAAAAATAGAAACTCACACAAAACGAATGGTTGCGAGAAGCTAGGCCTAGGGTGTCTACACGCCTATTGCGCTACCTATTTATTTATTTTTTTATCTAAAGCCTCGGTGAAGAATTCCGCTTGTCAAACTGACTGTCTGAACTACAGCTGTCAAATTAACTGTCAAGTGTCACCAGTGAGGTTCGAAGAAGAAACGTGGTTGCGAGAAGTGACAGAGAAGGAATTGTTTCACGAATTAATTAGTTTTATGAATTAAAACTGTTTCAACGGTAGTCAGATGTGGCGTAACGCGTAAACTACGATCCATATCCTTATCGAATCTCTAACAACAAATTGCAGCAAATATTTCTGAAACAACCAATTGAAGTTATCTGCTCCACTTTCATTTATCACAGCGACAGCTGTCCACCCACAAACCACGGGTGTTTCATTACCTCACTACTTTTGCGGCACCGCACCGCAGCATATTAATGTAGGTACATCCTCATGCGTTCGATGGTAAAACGGCATGGCGGTCATACTGTCCACATTTTGATACTGTACCGAGTGTGAACTGTTGGAATACCGAGCTGATACCTCGTCCTTTATCTGCGAGGTACAGTGTTGACTTTCTTCATAACACTTCAACCGGAAAATCGGGATGAAATTAGTCACTTAGATAATGAGTTTACGTCCGCCATTAGGCTCATTCTGAGCTACTTCGGTCAGTCGAGAAACCTACAAAAATTTGAACGAATTAACCAGCGTTGCTCTGCCTCAGTGTCCGTCTAGTTTATCTAGGCCTCCCAGAATGTAAAGGCTGCCAAATAATTCACGCAAAATTTTAATTTTGAGCCATTTAATAGTAGATACAGTGACAGTGATGCCAACGCAAAAAAAAAAACAATGTGACAGCTGACAGTTCTGGGTTAGTAAAAATGGAGCGCTATACGAAAGAATAATGCATTTTCATTGTTGAGCAATATTTTAAAAATAATGAAGACTTGTCTGCTACAGTCCGCAATTTTTGAACAAAATCATCTTCAGTGATGAAGCTCATTTTCGTCTTAATCGCTTCGTTAATCGTTAAAATTGTCGCATTTGGGGTTCCGGAAAAGAGAAATTGTTGAGAAACAAACTGACTGTTTGGTGCGGATTTTGGGCTGGAGGCATTATCGGGCCATTCTTCTTCAAAAATGCGTCTGGTCAGGCAATAATGCTCTTCGTTATCGTGACATGATAACCCAGTTTTTAGTGCCTGAATTACAAGATATGGATGTGACCAACATGTGGTTTCAAACAAGACGGTGCCACATGCGATAAAAGCAGACAAACAAGTCAATTAATCCATGAGTCATTTCCTTATCGTGTAATCGGCCATTTTTGCGATCAGAATTGGCCATCCAGATCTTGCGATTTAACGCCATTGGACTTTTTCCTTTGAGGTTTTTTGAAATCAAAGGTCTTTGCAAACAAGCCCACGACCCCTAATGCAATGAAAGAGGAAATTGGGAGGTGTATTAATGAAATTTAGCACAATTTTTAGATGAAAATTTGACTCAGAGTTGCAGAAAAGTGTGCAATGTTACCGCTGGAAAGAGCATTTTTTTTGGATGAGGCCGTGCTAACAATATGCACGATTCGCAAACCCGAATAATCGATGCCAGGAGTGGGCCTAAACGTAGGTACTAATCCACACCCTACACACTTCAATCATGAGAGAGTGAGTGAGTGCGAAGTCTGCCGCTAGGTATTACTTCGCGGTCCTGGTTTGGTTAGCATTCAACCTAATCGTGTTGTGTCACCTGCTTCTGGTGTTTCTTCTGAGGCTTCTGCTGTGCCTTTTCTTAGCATTTCTATTCTCCGTAGCTCATTTTGGAACAGCACTATCTACAGCTGGTACGAGTACGTATGGACGCCAGCTGTGCAACTACTCGACTAAGCTCCAAGCAAATTCTAGTGGAAGAGGTGATAGTTTCCGACAGCTTGTTCTATTACCATTCTGATAATTCATGTGGCATTTACTCTAAAATGCGTTTCGCCCCGATGTGGCACTACACCGTACTAACTTTTATCACTTTTTGATTTTTCATATTTTTGTTCTCTTATCTTGGCATCGGGTAACGAGCATCTCGCAGCTTAAAGGAAGCAAAGGCTGCAAACAAATTAAATTGGGAAGCTCCTAAAATTTTAGGACAATCGAGCACTCCACGTGATATGTATGAGCGGAGCAGCGTGAGAGACACAAGTTATGGGGGAAAATAAAATGAATCCATGGGACTGAGACTGACTATGGATTTGGTCGGTGCGATGAAAACAACGAGGTGGTATCTAATCCACGCATGGAATTACAACGAAACCACCAAAACCTCCAAATTTTGTCAAGAGAGCCAAGCCGTATTTTTCGATATAAAAGCAGCCTAAATTGGTATTCGTGAAATCTATACTTGAAATTCACCGAAAACCCGACTCAATCTACGTTGATAAGTACTCGACTTGAAGACGGTTCGGACGGTGGACTCAATATCGACTTACTACTTCTACGGAAGCAGAATTAGAAGGGGGAATTTAGAGCCTCTAAACAACCCGTAACATCTATAAAAATCAGCAAAGTCACCTTCCCCTCCATAGTAGACAAAGGCGCAACTCAAAACGATGCTGCGCCCGCAAGTGGTTGAGAAAATGGTCACCCGGCTGATAATGCAACCATCGCATGCGACTGTTCAAACAGTCCCTGGGTGATACTCAACGGAAAAACATCAGCCACAAGTGCAAGTGCAGTTCTATCATCAGAGAGCCTTGTCGAAACATTTCAAACAAAATGGTCAACAAGAAAGTTATACCTGAAAATACTGAATGAATTTGCACCAGCCTGGCTGCCTATAACACAATCATACATTTGCTAATAAGTTAATTAAATTTAAATATTTCATTAGATTGCTATATTCGCCAAAACTATCTGTCATTGTTCTCCCCATCTCCTGACACTCAAACATTCATCAGTGTTTGTTCTTCCCGCCCGATGTGTAATCGCACCTTACGAAAGTTATAGTTTAGCCACCTCGACGCCAGCAGCAATGTATCTTAATCTTCTCACCCCTGCCACGTTCGCTAATGTAACAAATTAACAAATCTACGCATTCCCATAATCAACTAGAGTCTCCATTAGCATAGTTTGCCATAAACAAACGTTAATCCGTACAGTGCCAACGACTTCACTGTTAGATAAATTTGCGACTGTGGTTATCGCAGGAGCCACGATTATAAGCAAATCCGAAATAATAACTTGCGGCAAAGAGGCACGTGTTTGTTTTTGTGTGGTTATTAATATTATTTCAATGTTTGCATACCCCCCCACCCAACACAGCTGTGGTAAGCGTACATATGCGACACCGATCGACGACACCCAGCCTCCCTATAGTCAAACTTCATCAAACTAAGCCCCCAAAACGTAATTAATTCCATTTCCTCATCTCGCATTATTGCGCTCGTCATTAAAATCCAGCTCTCGCGGGGTTCAGATAGGTACCACTCTCGTACTCTGCCGGTGTGACAGTGTTGTAGCTGTAGGTAGCATCAACTTGTCAATTATATCCTGTCGCACTAATAGTCACGTCCTGGGCTCGTATCGATGATACGAATCGCGTGGTACCGCGAAAAGGTGATAGAGCCTGTGTATAGTACTTGTTTTTTTTAGGAATATCCTTACCTCGTCTCAGATTCTGACGTGCACGTCGTTGCCGCCATTAATATTATTATTTTTCTGCCTGTCAAACAACTTAAGTAAGATGTCGCTACTATCAGGATACTGCAGGATTGTTGTCTCTATACTATATACAAACATCTTTCCACACGTTCTCTAGAATGTATCGGCAGCATCCCTGTAACGGTTGGATGAACGTTCCGGATAAACGAAAGTATTTCTTTACCAGAAAAAACTGACAAGAATAAAATCGATAGAATGAGTACACATACACAGAAACACATACGGCCATATATACATAATTCAATGCCATTGGCTGGAAAAGGGTTTGATCCTTAATCATTATCGCACATAAATTCGACTGCCGTAAGGTATGGAATCCCATCCTGGCGCAGAGATTTTAACTTTCCGAAAATATATGTTGCGATGTGAGCGCAAGGATGTGAACAAGGATGTGAGCGTATGGTGGAAGCAGTTCTATATCGATTGTGTTGAACGGATGTTTTAGTTTCGTAGGTACTATCCTATATGGTGGCAATGAAATTTACAGAGCATGGGTCTCTTAGGTTATCCAGGAGAAAATGACTTTACTTCGTGGTTAAATGAATTTAATTTCAGGAAAATTGATTTAGGGTATAGAGGGTGGGTGGATTTACAACTCCCTGTTGGGATGTAATTGTGTTACATACATACACATATAGGTGTAGGAAAGGCTACTATAAAATTATGCCATCGGCCTTATGAAACTGAAGAGATTTTCAAAAGTAATTTATGCAAATAAGGGCGAAGTGCAAAGATGTGGACTGTAGCTATACCTATATAGTGTGTCGATGGTGGAGTGTCTTATGACACTCCTGCGGGGGTATAGAGGTGAAATGAAAAGTGTACGATTATACCCAACCGAAAATAGGAAACAAAAAAAAAAAAAAAACCTTTTAACCTACCAGTTCTATCACTTCTACCACAATTTCTGAATATTTTTACTATCTATCTCATGGGCCCAAAAATTCGACCACATTTTGTCACATATTTGCTCTGAATGGGGAAGCGAGGAGTATCAACGATTCTCGCTATTTGGAATTGACCCTGACAGTTTTGTCAAATATCTCTCTATGCTTTCACTCACATTTCACTTGAAATGGATATTTATTTTTACCATTTTTATTTTTATTAATCAGTTTTACATCCCAAGTAAAGCTGCTATTACACGGCCATTTTTTTGAGTCATTTAAATGGCGCTGTGACGTCAGGAAAAAATGTTTTTTTTTTAAGCTACGATTCGTCATTGGAAAAATGGCGATCACACGAAATGAATATCATCGTCATTTGTGTCCCAAAATCAAATGACGGACACTGCCTGTCATTTAGAATTTTCGTTGGGATGCCATTTTAATGACGAACGAAAAAATGGCCATCACACGGCAATGACTTGTCTGATCGAAATGGCAAATGTCTTTCCTATTATTTCGATTTCCCGTCATTTATCTGTTTTGCGATCAGACGGTAATGTCCTATTAGAAAAATATAGCTACTGTCATTTAGTGTTTTTCTCTCGGCGAAGACGCATACGTGAAAGGAAAAAAAATTGTTATAATAAAAAATGTCAAAAATAACTTTTGGGGTGATGGTGGAAATTACAGAGACGGCGTATTTAGCGGCGTGTGTGCTGGAAGAAGACGACTTGATTACGAGCCTACGCAACGAGCGGAGTATTTGGCAAAAGAAGTGGGTGAACTGTCGCGAGAAGAGTGAATTTTGTGCTGGATTCAGCGTTGTTATACGGTCGTAAATATCGTATTTGTGACGATTTTGGAAAGCAAATACGACGCTCCGATTTTTGATTGATTTGGCCTGATTTCTACGATTTGCTGATTTTTAGTTCCGATATTTACGATTTTAGAAGCAGTCAAATACGACTTCTACAATACTACAAATTACAAAACTTGGTGTAAGAACAACTACTAACAAACAACTTTAAGACCAAATGAAATGTGCAAATCAAGAAAAATTCGAAACAGGAAAGGCGAACAGAATCTGATAAGCATTAGTTTTGCACTTAATATGTTGTAAGTTGTTCTGGTCTTCTGGAAATATGTTTTCAGGATGCTAGCTACAAAGTTTGCTTGTTTTATGCTTTCCTCGCGATTGCCAAGGTTTCAGGGAAGGCGCATTAGTTGTCTCATATGTTACAATGTCTGAAAATACATACATGTCGCATGTCGAGGAATAACTAAGTTCCTCAGAATATATGCCCACAGAAAGGTTAAAGGCTTGAATTAGATCCCTATGGTCCCTACTTTGGCCGGCTCCCGTGGTAGATTATTATCTTAAAAAAATATTCCCTGCAAAAAATATGTATAACCATTAATTGCTGAGTTATTTGTTATTATAGATAACTGTTATGAGAATGATTAAATTTTTTTTTAAAGTTTTGTTCAATTTTCGTTGGCATTTTTACCATTTTACCAACAAAAAAACTGGCTTCTGCTTTATAGGTTAATGGAATGGAATTTGAGTATTAGCGCTCCAGGAATTGGAATCCCTTTTTTAATTAATTATTCTTAATCAACCTACTGTCGCTATAAAGAATTGACTTTTAATATTGCTCATATTATGTTTTAGTTTTCTGCATTTGTTTGGGTATGTCTTCTGTTTCTAAATTTAGACCAGTATCAAAATATACATATACACAACATATGTTGGACTACATTTTAAGCCCTCCGACTCTAAACGTCACAGTGTAGCGAACTTCTCTATAATAAGAACTGCTTCAGGTTATTGATCGTTATGTTGCAAGTTGCTGCAATTGGTGTTCTACTTTTTTATCTTTTAGTGTTTTCACTACTTTACACAAATTTATTTGAAAATTCTATTCTGTAAGAAGACTATTCAAAGAGTAGCTATATTTACAATTTTACGGAAAACGGTGCGTTATCCGTTATTTTTAATCGAAAAAAGCAGCATACCTATAATGCATTACTAATTGGCCAATTTACAAGAGTTTTTCATGTTTATCAGGGTTATTAACCATCGTGCAGCGTTTGTATTTTGCGTCGCAGATACGACTATTGATAACCGCTTCCAAGGCAGTGAAAAAACGCAGTACGCAGCCGTTTAGACACATCTTAAACTGTTAACCAAAATAAGACCGATTTTGTTTTTTTAGTAGCGAAGCGTAGCGGTGGAGTATAGTACTAATAATATTTTTAGTGTCCATATTACACGAACTCAAAATTGCGAAATTTTCAATATAATTATATCTTGAGAACTACAGAATATTTAAGGTGAGAGTTTAAAATGATTTATTGTTTAGGCCCAAAGTCCTGAAGTTTCCCCTACCGTTAAATATGCTCGTAGGCGCACTCTCAAAGAAGTTATTATTAGATAAATTGTTATAAAGATTCCCCAAAAAATATGCCTACTGAACACAACCGCATTGAATGGGGGAAGTGGGATTAGCCCAGTTTTTAAATTGCTGGTCGTTTGCGTATCGAGTCAAAGAACGCTGATGACTTATTCGAATTCGATATCAAACAAATATTAATTTCGCAATTATGGGACTAAGTTTCAACATTTAGGGCAAGTGTAGTTGCTTCAGTACCACTACTGTTGAAATTTATAAGTAGAATGTGTATACTTTAAAAGGTTCGCACCCAAATAATGGAAACCAAATTTTTAGGTAGGTAGGTACTAAAAGCTATGGTTGGTTTTAAGTGATCGTCGACGTGGTGCATTTTAAACGAGAATAGGTCCATTGTGCTGCCAGTGAAAAGTATAGGTGTTTATACTGCTTGCTCCTGGACTTCTGCGACTTCTGCAAAAAAGGGTAGGTATACTCAGAGCCAGCCTTTGGGCATACCTAACAATTGCATGTGTCCGCTTATAATATTCATTAGAATTGTACATCTTTCTAAGTACCCTTAGGTATATGTACCCTACCCTATACTAACTTATACACATTTTTACAAAATACGATAATTACGATTTTCACAACCCCAAAAACACGATTTTCAGAAAAAGTCTATAACAACACTGGCTGGATTATACTCGAATTGCGCGAAGAAGAACCTGAACTATATCGCAATGTCCTTCGTATGTCAGCCAACCGAAGACTAAGCCCAGCCTTTGGATTTACCCTTAGGCCAACTAAGCCCAGGCCTAGGGCATCACGACAGATGAGGCACCACGAAAACTGCAAGACAAATGCAACAATTGAAATTGAATTTACATGACGATCCTTCCAATTCTTACTATTATTCATCACTTAAACCTTTGGTCAACTATGAGGTCTAGCCAGACCTTTCTGACTTTTGATGGGAATTTTCTTTAAAACATAATGCCAATAGCTTCTTGAAAGTTCAGGATAGGGTCAACGAAAATATTTTGTGTGATTTGATAATTTTTTTAATGTGGTCGTTGGTTGGCCAGACTTTTCCGACTTTTGAACCGAGTTTTCTCTAATGGCCACAGCTTCTTCAAATTCCATGATAGTCAACACGAATGTTCTGTGGTTTGGTAATCCGTAGGTCATGTCGTTGGTAATACTGCAGATAGAAGAGCGATATCACGACTACTATTTTATTAATGTGTTGGTTTGATGCTTACAATATTTTGCTAATGATGGATAGGTACATATTCACTGTTGTTATGTCATTTTCATTAGGGGGGTAGGGGACTACCTTAACGCTGACAGATGTTCCCTCACAACGGAGATTGAACTGACCCTTTGCTTTATCCACCTCGATAAACTATTTTCTCAGTCGAGAATTCAGACCATTGTCATTGATTCTCCTAGATTCTAGAACTTATTCCAGTCTTCTTCTATTTTAGAATATACTCTGTAGATTGTGTGATCCAAATAGTTTATATCCCCAATTCAAAGGCTTGCCATTCCTTCCAAGTACGTTCCAATCAATATAATGTATTGCCAAACAATTACGAATAACACGTCAGAAAAACTTTACCAAATTATAGTGACATTCTAAGAATCTGATGAAAGATTCTTTTCATCTCACATCACACACGACACACACATTCACATCAAATGTTTTCCATACACATTTACGCCATCAACAGACAGCCATGATATAATATACAAGAGTGAAAAGTTGCTCGCGTTGAGTTGAGGTATCTTTGTGGCTTTAAACTTTCTTCCGAAACTCGTTCAACATGATGTGCCATCTTCCGGTATCATATTTCAAAAACTCAGAACATAAGGTGAGCATGAGCACCACAGAGGGAGGGACGAGATATTATTGGTGAATGAATATCCTTGGATAATTTAAACGAGAGACAACATTTTCCATCAACTTAATTTCTGACAGTTAATAAGTTTAAGTATGTTCATGACACGAAGTTGACAAGTTGTTTCTTTTACAAGGAATGCGTTCGTATGAAAAGTGACATTGTTGAAGTTTCCATATAGGTATAGGTAGTGTACGTTGATTAATGTTTAACCAGCAAATATTAAAGATATATGTTTGGGAATTTCCTTTGAGAGATGATTGGCAAAGATGTTATGGCATTTTAACTGTGCATTAATTCCATCTGCGTAAACAGGAGAAAACGCTTTCAAGTGAATCGAAGTGCTTCAGAGAAATCGAACTTGTCATGTATAATATAAAATAGATTAATATTCTGAACATGATGGAAATGTCTGAATTGTAGACAATTCAATTGCATTGTCGATTAGGTATTGATTACATTTTAGGAGGCAACTTTAATAGACATTTTTGTTTTCACTTTAAAATGACAAATGTCACATGAAATATACGCAATGAACCGGCAGATACAAAGGAAGCTTATGCGCGAGTACATACGCGAATGCTATGCGAACTTACTAGCGAACGATCTGCGAATATATATGGGAGTGGATTATGCGAGCTCATGCAGAACAACTAGCAGCTCTAGGTATATTTATTCCAGATTTTTAAGGATTTGTTTTCTAAGTTCCTTCTTCTATGTACTGGACTACTGTGCGGTGAGTCCCATGTTCGATCATCGGAAAAACACAAATGAGCGACGAGCGACTGAGCGACGCGACGCAAAAAAATTAAAACCCATAAAATCGTATGGAGGTGACCACATAAGCCCTGAGCGACTGCGCGATTTTTTAAGCGACAGAGCGACATCGCTCTGCAATCAAATCTGTTTTAATTTTCCAGCCGATCGCTGAGCGACGAAGTAATAAGATGGACAAAATAAACAGAAAGTTTAATTTTGGTCGAACTTTATCCAACAGCAAATCAAAAGATGGTACTGACATACGACAATATTGCCAAAATCGATCTGGAAATCTGCGAAGATTTTTATATAAATGATGAAATTCACCATAATTTGCCCTTTCACGATTTATGGGGTGTACACCAAATCTACGTATTCTCGATCTTATTATATATCTATAAATATGAACGCAACTTCAACTAATAAGCTACGACGAACCGCACCGCAATTGACGATTGCATTTTCCCAACCAATCGCTCAGCGACTGGCGTCGTTCATTAAATGGCCACCCATCGCTCAGATTCGTCGCTCAGCGACTCATCGCTCAGTCGCTCAGTCGCTCAGTCGCTCAGTCGCTCAGTCGCTCAGTCGCTCGTCGCTCATTGCGTGACCGGTGCGCTCCCTTTCGCGAACGTCTGACAAACATCCGAAAGTATAATAATAATTGTCCTGAAAAAGCTCGAGATAATTGCGGACAATTCTTACTTCAGCACATAAATTGCTGAAAATTGTAGTGCTTATAAATTATGTCTCCAGGAGCGAATTTGTGTAGCAACCTACGAATTTCGGTAAGCTCCTCGTAATTTTTTCCATTGTAGTACCATTAGCCAATTCCTTCTTTGTTAATTGATTCCATTATTTCCTCAGACGTGTGCGCAGGAATCCCACTTACACTTCGTGCGGTTATTTGTTTGGGCAATGCACATCAATCTCAATGTCTAAAATTTTACAACTTTAGCTCCAACGGGTGTTGAGAAATTTATGAGCTTCTTGGTTTTTAATTTTTATTTATTTTTTGTTGAGTGGTTATTATTTGAACTTTTGTGGAATTGCATCGCAGCGCCACCTACTGGGTTCAATTGTGAATCTAAACCATCCTTAGACCCATTCAAGCACACACACAAAATTTCATTAAAATCGGTCCAGCCGTTTAGGAGCAGTTCGGTTACAAACACGTACCGAAAAATTATAAGTATAAAGATTTCCCACTTGTTTGGCAATACCTGGCATAACCCTATCCTATAATTTACCAGTGTAGTTTTAAGCATTGTAAGTCCACAACCGATCAAATATTCACACTACAGCAAATCCTGTAGAAAACCCAAGAAGTGCAAATCTATTTATTGAGTTTAAGGCCGCATATGATAGCAATTATAGAGACGAACTATACAGAGCCATGTTGTGTTTTGGCATCCCTGCCAAACTCGTTCGATTGTGCAGAAGGACGATGGAGAACGCTGGCTGCTCCATAAAGGTCGGAAACAATCTTATCGCGACGTTTGATAACTTTTTCAAAATCTTACTTGAGGAAATTGTCCAAAACTCGTAGGGCAACACAAGATACTCAATTTTTCAAAGGTTTGTGCAACTATTTTCAAACGATGGCAACTGACATCATTGGCATAACGCAGCCAGCTGCCACTGGTGCGTTTCCAAGTAGATAGATATGAATTAACACAGAAGCGGCAAAAATGGGTCCAGTGGTGAATGAGGGCAAAACAAGCTATGCACACAACAACGACGAATTGGACGGAATATCAAGATAGACAGCTACAACTTCCCTATAAACTATGACAATGACACCATAGGAGAAATCAGATGAAGAACTGCATTTGCCAACCGCTGTTTCTTTACCCTAAGAAGGTTAGTCAGTTGCCTTCTTAAGACCTTTTCGAGAAATACTAAAGAGACCCTATATAAGAACCTCATCATCTCGACCTCTGTCCTGTTCTATGGCGCAGAAGCATGGACATTAACAAAGCGGATGAAGATCTTCTTGGTAATTTTGAACGCAAAATTCTTTAAATCTTCGAGCGATTTTCGGTACCGTTTGTGTTGATGGGCTTTGGGGTAGGAGATTTAACGCGAACTCTAGGCTATAGACAGCGACATTGACCTGGGCAGAAAAATACGTATCACGCGGCTAGGACATTTAGAGCGAATGAACATCAACGCTCCGGCCCGAAAAGTCGAATACCTCGCCTTAGGTGGCGCCCGTAAGTGTAAGGGGACCTCAATCAACATGTTGGTTGAGACCCAGGTCCACCACGGACTGAAGCGCCGTCTAAGTAAGTACGAAAGTAAACACTAGTGAACCACACTAGTGTTGACTAAATTTTAATTCCAATTCTTTCGCTTTTAGCTACCGCGGAATTATTATTTTTTTCAATTCTCTCTTTGACACCATCCAATGACACCACCGTTCAGCAGCTACATATTATACATGTCCTCGTATATGATGTGGCATCGCCTGTAAGCAGCTTTCAATTAAGATGCAATTAAATTTTAATGCCCACTCGCACAAAGACCCTCCACGATGATGATGACGATGACGACGACCGTCGTCGTTGGTGTAGCATTAAAAACTGCTTCCAGCTATTACCAATTTAATCAGAAAAAAATAAATGAGAAAACAAATTAAATCAAATGTCACAGCTCGAACATACATACACGTATACCTAATAGACCTTGCGCTTCCTGTCTTCAGATGGTGAGAGTGGGACATGCGGTTACGGGTGACAAAAACCGCCAAAGGAGATGTGAGCAGAACATGGGCTTCCCTGTTCCACACACACCCTCTCTATATAATTAGTGAAATTAATTCTCGATTCCACAGGAGCTTGCACTCATAAAATTGATTAAATTTTGAAAGTGAGCGGGAGGGGGTGCCTGTCCTCACCGTACGTACCAATAAACTTCCTCAATTTAGCAAAATTCATTCTTCTTTCTTTATTCGCTCGCGCACCCTTACTCAGGCAACATCTATCGTGTCGTCCTGACGATGACGTTTAACATTAATTGCTTTCTATTTAATGAGATTTTAATAAAACAGGATATGCAGTTCGAGGATCTAGGTATAGATACTCTGTGTGCACACCATCCATCCCTATGTGCTGTGCATGCATCGGAGCAATATAAACGAATATACTCCGCAACTGCCGAGTGCCGTCTACAGGCGGAAGGAAATCCCTTAGTCCTTCTCAAGTATATTCTTGCCTAAACGATGTGATTACACAGTGCAAACGTGCCACTGTTGAATTTATTGACACTGACGAAGGATAACGAGCTTTGGGCATATAGTGGGGTAGCTGGCGGCTTATACTAACTGAAATGATGGCAAAATATCGTGCGCAGCGGTGGTACATCCTACATACATGTTCTTTCTGTTCAGGCTGTTATACATTGTTAAAATCCGAATTCCCAAATGGGATGCACATTTTATCGTGTTGGAATATAACTTATTATTCCCAAAAGGATCATGAGAAGGAACCAATTTGGTATGAGGTAATTTTTCTAGCTCCGTTTGTGTGCTATTGCGCCATATGTCAAAAAAATAATTTTTTAATAACCTGAACGAAGAACATGTGCGAGTCCATTGCAATATACGATATTATGTTCCACGGGGGATACTCGTCCTCGTCGTCAAGGAAGCTAATTCAATTTCGTGCCTTATACGCGTGTGGGTTTTTATTTTACATACCGTTACTGACGACTTTAATTGCTCTCACGTGCTGGCGAATGGCATTAAGCGGTATTAATTGTGGTCTTCCTTTTGTATGTATACCTAGTCAAAAAGGAAGCATATGTACAAGAGGTGTAACTTTGTTTTTCTTCGTTAGCCTTGGAAGCCGAAAATAATAATAAACCCATGACGAGCTAATTTGAATGAGTGGTGTGAAGTCGTATGTTTTGGGATCGTTAAAATAACAAAACACGAAATTAGAAGCGAACGCGAACAGGGGGGAATTGAATTTGTTGAACAAATTGTTTGTTGGATAGACACGAGCCAAACGATATTTTTCAACATACCTACTACATAATAGGTAAGGTAGGAATATAGACCAATTGTAATAACTTTTTTCTAAAAAAAATAAAATATCCATGCTCTGAAAAAACTGAGTGTCGTACCCAGGCAATAGTGCTTATTGAGTGTTTTCGTTCATTTGTTTATTTTTTAATGTTACGTCTATTTATTGGGTCCTATATTTTCAAATGGACCCTCCATTGCATTCAATCTTCTGTCACCGATTATAAGTAAAGCCGTTGCAATCTAACCAGGATCCCACGACGAGTTATGGAATCCGTGCCATCGGGCAGGCGTCCTCTAGGTAGACCCAGGATGAGATGGTTAGATCAAATTCATTCTCTGCTCTATACGTATGGGGCTTGCCCTTGATGATTTGGAGTCGATGGCGGAGGATTGAGAGTTATGGAGGGTCCACTTGAGCAACATACACTCGCGACCCACTTAATGGATAATCGGGCCATTGAAAATGAATTAAAGAATGAATGAATGAACGGTGGCAATCTACATACGGATAGAGGAGAGATAGCGTACCTACTTGATCTAACCATATCATTTTGGACTTACCTAGAATACGGGCTCCTCAGCATGTCTTGAAATCCAAGCTTAATGTGCCCCAAACACGAAGAAATGGACCTCTCCAACCTATCAATAGCCATTCGGTTTGGGACTCGGCATAAAAATATATCCATTCTTCCCAAAAAAAAAAAAAAAAAACTCACACAAACGAATGGCTATAATGACTATGAGAAGCAACTGGCAATTTCGTTTGAGCACTGTTTGTTAAAAAAAACAATAAAACAGCGAGAGACACGTAACATTGCTGCGATGTTTAAGCGAATTAATAGAGTTCGCGATATTTTTTATGTCTCCGATAAGTTGTTTTAACGCACGATATTTGATCCATCCAATGGGCGCAATCGCAATATGTTTTTGAGCGCACCCGACCAGATATGAGAATTGTACTCAAGTTTAGGGCGAATGAACGCCTTGTATATTGTAGCCAGGGTTGTCAGATGTGGCGATTTATCGCCAAACAGGCGAATTGAAATTTAATTTGGCGACACGAAAATCGGTTTGGCGACGAACCCCAAAAAATGCGATATTTTTAGATTTTGGCGATTTAAATTTTGTTTAACCAAAATCGTCATATTTTTTTTTTTTATAATAATTTTCGCCCAAGCCTTACATCTGCGATGACTGTGAAGAAATATTAAAATTAGTAACGAATGCAGACAACTTTAAAGCTTGGAAGGATATTGATTTAGGGTCTAATTTTAAAAGAATCGCGATAGAAAATAGTGTTAGCACAGAGCATGTGAATTTAGTTAAGAAGCAAGTTAACGATTTAATTTTTGCTTTACTAAGAGAAATGCGAAAAATATTGTCTAACTACTGCAACAGACTTTTTGTTTCTTTGGGTTATTTTTCACCATGCGTTTTTTTTAAGCCAACTGCGACCCCGTTTTGAAGGTCTGCTTGTAAGTTTGATTCCACCCAGAAGCTTACGGCTTAGACTCAGTCGGAAAAATTAATTGCTGTCAATTGGTCAAATTAATTTTATCTAGAAAATGTACCCGAAGAAACGTTTTGAAGTTTTGGAACAAGGTGTAAAAAATGACAAATGCCTTAGGACAGCCAGAGTTGCGGGAGCTTGGGGGATTTGCATTAAGTTTTTTTTTTACGCAAAAATGACGAGTTTACGCGAATGCATTTGATTTTTATGGTTTTTGAATTTGGAGTGAACAATTTTGAAATTTGGGGTTTTTTTTTGGCTTTTATATTTTACGTTTGGCAATTCCGCTTTTTAAATCCCGACAACACTTGTAGCCAGATCAGAAGGTGTAAAATATTTCTTGCACCGTTTAAGAAAACCTAGACATTTCGCAGCATTCTTGGCGACTAGGTGCAATGTGGTCATTCTAACAAAGGTTGTCATGAACGCACGACATAATACCGAGAATGGAAAGTCTTTCGGCCTAATGGCTATAGGTTCGGGTTTCGCTTTAGAGACAGAAGACAGAATTGTGTTTTTGAAGCATTAAATTCCACTCTATTGGCAGAATGCCATTTTAAAATGCTGTCAAGGTCGGAATTTAATGAGCTTAACATACGTTGCCGTTCCAGTTCTACGGCCAAAGAACAGAGACGTGAGTCCTGCAAAGAATATGAGAAGCTAAAAAGGAATGGATTGGATTAGAAGTTGCAGACAAGAGACAGAACGAAACCTTGGGGAACACCAGCATTTATATGGTGAGTTTCAGACTTGAAACCATTCAAAATAACTTGAATTGAACGGCCAGAAATGTAGTTTCTAATACGTTGAATAAGAGACGCATCGATCCCATAAGCACGCATTTTAGACAAAAGAGCTTGGTGCCAAAGTCTGTCAAATGCCTTTGAAATATCAACCGCAACAATCTTCGATTCACCGAAGTGATGGAGAGATTGGTTCCACATCTCGGTGAGATAAGTCATCAAATCGCCAGTGGACCTATTGTCACGAAAACCGTATTGCCGGTCATTGAGAAGTTTCCGAGATTCAAGATATTTCATGACGATTTATCAGCGTTTTCATGTCCTTAGAAAGAATGGACGTAAGTGCTATGGATCGGTAATTGGTGGGAGAAGGAGATTCGCCTTTTTTAGGGACGGGCTGGACAAATGTTGTTTTCCACCTACTCGGAAAGAGTCCAGAAGAATAGGGCAGATGAAAAAGCTTACGCAGTCGTTTTGTCAGAGTGGAAGAGCCACAAACCAGTAAGAACTAGACCGCCGACTTCTCGTGCACCTACCCGATTCTCCCCGGAAAAAATTGCCCTGTCTGTGAATACGTGTAAATTTGAAAATTAATGGCGGTGTATATTAATGGACTGTAATTTTAGGAAATAAAAACACGAGATATTTTTTTGTGGGAAAAAAGAGCAAGCTCTCAAAAAAACCCATGTTTATTAGCCGCTGTCCAGAAGAGAAGTGATACGTAGAGAAAAGTACAGTCGTACGCGCCGCGCAGTAGTACGACGATACTCTCTCTTTGTACTTGTGTACATATACATACAAATTCTTTTATATAGTAAACTCGTATGCCAATCAGCGTTGCCGAAGTGGCACGATCGTGCTTTTTGGACACGCAAATTTATTTGTGGCACGGTGGCACGCAAAAATTAAAAATGACACGTTTTCTTCATTTCTTTACCCTTTCTTAAATAATTAAAGCTCAGTGTAAAGGTAATTCACATGAGAGCGACCAACTACCTACGAAAGAACGAATATTCGCAAGTTTTGACAGTCCATTCACATGAACACTTTTCTAGGTCGCGGCAGTTCGCGAATTTTTTTTTTTCGCTCGTTCCATCAGTTTCTACCCGCGATTATTCGCTAGTTAGTGGAGACGGCGGCACATATATTGACAACATTGGGTCGAGACCCATTGGATGAAACAGATCTCACATAACAGATGCTAGCGTTAACACTAGGAATCGAACTCAGGGAAGCACTCTGGAGAAATCCGGAGAGCTTCACTGGGTAAGGTTTATAGTGGTAGGAAGACGAAAAGAGACCCGACAATGGTGGTCTGGTTCGAATATTTCTCGAAAATGTATATATAGTATATAGTGGAGCTCGAATTAAATGATGTGGACTGCGAATACCTAAACTTTGACAATTCGCGCCAAGGGTGTTTTCGTTCGCTCTAAAAATTTTGGAATTCGATTTTTAAACTGTTTATAAACTTGTTTTCTTAATACAGTTTGGTGAAATAATTAATTATCCTTCTCTTAGTATAATAAAATGCGCAATTTTCTGTTTGTAAATACTTAAAACGCGGTTTGTTCGCATTTCAGCAAATTCGTTCGTTTGCTCTCATGCGAATGGTCCTTAACTGTATCTTCGTTGTTTCTGTTTGGCGTTGGCTTGGCGGCGTAAATGTGAAAAAAAAACATATTTTTTCTTTGGACACGCTAAGGGCACGCTCCTCTGAAAAAAGTGGCACGCTTTTTTTTATTTTCGGCGGCAACGCTGATGCCAATACGATACAGGCGGCAATGATTTTCCATGCTATACCTACTAGACGTCTGCATGAATGCATTCATTTGCTTTCTGTATTCATGTAATTACTTCAGTGTACTCTATTCATTGCAATAATACGAGTAAGTGTACAGTACAAATGAGTACCACATTAAAAGAAACAGTTACTGTACACTACTCGATCACCTAATACCAAAATGAGTACACTGATCGGTTTAATTCATACAAGTGAGTGATTGCTTTGAACAAAACATGTACCATTTTAACGCTGTAAAATACACTGAGTACACTGAGTACAATGAGTATACTCATTTCAAATGAATATACCCATTTGAAATGAGTATACCCATTGATGTAAATGAATGCAATAGGTGATTGATTTCTAGCTTTGAGATGAGGAGCATAAATGTTGTTGGGCTTACAATTAGTTTATTTATTAATCTTAATCAACAAAATGAAAGTAAATAATATAATGTATGTAGTATGTACAGACATGTTAATAACAGTTTATTTTAAACAAGAATTCAACAAACGATTTGGATATGTTGAAGGAATTAAGAAAATAAAAAAATAATAATACATAATGTACTTCACATTATTGTTGCAGAATTGTGCTGGACAGCGGCAGTAAAAATTGGGTTTGTTATCTATATGTAAATTCTGGACGTAACGAAAGGAAAATAAAAACACCGCTTTTAATTTTAATTTAAAATGATTCTATTTATTTAATACAGCAATTCGTGCTGTTGCTTCCGTGATATAGTAATAAGAACCTACTGAGGCTTGTTGCTTTCTCTATACTGTTTCGCAGAACAGATTAAATAGATCTATAACTAATAAGCGATCGACACAATATAGATTGCTGCATGGTTATGTGTGTGTTTGGTTGTTATCTCTTTTTAGGGGTTGTTGGCAGGGTTGTCAAATGTGGAGATTTATCGCATAACAGGCGATTTGAAATTTCATTCAGCGACGGCAAAATCGGTTTGGCGAAGCACCCCAAAAAAGGCGATATTTTTAGATTTTGGCGATTTAAATGATTGTTTAACCAAAATCCTTATACATATACATATTATTTTAATAATTTTCACTCACAAAAAAACACTCAAACCATTTTTTGTTTCTTTGGGATATTTTTCACCAACCCAACCCAAAAGCTTACAACTTGTTGAGACTCAGTCGGAAAAATTAATTTCTGTCAATTAGTCAAATGAATTTTATCTAGAAAATGTACCCGAACAAGACGTTTTTAAGTTTTGGAACAAGGTGTACAAAATTACAAATGTCGTAGCTCGTAGGAGAGCCAGAGTTCCAGGGGCTTGGGGAATTGCATTAATTTTTTTTTACGTAAAAATTACGAGTTGCGGGAATTCATTTGATTTTTATGGTTTTTGAATTTGGAAAATTTGGCGATTTTTTGGCGTTTTATGTTTTACGCTTAGCGATTCCGGTTTTTAAAACCTGACAACCCTGGTTGTTGTTGGTCTGATATAACATGTACATTGTACACATAATATAAAACTCAAATTTTGTACCTGTGTGTATGTAGGTATGCTAACCTAGATAACTAAAAATAGTTTGGAATAAGGCTGTAACTAATCATTGCCTACATACTGCATATTAAAATACTTCTATTATGTATTGGGCTATTATTAATTTAATTTTTTCATTCTGTGCTCTTCATAAATATTGAACAACAATAAAAAAAAATATGAATCCGAATGTGCATGAGGTCGGTACTGGGTAGTCTGTAAGACAAATATGTATTTAGTTTTCAGGGCTATGGACACCCAAACAACAAACTGATTAAGCTAAAATGTCCACGCAGTATTCAGGATTAGTTCTAGAGTACAGCGGCTCATCCCATACAAAAAAAAAACATTGCAAACTACTTTCTTCGACACTTCGAAAAGTATGCGGTAGGCTGAACTGAAACACATTATGTTTCCTATAAACTGAAAAGTGCACGTAACTCAAAAGTATCAAATTTTTCCGATGTAATTTACCCGGTCGGGTACTGATTGTAATACATAAAATAACAATATTTGCAATTTGTTAATTAATATACTCATAATTCGTCTATTGAGGTACATTATGTTTTTATTTTTTTTATTCTTTCAACATATCTAAATCGTTTGTTAGACCTTGTTTAAAATAACATTTTATTAACATGTCTGTACATGCATTTATTAAATAAATTTATTTGTTGAATAAGATTAATTAATAAACCAATTGTAAGCCCAGCTACATTTATTTCCTCATCTCAAAGCAAAGATCAATCACCTATTGCATTCATTACATTTGAAATGAGTATACCCATTTGAAATGAGTATACTCATTGTACTCAGTGTACTCAGTGTAGTGCACCCATTCTATATGAGTACACTGAACTAAGTAGTTTGTAATAAATGGGTGAAATACTCACTCAGTAATCAAATATCAAGCGATTCATTCCATTTATGTTTCAAAATGTAAGTAGAGTGAATAAGGTACACGAAAAAATACTGAATGTCTTGAAACTGCTTTCAAGACATTCATTGCAGATGTCTAATACCTACCATGGGCCTAGGATTTTTCAAGTATGCGTGCGTTAATGGCGCTTCTTTAATTTTGTACAGCACAAATGCTGGGCCCGCCGGCAGCTTGTAGGCAAAGTCCGTTATGTGGGAGGAGTCGACGGTCTATTCTTACTGGTTTGTGGGAAGAGCACCTCTTCAGAACGATGGGGGAGATACAGTCTGGCCAAGCGGATTTATTTATGTTGAGATCATTACGTACTCTTGCAACTGTACGAGTGCGACAGTGGACTTGTTGCAGTGCTGCGGTGGGTTCAGAATTTACATTTGTATCACCACATAAGAACATTGTGTATTCTAATCTTGCTGCACAGTGAATTCTGCACGTGTGATTTGGGCATTAGTTAATCGTTTTGTGAATTTTTGAACAGCTATCTGTATAGAGTATAGGTATAACCGTTTAGCATTTCAAAACTCACCATATTTCGTAAGCAAATTTGTAAACTTGTTTTTTTAGCTGTTATTTCTTACCCCTGTGACTTCTAGCCCCACCACTCTTCCTTTCTCTCCATTTTCCACCCAGCACCAGCACACAGTTCAGAACATACATACGTCTGCGAGCATCTCGGGGCACTGATGAAGCGTTATAGATTTGCCTTACCCGGGAGAAGTATTTTAAAAAAAATAATAATAATTTAATATTTAATATTAAGTTCGGTATTTATATCAAAATTTTCTATATATCAAATCCTTTTCACATTCAGACACTTAAGGATAAAAGAAATAACAGGGATGCTTAAAGTTTATGGCACATATACCATAGAAGATTGAAAGTATGTGCACTGTAGGTGGCCGGAATTCCATCAATCAATGGATTGTTGAATAGAGTTAAAATGATTATAAGGAAGACGACAATAATTAAAAAAAAAAGCTTAAAAGGAATTTCGCAATTTCCCAAAGTAGACATATCTAGTTAAAATATGTATGCATGTGGATAAAGATTTTTTTATTACGGATTCCCACTCAGGTTTTACAATATAATAATATAGAATCAGGGACATGGTAGCTTAGCAACTTGAGACTTATCCTGCTGAACACCAAAAACCAAATACCAAAGAAGACACAACAAAGAATCAGGTTGGCCTGGCTCGATTTATGTTCATGGTTCGTGGATCTTAACAAACATTTTTTTGCTTCTTCCTTTTATGCGCTTGTATTTTATATTTTTCGTTTGATGGCACCAGCTGTATACACACGGAGTATCTCCTTATTTATATCTTTTATATGGGTGGGAAGTAGGATAAGCTCTACGCATGATGTGTGATGTGTATAATGTATGCATATACCTATGCCAAATGTGTTTTTGTATATAGCTGACATAAGACCTTTTTATACATACGAGGGGAGGGTCTAAAAATGATATTCAGTGACCCGAATTTTGCATATCTATATCACATGAAAAGGTTTCCTTATTCAGGATTTATTTCTAATTTTTAACTCATATTGCTGTGAGAAGCGCGGCACAAGACCATATTCGTATTGTGTTTGGTTTTTTTTTTATTTAAGGGACATATTATATGACGCGTCGGTGTGAGGATATTTTTTATTGAAAAGGTTTCCGTTTCCAATTTATTCTAATTAGTCTGTATAGATGTTATCGGAATCGGATGTGTGACATCTCATTTTGAAGTGCACGCTGTGTAATATTATCCAGTCTGCCCTTTGATGTTGTGCAAATACATACGCAGCAAGAAGTGAGGGGGCTTATGATTTTTATGCTTAAGGCTACAGCACTCTTAATGGTATCAAAGTCCTTGCAGTATTCAATTAAGAACATCCTAACGAGTATGATTACTACAGTTGGAACTCATATTTATGATGTACATCATATACATCGCAATGGTTTGGAAAAAAAAAACAGACAACTAATTGAAGCAAGCTCCATATAATCCTGAACCAATCCTTTGTAACGAACAATGACACAAAGACGAGCAGAAAAACAGCAAATAAATTGAAAAAGAAACAGCAATCCGGTTCAAAGTTACGCTCCAATCAGAAGAGTTATTTCTTTTTTTCTTTAGTCAGCAGAAAACAAAGTTTTGAACTCAGAAAAGGGAAATTTAAAAATTTCTTAACTCCTTAACTTATGTAGGTACAAAGGAATATTTTCTCCTTGTAATGTCGCCGCAAAAAAAGCACAGTACCTGCGAATAAAAAATGAAAGGAATGACAAAGTCGGAGACAAAAAAAAAATTACGTTGACTTTTTCTGTGGTCAAGCTAGCTCAATGAAAATGGTCTGAAAAATTAAAAGAGGGCGCAAAAGTGCTATAAAATAACCGCAATAGCGAGTGTGGGGTCCATCAACCATAAATGTAACTTAAAGTGAGCCCTAAGATAGTTTTATTTTTCACAATGTCATTTTGAATGTCATTTACATACTTATTAAGAAAATAATACATATATTTTTTTGGAACTTATTTCTCATCTTTATGAGAAAAAAAAATAAATAAAAAATAAAAAATGCCTCCCTCTAGACAATTTTCTTTTGAGACTTATTCTACCGGGCACGTCTTTACTTTAATAGTCTTAAGATAAAAATGCATTTAGATTTAACTGATTTTTGTTTTTGCGCCTTCATTCGGGTCAATGGACGGTCCTATTGAAATACTTTGGCCATGTTCCTATCACGGACTATACATGACATCATGCTTAGAGTTTAAAAAAACATTTCTTGAGCGCCTATCCCAGCAGGAAAGAATGCAGACACGGATTCGTACTTAGCATGCAATTCATAGTCGTATTTACAGACGGATCTGAAATGGACACTGGGATAGGGTAGGCGTCTTCTTCGAATTGCTGGGTATATCAAAGTCGGTAGTCTCTTCCAAGCAGATGTCCTGGCTAGTGACAACAGCAGCCCGTGAGTTTGTAGTATAAGAGCAATGCCACCTTCTTTACCGACAACCAGGCAGCAATAAAAGTCATAGCTACTGCACCAGAAATAAAATCGCAGCTTTTGAAATGCTGTGCGAAAAACTCAAGGTTCTCTTGGTACACAGAACAAGGTATCGCTTTGCTGTGTTTTAGGACCAGTGATGCCATTCTGACCGGATTCCGGTCATATCTGACCGAAATCTATTTATTCTGACCGGACAAAATTTTGAAATCCGGTCTAACCGTTTTCTGACCGGAACGAAAAATGTTTTTAACCGGAAAACGCTTTTTTGACTGGAAAAATAAAATTGCTCTACTGACTATAAATAAGGATAGATTTCTATGGGTAATTTGAATAAAACTTTGCCATACATTACGAACACTCTCCCAAGTTCAAACAGAAACCAATTTACTGCGAATATTGGGACGTTTACAACATAACACATGGAATTCTCCTTCGGGAGCAGGATAATAAATTATCTTATGGGCTAATTTTTTGACGTTTTCTTTTGCTAGAATGTTGAAGAGGAAATTAAACAATGCATTTCAATTAAAAGAGTGAAATTCGATAAATCTCAGATTAGAGTTTGGTGATCTACTCTTTTCAAGTGTTAGAAAATTATCCAAAAATAATTATTTAGCCATAGACGTCTTCGCATGACTTTTATTTCCATTAACGACTTGGCTACAAACAAAAACGAGGCGTCATTGCAATGAAATAAAATTTGACAGGTAAAAGAATATTGATTTTCTGCGCATTTTCTATACTACTTTTCTCCTTTCTACTCACTCAAAATCTACCTGCCTCATGGACATTGGAAGACGTTGTATGGTCATGCACTAAAAGTGTATTTCAGGACTTGAAACACGTCATATTAAATGAAAAATTAGTTTCAGTAAATTTCAAGCAAACGAAATAAAAAACAAGTTTACAAACTCAAAATTCGCATATTATAAAAACGTTTTCTCAACATGGATAATCTTTATAATGTAAAAAAATGGCCTAAAATAGTTAACTTTTGTTTTATATTTTTAGTAATACATATTATATTACAATAATTTTTTTTGACCGTGTTTCCGGTCAAAAACTCTGATTTTAACTTTTGACCGGATTTTTTAACCGGATTTAGAAAATAAAAATCCGGTCATACGGTCAGATTTGACCGGATTCACTTTTTTTTAGTGGCAACACTGTTTAGGACATGAAGGCATTCCAGTGCAGCAATGAGGAAGCGGACGAATTAGCAAACGACAGCCGTTTCAGAACAAGCTGATCCCTCTGTGAATATCCCGCCTTTCACTCTCGAGCTTGCAGCAGGGAGAAAAGCCACAAGTGAGGCGAACGCTAGATGGGTCTCTCTAGATAATGAAACAAGGACCGAGAGTGTCATACAGAAGGATAGAAAATCCTTGTACAGTACAATCTCCACCCTCGTAGGAATTATAAAGGGACAATCATTCAGCTACGATTACACGGCCATTATTTTGAGTCATTTAAATGGCGCTGTGACGTCAGGAAAAAATGTCGCATTAGAGCGATATTTAAGCTACGATTCGTCATTGGAAAAATGGCGATCATACGAAATGACTATCATCATCATTTGTGTCCCAAAATCAAATGACGGCGAGTCATTTAGAATTTTCCGTTGGGATGCCATTGTCCTAGGCGTAATTGAAGAGCGATCACACGGCCATTTTTTTCCGCCATTTAGATGGCACTTAATTCATGTCATTTGGTGCGCCATTTTCCTAGTCATTTAAATAACGCTGCCAAAAATGGCGATCACACCAGAGCGACATTTCAATGACTGCTTTGTGACGGGATTTTTACGTCAGAGCGCCATTTAAATGACTGGAAAAAATGGCCGTGTAATCGTAGCTTAACTCTGCGGTAACATGAAGACAATGGGCTTGATGGAGAACCAACTTTGCAGAGCCTGCGGTTTTGAGGAAGCTCTTAATTTCACGCACAAACCACGTCCTATATGTCACTGGCCAGGTCTTCAACACACTAAGTAGAAATTCACTGGGAGTCAATTCTTCCACGAGACGATCTTTCCAGCACATCAATAGCCAGGATAATGAACTTCGTCAAATCATCAGGATACTTTGTATGTAACACCACAGCATTTGTAGACAGGGTTATAATGGGTAACGGATAACCTCTTTCCCTGATGAGCATTTCAATGGGTCAGTATTGACCTGAGTGTCAATAACCTAACCTCTAACGCTTCCAAATATGGCACTAACTCAATTTTTGAATTTTGGCGTTTGCGCACCTTTCTAAGGTTCCATTCCCACAGGTAAAACCTTCGTTACGAATCCACTAAGCCGAATTTGGACCTAGAACTAATTGATGTATAAGGCTGAAATTTGGACACAACATGCGGGATAACCTCTAGTTAAACCCAAATACCAATGATAGCGATACATTGACTATGGGTTTAGAGTAATTAACAATTTAGTGAAAAAAATATGTTTCTTTATACAAAAAACTGTTTAATTTTGTACCTAGGTCTATCAAATCAATGAACAACCGACACACAACTCTGGCTAAGTATGGAAGGAGTTTATAATTATTCGTCTTAATTTTACAGAAATGTTCCGGAGAATAAAATGGTTCGCTGGCCTGAGAATGCACCGCAATATCTACCTATCTTGTGATTGAGTCCTTTTCCAGGAAGGACCATGAGGCAGATTTAGCTCATAATTCTCCATGGAAAAATGTTTACTAATCTGTTGGAAACGCGTTACAAAACTTTGTTTGATTAATTAGCAGACCAGTTATTTTATGCGGGTAGAAGTACAACTCACTCACAGAGTAGGTGCCTACTACTTTCGAATAGGCTTGCCACAACGGACTATACAAATTTTAAACTTAAGAACTTTGAAATGTACGGTTCTCGCACATACGGAAATACCTATATTTGCATCTTTAGACATTTTTTACACTGCGACACCTCTCGCGAAGATCTGACAAATATCTACAAGTATAATGTCCGAAAGTGACTTCTCAATCAAGACGGTTTGTCATGGTTTTCAAAATAAGTTTGCACAATTTGCACGCTTTGTTCTAGCGTTAGTCTAATCGTAAAATGACAAAAGGTGCTAACCACAAATCAGCTTTCAACACTGTCAACTTGATAATCTGTAGAAACAGTGTTGCTACTTTAAAAATCAATCCTCTAACAAAAAACACCCTTTACGAGTAGAGGTACATTCGGGGTAGCGACATAAGTCCGCGCGACATATCTCCGCCGAACTAAGAACGGCATAGCTCCGCCGACTTATTAGCGACATTATATAAATGAAATAAGGCCCCAAATCTACCAGTAAATCCAAGCAGGGGGGGTTGCAGGGGGCAGGCAGCATGCCCCCCATGCGCGGAGTTATGTCACATAGTTCCGCGCGGAGATATGACGTTTTCAAAACGACATAACTCCGCCAGAAAAAAGCGAAATAATTTCGCTCGAAAAGTGTACCAGGCGGAGATATGTCGCTATGTCGTCCCTTCCATTCATTCCAAAAATTGAAACTCGCACAAATGAATGCTTGTTTGAAACTGGACACTACCTAAGTCCTAAACGTAAATTTTGCACCTATTTTTTAATTTATCTTTATTCTTTATACAGAACGCTATTGCTTTTTTTTTTTTTTGGTAACTTTCAGACAAATTTTCTTTATGTTCGTTTATTTGACTGTCAGTGTCACAGTCAGATTTAATTTCACACTTTCGTCCTTTATCTTCTAAGACAAAATGTTAACACGTCTGCATGCATACCGCCCGGTTGTTTTTATACGTTTCCAAAATCCTTATACCTACCTAGACCTACAGACCGACGTTCATCCGTGGTGATGTTCCTGAATTATTAAATGTTCCAAATGTTGCGCATTTGTTGACATGTACCCTGCTCATCTGCAAAATTCCCAAGCAACTATGTTAATTAGAAGAAAATTGCCTCAGTTAAGTATAGCACTACCAGTAAGAAATTCATTTGCGCAGCTAATTAGGAATAAAATACCCACGTACCATTTGTTTGACCTCCTTTCTGCTCATATGTTCAGAGGTAGTAATAATTGTCCGCTTAAAGTAGCTACCTCATAAAGTTGTGAAATTCATTCCACGATTTTCTGTCAAAGGAAAGCAGCCTCTTTAATTTAGATACCCAGCGAATTCAAAACACCAGAGCAGTATTCCACAGCACTCCATGAACAGAACATACCAGGATGCCAAGGGTTACTTCTTTCTCAAGGAACTATCTATTTTTGTTTCCTTTTTTTTGGTCTTCATTGCTGAAAAATATACACACAAAGTTATTTCAGGAATCTCTGGAGAAAGTTTTTTTTTTTTTTTTTTGTATTTTCTGCAAAGATGGAAAGAAAAGATACAACTACGATTTGATGGTTTCATTCTGCCACACCTTGGAGATTCTCAAGTTTACTCTGGCAGAGATGCAACAGAGCAGGAGTATAGGTAAGGTAGGGTACTCGTATAGTACCCATAGCAATCTTAAACGCTGTGTTTATTGTGCACAAGATGATGGGAGACAATTTAAGACTCACCGTAGTTTACATTTAATGTCGACCGTCTCGTTGAAGTGAATCATTTGGAAGGTAGAGTAAAATAAGTTTTAGATTCTATTTTCCTTATATATAAATGCTGATGTCGTTATGAGCTTCATGGAACTGGAAAATTAAAACGAGTCCATTTGCAGGACAAAATCTTTCCATTAAAGGTTTTACATGCAAATGCATAGGTGTGGGGGTTATTTTTATTTTATTTTATTCAATAAATCTTGTTGCAGAAGAGAAAATGGGTTAAGCTATCCGGGTTGCAAAGAAGTGTATGATGTTGTGCAAGGACAAATCTTTTATCCCATGTTTGACTCAAAATTTGATAATTTTTAATCTAGGGTCTAAGAGAAGTTATAAACAGTGAAGAATTGAAGAATTGCTCATAACTTAAGCATCCACATATTTTTTTTACAAAAAACTGTTCCACATCCAGATATATGATTGATAGCCGTTTTTGGTCTTTCTTAAATGTTGATGTAACCGTAGGTCTAGAGCGTCTAAGTTTTGGTCAAGTATTGATAGTGAAGTGCGACAAATATGATTTAAATATTATAATTTCTTCATGTGACAATGATGAAGGGTTTCAAAAACAATTAATAGTACGCACCTAACACTCCAAACTTTTAAACAAACAAAAATAATGATTGTTTGCAATTTTCAATTTAAGGACACATTTTAGGTATGCAAAATAGGTGGACATTTAAATCTAAACAGCATCCCACAAAAAGGAGTCATTCTCTTGACGATCTACGACAAGTTAGTCAAATAATGGCCGCATGCAAGAATCTAATCATCGTAAGTTGACTTGAATTGTCTGGATTCAAATTTACCTGAACGCGAAAACTAACTTGAATTTTTGTCGGTACGGTAGGTATGTCACCTATTGAGAATTGTATTTTTTTCTTCTGGGTTTTTCGTTTCCGATTGGCGCTACACACGTCAGGGCAATCGAAATGTCAAACTGCCCACTCCCATGCTCTCCGATTCTGTACTAGGTATAACGTCTATAACCCAATAGAAATGTCAAAACTAAGTTCTACATCTACAGACACAATGTTGACAAAAATAGACGCCAAATTAGTAGTAAGTAGAGAAATTCTTGACTTGATTTGTCGATGTTGCGGACATAGACGTCAACTTGGAAAACTGTTTACCAGTCTAACCTAATCTAATAAAAACTAACCCACATGAAGAATAGAGCTGCCAGACTTCCTAAACTAGATTCTTGAAGGCCCTCAGTGACAATAAATTGTTGCTCTTAATCTGACTATGACAAAATAGTGATGACAAATTTGTCGTTGCATTTAACTGACAATTATTTCACCTGTTAATATTTTATGGAAAAACCCATTTTTATTAGACAAAGTGAGACAAATTTGTAAAATTGTCACCTGTCAATGTTTATAAAAAAATAATGCCCAGGTTGTTTGACATGAGAAAACGCAAATATGTACTTAATTTGCTGCACTATATCCACTGGATTCCTTTCCAAAGTCAAATGAACTCCGTCGAGACGCTGATTCAAAAGCCAACGTTTTAGACTTTGATGTATTGATTTGAAAATCCCATAGGTCACAGACATAGCGCTTAAGTTTATTGATCATAAGTTGCAGAGTCACAGGTTTATCATCGACAATAACAAGATCGTCTACATACAGTCTTTTGACACCTCCCAAAACTGTATAACTCCAATTTGCAAATATTCACATAGAACATAAGCACATCGTTAATAATAATAATGAAAAAGAATTGGACTTAAGATGCAGCCTTGAGTCACACCAGTTTCAGGCAAAAACTATACCTACGACTGGCTTGGTTGGTGCCTCTCTTTTCTGTCGTCAGAATCAGAACGCGGTCGTTGGCTCTGTGGTGTGTGTGAATACGGCACGTCATTACGTTAGCGTTCGTTTAAATTACTATAATACCAATCCCACATTTATTTTTCGCAAAATTTACTTTTTCGTTGCAATTTTAAGGGCCAAAAACCATCGCAAAGGGGTAAATCTTTATATATATAATTCTTCTTCTGTACGTGGGTTGTACATAATTTAAGGGGCGTGGCACCTCCCATAAAAAAAGCCTAAAAAATCGTATAGATAGATAGAAATTGGGATAACATTTTCAGGCAATCATAGGCAGTGTTGCCACTAAAAATAAGTGAATCCGTTTAAAAAATCCGCTCGAAGTTCAAAATCTGAGTTTTTGACCAGAAACCCGGTCAAAAATAGATTATGTTAACATAATATATATTACTAAAAATATAAAACAAAAATTAACTATCATTAGCCATTTTTTTACATTATAAACAATACCCATGTTGAGAAAACGTTTTTATAATATGTGAATCTTGAGTTTGTAAACTTGTTTTTTATTTCGTTTGTTTAAAATTTACTTAAACTAATTTTTCATTTTACATGACGCATTTTAAGTCCTGAAATACACTTTTAGTGCATGGCCAGGCCATACACGTCTTCCACCAATGTCCAGCGAGACAGGTAGATTTTGAGTAGAAAGGAGAAAGGCAGTTAACATAGAAAATCCATTTTTAGCAATAATTCTGGCATGGCCTTGGCAGGACATAAAGGTTCTTTTTCGTACCATTGTGCTTTCGATATAAATCTGCATTTGATATTTGCATTGATAGAGTGAGGGCTTCAAAAACGGGCGTCGGCTTCGGCTTTACTATAAAATTTGTTTGTGTTTCCGATTTCGATATTCTTTTACCTGTCAAATTTTATTTCATTGCAATGACGCCTCGTTTTTGTTTGCCAAGGCGTTAATGGAAATGAAAGTTATGGGAAGACGTGTATCTATATATATAAAAATTGAGCCTTAAAATGTTTGTCGCCGATTCACGCTTTAACGCATTTACCGTTCTTAACCAAACTTTCGCACATCTTTGGTATTGGTCCATACATGAATCCTGTGAAGTTTGGTCAAAAATGGACAAAGGGGCGTGGCACCAAAAAAAACATTCAAAATCGTATATATCGAAAACCACCAAATCGATTGAGCTCAAACTTACAGATAATCTTAGTTATTGGCCCTGGAGTTGTCCTGTGAAGTTTGGGCAAAATTGGACAAAGGGGCGTGGCACCGTCCATACAAAAAAAAAACATTCAAAATCGTATATCTAGAAAACCACCAAATCGATTCAGCTCAAACTTACAGGTAATCTTTGGTATTAGCCGTAGAGGGAAAATTGGTTAAAATCGGAGAAAGGGGCGTGGCACACAAAAAAAAAAAACATTCAAAATCTTACATCTCGAAAACCACCCAATCGATTGAGCTGAAACTTACAGATAGTCTTAAGTATTGGCCCTGGAGTGCTACTGTGAAGATTAGTCAAATTCGGTCCAAAGGGGAGCGGCACTTCACATACAAAAATTGTATACCACCTATACAAAAAACACCTTCTATGGGGTGAAACTCGATGACGTTATATCTCGATAACCACTGGGCCGATTTTCATTATTCTTTTTTTGTTTTGTTCGTATTGCTGTATTTCAGGTTTAGGCAGAAAGAAAATTAAACCAAGTTGATTCATTCTTTTTTCTCGCATTTTACGAAAGAACATTATTACCTAAGACCTGAGCAATACCATTCCTGTGCACGGGCAAAGCCGTCGACAGTTTTGGAAGTCAAAGTTTTTTTAAAATTTGTAACATTGATATAAATAAGGTATTGTCCTGAAAGTCAATAATATTGTCTAGGCAATACGATTTCTGGAAAAACAAAAAAATGTTTCTTACCACAGAGCATTACAATAAAAACAGTTTATCTATTTAACTATTTTGCACTACAAAGTGTGCACGGGCTACGCTAGTGGCTAAATAATTATTCTCTAATCATTTTCTGACACTTAAAAAGATTAGTTCGCCAAACTCTAATCTGAGATTTATCGAATTTCACACTTTAATTAATTGAAATGCTTTGTTTAATTTCCTCTTCAACATTCTAGCAAAAGAAAACGTCAAAAAATTAGCCTATAAGATAATTTATTATCATGCTCCCGAAGAAGAATTCCATGCGCGTGATGTAGTAATGAATGTCCCAATGCCAATATTCGCAGTACCTTATTTGGTTTCTGTTTGAATTTGGGAGCGTATTCGTAATGTACGACAAAGTTTTATTAAAATTACCTATAGAAATTTGTCTTTATTTATAGTCAGTAGAGCAATTTTATTTTTCCAGCGCAAAAAGCGTTTTCCGGTTTAAAACATTTATTGTTCCGGTCAAAAAATGGTTAGACCGGATTTCAAAATTTTCTCCGGTCAGAGTAAATAGATTTCGGTCAGATATGACCGCAATCCGGTCAGAATGGCATCACTGATCATAGGTATTAGACAGTACTGAGAGTGTTCCTGTGAAAATTAGCTAAAATTAAAAAAGGGGCTTGGCACCTCCCGTGTAAGAAAATTAATAAATTTTAAATGCTATTTCTCGACACTCATAGCAGCTAAAGTTGTAAAATTGTAGACATTTTTGTGCATTGTTTAAATAAACAACCGAGCGAAGTGTGGGTGGGATTGGAAAATGGGCAATGGCACCACCCTTACAACAAAGCTATTTAGAAAAGTACTACCTATATCCGAATATTGCCCGATTGAAACATTTTACAAAACCTTACGGGATTGGACAAAAGGGCGTGACGCCTTTCATAGAAAAAAAAAACATTTCAAACGCTATTCTTCGATGGAAAAAAATATATCTAGACAATACAATTCCTGGGCACTAGCAAATCTGGTCGGGTTCAGCTAGTAGGTATATTCACATAAAATTCAATCTCAGATCATAGACAAATTCTTTAACAAATTGTCTGTTTTCAGAATTTAAATAAGAAATTGTGTTTGCGTCAAAATTCTTTATTCATTATGAAAAAATGGCTCATATTTAATGTAGGTAATGACATTATATTTTGAACGGAATTGCAGGCATATGGCCATTTTGTCAGTTTTCACAAAGCTACCTACTACAGTCCAATTTTGGGCTTTTTTTTGCAGAATTTTCGGATCTATATCCTCAATAACATACATAGCATCACATGTAGTAATCGAATGGTATCAACTTGCATGATATTGAATTGACTGGACCTTTATGCGTTAGATTGCTATAATTTAATAGAGTCCTTAGAAAGTCAACAAGAACGCTCCTAAATTATTTTTTTTTTTTGGCTTAATATGTAAACTAGTGAACAAAGCCAAATGTCGGTAAAGTGAGTCAAATCCACAAGACAGGCTCATGAGACTGTCTTTACTGTGATTTACGCTGGTAGCGTCTTGATCTTCGGTACATTTTTAAAAATATGTACCTAGATATGTATTTTAAATGTCTGCAGAATGAAACGGAAAAGATTCTAATGCCTTCGACTACGTTTGAAAAACGTGGATTCAAAATATGGATTCATCCAGTGGCAGCCATTTATAAAAACTGATTTTCTTTGATTTTTGTTTTAACAAAACGGTGTGGGAAAATTACTCGGAAAGTATTTCTTCCTTCAAGAGCTTAGGTATTATGAAATTGCAATAGAAAATGTAAAATAGTGCAACGCATGTCTATGTCTAGCCATGAGAAACTTCAAATACAACGGCCCTTTTCCAGGACCTTAAACCCACTATGGGTTTTGTTTAAATTGCAACTCACCCAGAACCAGTAAATAAATGAAATTGTTAGTTATTATAGTCACACAAGATTTTTTATTAATTTCTGAAATGAGGAGTCAAACAACTGGACGGATATTCCTCCATTTGTATAGATACCCATCGTCACTTTGTTATTTTTGAAGGACGCGCTCTTCTTCATAATTTTCACTTAACCCAAATGCAATCAGGTCGTTCAAAACCCTACTTCCTGGGGGATAATGTAATTAGAACAATGCTGTCCAACGATGTAATCTTGTTGATTAAATTTCCAAGACTCGATTTAGATATTTACTGAGGTCTTCTAACAACATTTGCATACCTCAATAAAGAAACAAACAATTTCGAATCTCTTAAATTAAGACTTTTTGACAGACGGACTCTACAGAACCCTACATAGCTCTTAAGTTTATCCAAAGATTAACAATCTCGTCCTTCTGTTCCTTCTGTCAGTCCGACAAACTGCGCAAATATTTGCTTATCTCTCAATAGCCTTTAAATTAAAACTATAAATGCGTGCACACGAGTTTGAATAATAGTCTTTCTCACATCAACAAGGGGGAGAGACGCCCTCTTCATATGGAGCATATAGAGCTAGAGCTGGGCAACTATATACAAATCCCTCGAATCTTTTGGGTAAACAAATAATACTCCATGACCTTCAGCATCTACTTTTCACATCATGATATGAGTATGAGTTGAGTATTCTGTATGCGATATGTGACATCTGACATGTATGTAGTGCTACCTCATTCCGATACGAAAATTCCAAGCAGTCTTTGTGTTGCTCCGGTACAAAGGATCAAACAATGACTGGAGGAGCAGAACTGGATTTCACCAATCCAATGGATAAACAAAAACGCAATTGTTTGGCAATATAGTCGTGCTCTCTGATAGGAAATGTTTTTGACATCAAGGAAATATTTCATTCACTGCTGTACGTGTACCTATGTGAGGGGACAAATTGTGATTCAGAGGCTTTCTTGAAGTATGTGCCATGCGAATTGAAAGAAAATCTTACTGAATCTCACAGGAGCCATCGGAAACATAATATATTCTTTGAAATCATTCTCTATTCGCAAGGAACACCTGAGTTCCTTCTCAATAACAATATGGTTCCACTTGGATCATTGGAAGACGACCTTGAGTAATCAATCGGATTTGTGGTGAACTAATGATGCTTGTTATGGGAGCTAGTCTACAATGGCATTGTGTCAAATAAATAGAGAACAAAGACGTTCTGGACTTATGCTGGCTGAGGCGTAGTCAAAGAATCGTTTGACGAACGGCAACATAAGTTCATTCTTGTTTGGTTCTATTCAGGTTTAAGATTGACATAGATATGGGGTTCTCGACGAGAGAAGTATACATACCTATAGCTTTGTGCTGTCGAAACTGTAGATATATCAGTCCCAAAATCACACTCTCAGTATTTATTAAGCGTTGTGTTATCTGTCATGTGGTCAGTTTGGATAGGCTTCTTCATTATTTTGCTTCTGCCGATAACACAATGTGTTTCATTATAATCCTTGTCAATTTCCAAGACAAGATTTTCATTGGAGTAACCACACGGTCTCTCGGATCTATCGCCTTTCCCTCTTCAAATAGTTCAAGCCTGATGGTGGAATAATAGGCATTTAAAATATTTTAAGTATCTATTCCAGTCTCATGAGTCATGACATCGACGGGGTAGATATACGCAGGCCAGTTAGGTAGGCAAGGGTATAAGGTGTCTAAGAGCAACACGTTTGGACACTAGAATTGTCCTTTGTGATACCACATATAAGCTCAAGCTTTAGAGGGAATTGTGTTTTATGTTGTCGATAATATCAACGATAAAGGTTCTGAAGTTTAGTGAGATCGAACAGGACAGGACATTCAGAAGTAAGTGTTGCGTCATCTTCTTCCTCTGAATAGTCGACAGAATTCATTGTCCGATACTTCCGGTTTGTTTCGATGGTAAATTAGTGGCATATAACCCGTCCGTTTTGGTTTTGCAACCAAGGTTGAGCTTATGAATATTTTAGCCTGATGAATGCTTGGATTTGGATCCGGTTTTTGGTTTTTGGTAAAGTTTCCAGCACCGACAACCGGTGGGATCATTAAAATCCTCAGTGTACTTAGTTTGTTGTCATAGAGATGAGACCTCAACTCACTAAAATGGGTCTAGAATGACACTGACACCTTGATCCAGACATGAGACTTGCAGATGACGTTTTACTCATTCATTCATTCCATTTCAATGGTCCGTTTCTTCATTAAGTGGGTCGCGGGTCTAGGTTCCTGAAGTGTGCCCTCTATTATAACACTTGATGCTCCGCCATCGACTCTAAATCATCAAGGACAATCCTCATGAGGGTAGAGGAGAGATCCTCTTTTCATTATTTATATGGACTGAATGTAACAGCGCAGTTTTGGTGAAGAACGCTTCGATTTGGGAGATCTTTGCTTTTCGCTGATTACTTTGGTCATCCTTGGGTCCTCTCATGCTGAACTTCAACGCTGATTCGCGGTCGGTTTGTAGCCGTTTGTGTTGAACGCTTGTTTAATGCACTCTGCATATTAGTAGATAGAGTGAAACAGATGGGGAAGTTAAAGTGGGTATCTCAGGGTCTGGAAGGAGCAATGTAGAGTTTTCCTATAGCTTTGGTCAGGCTGGGTCATTTTTCAGACAGCTTGGTCATTTTGTTATTAGGAGGACTGAACTTGGTATCAAAGCTAAGTTGTCAGAATAAGATCGAGGATAAGAGCTGCCGAAATAAGATTTCTCCGTTGTATTGCAGCTGTGACCCGTAGAGATCGTATTAGAAAGACCAGAATACGTTAGGATTCAGATTCGGTGGCTTAGTCATGGTAAACGCATGTCCACAAACAGGATCCCAAGACGAGCGGTGGAATCCATACTATCAGGGAGGCGTCCTCTAGGTAGGCCCAGGATGAGATGGTTAGATTAAGTCCATTATCTGACGTATTATTACTTTCTTAAGCTATTTCATAAATCTGCAAGCGAGTTCTTTTATTTATGGTATGTATTGTAGACTTTTGTCATTTCTAGCACGTTATTGAGCTTCTTCTGGTTTCTCCATACTATTCGCAAGTTCCTTGTCATCAAATAGATTGCTATACTGACGAGAAGACAGTATTGCTTTGCTATTCTTGGCCTAAATTGATTTACTGGAAAGGTTGCCCTTCATTTAAAATGAAAACATTATGTTATGTATACTAGGTACATCCTCACTGCCTCTGCAGTTCTCAAAATTGTATTCCTCGTGGGTTGTGCGATCATCTTTTCATGGCACTGATTTAGAGTCTCATTCCTTGCCATTTCCATTGTCATCATAACGAACATAACTCCCACACATTTCCCTTTAAGAAGAACTAATATGGCCAGCAAGCTCGATGTCTTTACCCTATGCTCGCAGAAGGACGAGGAGGACACAGCTACCACCACAATCAGTTTTTTTTATACTTCATTGGAGTTGGAGGTTACACAACATCATATCTCTGAGTACGGTCTTGCGAAATGTGCTTATATCCTGGCAAATTGTGTCATTTATTATCTCGCGGTCATAGACGACATATCCCTTGCGGACCCCAATATCCGCCACCCATCCGCACATAGCCACATAAACGAAACCACAATAAACTCAAACGAACAATAAATAATCGACGAAGGTTAAATATACAGAAGAAAAAAAAAAACGAAGAGAATTCCATCTGATATACGATTATACGTACGCGAATACATTTGTTCTCATACTCTGGCATTTCTCTCTCTATACATGCACCTATACGTGGTCCTAGTTGTGTTCAGGGACCTGCAAAATAAAATGAGAATTCCATTGTTTGCGAAAGCGTTGCGGCGTAATGCTTTGGCAGATTTGCTTAATGGTTTGCGTTTTTTATTTCTAACCTAGATACAGGATGGAAAATTGTTTACTTTAATAGCTTTCAAAGGATGATCCAAAATGAGTGGGTGGCTCTGGCTGTCGTGGATATACAATGGGAAACGACGAATGTGCGCACAATCATGTTACTGATGATAATGATGATGATGGGGTGAAAAGCGAGGATTGTTCCTATCCGTATCCCTATATGTGTATATACGTATCCCTATCCCCTGGGGATGTAAGTAGGTAAGTGCTGTTGCAGAGGAGTATGGGGCTTACGAGGGTGACGACGAATCATCTCTATGTACCTAACAGTAGTATAATGCTTTTCTAAATGGTATCTGATGTCGATTTCATTTCCACACACAGTCACATGTGAAAAGAATAGAAATTCAGATTTTTTGTTTGCATTCTCCCATCTGGACGAACGAGAATGTTTGTTTAATTTTTTTTTTGTTTCTATCCCATATGTCAACCTCATCATTTGGTCCTTCGGGAGCGCGGTGGCGTTACTTTGTGTATAGGGTTTGATTGCGTTTTTGTGTACATCAAACCGAGTGGTTGCCATAATAAAAATAATGCCATGAGCGACAGAACGGATGCGAATTAGTGAAATCAAATTTAAATGTGCGACTGTTTGTTTTACCCAGGGACATTAAATGTGGTAATTGGATTATACGCTGTAGCCCGTAATGTATTTTTTTTGTTTTGTTTTGTTATCTAGATAATGTTTGGAATCGAGTTAAATTGCTGGAGGGAAATTTTACGTAATTGCTCGAAATTTGAATTTAATTGGAGTGTGTGTGTATATTGTTACCAATAAAAATTGTCTACCTACATATTATTATATCTTAAATCGTACTTTATTATTATGCAGTTTGTTCTACATGAGATGGATGTGGATGATCGAAATGTGCATTTTCTGACAGATTTTGTTTGGCAAATTTATTTTTCTCTTCGATGTTCTGAAACTTTTTATATGGAGATTCACCTTCTCAGACCCCTTTCGATGGGGCGGATGGAACACGTTTATCAAAATAATCGACCTTCACTGAGGTATAGTTAAAACTGTGACTGTGGTAGGTAAGTCAAAAATGTTGAATGGCTTGATCCGGTGAATCGCCGGTGAATTTTTGAATTTCAATCATTCGAAAACATTTGCTGTTGTAAGGGTGTAGGTACTTGGTAGGTAAAAGAATTTCGTTCAATGATTTTGCATTGCTTGATTTACAAGATCCATCAAAGACAACCCGAACTTTCGTAGTAAGACTGTTGTCCTTAAACACCAGCGTGGTGTGATAAATAATACAGCTCGGTATTTTCTTTCGTTATTTCTTCATCTGGAACCTTTTCCATCTGTCCAAGAGCTAGGTATTTGGACATACATTTTTGATAGTTGCCTCTCTAAGATTATACTGTTCCTTAGAAACCTATATGAGTTTATTTTCGGCAGCTGTGTATAAATTTCCTAATACACATCTTTCAGACTTAAAGGGTAGTCCTATACTGAATATCTATACCAACTTCATTACGTTTGCTTACCTTTCCTTTGATTTTTTAGTTTAAAAAAAAATGTCTAAAGGCGAGTTTGGTTATTTTTTCATGGCTAAAGTCAACTTAGTCCAATAAAATTGCTGTTCTTTAACGAGCAAAACAGCTAAACTCGATTTTTTTGCTTTCAAAATCGTGTTTGGCCATAACAGCTAAAGTGTTTATTTTGCTTACTCGAAATCAGAATGATCAGAAGATTATGAAAGGTTATATCGAAACAGACTTAAATTGCCTTTATTTACATAATAACTCTCAGGATAATCAGACTTTCCGCGGATTAACCAGAGCCATTTGCAATTTCAAATATTTCGTCGAATCTTAAAAGTGTTTTTTTGAAAAAATATCAAAATCGACTTTAGCGGTTTTTCCTTGTTGCCAACGAAATATCCATAACTTTTAGTTATTTAAAAAAAAAATCATACAAATTTCAGAAAAAAATGCTCAATCAAATTTTCAATTCTCAACGCTGTCTGATGGAAACGCAATTTTCCAAAACCGAAAAAGAGATTGCCATGGATTCACAAAACAAAGAGGTAATTTATTTAAGTGAAGAACTAACATCTATCTGCAAAAATTTGGGGACGCTGTTGAAGCTTTATAAATTCGCAAATCCCAAGAGAAATATTGAAAAAAAATTATAAAAAAAAGTTCCTTAAAAAGAGGTCCTATACCTACCTTTAAAAAAGGTTATGGCATCCAAAACGACAACGAAAAATAGCTTCATCAATCTATTTAAAAGACAGTAACCGAGAAAAATCTCTGAAATCTGTAAGAAGGAGCCTTAAAGTTGGTCTAAAATCAGACAGAATTACTATTCCATTGAGGTAGCTGTCGAGGCTACCTATAAGGCGCATACTATAAACTTTTTCAGTACCGAAAGCTACAAATATAGGGTTTAAGCAGAGTAAAGAGCTATTTAGAAAACTTAGTAAAAAAAATATGTATAATGGATTTTAGTTTTAAAAATATCTCAGGCGAGCCCTGAAGTTATTTTATCCACATTTCTGCGCATTTCCAGTGGAATTTGAATCATCTCGTGGGATAATTTCTTTCAGTGCTTTTGGAATTATTTTTATCGTCGTGAAACTAATTTCAAAATGCATGCAACAAGCTCGCTTTTATAGCGCACAGTAAATGCTGATGTGTCCACTACTCCATTGATACTAAAGCCTGTGCTGGTCATGTTGTTTTGATAGTCTGTCTAATTGATGTTTATTATTCAGTCACTCATGCCAAATCCCCATGGCAAGTTACACGAACGTCATTAAACTTTATTATAAAATTAGTGTTCGTCAGTGCAAACGTTTGGAGCGTTGAGCTTATTTTACGGCAGATTCGATGGCCCTTCACAGTCGCCTCCTCAAAATTGATTGCCCAAATTCGAAACAACCAGTTCGATAAACCATCAGTCAACATCTGTACGTCAAAGAAACGCCAGATCGACCGAGAACATTGTCGCGATCCTTGATATGTACAGAAGAAACCTATAGTCAGTTAATTCCTCGCTGTGCACAAGAAATCGGTTCAACTTGTAGATTAATTTAGGAGCTCTAAATTAATGACCATAGACAACGCCGTTTGCTCGCTAAAAAATCATCTTTAACAACGAGGCGCATTTTTGGATGAATGGCTAACAAGAAAAATTGTCGTTTGATACAACTGACGCCAGACAGAAAGACAAAAGTACGGATTTTGGGCGTCCTTTTAAAAAATGACATTGGTGAGGACATTCCCATTAAAGCGATTTCGTTTAGCTCAAAATGAACGATATGGATGTAAACGACACGTATGGTTCCAGCAATATGAAGCTACGTATCGGTGCCACACACCAGAAGCCACGATAAACATTCTGCATAAATGATTTGAGGCAGAATGTTATCTCTGGCAGAAGTGACTTGAATTGGCGATTTGACCAGATAGACTTTTTCTTTTGAGCTTTCATGAAGTCGTATGTCTATATGACTGTAACCGCATTCGACCGATACCCTTGAAGCCAACATAATCAATCCCATCGCTCAAATTCGGTCGGATCTATGCGGCAGAATCATTAAAAATTGGACCATTCGAATCTGTGATACCGTTTGAATCGCATACATGAGCTTTTCAAATAAAAAAAATAATTTCCTTACTCCATACACAGCTTGTCTTACTCCATTTCAACATAGACCCGTCTTTATTGTCATCCGCTTTTGACAACGTCCATGATTCTGCGCCATAAAGCAGGACTGGGATGATGAGGGTCTTATATAGAGTCTCCTTGGTGTTTCTCGACAAGGCCTTACTAATCAATTGCCTTCTTAGGCCAAAGTAACAGCGGTTGGCAAGTGTAATTCTTCGCTTGATTTCTGATGTGATGTCATTTTCAGAATTAATAGCGGAGCCGAGGTAGACAAAGTCCCGAACTACCTCAAAGTTATAGCTGTCTATCGTGACGTTCTGTCCGATTCGTCGATGTTGTGTGTCCCTTCTTGTTGACAGCATATATTTCGTTTTGCCCTCATTCACCACTAAACCCATTTTTGCCGCCTCTGTACTGATACTTGCAAACGCACCAGTGACAGCTCGCTGTGTTCTGCCAATGATGTCGATGTCGTCAGCGTATGCAAGTAGTTGCACAGACTTTTGGAAAATTGTGCCCCTGGTGTTGGCTTGCGAGTTTCGCACAATTTTCTCAAGAATGATGTTGAAAAAGTCACATGACAGCGCATCACCTTGTCTAAATCCTTTTTTGACATCAAAGGTCTCGGTGAGATTGTTTCCAACATTTACGGAGCAGCGAGCGTTCTCCATCGTCATTCTGCACAATCTGACAAGTTTGGCAGGGATGACAAAACTAGACATGGCTCTGTATAGCTCGTCCCTATAAATGCTGTCATATGCGGCTTTAAAATCGATAAATAGGTAATGAGTATCGATTTGGATTTTCTCCAGGATCTGCCGTAGTGTGAATATTTGGTCGGTTGTGGACTTACCGGGCCTAAAACCGCACTGATAGGGTCCAATCAGTTCGCTGACAAATAGTTTCAGGCGTTCACATAGTACGGAGGACAGGATTTTGTAAGCGATGTTAAGGAGACTGATGCCTCTATAGTTGGCGCAGTTTAGAGGTTCTCCTTTCTTATGGATCGGGCAAACAATGCTGAGGCTCCATTCTTCAGGCATACTTTCCTCTGACCAAATTTTAGAAACGAGTTGGTGTATGCTCTCTACCAAGTCATCCCCCGCTGCCTTAAAAAGCTCGGCCTATAAACCGTCCGGTCCTGCAGCTTTGTTGGACTTCAGCTTGGATATTGCTATCCTTACCTCATTTTGGTCAGGTGGACGGAAGTCTTGGCTTTCATCGTCCAGGTTCAAGTCCTTAGGCGAAAATTTAAATTGATTTTACGAAATGAAAGTGTTGCGAACAATTATAAGCGATGACTAAAAATCAATGACAATTCAATTCTAGCCTTTTAGTTAGGACTCGTCAAACTCTGTCTATACAATCTTTCAACCTTAAAATGCAATAATTTCTATAAAAAAAATATCTTTCTCTTACTATGTAAACGAGAAAGTTAAAAAACAGCAGAAACAAATTGTGTATATCGAACTTGGAGCACAAGCTTAAAATGCTGCCCTACATTGCATGACTTCTGAACGGGCTTAAGGTATGGAAAAAAAAGTGTAGGGAGATTTTAATAAAAAGCATCGACTGTTGTTCACCATATTCTCATATTCTCATAAGTAAGACCTCGGCCAATTACAATGAATAAACAATTTTGCTCTTTTCCACTGAAACGTAAATAATTTATTTTGATTCAATGCGTTGTATTCATCAAGGTTATTCTCATTAAAAATTTATTTGTCCATCCGCATCCGGTGCTCATAAAACCTTCATCAGTTTATTTCATATCAACATACCTGACATTTCATCAGAGGGATTTTCCAGAGAAAGTTTTAATATTTCCACTGACTGACAGAGGATCCGATTAAGCAAACTCAAAAATAACTTCACAATCAGATTCACCAAATTGTGCTCGAAAACATTTGGTTAGTTGGGAACTTTCCGGAGGACCCCATTCACTCAAACTTATTCACCCACTAGGTAATTGAAAATTTAATTAATATCATAAATAACTTCACACGCTTTCCATTAATGTGTCATTAATAAGCTGCTGTAATTAAATTATTATCCATTTCTCTTGTGATGCGATTTATGTGTTTTTTCGCCAGGACACAAAAACCCAAAATGTGTCATGAGCTACTGTGCCGCCCTCCCTCTGATCAAAAAGGATACGCACAAATAATGCATGAAATTATCCCGTCTGGAATATAGATGAACAAAAAAGGATTTCCCTTCGATGATGGCATCAATTTTATGCCAAACATAATAATCGGAACATCCAGTACACTCATGTGAGTTTGGAAATTTCTTTCTTCATTTTCCACTGGGAATTGCGGGAAGTCCTTAAAATTCCAATAAAATTCATTTCGAAGATCTAATCAGACATTAAACCCTCGTCGATACTTTCCACAGGATATGACCTCAAAATGGCAGACAAAATCTTTAGCAAATGTATTCATATGAAAAATTGAATGCCACACCACTAACCCCGGGGGAGAAATCACCAAAGAAATATGAGCCAACAATTTCCTTTATTTTGCCAAAAGTGACGAAAGAGAATAGAACCCCAAGACCAAAGTAAAAGGGACAAAAAAATAAAAAATAAAATAAGTTGATCATATTTTAACCGTCGTCGATGCGAATGGGAAATCTTCAATCGGCAGTAGGTAATATTACAAAAAAAAAATAATAATAATGTCAAGGATAACGAATTTCCCAACAATCCACCATCAACAACAGGAAAAAATGCTAAAGGTTCAGAGAAATTCAAATATTATACCCAAGAGAAAGATTTGCAACATTTTCCTTGAGATTTCTCCTTTGAATAGTAGATACGCATAACGTACCTTGTTCTTGTACCGCAGATCCTTGTTTTTAGTTGTGGCATTGTTTGTTTCAGACTCTTGTGAAGACATCAAATGAAATATAGAATATATCTCACACAGGAAGGATCATCGAGGGATAAGAGGAGATAGTGCGTGGGGACAGTAAATGATGGATTCAAATTTTTAAGGTTCTGTTGAAATATCTTTTAGGATACTTTGAATTTCGGCCTCGGTATGCTATCGTATTATCAGCTACTCAGGACAATACACATTTAGCTTTGTGTATTATAAATTGGATCAACTTAGGCTGTATACTTTATTGCCTTTGTGGTGGGTTCGTCTGCGCTATTGAGAGGCTGACAAATAGTCTTTATGATACGTATCTTTTTGGCAGGGACGGTTTAGAAAAGTAAATTCACTTGAATTTGCAGAACATTTCTTAACCTTCTCCGGACACACAATTGGGATTTGGGTATGGTATAAAATTGGTTGCAAATCACCGACTCATCTTCGTAATAGCACGCAAGTTTGCTGGTGACACACTGGCTTCGCAAAGATATCAGAAAGCTTTTAAATTGGTTTTTCAGACCAGATCTGCAAAGATCTCATCAAACGAAATGTGCCACCTGCCACGACAGTCGGTTGGTACGAGTCATAAAAAGGGGTAAATCTGGGACTGATTTATTGCAAAAATGTAAAAAGGTATCTTCACGCTTTAAGCCTTTTAGCTCCTGTTGGAAACACTAAATTAAAAAAATCAGACAACCACGGGTTCACTTTTCAAAACAAACTCTGTGTCTGGTGGTAAAGTGATGCAGCGTGCCTCATACAACATCGTACATAAAGTAGCTATTGATAAAGATACCTATATGGTATCGCATTCTTTTAAAAACTACAAGTCGCCCGTTGCAGATACAATTTATCTAAAAAAGAACGAAGGAATTGAGGCAAATACATATGTATCTTCAAAAAAGCTGTACAATGTAAAACAACTAGTGATGCGCGATATATATCGAATCACTCGATTCATCGATATTGTCGTAAAAAAATATCGATTATTTCACTCGATAAATTATTTTCGATATTATCGATGCATCGATGTTTTTATCCCGATTTTTTTTGCACTCAAAGACCACTGTCTCAGTTATAACAACACGCCTCGTTACGATTCAAGAACCTTAAAACATTTTCTTATTCTTATCGGCTTAATGTAGGTACATAATATTTTTATAATATAGTATTTCAAATAAGCTATTTCTTTACATACTATGCATAGTAACTAGGCAAAATCTGTGCGTGTTCCACTTTCTATCTAGATTACTTTCTAATAGTTTTTAGCAAGTCAGAATTTCGTAGTGAATGAGAGTAACTTACGTTTGGGGCTGTTTTTAGTATCGCCAAATTGGATGTCAATACTGAAGCAAAATGAAGCATAAAATGCTCGATACAGTAGCCCAAAATTGGGCTTCATAGCATGCGCTTCTTCAAAACTACCGAGGACGCACAGTGCCTTTATTTCAACTTACATTTCACTAAAGCCTATCATCACAAAGTTAGGTTAGGTTAGGTTGTGAGGAGAACGATCACGATCACGCCCATCGCTTCTTTTATTATACTACTTTTGATAATTTCCTTGGAGGTACTTGTAGATTGACGTCAATTTGTTTATTTTCCGTCATTTCAAAACGAAAAATCCAGGCAAAAAGGTGGATGCGAAAAAACGCACCATAATACACCTCAAAATACGTGCCAAAAGCTGTGCAAAAATTGCACCAAAAATGCACAACAAATACGGCCAAACGCGTGAAAAATCGTGATAAAAAACAAAATATGTGCCAAAACCAACAAAAAAAAATCCCAAAAAAATTTTGCGAAAAAAACTGTGCAAAAACGCGCAACAAATCCCGCCAAATACCCATTAAAAATCGCGATGAAAAAATAACAAAATATGCGCCAAAAATGAGCGTGAAAAACCGCGATGAAAAAAATAATAAAAGAGGCGGCAAAAAAGCGAGATGAAAAAATAACAAAATAAGCGCCAAAAGAAAATGAAAAATTTCGCCAAAAACGCCCAACAATTACCGCCTAAATACGCGTGAAAATCGCGATGAAAAAATAACAAAATACGCGCCAAAAAAGCGAGATGAAAAAATAACGAAATATGCGCCAAAAAAGTGATAAAAAATCTCGCCAAAAATGTGGAAAAATTTCGCTAAAAAACGCGCCAAAATACATCTCCAAAGTACGCGGCAAAATTATGCAAAAAAGTGCGCCAAAAACGGCCGACAAATCTCGGCAAAATACGCGCCAAAAATCGCGGAGAAAAAATAACAAAATATGCGCCAAAAATCGCACTGAAAAAATAACAAAATATGCGTCAAAAAATCCCGCCAAAAATGTAGAAAAATTTCGCGAAAAAATGCCCCAAAATCCGTGTCAAAAACCCTCCAAATTGCGCGCCAAAATAGAGCCAAAAATATGCGCCCCAAACGCCTGACAAATCCCGCCAAAAATCGTGGTGAAAAAAATAATAAAATATGCGCCAAAAAAGTGACAAAAAATCCCGCCAAAAATGTGGAAAAATTTCGCAAAAAAACGCGCCAAAATACATCTCCAAAGTACGCGCCAAAACTATGCAAAAAAAATGCGCCAAAAACGCCCGACAAATCTCGGCAAAATACGCGCCAAAAATCGCGGAGAAAAAATAACAAAATATGCGCCAAAAATCGCGCTGAAAAAATAACAAAATATGCGTCAAAAAACCCCGCCAAAAATGTGGAAAAATTTCGCGAAAAAAAGCGGAAAAAAAAAATCTCAAAATACGCGCCAAAACTATGCAAAAAATTCGCCAAAAACGCCCATCAAATCGCGCCAAAATACGTGATAAAAAAATAACAAAATATGCGCCAAAAAAATCCCGCCAAAAATTCGCGAAAAAACGCGCCAACATAGATGCCAAAAAATCCACCATACTGTGCGTCAAAAAATGGCGCCAAAGTATGTGTCAAAAAACGAACGAAAAAGCGCACCAAATAGATGTGATCACTTGATCAGCTTCACATCTCACAATCGACTGCCAACAAAATTTCATAACAAGCCCTTTTATAGAGAGGCAAAGCTGTTTGTTTAGGGTTTTTTTTACTCAAAACTTCCCTGAACGGACTGGATCCATTAGGCAGCCGTCAATCGCATTTCGATGGCTTTCTTTGCAATGGATGCATTCATAGTGAGATGCGAAATCATTTTAATGTTTTTTGTCCCCTATTTGGAATTTAAAATACACCATCAGGTAAGGCTTACCTACCACGATGGGAAGGAAAGAAAGAAAGTATTTGCGAGTCAGTCTTTCAATGCAATACCACACCTACTTGCAAGTGCGAAGAGCTAGTTATGTGGGCAGACGTTATGAAAAAGGTATGATGTCAGATTCAGTGCGTCCTAACAAATTTAATCCAAATCGTTTTCTGTTTTTGTAAATATATTTCTTGCCAATTTTTGACAGTCGCTTAGCGAATTTCCCATCTTTAAATATAGACTTTGGCCTCATTCAAGAATCTAGTCATCGTAAGTCGACTTGAATTATCTGGATTCAAATTTACCTTAACGCGAAAATTAACTTGAATTGTCGGTATGTCACTTAATGACAATTGCTTTTTTTTTTCTCCTGGGTATTCTTGTAATTTTTTTTTTTTTTTTGTTCAAAAATCAATCAAAAAAAGTTAAATTATTGTCTTGAATTATTTCCTTTGTGAAATAGAAATTGATTGAGTTCTAAACAATAAAAATATTTTTTTTAATAAAAATGAATAGAAAACTCAGGAAAATTTTAAGTTTGCATATAAACCGATATTATCGATAGGTACTATCGATTTTTTTGGGTCGATTTTTTTTTTGCATCGATATTTTCATCTTGATAATAAAATATCGATGTATCGATGCAGTTTTGGATTATCGCGCAACACTAAAAACAACTGGTTTGGCACGAGCTTTTATACCTCGGTCGGAGGCAGACTGACTTTTATACCAAGTTTGGCAAAGATGACTCATTCCTTGACCTAGAAATTTCATTCCATCAGTCGGCATATCTGTCTTAGATGCCTGAAGCGCTTGGTCTGCGTATAGTTCGTAACTGTCATGAATCTCAGAGAACGAACGAAGACAGTATCTGAAGCAGAGGCTTTTCACCGATCGGTAGCCCGTGGTCTCGGAATCTTGGTTCAAATAAGGATGTACAGAACAGACTTCTGGGAGCTATATATATGTCACTTCGAAGTTGTTCTTTCTGTGAAATAAAATATTCCAACCCAACTAGTGCCATGCCACATGCTGAAAAAAACTCTTCTTGAATTCCATGATAAACTTGGCGGGAAATAATACGCCATCCGTTCTTCACTACTATAGGGACGCCTTCGAAAATGTAACAACATCGACGAATCGGACAGAACGTCACGATAGACAGCTACAACTTTGAGGTAGTTATAGGGACTTCGTTTACCTAGGCTCTGCTATAAACTGTGACAATGAAACCATGGCATAGAATGAAATGAAGAAATAAACTTGCCAATCACTGTTTCCTTGCCCTAACTCACTAGTAAAGCATTTTCGATAAATACAAAGAAAACCCCTTACAGGACCCTTATCATCCCAGTCCTGCTCTATGGCGCAGAAGCGTGGACGTTAACAAAGGCGGATGGAAATCTTATTGGTCCTTTCGAATGCAAAATTCTTCAAATCTTCGATTGATTTTTGATCCCGTTTGTGTTGACTTTAACAGGTTTTAGATACGATTTAACAGCGCCCTCTATGAACTGTACAGGAAAATCAATAAATAAATTAAGGAATAGTTGGCGGTGGACCTACTACATTATACAGCTTCTCGAATATCGCAATCATTCGTTTGTGAGTTTTCTATTTTGTTTTATTTTTTGCGACGAATGGAAGGGACCTCCTGTTTTATGCCGAACGGCTGAATTGAGAAGCTTTTCCAAGAAGTGGTGCTGTGGAAAAAACCCTTAAGACGGAATTTGTGTTTTTCCGCGGCATCGAACCTTACACCCCTCGCTCAGTAGTCCAGCACAATAACTACTGAGGCACTGCGCTGTATAGGCACGGAATAATTTTGCTGATCTACTTACAATAATTGAACTTTATCTCAGAGGCTGCAAGAATACACTGGGTTTACTATCATTTGGGGTTGAAAATTTCCCATGGAAGCAACATCAATGTTACGACTCTGCACGGATATAGACAACCTTTAAAAATATGATAAGATGTCTATGAGAAAATAGCCTGTTCTTCTGTAGATAGAGCTGTAGATAGCTGGCTGATCGCTGCCTTATTTTATACATGGGCTCGAGTGAACTTAGAATCTGTTCATTCTCTCAAAAAATATGTAAGATTTCCTCCGCTTTTCTCCTGCTTAGTGCTGACGTTATGGATGCCTATATTTTTAAAAGTTGGGGATATCCAAGGAGAATGGCCTTTGCTCATAATTGGACTAGTCAAACGCAGCCATAAGAGAAGCTTTGAACAATAAAGCTAAAGAACTACTGTCGACATTGGTTGGAAAATTGGCTAAAATAGCTTAGAATGACAGTTTCTCCAATCGATCGAATAAATTAAGACACTTCTGCGACTCAGTATTATGAACACTTTCTTTAAAAATAATGTTTACCCCTTAGCTCAAAACCAATTTAAAAAAAAAATGTGAACAGAATTCTGATAGAGCCCTGCTCATATAAGGAGGTGCTCTTTCGATTCTATCTCTTCTGAATAACCCTTCTGCCGGGTGGATATATTGGGAAAGTTTTGCATTCAATCGCTGGCTGATATGGTCCCTAGAGTAAATACTCCAATTAGTTCCTTCATTTAACAAAAGGAAATCTATCAAACTTTGTGCACACTGACAATCCACTTGAATTAAATTAGAATTTCTTTATCCCAAATCTCGAATTTTACGACAAGTCTCATTTTATTACCTTTTATACGACTGACCAGAGGACCACTCTCGTTCCCCGAAAAAAGAAGAGAAAATAAATAAACCGTTCCCTCTTTTTTTTTATAATTAAATCCTTTAAATTGCTTTTCAACAGAATCATTGTTCATTGATTTCAAATAAACTTATTAAGACAGTCAGTAACAAAAGCAAAATAATGTAACTAGGGGCGATTGTGAAAAAAAGGATAAATTTATTCATACAACACAAATAAGCAGACAACAACAACAACATGAAGAAATCCTTGAATAACAACATCGCAAAAACAGGTGCCGTCGTGGTCGGTCGGCTATGGGAGCAACAAAAGGATATATACCTATGTAAAATATAAAACAAAAACAAAAAAGTCTCCTGTGGTTTCCTCTTCATTAAACCGGAAAAGCAAACAATCGTTGGAAATAGGACACAAGCCCAAGTGAATACACCGTTAAACAGGCAACTTCCTAATCCAATTATTTACAGTTGGGCTAAAAATCGACAACGTATTAGATACAGCGATCTGGAGCCGAGGCATGTGCTCATGCTCAACGACTCCTAAAAATAACACAGAGCAACAATACAACATAAAACAGCGTTGCAATAGTGAAAAGGGATATAATTTAGCTATCAGTAGGTGAGCAATGTAATTAAAGTGAACAAGGATAACACAAAAGCATTCGCACTGATTTGCTGCGGTTACTCTGTCTTTTGTTTCGGCTATGTATATAGTGGTTGCTCAAAGTGATGCAAATAAATAAATAGAAACAAATTACTTTTGGGCGAAGAACAGGATATGAGGTATACTCGTGGGTATGAAATACAATATGCCATCAAACGGACAGATGTTTTTTTAATTCCCATTCCCATCGAAGAAAATTTTACGACACGATGTGTATGTTACTTGACCAGTCATACAATTTTTGGATATTGGGAATTTTGAGAGCCTACTTGTAATTGGGTTATGAAGGTATAAATGTTGTAAAAGAAAAGTTTTATTTGAATTTTCAACTTCAGATAGGTATTTGTAAAATAAAAAATTCTTATATTTGGTACGGTGATAGAGCAACTAAAAGTACCTCAATGTGGGGCTTGCCAGCTGTAGGTTTCCAGTTTCGCACTCTAAGCTGCTTGAGGTCATATTTTACTTTCATGCGGCATCTAAGGAGAGGCCTTTTTCGACTGCGTTGTTCTTCCGGGTTGGAATCCGGTTAAAACGGTACCGAAAATCACTCTAAGAATTTTGGGTTCGAAGCGACCAAGGAGATCTTCATCCGCCTTTGATAGCGACGTTCATGATTCTTTGCCATAAAGCAAATGACGGTCAATGACGGTCTTATATGGATTCTGTATAGAGTGGTGTTTTTCGACAAGGCCTTTCTAATCAATTGCCTTCTTATGCAAGTGTAATTCTTCGCTTGATTTCTGGTGTTATGTTATTTTCAGAGTTAATAGCGGAGCCGAGGTAGACAAAGTCCCGAACTAGCTCAAAGTTATAGCTGCCTATCGTGACATTCTGTCCGATTCATCGATGTTGTGTGTCGCTCCTTTCTCGTTGACAGCATAAATTTTGTTTTGCCCTCATTCACCGCTAAACTCATTTTTGCCACTTCTGTCCTAATATTGCCAGCCAGCTGCGTTCTGCCAATTATGTCAATGTCGTCAGCATATACAATTAATTCCACAGACTTTTGGAAAATTGTACTTCTGAAGTTGGCTAGAGAATTTCCCAAGTATAATGTTGAAAAATTCGCAAGATAGCCCATCACCTTATCTAAATCCTTTTTTGACATCTAAGGTATCGGTGAAATAGTTTCCGACCTTTATGGAGCTGCGAACATTCTTCATTATGTTATTCTGCACAATCTGACAACCTTGACAGGGATGTCAAAACTACACATGGTTCTGTATAGCTCGTCTCTATAAATACTGTCATATGCGGGCTTAAAATCGATGGTGGGTATGAATTTGGACTTTTTATAGTTTTTTTCCGGAATCTGCCATAGTGTGAATATTTGGTCGGACTTACCGTCGGACAGGCGTTGCACACAGTAAAGCAGAAACGGAATCTGATGCTTCTATAGCAGGCACGAAGCGTGACTTTTTAGGAAGCGGAAGCATTCAAATTTAAACTTAAAATTAAAAGTCGTTTATTCAAAAAAACATCTGTATTAAAATTATTTAAGGCCAAAATGGTATATAAAAAATATGTACTTTTAAAATTCATAAAAAAAAAATAAAAAAATAAAAAACAATATAGTATGTCTTGTAGTACATTAAAAAACTTTTTTTAAGCAAAATTATCTATGATCTAGTCTTAATAATCCTTTGGCTCGAGATCGTTTCGTATTAATTGCAAATATTTAAGAAATATGTCTAGAATTCATTTAAATAAATAATAATATAAATAATTTAAAAGGTTATTAAGTCTTGTATACTTTATATTAATTCTTCTTTCTTTTGAAGCAAAATTCTTTGGCTTGTATTTCTCTCAAGAATGGTTTTTCAATCGAAATAAGGGCTAAATTTGACGTTCTTTCTTGTCCACATTTATTTCGTAAGTAATATTTTATTCTGTTAAGACACGAAAATGATCTCTTTATAGGTAGATGCTTTTGTCACGGGGAAAGTCAACAATAGTTTACAAAGCAAACTCCAAATTAGTAGGTACTGATTAAAAATGTTATTATTTTTTTAAGATCAGTTTTTGACGTAAAATTCTCGTCATTGAAAATTAACTTCTGTTCATTGAAAATTAGTTCTGTTTTCAACGCTGGAATGACAAAATATCCCGGGTATAAGCTCTGTAAATTATTGAGCACGTTAACAGGAAAATTGGTTTTAAAATGTTTATACAATGGTGTGTCCGAAACATGACAGGAAACTAAACCGAATATCGATTTCGTTGATTACTTGGTCGACAATTGTTGTCAAAAGATCTTTAAATTGTTCCTTTGTTGAAAGCGGTTGATTTCAGAACGCCTATTGCTATTGAAATTGGTCAAACCCTAGTTTTCATTCAATTTTGTCCAAAAAGAATCGAAATTTGTTGATTCAAGTAGATTAGAAATACGGCCAAAATATTCACGCCCCGCCGGGTGTAAAATCAGATTTATTTCAATTTTACACCATGACCAATGACCAATTCAATTTGTGTATTGATTTGTTTAAAAAAAAAAAAATAAAATAAATAGGTGGCGCAACAGGCGGATAGACACCCTAGGCCTAGCTTCTCGCAACCATTCGTTTTGTGTGAGTTTCTATTTTTGGGACGAATGGAAGGGACCTACAATTTTATGCAGGGACTCTGCTGAATTGAGAAGCTTTTTCATGACAGTCGTACTCTCGGATGTTTGTAAGACGTTCGCGAGAGGTGGCGCAGTAGAAAAAACCTTAAGATATAATTTGTGTTTTTCCGGGGATCGAACCTGGGATCCCTCGCACAGTAGTCCAGCGCACTAACTACTGCGCTACTGCGCAATATTAATGTGCTTCACTATCGTTTGTTTACCACTATGGGTTTATCTCTCATTTGGCCGTCAACCAATTTTGCGACCAATGACCATTTAGACCGCATTTTTTCAACCCGACAATTTAAACTTATGTCCAGTATATTCAAAAAAACTCAAAAACGTGCCATAAGCCCGCTGAATTATAGACGGATTCGAAGCAGTTTAAACCGATTTTGCCCAATTGAAACATATGTATATACCTACAGTGAGCGTCAAAAGTGAGTGAACACCGATGCTCTTTTAATTAATTGAAACATGTCCAAAAAAAGCTAACAATGTGTGAAAAGTGTGATAACAAAAAAAAAAAAAAAAAATCACTGACGAAACATACATACATAGTTCATTTCGACAGCATAAAATATTTTTCCAAGGACAAATGAAAACAGCATTGGTGTTGACTTACTTTTGACGCCGACTGTACCTAGCTACCTAAATTAAGTTGTCACATAAAATGACATTTGTTTTTTTGTTGTTTGGCACTAATTGAAATTGGCAAAGAATTTTTGCGGGTACAATATTTGTAATAAAAAATGTTGGCATACAAAATTGGATTTTGATAACACATTTCCAAAACGACAACGGCATCTTTGGTCCCGCATTGGACTCTATTATAATTGAATACCCTCGAACTGAATCTTCTTTTATGGCCTCCTCGCCCATACAAATTGGATTCACCCCTACGTTTCTGAAGAGACTATATTAATAAAACTGTGCGCCATATGAGGTCATTATATGACTTTTAATGACACATTCAATAAGGACCTCGTGCTACGAACAGTTCATGGAACTCAAAAGAACTTTTGCACAAAGGTCTGTTCATTGTTAACCCGCCGTACTATTGTCCATTGTCTACCTGGGATGTAAATGCTTTATGCGTATATAATACGCAATATCATTAAGGGTGGGCAATAACTTTTCATACGACAGAAGGCTTTGTTGTGCCCTCTCAATTGCCAGTAGACATCCGTGAATTAATAACCACCACTAAAACAACACAATAAAATGTTATTTACTTAACAACTTCTGTAGAACTGGATTAAGATCTAAATTATGACCTTAATACCGGCATATCCCCATTATCCCCCAGAGGTGTATTAATAACACGCGGGAGTAAACAACTCATAACTTCAACTAAGCTGACTGCTAAGGCAACGGCTACCGGTCCCTGTCTTCAAGCAATGGGTCATGGCAAGCAATATAACGCAAAGTACTATATTTCCTACATTTCATGACTTTCATGGTGTAATTAAATTTTACTCTATGCAATTGAGCTGACGACATACCTACTTTAATAAATCTAAAGAAAAGCTTACAACCACACACACACACATACAAACAATATAATACCCATTTAGATGGTTTAACAAATTTGGGCGGCCATTTTCTGTCCATAGTTATACAAAAGGAATTACAAACGGACCTTGTGTGAGTGCGAAAGTGCCTCGAAGGCTTCCTCGATCCGCCTTCTTGCAATTGTGAACAATTTAATTAAAAGTGTCCTTTCGCGGCAATTATTTTCTACGAACAAAAACACTTTCCTTTACAGTTCCATAAAAATTCGAAAGATAATAGCACTCCCATTATGGGACGGCTCTAAGAATAATCTCTTCGAACAAATAGACCTAAAAAAAAAGTATAGCCTGCAGACTTATTATATTTCACGCCCTTCAGCTGAATGAGATGATTTAACAAAAATAAAAATTGTTTGCCCACCTGACCAACAGTGTTGGCGATAAGAGTATTATCCCCTGAAGGATGACCTGTTGAGAGCGAAAGATGAAGAAATACGAAAAATCCTGCAACTTTTAAAGTAAAAATAAATATGGTAGATATATGGCTTTTCAAAAACTTGACCTTTTACTAACAATTGTTTTCAATTTGTATCTGGCTTAAATGTAAATCTTGTTAACCTCTGAAAAGGTTTTAGAACAGCAACAGCTTTATCCCATAAGAGTGGTTAGTTGTGTTTTATGTCGCATTAAATAAAAAAAAATTGTCCCCCAGTGACCATGTTCGCATCAGTTTTAGGGTTAAAGTTGGATCAGAAAGTTTCAACTTAAATTGTTTATTCAAACAAAAAAGTACATTTATCTTTTATCTATAGCTCTTCCTTACTATTTAGAATAACTTCTAATTGACCGATTTCGATGAAAATTTAACAATTTGTTCTTATTTGTGGCGGCAAAGGACCCGCTTGAATTAAATCCGATAGGTGGCGCTGTTTAAGTGTCAATACTATCGCGCATATGAGTACGTTAATCTCATGAACAACTGAACAAATTTGGGTTCAGTTTTCACTGTTATGCTCTGCCACTTATAGCACTGTGCAGTGCATTCGATTTCTTAAAGGCAGCAATAAAGTTGAAGACGAATATTTCGTCAGCTGACTGGCCAACAGCTTGTTTTCTCAAAAGCTCAAAAAACACGTACATTCATTCCCATTGTGATTCCCATAGGGGGAAAGAGGTTGTCCCTTACCCATTATAACCCTGTATTCAAATTACTTACTGTGCTGCTACATACAAACCATCTTGTTGATTTGACGAAGTTCATTATCTTGTCTATTGATGTGCTGGAAAGCTCGTCTAGGTCGTTGAAGAAGTGACTCCCTAGGAATTTGTACCTGGTGTGTTGGAGACTTGGGCAGTGACATAAGAAGTGGGTTGTATCCTCAAGAGCTTCCTCATCACCGCAGCCTCTGCAAAGTTCTTCTTCCGTTAAGCCCATTTTCTTCATATGGTACCGCAAGGTGTTGTGACCTGTTATGATACCTACGAGGGTGGACAGGGATTTCCTATCCTTCCGCATTATCTTCTCGGTTTTGGATTCATTGAAGGACGGCCATAGCATTCTTGTGGTATTACAAGTGTTTAGGGTGGCCCATCTTGCATTCGCTTCACTTGTGGCTTTTTTCCCTGCTTCAAGCTTAAGTGTGCAAGGCGGGATGTCCACAGAGGGATCAGCTTGTTCTGAAACAGCTGTCGAACCTTGTCTTGCTAATTCGTCTGCTTTCTCATTGCCTGGAATGCCTTCATGTCCCGGAACCCAACAGAGTGATACCTTGTGCTGTGTACCAAGAGCCTTGAGTTCTTCGCGACAACACCTCACAAGCTTCGATTTTATTTCTGGTGCAGTTATGGCTTTTATTGCTGCCTGGCTGTCGATAAAGAAGGTAATACCTTCAGGTGGTATTGCCCTTACCACAGACTCACGGGCTGCTGTTGTCACTGCCAGGACCTCTGCTTGGAAAACGCTGCTATGGTCGGGGAGGCGAATCGATTTTGATATACCCAGCGATTCAGAGAAGACACCTGACCCTACCCCAGTGTCCATTTTTGATCCGTCTGTGAATACGGCTATGGTTGGTGTGTTAGGTACGAGTCCGTCTCTCCATTCTTCCCTGCTGGGATAGGCGCTAGAGAAGGGTCTTGTAAACTCTAGATAAGGCGTAATGTAGTCCGTGACAGGTACATGGCCGAAATATTTCTGTAGGATCGTAGAGTGACCCGTTGCGTTCAAATTCCATTTTACCGATTGGCTGATTCTCATTGCACTAATTGCGGCCGATAGTTGTATATGAATGTCTAGCGGACACAGGTTGAGGATAGCCTCAAGTCCTGCGGTTGGAGTTGTCCTCATCGCACTGGTGGTGCCGATGCACGCTAGTCTTTGAACCTTCGTTAACGCTTTTAGGTAGGTGGCTTTATTGGTTGCCGGCCACCATACGAGACTGCCGTAGGTCAGTATGGGTCTTACTATAGCCGTGTACATCCAGAGCTTAATTTTGGGAGATGGTCCCCAGGTTTTCCCAAAGATTCTGCTGCAGGAATGGTTAATTGGAGCTGGTGGTCCTTCGTCTTCGTAGGGCATGTAGACGGCTGATATAATCAGTGGGGGAAGTCCCCTCCGTTCATGCCTTACCACGGTCTGGTCTAGATTGCTGTAGGTAGATAGAAGTAATAAGTTAATATGTCTCCTAGCTACAATACAAGTTCTATTCTTACTCTCCGCATTTAGCGGCTTGATGCAGTATGTTATTAGTTCTTTGTGGTTTAGACCACATATTTTGCCACGGGATACCCATGGCTCTTGCACCAAGGCGATATCTATGTTTCTATCACCTAAGAGATAAATGAGGTTAGCGCTAGCTGCTATGCTGTGGTGCAGGTTTATTTGAACAATCTTCATATTGGTCTTACCTGATCAACGTCCACCCTCCTCCACCCTCCTCTTTCTCGCGAGAGGTTAGACTGCTTCTGTCACGCCTTTGCTCTCCCCGAAAACTAACCGCCAACTGGAGGAGCTGACTACACCAATCAACCCCATCTCGACAATTCGAGGACTCCGTCAGAGGCAACAGACGGGGTTGGACTGCTACAGTCACCCCTCGCCTTTCACCGAAGACAAATCGCGACATCTACTCTCGGTACCAAACAGTAGGTTGGCTTTGAATTGCTTCAATCAAGCTTTTCTGCTCAGCACCAGTCTCTGTCATGTGGATTGATCGTCAAAAGGAAAAAAAAACGGGAGGAAGACTGTTACGGTTGCCCCCAGCCTTTCCAACAGACAATCCAATCACGGACTTTTGGTCAAGCAGCAAATCTGACTGGTTCAATCACCCACTTCTGCCACACACCAGGCTCCGTCTCCTTTTAGTGATGAGTGATGACCGTGTCAGAGGCAATGGGCAGGAGGCAGAATGTTCCGGTCGTGCTCCACCTTGACCCGAAGTCGCAAACAGGAAATATAAAGATAAGATTTGACTGCCTCAGTCACCATTAAAAACCTCTCTACGAGGTAAGACACCCAAATAGCAATGGTATTCCCACTGTAATGCCTGGCACATATAATCTTTTTGGCCACTTCCGCCCCTTCCTCTCTATTGGTATCACAATGGACCAATCAATTATGGTCTAAGTGTGTCCTCTTTTTGGGACAGCCACCTTACCTATATAACCTAACCTATCCCGAAACACATTGAGTTGGGTATTAAACACGATTTAAAAATTCGTTTGTAGCAAGGAATATGTGTAGTGTATGCATGTATTTTCTAAGGAACATTTTAAAAAAAGTTTCATCAAAATCTGTCCAGTAGTTTTCGAGTTTTTAACAGCTAAAGAAAATTCCTTCAGTTTTATTGTATGTATAGATAGGCGAGTTCATACGGCCAAAAAACTGTAGCTAACCTCATCGTATCGAGAAACCGCGATTCAAAAAATGTAGATCTCATAAGAAAAAAAACGTCAAACAAATAAATGCGGCTATATACCTTTCAAGCCGTAGGCGACAACATTCCTCGGAAATACTTGTTCTTCCTGTTTAGAAATCTTCGATGGTAAAATGCTAAAAGTAATAAGTTAATTTGAACACCACCTACCAAAGTTGTAGATTGTAGATTTCAAAGAAAAACCACACCATCCACAAAATGCATCCTTCTTCATTGACTACCCTTAAATTCCTTTCAATTTGAAATTATTGATTGTAAATGCAGAAGTATGAAAGTTGCTCTACTATGCATCATCAACCATTTTGAAAAAAAAAAAACAACTTTCTTCTAACTTCTTAGAATTCTTGTAGTTCTTATCACTTCAAGACTTTGGTAAACTACAAATTGCACCTAAATGTTGAAATAAATTCCATACAAGCTCATGTCTTTCATACTTCCGTATACCATGTACGACCTTGTAAAAGATGTGCCAACTTATTCAAGTGAATTGCAGCAGCACTTAAAAATTCTTTCAAAATGCAATTTATCCCAGATACCATAACACACACAAACATCCCACAAGCACACCACTCTCTGCGAAACTAAATTTAGCATCAGCACTATCCTCGACCCAGCTCTGGAAAATATTTAATATTTAACGTTTTAATGCATCAATTAGTGCGATTATTTTGGAAAATGTTTTTGCCACTTTTCCGAGAGTCCTGACTCCACCAACGACCCGAAGCGATACCAAATAGACAAAGGATCCGAGCTTGGTCCATTTTTAACAATAAATTAAACCTATCATCCAGACCGCATATCAGCTGCAATTTGTTCTAAGAACTATAAGAGTATAAGTATCGATGCTTCTAACATTTTCCCCCAAAGGAGCTAAAAACTTTTATGTTATCCTTACCCATTGTCCTTTTCTTGGAAAACAAACGAATAGCCGAAAATGTTGTTGGCCTTTTTGTTGATGATTATTTATCCTCTATGAGGCGTAGTATTCCGTCAGAAAGGAAAATTCTGTGCACATCCTTCAAGGAGAACAACAACAACAAAAATATTATATCTAACTGCTCCCATAGTGAATAAAACAAGTAAAGTGTTATTTCTTGTAGTAGTATGTGTGTCGAAACGTTTTACAGAAGCATTTCCATGTTTTTCTCTACTTCTGGCTGACTAAAAATACTCTCGTCGTAAATTGACCCGGCTTTCAGTATACACAACCCTTGTGCTAGCTGGGTATAGGTGTAGTAACGTTTTGCATCTTGAAATATGTATTTTCACTGCTTCGAAAATAAATTATATTAATATCGTTGCGCTCATGGTGTGAGTCTTTGCGTGAGCCCGCAAACGAGCACGTATATTCAAAAGTCCTTAATGTAAGGGTAAATGTAAATTTGGTGAAGCCGAAGAAGGATAACGCAACCACCTGCGCTGGGTGGGTGATTCTTTATTTTGGTATTTAACCAACAAAAAAAAAAAAGAAAATGCAGAAAATACCTACAGTTTTTCGTGGCGACTGGTGACTGGTGAGAAAGCAAATTAATTGAACTGTAGATAACGTGCCGCTGCTACTGAATGGATATACAAATACAATGGCGGCGCGGTGCCTTAATGTAGTTACATGCGGAATTCATGGTGTTCGGACTCTATCCCGTCCCGAAATATAAATTATTCGCTCTTTCTTTTTGGGATGAAATTTAATGTGCATAAAACTGCCACGTAAACATTTACTTATAATTAAAATGTTTTATTTCGGAAGTAGCTGAGCGAAATTAACTGAATTTCTCAAAGGAGAAGAATTAGCGCCGCAAAAGTGTACGCGTAATGGATTTTGCGGAAATTTCTGAGGCGCAATTCGAAGGAATTTCAATTTACAACAAACGTTTTGAGTCGCGCAACCATACCCCAAAGTGTGTTAATTAAAATGTGCCCAATTTTACTGAAGGTAGTTGAAACACTTGGAAATAACAATTCATGGGCAATCTTGAGGAAGCGAACTTTGGGTTGAGTTGTTATTAAACGTAGGTATACCTTACCTTACCTACCTACATCAAAAGGACATGAAAGCCTAATTTGGGTTGCTTTCGGTCAATAAGAAAAACGAGGTTGGTTGGTAAGCTACGCTAGCAATTTTTATATAAGGTGCCCTTGAGAAAAATGTGAATTCAACTAAAAAATCAATTACCTTGAGGTGCAGTACGAGTATTTACATTGTACATTTGTGTGCGATGTTACTGCGATACCAAAGGCATTCTTAGCTGTAGTATTAGAAGTAGTCCTAAAAACGTATACTTTGTCGAAAACTCTATGCATACACGTAAGAGTAAGTAGATAGCATTTTGATAGGTACGGTCTTGATTAAGGCCCCGTTTAAAGCTATCAGTAAAATGCAACCGAAAAAATATTTTTTTACTTTTCTGAAGCACTTAAACTTATTCGTTGAACTCAATCTTGATCTTAAAATGTTGCTTTGGAACTATAAAGTCAGTTCAACCAAAAAAAATGAGCAATTGATCTACTACTTTTCTAGAAAACGAATTTATTAATTTTTCCCTACGAAAAATTTCAACTTCTCAACCAGTTTCACAAAGTATTCAACTGAATTTCTTTAAAATGCTGGGGTTAAATGTGTCAGTTTTGTTTCGTATTTTTATGGATGGATTTTTCTGATGGCTATGACCGAGGCCTAAGTAACTTCTCCCGAAGACTTTGCTACTTAAAAATTTGCTGAACAGTGCTGAAAGTAAGACCTTAAGAAAATGTATTTATCTTTAAAGGGAAATTATTATTGAATCAATTAAATGAATAAAAAAAAACTTGTGTGATGTGCTTTTTGTCAATTCAGAGTCTTTCCAAAGAAACACAAACTTTGGAGAAGAGGTACAATTTATTCAACGCTTTCTTCCTATTATACTTAATACTACCTCAACAATGAAGCGATACTTAAACTTACAATCTAGTAATCTAGAGGGGGCAGAAGCAGAACGAGCTCTACGGCGAAGAGTGAGCGTCGGAGTACGGGTTTAGATTGCGAGCTCTACGGCAAAGCGTGAGCGTCGGACAAGGGGGGCGGGGGCAGAGCGACGTGGTTAGTCACTTGCTGCTATTCGGCAGCATCAGTGGCATCGGGAATGTTTCTTTCTGTGACGGCGGCGGGTGTTATAGTTAGTGGGAACATGTAATGAAGAGGATGTTTCATTACAAACTATTGCTACATTTATGCTCAGTTTCTCTGTGAAAGGTATACCCATCATCACAGATCACAGGCAGAGATCTACGTGGTTAAAAAAACGGCTCAACGAGGAAACTACCAGCATTGGAAACTACCTTCTGTTTCGACAGTCAAGCAGTACTTAAACTCCAAATCCGTTAGTCAGTGCCTCTCGGCATTAAGAGCAATAAGCCCCCACATACAGTGTTCCCAGGTAAAAAAAGCTGAAAATCTTGTTTTCCAAAATAAAATAAGTATCTTTTTTTGAAGATTTTTCCAAAATATAGAAAAAAATAGCTAGAACCGAAAATTTTAAAGTGGTTAGAAAACATTTTTTTTAGTTAAGTACAAAAATGTTAAACGTCTCATAAAAAGTTATATTTTTCAATAAAACAAAACCCAATCTATTGCGTTTCCAAGGGACAGATACGTCTTTAAACCGGCACTCTGTTCACAAATGAAAGTTTCGGAAGAACTGTGTATTGAATTTGCCAAGTTTTATTTAATTTTATTAAATTTCCCGTTGACATAAGACTTTGTTATGGCAGTTTTCCAAATAATAGGAAACGTCAAAGGAAATACAAAATATTACTCTAAAGTCCGTATAAAAATAGTCAAAGCAAGAAATTTTGTGAGACTATATCGGTCGAGTACTTTTGGTACCTCCCATATTCATATACTATACACAAAACCAATATTAAACCCATATGTTCTGTACGTATTAACTCACATGACTATCACTTTGCATGACTTGTATGCAGTGGAAGGTATAAAAGCATCAGGTATTTAAAAAATGTTACATTTTTTTAAGGCGGCTCTCACATTGAGGCAAAAAGCAATAAGCACGAAAGCAACTAGAAACTGTAAATATGCAAAACGCAACTTTATTTTAACCTATTCTCCTATTGCTATTGCAAGAAATTTCCAGCTACCAGGTATATTTTTTCACTATTTCTACGATCTTTGTAATTAAAACTGGATCGTCCAACATATTTTTAAAAAATTAATAAAACGTAGTATATGAGCAAACGTCTATAGGGATGTGTCACTAATGACAAATATGTACTGCTTGTATGAAGAAATATTATATTTTGCTTTTCAACATACGCTGTGTATCGCCAGCGATAGAATTATTGCCGCAACCGGCAAAATTTTTCGTTCGACCGATATTGAGTTGCTTTGATTTCATTCAAAGTAAATTAAATTTTGTGAACGATAATATTGCGGGTTTCCTATAATTGCCAGTTGCTTATTGATTATTGCCTTAATGTGAGAGCCGGCTAGGGAATCAATAATTTTGCACTTAGGTCTTTCTACTCACGGAGGTGCACATTTTTAACAGTCCCAGTTGTCCTACCACATGTGACTTCTTCCACAATTTTTGAGTCTACCTTTATAAAAAAAATATCAAAATGATCAGCTGAATTGAATGATAGAATATGTTCTGTCACAAATAGTTGCCAGTGCAAAACAGAAATTGTGCATGAATTTTTTTTTCACTGACAATAATATGGAATAGAAAACCACTTTCTTTCATTGAAAATGTTATTTTAAATTGTTAGACATAGAAGTTATAGTTCGATATCAAAAATCTTAAAATTTTGATGAATTTAAGGTAAAAAGTCTTGCATATATCTTAAAGCTTAAAAATCTTGAAAAAAAAAAGGAAAATCTTATAATCTGGCATCGCTGCCCACATATCCCTACTGCTGTGCTGGCCGTACTGGGTTCCTGGATATGTAAGGTTAGTGTGGAATGAAAACTTTCCAAATGCGGCTCCGAAATGGACGAACATTGCATCGTTGGAGGAAACAAGGAACTAGGTATCTTTACAAATGACTTTTGCTGAAATTGCATACATAGATGAAGAGGAAACAGAATCTGGGGAACATATTTTGTGTCACTGCCCAGTCCTCCATGAATGAACGAGAGCTCGGTTCTTTGACGGCTTGTAAGATCTAGCAACGATACCTCTACCAGATTTAAGAAAAGTCATTGTTTTGTTAGTTGTATTGTACGTACTATCATGTACCTACTATAAAAGGGTAATCGCAATATGGGCCTGCCTCACTGCCTTCTATGTGAAAATTACATACAATTCAAACTGCCCCTTTAATTTCACCTAACCTTACCTTCACAGAGACCATTTATTGATTCTCCCTTAAATTGAACTCAAAGTTCGATTTCTGTTTCATTGTGCCAAATTTTATTATAAAACTTAAGTAGCTACTACCTAATATTGGACACCTGCTATTCCTACTCGCATCTTTGACAGTGGTGGCAAGCTACTTAGCTGCCAACAAGACAAGATCAATTTTATTTCTCTCTAGTTTTGGCGGGTGAAATAAAATAAAATAATTTTTTATTCTCTAAAATTAGGGGTAATTGTTGTTCACAACCTATTTTGCTAATCAAATAAATAATTATTTAATATTGAAAACAGACCTTTTTATAACACTGCTGTCAAGTTGTTTGCGCCATTCGGGGTGAGCATTGTGAATCGCCTGTGGAAAGTAAAATATATACGAGTGACATTGATGTGTTTGTTTCTATATCTACTCAAACTTGAGTTACACTTAACTGTGCACTGTGAAACCGAACATTAATCAAATGTCAAAAAATTTAATGCCTCATTTTGCATTTAGCTACCAACCATTTTGATTTTCCTGAAAGTGAATTCAGAGATATTAATTAGGTACATTTTCCATCATTGTAGAGGAATTCAGATTATTGGACGTGCATAGATACTAAAAAGTGTCAGCATATTTTCGTGCATTTTCGATGCTAGCAAAACTCAAAGAAAATCCCAGAAACTCTGTTGCTTTGAAAATGTGCTATTATAATTGTAAAAATAGATTTTACAGCTTACAATACGATTGCACTACATATTTTAATATTGAAAATAAAGACGTCGGCTTAGGTTTTTTCTTCTTCATCAAACATCAATTAAATGATAAGTTCACAAAAAGAAATGTTCATCCAAATGACAGCTACGAATGACTTCAAAATCCACCACCGAACTAGGGTGCACCGTCGTCACAGACTTTCATTAACAGTGCGCGTTTAGTGCTGTATATGGTACGCGTTGTGGCTAACTAAGTGCACACTGGTGCGAAGTGCGAATTACTATCCACGTCAAACAGACATATCACTTTGCTGCGTTATGTTTCTTATTTTTTGACTTAATGCAAGCTGTCCATACTTAAAAGTTACACTAACGTGCGCGAAATAAACTCACTTGATATGACTTAGCGGATATACTAAATGTCGTTTTCGGTTGGTCGTCCAAAACCGTCGGGAAGAACTCTCCGCCATTCTGAATTTAAATCCAGAAAAAAATTTCTCTTCTTTTCAGTAGAAGAACTGTCAGTTGAGTTCTGGACGTCCAACCGAAAACGACATTAGGGCATTTAAGAATCTAGTTTGGTAAGTCTGACAGTTCTATTTCTATATCTTCGTGTTGCTGAGTTTTCATTGGGCTAGACTGGTCAACAGTTTTTTTCAGTGGACGACCATGTCCGCAACACCGACAAGTCAAGTCAAGAAGTTCTCGATTTACTACTAAATTGACGTCTATTTGTGTCAACATAATGGGTCTGTTCGTTTACTTTTGTAGTAAAAACTGGAAAAGACTGTCAAAATGGCAGTGGTGGGGATGAAGTCTCTCTTAAAGAGAAAAATTTACGAAAACGTTAGGGAACGCTTTTGTAGTAACTATGAAAAATGACGGATGTATTTGGTTTTTCCATAAATTGCATGTCAGTATGAAATGAATCCAAAAGTTTTTACTGACTGAACTACATGCATTCGAGAAGAGAAAAAAAGCAACATTATGTTCCCGCCTTCCGATACCATTTCCATACCAATTTGTTTCTCATATCGTAGGAAATCAAAAGACAAATGCAAATAGTGGTTACACTCGATTCAAATCAAATTTTAAATCATCTGTCAATTTTTAGGCGACTGACAGTTGTTCCATGACAGTTGTTTCAATTCATATTCAAAGAAATTTGTTGAATTAAAAGCTAGTAAAATTCTCAGTGGCTGGAGGGGTAATATCTTGCTCTCTCGAAGCTGCTCTCTTTTACGAATTTTTCGAGGTGAGGAACGACATTGAGTAAAAATGCGTAAAAATGCGTAAAAAATCGTAAAAATTCGTAAGATTTAAAAGTAAAGGAACAGACCTAATATAGTGTCTGGAGAACTTAGTTTTGACATTTCTATTGGGTTATCACTAATCAGAGAGCATGGGATAGCGAAGTTTGACATTTCGATTGCTCTGACGTGTAGAGCACCAATCAGAAACTCGGAACCCAGAAAAAAAAAAAAATACAATAATTATTGTCAATAATTGTGACATACCGACAATTCAAATTAGTTTTCACATTCAGGTAAATTTGTATCCAGATCCAGACAATTCATGTCTACCTACTTACGATGATTTTTGAGTGCGGCCATTGATAAATCTATTGATAAGGTAGGTTTAATGAACATTGAACAAGGCTGTCAATCAGTGACATAAATGTGCAACCATAGTCCATAATGCAGTGGTTAATATGTTTAAATAGGACGGATCTGCAACTTTTTTAGCCAGTGAAAGGAATGGTAATGAAAAGTAGCTAGGTATAATCCACCTAACTAAAAGTTTTAAACGACAAAATCGCTGGAACGACAACACTGTTCCTGCAATCTAGAGTGATGAGAATTTGGCAAGGAAGTGAGACCTTACTAGGACATTACTTTAAGCACAAACCCTCTAGTATCCTTTTAAACACCTACTTTCTTTGACTGAATGTATTTCAAATGAATAAGAAAGAAGAATGTGTAATTGTGTGTCAATCGCAACATCTCTAAGAAATTGAACAAATTGCCGTGTCCATTAGTCCGATCATTTGCAGAAAGCTTTCGCTCCTCATTAGCCAAATGGGACATATGTATACTAAATATAAGAATCGATTGTAGCTGAACAATACAATAGTGTTCGTCTCCCATATAGGATATAAAAATTAACTGCACGACACTACGACAATTATTTGGGCTTATTCCGTTTATATAATTGAGTTCCTTTTGTTAATTCAACACGACTTCCTCTTGTTGTGGTCTGCTCTTAATGGGGAATTTACTTTTCAGATTCATTTGCGCCACTCAGTCCAAGTTGCCCTTATTATAGTTGAATACATACAAAAGTTATGTGCTGTGCGGATACATTTCAAATTTCCATCAATTTACTGGGTCATTACGTTTGCTCATTGATTATTCAAATTGCTTACCTTTTCGCCTGCGGTAGTGCTACCAACTCAATGGTAATAAATCTTGAAAACGGCAAACGCCTCTTTGGTTCTAACAATTGTATTGGTAATTTCCAAGCAATGACAAAGCCAATTCCCTGACATTTATTTGACGGTATAAATCTTGTATTATTGTGAATGACCATGGTTTGAATTTTCTTTTTGTTCGTCCTGTCGTGGGTTCAACGTGCTGGGAATACTTCCCACTAACTAAGGATGGATTTCCATTTTATTAAAAAGAAGGAAAGATAAAATTGTTAGGTACCTACTTCTCATGAGAAATAATAACCTCCCAGCAAGGATATAATTGTTATGCCAAGGTCATTCGGTGGCACTTCCTCCACCAACAGCGACCGGGCAAGGTTCGACTCGGTAACCACTGTGCGTAACTGTTTAATGATTTTAATGTCATTTTGTCACGAAAATGCCATGGCTATAAGATTATGGCCAACGACAGCAGCAGTTTAGTGGGTGGTGCTCTGCTCTAATGAATGAAAGTGAAAGGCGGGTATGGTCAATTTGCATTCTAATCGAGAATGACTATTCCTTGTGGACACGAAGCTCTCCATGGTGTTATGAACAGCTTTCAAGGTTTTCGTCGTCTTTTTTTTTTTTGTTTTTTTGCTGCTTGAGAATTTAAGAACTTCAACTTTCCACATGGGTGTTAATTTTATTATATTCCGTTAAATGATTCTTTCGTGAAGGTGAAGGTGAAAATATAGGGTTGCTTTTTGATGGCAAACCCAAATGCAGTTTACCCTAAGTGATTGGGGAGTTTATTATTATAGAGGGTTGGCTTTTAATGGTCGCGCAATTTGGATTTTATTACATGTGTTTCCGGAGCTTCAAGTGCATTAATAATCGGCTCTTTGTTAAAGCTATAATGAAGAGCAGGGGGGGAAAGAATGCGTAAAAGAACAGCCGAAATAAAATTATGTTGATTATAATCGCGCGCTTACGAGTCGTAGTAGTTTCCGATTTTCTAAATAATAAATGTTACGCCCATGGGAAGAAGGAATGGTCAAGCGATATGATTTTGCGGCGCATTACGATAATAAGGGTGGGAATAAAATTACTCTAGCTATAATGTCCTTTTTGGACGCAATAAAATGTTGTAGTGATTAGTGGTGTTTAACGTGCAGCTTGTAATGCTGCTATTAGTTAATAATAATTTCTAATTTATTGTTACCTTTAAATAATATGCTTTTGTTTTTTATGTTACCTTTAAATTTTGTATAGATGTGTCATTATGTTCCTCACCAAAATTAGCATTAGCGAAGCATTATGCGAAATATGAACCAAAAAAAAAAAACTACCCTAACAATTATTAGATCGTTATTATTACACTTTACTTATATACTAAATCTAAGGCGAGCGTTGATTACGTACAGCAGCCCAACGATAATCGTGGTTATGTAAAGCATTTTAAGCATAGCGTGGTTGTTTAATGGCATCAGAAAGGAGCTTAATGGCAAGTGACAATTTGTCCATCAGATCTCCAGAGAGGGACATATGGTTAACGGGGTGGGAAGTAGGCCAGGTTATGTTAGGTTCGGGTGGCAGGTTGCAGGCCAGCAGCAAATGCAGCCTCACTTAGGTCAAAAGAGGCCCATTGAATCTAATGATCTCATAAATACCATAGTTGAACCAACAGGAGCTGAGAATAAAGCGTTGAAGGCAACTTGTGCTTACATTAGCAAGGTCGCCGCTTGGATTTTTATTGAGAATTTTAAAAGTACTCGAAGGATCATCTCTATCCATCCACTTTAAAATTGCTGCATGATTTTTTGACCTTTGTTGAGATAGCAAATTTTGTAAGTCAAAAAAATCTGATTCTGGATTTCAAGTTTTTAAAGATCAGAAAATACCCTGGAGTCAGCCCTTCAAAGTGTACTACGTTCGAGGTGACTAGAGTAATAGTGGTGCATGGATCTAACCACAACATAAGCATTCAAATTTTTGATAGTCTCAATGGGAACACCTTCAGGTCCGGCAGCTTTGTTCGATTTAAGCTTAGATAGTATTGGGCGCAGTAGCGCAGTGGTTAGTGTGCTGGACTACTGTACGAGGGATCCCAGGTTCGATCCCCGGAAAAACACAAATTACATATTAAAGTTTTTTCTACTGCGCCACCTCTCGCGAACGTCTGACAAACATCCGAGAGTATGATTGTCATGAAAAAGCTTCTCAATTCAGCCGTTCGGACTCGGCATAAAATTGTAGGTCCCTTCCATTCGTTCCAAAAATAGAGACTCACACAAAACGAATGGTTGCAAGAAGATAGGCCTTGGGTGTCACCCGCCTGTTGCGCCACCTATTTATTTATTTATTTTTGGTATTGTCCTCATTTCTTTTTTGGAGCCAATTTACGGGATGATACTTGTCTATAGGTCCATAGCCAGACTATTAGACAGCGGCTCTTCAGAGTTAACAGTATCGACATTGGAATTTTTGTCGTTTTAGATAACCATATCCGATCCTTTTTCGTCTCTGATATGGTTCCTTTCTCTTTTATGGTCGGTGGCCGTGGCATAGTATTGCTGTCGACCGCCAACGTTTGAACCTGCCCAGCTCTTGTCACTACACCATGACTACCGCCGCGCGCCCGGCCGTCAATTTGCTTACTAGGTACCATGTTTATTTTTGTCGGTTTTTAGTGCTATTGGTACTGGCCTGATAGTGGGTGAAGATCGATCGGCAGAGATTCTATCGGTTTGTTGTAATTGCTTGATGATAAACTTTCTGATAGTACATATTTATTTTTAACTATTCATGATACATTGTCTAAGGCAGCAAACTAATTTAAAAGTAGAAGTATCATTATGCAATGTTTTGTGTTTAATATTCGCGGTGGTGGATGCCACGGTAATAATTGTATTCACAATTTGACACTTAAATATTATGTATTGCTAAGGTACATAAAATATACCAAATTTTACCAGAAAATAAAACTACTACCTAAATAGGCAATAAAGCTTAACTTTCGCCTCTTAAACTGCAACACTCAAGAGTACCTCTATACTAGCAAAGCAAAATAATAAAACTCGTAAAAACAAACAAAAAAAAATATTTTACTTCGACAACTTTTGGAATTACAGCCTAAGGACCTTGCTTAAGGTTTATTTCTTTGAATTTCATTACACAAATTCCTGATTTTTCGCAAGCAGAATGTTTTCCAAAGTAGCTACATAATCTCCGCGTAGCTTATTAGCATTTACATAATTTTCCTGACCCAGGATAATGCGTAGTTTTCCTTTTTTATTTGAGTCTGTTTTTAAGATTGTTTTTCTCATTTTATTTTTGTTTTCATTTAACTTTTTCCTAATGGCTAATTTATTTAGAGACAATTGTTAATTCTGAGAGTTGGACTATAGAGTATTTTCCAGGAGCATAATTAATTACTTCTTTAAGGAGAACGTTAATACAATGAAACTCATGAATGGCGATTTTGAAATCACTTGTTATTGTCTGGCGGCAATAACAGCTAGGACAACAGAAAATGTCATTTAGGTGAAAGGATAGAACGACTTTCATAGTTTTGAAAATACATTGCAATTTGTAGATATTAATTATATTTTTGGTGTTCGTCTTATTAGATCAAAGTCGTAAATAGTTCACAAGACTTTGTAGGGTTGCTGGTGGTTGGTCTAATCGGATATGAATTTTTTCAAGCCGAAAAAAAATCAGAAATAATTTTGGAAATATGAATAATTTCAAGCAAAATGGAAAACATTTGCTACGATAAAAACAACTGACTTTTTTAGGTGACAATTGATATTTTGCTGATGAATTTCACTGGTTTCACTGGTTAGTGCAGCGGTTCCCAATCTTTTTTGGTCGCAGAGCACTTTTCTGGAGAGAAATTCATCGCGGAGCAGTTCGTTGTCCGGACCTAACCCATTTTCGCAGTTAACGCACATACTATTTTCCGATTTTTTTTTTAATTTTATTAAATTGAAGAAATATATACTAACATGTATGTGATATGACCTTTAGCATTTTATAAAATACTAGCTTAACCCCGCCAGCTTCGCCAGGCCTTTTTTTAGTTTTTTATTTTTTATTTTATTTTATTTATTTACGGACGACAATGTTTCAAATTTTTTTTTGTATTGAAAGTGCCACGCCCCTTTGTCCAACTTTGACCAATCTTAACAGGAGCACTCTAGGGCCAATACCTAAGATTATCTTAAAGTTTGATCTCAATCGATTCGGCCAATACCTAAGATTATTTGTAAGTTTGAGCTCAATCGATTCTGTGGTTTTCGAGATATACGATTTTGAATATTTTTTTTTGTATGGGCGGTGCCACGCCCCTTTGTCCTATTTTGAATTTGTTTAGCCTATTACCCAATCACAGTAATTACCGACATTTTTAAAAAAAAATCAACAAAATCGGTTGAAAATTACGGGCGACAGAGAGAAACAGTTTTTTCCACTTTGTTTTAGATTTAAATCTAGTAGATATTTAAAAAAAATAAAAAATTAAATCATTTTCGAGTTTGCCACAGAATTACAACAACTTTAAAATTCCACTTTCCAAAAATTGTAAGAAACTTTTTCAGGACAGTTAGAGTCTCGGATGTTTGTCAGACGTTCGCGAGTGGTTAATTTAGATGTAGATGACAGTAGTTCAGCACACTAACCACTGAGCCACTACGCCCATCTGTCATCCTAATGTGGTAGTATATAGTACCAGACCTCCTTAAAGTTTTCGAAAAGCTCTTCAGCATTTCTTGATTTTTTGGCTTTTAATGCTCTTTCGATGTCGGCCCACGACACAAGTTTTCAATTGGGTTCAGGTCGGGACTTTGGGCAGGTCAATCAAAAACATTTTATTATCGGTAAGATATTGCTTCACTCTCCGCGGAGTATGCTAAGGAAAGGATCGTTATGGTGTTAGAAATTATATGTTACTGATGGCATCTATGAAAAAGGGTTTTCTTTAAAATGCTTTTATAAGCGTGTTGATCAAGGGTCAAGCCTTATACAAGTATTGGACAAACACTGAATCAACACAATGCACCACAGACCATTACTTTCTCTCCTCTATTCTTTATGGTCTGAAGCGTGTACTTTGGCTGCAATTCTTTGTTTGAAGGAGGTCTTACATACGATTTTCAATCGGATGCAAAGAAATTAAACTTGGATTTGGCACTCCAAAGATCTTCTTTTCAAAATTGCAATGGTTTTTGCAAGTGGATTTTTTCGAAATTCCGGCTTTTCCTTAGGACGTTTCTGTTGGCATAATGTGTTTTTTTTTTTTGTGGAATATGCATCCACGAGGATTTTGTTCTACGACACAGCGCCTAACAGCCCTGGTCGTGAGTTCTTGATGGAGTTTAGGTGCAACAATCTCCTTAGTTTTTATGAACATCAAAAATGGATTGGCTCTACTTGTCCGGCAAATCTTTCCCTTGCGTCCAGGTCCAATTTCCTTTCTTTTGCGGTTCTCAAAACTTCCGATCTTCTTAGAAATCTGTAATCACCAAGTGCTCCGCGGAGCACACTTTGGCAAACTCGGAATTATTGTATCTACTTTTTAAAGAAAAGAGTCCTCTCATTAGTTTGAATAGCTGATGATAATTTGTTACTTTCATCCAACATCCTGTCTGAAGTACATAGTTCCAATCAGTCAGTCTATTAACAAGTTTTAAGCTTTGTTCATTTATTTTTACTTTATCGCCAAGTTTAAGAAGTATTGAGGAGTGATCTCATTTAAGATCATTCTCTTCTTTTCTTTTTATTTTATTTGAAGATATATTTTTAGATTATAAAGAAGTCGACACGATCTGGGGTCTTATTCCGATTTGTTGTTCACTAGGTAGGTTTTCCCGTTGAGTGATATTTGGCGCCATCTTCTCTGAAAGTTTCATATAGTTATCGGCCTCTAGCATTTGTTAATCTATATTATATCGCCAATATTTATTCTAGGCATTAAAATCTTAACCGGCGATTATTCTTTTGTGAAATATGCGGAAAAGACTTTTAAAATAATTTTTCTTGAGCCTATAGCTAGGAGAGCAGTACTCGTGATGCAACAGATAGTTGCTTACTGCTTGTGGAAAATCCTTGGATGGCACGTGATTGAAATGATGGTTCTATATGGTGTTCCATCGTATCCTTTATTAACACCGCAACCCCACTTTTAGCACAATTTGAGGATGAGGGGAGTGATATAATTTATATCCTTGCAGTTTAAAATCAGAAATGAATTTAAAGTGCGTCTCTGAAATAAGACATATACCTATATCGATCTGGTTTATGTCGAGCGAGAGTCGCGTTAGCGTTCATTTCAGGAATTTTAAGTTTATTCATCATGTTTGTCCTTTCCGTAGATACAGCTCTTTTGTTGCTGCTCTGTGTCTCTAGCAATGACACATACGAGTATTCTGTCTTATATCGTTTTATTGAATTTTTCCATCCTGTTGCTATTGTTTTTGTTTTTTGATGCTACCTAATAGGGCCCATACACGACACAGACACGTCGCTGCAGACCAATATATTTTGTTGTTGTGCACATGTCCGCGCAGGCCGTCTGTGTCGTGTGTATCCATGTCGACTGTTTGCAGCGACCGTCTGCGTGAATTCAAAATTTTTTAAATTTTTCTTGGTCTGCAACGACATGTCTGTGTCGTGTATGGTGAATTTTGCACAGACGAGCGAGAAAATTCACGGTGTAAACATAATTGAAAGCTTCTCGCTTGGAGAAATCGGTTCCCTCATTCAAGTTTTTTGTTTAGTTATTAATGGAATCATTTTTTGTAGCAGTTTCATTAAATTTCCTTCATCCATTCGGCATTAAAGAAGTCGGATCGGCTAGCAGTATCCGCAATTTTTCTGACCCGACGACCACGACGAAATGATACAAACTAATGTCTGTGCAGATTATCTGCACCGTGTGTGGCGAAGGCATGTTTGCACAGACTTAACGTCTGCAGCGACGTGTCTGTGTAGTGTATGGGCCCTATAAGCAGAGCATAATATGCCATTTTTGGGCGCCTTTTTTATGATCTCTTGATCTTTTGGTTTTTCTTTTTGTGGGCTCTTTTGGAAGACGTTTTTGATTATGTAGCTATATTCTTACTTATTTGAGCTTTTTTGTTGCTTATTTTGTTTTTTTTTTTTTTTTTTTTTTGTCTTTTGCAAGTTGAATTTCTTTTGCAACTGAGTATCCTCTGAAGTTAGCAGGATGGTTTTCATTGCAGTTAGCCACATTTAGGATGTTTATCCTTTTTTTTCAATGCATTCTTTGGTGTGGTGACTTCCTGCACACTTTATAGAGCTGCAGCATTTATGGCTGTGCCCGTACCTTTGACAATTTTTACATTGGGGGGCACTAGTTTCGATTTATACATATCTAAGGTATGATTCTCGATTTTCATCCCAAGTATATTTAAACTGATTTAATTATAGGCGACGGGTACCCAAAAAAAATTAAAACAATCCACGAAACGGGTCTATTCGAGATTTTATCTTTATTCCGAATCCGATCGACTAAATTAAGGAGCTTTTGTACAATTGGATGACAGTCAAGTGACATTTGTACCGGTGGAAACTGCAAAATCCATGTATTATTTATGTTTTCCAGAATTTTAATCTCAGGTCCTTATGTAGTAGTTTTTTAAAACCCAATATTCGAGGAGCCTACTTCTATTTACAAATTAGTCATTTTTTAGAAATGTACTCCACCGACTTTGATGAAAGTGAATATCCAACAGATGAATTGGCGCGTTCTTAATCCAATTGCGATGGAACAGTAAATGTATGATGGGTGGTGCGATCGTTATTTCACAGTAGCAATGGATGCAGGGTCTTAGCTTTTACTTCTCATTTCTTCCAGCTGTTATTGTAGGAGAAAATTTCGGCTTAAAAAAGACAAACAATATTATTGGGGGTTGACTTTTGGTTGAAAATCGTTTTCAAAACATTGCTATGTATATTTCCAGCTAATTGAAAAAACTTTATTGTTTGTCATTCAAAAATAACGTAGCTAGTTGGACAGTTTTGGGAATTTCATAATTTTGCGAATGGAAAATAATAATTGTTCGAGGAAAAACTATACCAGAGGAAAACTAACACTGATGGGGCGTTTATTTGGAATTGGAATTTTTAATGAAGATATATAGCCTGGAAGTTTATGCTTGTGCTTGCTTTGGCTTACTTTGGCGAGCTTTTTGGGGAAGCTGCCCGAACACGCTGTGCATGTGGAATTGAAATATTCAACGTTTAGGGGGGTAAATGGAGAAGTGTACGCGTTTGGTTCCTTCTACTTATCAAGCTCAAAGGTATGCTGTGGGGTGATTTAATTTTGTTGGAACCTCAAAAAGGATCAAAGGAAAAACGCTATAATTCTGTGCGAATTTAGGAAGTTTGCTTTTCAAATTTAATACAGATAGAGAATCGATTAATAGCCTTCTCCTACTCGTTTGGTCATATTAAAGCAACGTTATGAATAGAAAATTACTTTTGATCCTTGGGTCGAATATTAACCGATTCCATTACAACCGAAATCATTATAAATGCATTATAATTGTAATTAAGGCAAACCCAGGTACACTAGACTAAACTTTTGTTATCCGGTTTGATTCATTTACCAAAAATCAAAAATGTATCGATTATGAAGTCAAAAAGTCAATGTCAATCAACTTTTCTATATAAGCGCAGAAGGGAGGCAGGCAAAAAAAGCAACAAACTCCTGTATCACACAAATACGAAAACAACAACATTTGATTGCATTGCAGATACTTTCTGAGGTCGAATCGGTGGACCTCTGAGGCGGACCAGTAGGGATGCAGATAGCTATAATCATGATCTCAAACCTCGCCGAACAAACAAAAAGGAAGAAGAGACGATGAAGTTGGGATTGTGCGTATAGGCGATTTTTACAAAACTTAATTAAATTTCTGATTAGTGCACATCGAAAAGCCTAAATACCATTTCGAACTGGGGTGGTAACTCGTTCTCCCAGTCATGTTCAAAGCATAATTTCGACATTCCGTTCGGTTTCGAATTCTTCGTTAAGCGGCCCATAGACACTACACTTGTGTCTACACCGGTGTCAGAACACCGGTTGGAATTTGTTGGGCGAAATGTCATTGAATATTGTGAATTTCTGGTATGGGAGGTTCGGTTACGATTTTGGCGGCATTTCTGAGGGATGTGGCACGTTGTTTTGCCTGCTCGTATACATTTTCATTGTCCGTCAATTTTGTTATGCGGCTGATTTATTTAACCGATGTATTTGGACTGATTCTGTACTCCGTGTCCTTCGACCATTATTTCCTCAGCCGTGTGCCCAGGAATCTCACCCACACTTCGCGCGGTTGTTTGTTTGGACAATGCACATCAATCTCAATGTCGAGAAATTTATGAGCTTCTTGCTTTTTAATATTTTTTTTTTTGAGTGTTTATTATTTGAAATTTTATTCATGAGCTTTTTGCTTTTTAATTTTTTTATTTATTGTTGAGTGGTTATTATTTGAACTTTTATGGAATAGGTTCGAAGCCCCATCAACCGGGTCCAATTGTGAATATAAACCATCTTTAGACTCATTCAAACACACACACAAAATTTCATTAAAATCAGTCCAGACGTTTAGGAGGAGTTCGGTTACAAACACGTACACAAGAATTATCTCTATATATATAAAACAAAGTGGAAAAAACTGTTTCCCTCTGTCGCCTATAATTTTCAACCAATTTAGTTGATTTTTTTTTCTAAAATCTCAATAATTACGATGATCGGGCGATAGGCTAAACAAATTCAAAATTGAACAAAGGGGCGTGCCACCGCCCATACAAAAAAAAAACCATTCATTCAAAGTCGTATATCTCGAGAACCATCAAATTGATTGAGCTCAAACTTACACGTAATCTTGCGTAATGTCCGTGGAGTGCTCTTGTGAGTATTGGTCAAAATCGGACAAATAGGCGTGGCACCGCTTATAAAAAACATTCAGCGAATCGATTGAGATCAAATTTAAAGATAATCTTAGGTATTGGCCCTAGAGTGCTTCTGTGAAGATTTGTCAAAGTTGGATAAAGGGGCGTGGCACCTCCAATACAAAAAAATTAAAACATAAATAAAATAAAATAAAATAAAATATAAAAAAAAAAATTAAAAAAGCAACAAAAGGCCTGGCGAAGCTGGCGGGGGTTCAGCTGGTTATAAAGATAAATGAGGAAGACTACTTGTGAAAAAGATAGATTCGTAAAATCACCTGTACTGCAGATAAAATGCCAAATAACTGGCAACAATATTATAGTAGGATTTGCATCTTCTCCATATTGGAAGTGCTCATGCAACACTACCTAAAAGAAAAGGTAAAATGCTGTCAGGATTGTTGGTTTAAATCATGCCTACCTTCAGTAGCTAAAAAATTGAAATTCGACAAAATTTTCCAACAGAAATTTTCAAATTGTCAGGGTCAATCCCAAACAAGCAGTAAAAAAAAAATAGCAAAATATTTGTCGGAGGGAAAAATCATTTGAATGATATATCTATTTTTTATATGATTACAGGGCGAGATCCGCTATTGTCTGTTAGTATAAAACAGCTCAACCCTCAAAACGTACCGGGGGCTCCTTCTATCTTATTTCAACATAAATTCATTGAACCGCAAACTAATGGTATCTAATCTACACCACTAAACGCCTTCCATTGAAAACGAACGCTCTCGCTCTCCTACCAAAACACAGTCACAGTTCGCAGTTAGGTACAAACTCGAATCAAAAGTTATCCAAGTTTATCCTCCAAAAATACCATAGCGTGTTAGACATTGATAATGCAGGCCGCAATAAATAAAGCTCCCAGATTAAAAAAATAATAATTTAAGGAAAAAACGGTCTCGCTGGTTGACAAAATGCGATGAAAACACCACACCTTACTCAATAGACAAATTGCACTTGATTCAATGTTCATTCCTTCTTTTCACGTGGATCATTAGCAACTACGTTCCGGCAGCCATGTTGACACCTTGATAAAGCCCGCAAAAGGTGGAAGAAAAAGAAAATAAATTAATTTACCTTCTCGCACTCAAACAAAGGAAATTACTCAACGTCACTCATTAAGTACATCACCTAGACGTCTGTGAAGAATTACCTAGTAATATCCCCCAAGTTGTCCCTAAATTGGGCACTTAAGGTGAAATATTGACGTTTCCAAAAGTAAGCAGGCGTCTTTCCCACCAAAAGTGTATCTTGACGAACACGGAAAATGAACAAATTTCCAAAAAAAAAAAATAAAATGTATCTGCACCCAGTTGAATAGTTAAATATTGAACAGAGCTTTGAAATAGCGTAAACAGAAAAGGAATTGATTGCTTTGTCGAACAATCAAATTAGGAGTTGCTCCTACACGTTTGCCTGTAGCTACACTTTTAGTTGTACGGTCCGATTGTATTGTGTCCTGTCTTGAGGAAAGTGTGGATATTTATATACACAGAAAAAAAAGGGAGAACAAGACAACAGCTTACATTTAAAATTGAACGTGTATCTAGTAGCTGGGTATCCTTTGTGTCGTTCGTCCTTCTTTGGTATCATTTATCAATTATTTACAGTGACGAAGAGTAATGGGTTTCGAGGAGTCGTCGGATCTGTCGAACAATATGTACGGAATATAAATCGTCGGGTGTCCTTTGTGATAGTGAGGGAGGGCCGCGCGTGGGTGTGGAGTTTTGACCTTCGAAAGGACATGCCGATTGATTGACCGAATGGGTGTAGAAAAGCACATGTAATTGCCGGTCGAGTGAGACTTGTTAGGAGTTATTCAGTTCTTATTGCCTTTTGTGATTGAATCTGATTGCATTGTGTATAGTGATTTGCATCTAATTTGGATGTAGTCAATCGGGTGACTGGTTAATGTAGTGTGTAACATGATAGGTGGTGTTCGATGTGATTTTTTGTTTTTTTTTTTTGCTAGCAAGGAGGTTTCTGACAGCGAAAACGATGAATGTGGCATGTAATAATTTTGACTTATCTATCAACATGCAAAGTTTCAAGTTCATACGGCTAACGGTTCGTGAGACCCCCTTTACTCCCCGACACGCCTTTGCTCCTTATCATTTCCCACCCATCACGGCCTAATTGGGCCACAAATCTTTTATAAATCAGAAGAAAAATCATGAAAATCCGACGAATGGTTCTCGAGTTGTGGATGGGGAAAGTTGTATTTCATATATAGCCAGTTGCTTAAAGCCTAATGTGCTGGTCCACTTTTCAAAATGTTCTACTCGTTAAATTTTTAACTCAAAAGTGCTCGATTGTGGTCGGCCTTTTCTAGTGTATTCTGATACATGAAATTGCCCTATTCCAAATAACTGACTATCTAAAATTGAATTAAATTCAAGGTCCTCGAAAAATATCTCTTAAATTTAACTCACTTAACGAAGTGATAATAAAAGCCAAGAGCATCAGCTGAAAAGGCGAAAATAAGAATGAAATGAAGTGTTGAAAAGCTAAGAGACACTGAAAACTGCTGTCATTGTCAGAAATGTTAACACATGCTCTCCTCTTATGCGAAAATTGAGTTTTTAGATAAAATCCTAAAAGCTATTGTGAAATGAAGATTTCACAATCTAATATGATACGTGTCATGGTTGCGTTTAAAGGCAACACATGGATCCGTAAAGTACCTACTTATACGGATGGTAGGTTAGGCGGTACATTAATCAACCAAATGATGTAGGTGCTTACTGACAGATTAGGTAAATAATCTATTTGTCATAATATCGTAACGTATGACGTTGTGAAAGTGGACGAACATCCGCATTTAAGGAATAATTGTATTGTGAATAAATAATATGTTACGATAATGTTTCATGAATAAGAAATAGCTTTTTTTTTCTTTGACAGCAAACTGATTTGATTTGCAAAGGTTTTTGAAGCAGGGATCGATGAAACATTTTTGGGTGGTTTCTTAGAAAATACCAATCCCACCCGCAGACTATATTCGACAGTTAAACGGATTTTATTGGATATCAAGAAGGTTACAAGACTATCTCGATATTTTTGAAGACCTTTGTAGTTAACATAAAATCATTGAGACAGTGAAGAATGCAAAATTATATTTGGGGTTTAAACCCGGTCGTGCACATAGCTACATGTCTCTAACCAAATGGCCACTGACATCGAATCACGTATACCTTTTGCAGGCGGGTTATAATTTTTGCCACCATTTGATAATATAAAAAAGTTGCCAATTTTTAGCGAGGTGTCTCAGAAAAAAAAACATATCTATTCACTACGTTTCTATTCACTAAACATTTCTCTTTACGAATACTAAGAGCAGGGTCGGAGCAAAATCCAATAGTCGAATATTAAGCGCGTTTGTGTTTCCCGTCAGACACTTCCGTGTTTTAGTCAGACTTGCTTCGTGGCTGTCACTCGTATTAACCTGGCACTTAAAATTAAATAAGGGTTTTTCAATTGGTATGGGTCGTTGCCAGCCAAATTCGTTGGGAATATTGCCGTGGTCCATGAGAGTGTACCAGGAGAACTCGAGGCAGTCAATTCGACGTGCATAAGAAATCGGCCTTTCGCAGATTCCAACTTGGCAAATTTTGCATCGGAACTTGGGCTTACGCCAGTAAAAGATCCAACTAATCCAGGAGCTCAAAGTTAATGAACACAGACAAAGCCGTTTGTTCGCTGACTTGGCTTCGGGGCGTTTGGAACAGAACCTCAATTTTGGCCGAAAAATCATCTTTACCGACGAGGCGCATTTTTTGGATGAATGCCATAAATATGGGACGACGATATTTCAATGTTTACCCGTCCTTATTGGAAAACCCTTTAGAGAATATTTAGTAAGATCAACTTCACATATCTCTGCTTTTCGAAGGGCGTCGCAAAAATATTTCAACTTCTCTAGGGAGTCGCAGTATGAAAAAGATTGGGAACCCCTGGCTTAGAGCTCTAATCTCAAACCTTTTCGATTTGGAATGAACACATGTAATGTTTTCGCACCTTCCCAAAATAATAAATTAAAGCTTTGATAGGTGCCAGATACCAACTGTCAACTCTGCCACGCGACGACATGAATACAGGGCTACATAAAAAGTAGGGAGGGAGACACTACCACGATACCATACTATTTAGGAAATAATCTGCTTCCTGAAAAACATGTCCACCAGAGATTTTCCCAATCCCAATTTATTCTATGACACAATTCTAAACTCAGTATACTCTCCGCTACTATAGCGAGTCAGGTGCAGGTCTTATAGGTCCCAAAACAAGAGCACCCAAATCTTCGTAGATTACAAAGGGGTCTCGAGGGTCTGAGCTCCCGCCCCCGCTCTATACCTACTAGTAAGTCCAGATTTTTGGCTAATTAATTTAAAAAAAAATAAAAATGATGTGTTTTTTCCAATGTAAGAATCTCAACAGGCGACTGCTAAAAATTGTTCAAGTAAATAAATAACAGGCTTCCCTAGAATCCTAATATGTATAATCATCCACAATGATTCTTTTCTGTGGGCTATGGGTTTTTATTTTTATAGGTATTTGAGCGACTATGGAAGGGCCCCGACCAGGATTCCACGACGTGCTATGGAATCCGTACCATCGGGCAGGCGTCCCCTAGGTAGACCCAGGATGAGATGGTTAGATCAAATTCATAATCTCTCCTCTACCCGTATGGGGATTGCTCTTGATGATTTAGAGTCGATGGCGGAGGATCGAGAGCTATGGAGGATCCACTTGAGCAACCTACACCCGCGACCCACTTAATGGACAAGCGGACCATTGAAAATGAATGAATGAATGAATGGAAGGGCTCAGTAATTTTATACTTTTATGTTACTTATTTACTTAGGTGGCTCTACAGTCCGGGATGGACCTGGACCTCAACTAATACTCCTCTTCCCTTAGATCGATTTCTATCTAACTACCTCCAATTGCGCACTTCAAATTGCTTGCGGTCCACTCCTATTTATGCGCATCACCTAAAGGTGAGATCTTCCTCTACCGCGTTGTCCCTTGTCCCTCTATAGGTTGGAGTCGAAGACGAAGACTCTTCGGGCCAGAGCGCTAATGTCCATTCGCTCTACATGTCCTAGCCATCATAGACGACCTATTCACAGCTCGTAGAGTTCGCTGTTCAACCTCCTTTTCCAAGTCCCCTCAACGCAAACGTCAGGATTGAGATGATATAGTTTCCTTAGTGTTTCTTGACAATGCCTTACTACTCAATTGCGTTCTTAGTCCAAAGAAACAGCGATAAGAAAGCCTAATTATGTACTTCGCTTGGTTTCTGAGGTGATGTATGCCGCATTAAGAGTTTTAGAAGCTTTGTCAGAGCTCTGTATAGTCTCTGATGTTTTTTGATGAACCTTAAATTTGTAGTGTGGGGGTAGTTGGACCCGAAACCATAATCTCTCGATTACGCTTATCACTGTCATTAAGCCACTGCCTCACCTATTAAAAAACATGAGAATACACTCTAATTGACTGTGGTATACTCATCCACGACAGTACCTACTTAAAAAATAATTTAAATCCCCATTCCATATTTTTATAATAATATAACCTTTCCATAGTCCTATTTAAAGCAGAATCAGATTCACTGAGTTCATTTTTTTTGGCTGTCATTTTGTAGACAAATTTCTTCTAATTCGCTGCTTTATTATTCATTGTACATCCTCAGGAAGACAACTCCTCCTTTTCAGATTTATTCAGTCGAACAAACGCCTTCGACCTTTTTCCGTGCTGAACAAACATGTATTTCTAATAAACGCCATATACACACAAATAAGATCCGATCAGTAAATATTGTTGCCGAAAAACCATTCAACTTATATTCACGCCTACCCTTGTACGCCTAATTGTTGTGATGCTTTGTATAGGAAAATCAGGATTCAAATAAACTCGGTGTGTAAAATAAAAAAAAAAAATTCCAGGTAAAAATACAACCTAGCCCAGCGGACCCCTGAACAAAGGATAAATTGCCCTATTTCTGGCTGTTTATTTATTCATCGCCACCCCCCAACATCGTTTCTCAGAGATAGAAATCGTATTTAGCATGTTTTGGCAGGATAATAATAAACAGCGTCCTTTGGTGAGCACCGCATCTATACGAAGGTACACCAAACAGCGACCAACAAATGGTTGGGCATTTTGTGGACCAACTCAAATCGTTTTTCGAGGCGCAAATGCTTCGATAAATTTCCCTCCCAACCCTCAATGGGGTGGCACAGGTATACACTGCCGTTTCGTTTTTGTTGTTTATAAAATCTTGATGGCATTTATTTATCGGTAGCCATTCACAAAACAGGAGTCCATGTTCGATGTGTATGAAATTCGATTAATTTTTCATTTATCAATGTCAGTGTGGAAATCTGAAGGAAGGATATGCCCCGAACAAAAATATAGAATACATACGGACGATGTCTGGCATCCACTCGGTGAGCTAATTCAATATTTAAAATAGCACTCAATATTTCAAGCCTTCAGGTAAATAAAAACTGGGAAGTTCAGTTCATGCGCGGGAACTCAAACTCACATCGATTGCAGCAGGATTCCCGAGCAAATGAGAAAAATTGCTTCGCAGCGCAAAAAGCGAGGCCATGTATGGAACGGATCGGACGGGAATAGATATAAAGACATTCTTGTACGGAAAAGGATATTTTTTTGCTTGCTTCCATCCTTTTCTCGTTGGAATCTTTGATTAAGTAAAAATTTGGAATGGCGCGCGATTGGACCTTGTTATCGTTGCTGAATTTTTCATCACTTGAAATGCAGGCAAGGCATAAGTTATTGAAAAATACTTCGTCTTGTTATTTGTCAAAGGTATTGAAGATATTTGAATAGATTTATGAGGAAGAGGCATCAATAAAATGTATTTCTGAGGGATACGGTGGTATATGGTTATTTTCCTGCGTGAATGGGGGGACAGCCAAGTAGGTCGTCAAGGATGCGAAGATAGAAAGTACCTATTATGTGTGAGTGATGTTTACTTTATCATTGAAAATCTGTTTAAGAATGTAATTTTCTTGTTTTTCATAACCGAAATTCCATTTAGTGCTGCTATGGTTTCAAGAGGTGCTTTCAAGTAAGAGTATCTATACAAACAGTCGATATTGATCAAGACAGATGGCGATTTCCCATATAGCAAGTTGGTAAATTCGCCCGCAGTATTAACAACCTACCTACTTGGCAACAGATGGCCAATCTTGCCAAAAAGATTGACATAAGAAATTAATGATTAGCCTTTTGTTTGTGCCTTGAAAAATAAATGTAGCTATTTAAAAAAAATTAGTACTGAGAATGACTTTGCGGCTGATAAACCCTTGGCCAACGACTACTCTCACATTCCCAAAGTAACTTACTGCTACAGTCCGGGGTAGACCTGGGCCTCAACCAACCACGAGTCTCCAATTAGCCCAATCTTTGGCTAACCGCCTCCAGTTGCGCACCCCAAGTTGGCTGAGGTCCGCCTCCAGCTAAGGCGAGGTCTTCCTCTACTGTGTTGTTCCTTCGGGTTGGAATCGGAAGACTCTTCGGGCCGGAGCGTTGATGTCCATTTGCTCTGCATGTCCTACCCCCTTAGTCGCGTGATATGTACTTTTCTGACCAAGTCGATGTCGCTGTATAGCTCGTAGAGTTTGCTTTTAAATTTCCTTTTCCAACGTCAATGCAAACGAGACCAAAAATCACTCGAAGAATTTTGAGTTCGTAAAGGCCGAGAAGCCACCTTTGTAAATATTTATTCTTCTGCGCCATAGAGCAGGACTGGGCTGATGAGGGTCTTACATAAAGTCCCCTTAGTGTTTATTGAAAAGGTCTTACTAGTCAGTTGCCTTCTTAGGCGAAAGAAGCAGCGGTTGGCAAGTGTAACTCTTCGATTGATTTCTTCTGTGGGTATCATTGTCATCAGAGTTTATAGCGGAGCCGAGGTAGACAAAGTCTCTAACCACCTCAAAGTTGTAGTTGTTGTCTCCCCAAAGTAAAAACATTTCGAAACAATAGCTGCGATGATAAAATCCAAAAAGTTTGAGGTCGGTTGTGGTTCACTCACTGGGACCTACTGACACGTCCACTTAATGCGTCTGGCTCTTAGATTTTAATTAATCCTAAGAAAATGCTTTGTGAATTCTATTTTACCATTTTAAATGCCTACATTGATGACTTGCTTGAGAAGCGTCGTCTGGCAGTGACAGGACAGGTGAACATGACGATGCTATACATCATCGTACTTTGTCATTCGTTGCGGTTCTTGTTCTGTAACAGTCAAAATATTACGTTATGAGCGACAAATTTCGACTTTTGTCATTGTACTATTGCAGCTTTATCCAGAGCTGGACTGTCTAACGAGAAGAAGCTGCAGCAGACAGTCCATAGAAGAAGACATTTGACATACAGGTGGACTTAGAACAATTAAGGGATCAGAGATGCCATTGTGGTTCAGTATGGCGAAATCATCAAACATGTGATTGAAACTAAAAGCCAATTTAGAGATAGAGCCCTTGCCATGATGAAGAATGCGTTTGTGGAAAAAGGTTATAGAAAATGCAAAATGTAAGGCCATCGTTAGCGAGAAAAGAAAATCGAGCAAAAAAAGGAAGGAGAAAAGGATGTCCTGCAGAAAGCATATGGATTCTCCCTCGACGACTGTCACGATAAAAATAACAAGCAGATCTTTTATAAATCTAGTTAGTAGCTTTAAGACAATAACACAGGATCTGTAAAACATCAAAGGACACCTTGTCAACGAAGCATAGGAAGAAAGGAAATAATAGCTATGTTCAAAAATAATTTCCAGCAGCTCAAATGGCACTAGAAGTATTAGGATAAAAAGAGAACAAGAGGCATCAGTTTCATTCAGTTCTACTATACCCAATAAAGAAGAAATTGGCTGAGCTCTTCACTTTTTTCCTCATGCATCAATTCACCAACCAAATACATATAAGGCGTATTTGTTTGAGAATCTATAGCTAGCTCACTTTTACTTTTCCATGCAAAACTTCTATACTCACTTTTGGTTTTGTTATACTCACTTCCCAAAAAATACGCCAATAGATAGAGGAAAGCGTGGCCATGACTGGACATCGGCTCTATATGAACCATAAATAATTTTAACAATAGCCCTCTAGGTATATCCCTGCTTAGTGTCGCATATATAAAATTATAAATCCTACCCAAAACGTGCAAAGTGAACGTCTCAAACCATTCAAGACACTAATTCGAATGCACACTTGTGGAATGTGGCAACAAAGATTGATCATAGACTAACACTTCAAATTGGAAAGGACTTATGAATTTCATCTCGAAACCCATCACCTTTTCATCGGCTTTAAAACTGCATTACCTTCACATTGATAGTCAGGAGCCCTTTATAGCAATGACCGGCATCATCGAAAAAACTGACCCAGCTCTGACACATGACAATGTCAAGCAGTGCAATTCGGAATTACCTCTTGCGAACTATTCCGAACATGCATTCGATTTTAACAAGCAGATGTGTTATCTAAAGGCTTCGTAGCTACTTCCATACCAACATTTGCTGGAACTGGAATATGTGGACGACATTGACATCATCGTTCGCTCCGAGTGGGCCGTAATAGGGGATTTTACTACGACTGAGGAACATGCACTATGCACCCTTACCCCATAAAAGAGCTGCTGTTAGAATCAATATTTTTTCCGCAATTTATCAAGTAGTAAGGTCTATTTGGAATTTAACATAGCTCAGTCTCTGGAGAGAGAAGAAAGGCCAACAATAGCTGAAAATACTCGTAGAAGTACTGCCTAAAAACAGTTTAAGCTTTTTGGCATTGATTTAGATTTATGAATAAAACTTCTGTCTTCGCACGCCCAGCCCTTGATAAGCAAACAGACAGGGGTTATGATATAAAAAATAGACAGTATGAGGAAAGTGTACATTTTTGTCGATTCTAAAAAAATCAATGTTGAAAACTATTGAGTACTATGTGTAGGTAATCCTTTTTGAAATGGAACACAATATTATATAATGTGCGTATCCTTAGTGTCCACCACCCCAAAGTATAGCAGCAATTAAAGACATTCGGTTTTAGATCTTTTCGCATTTGGCATTTTTTTTCGGATTCGTATTTCTTTCAGAGTCGGTTGATTGCGATGAAATAACTCAAATGTTGCATCATTAACTCCTCTATTAAGCTTGAGAAATCCATACGGATTGGATGAGCAGTTTTAAAGTGATGCTGTAAGGCAGGGGTTCCCTAAAGGGAGTCGCACTGCTGTAACACTCCGAATAAAGGAAAAGTATTACGTTTCTCTTTACGAATACCAAGAGCAAGCTCGAAGTGAAATCCAATAATTACATTGCAGTCGAAGAATAAGCGCGTTAGTGTTTCCAGCATTTCCAGTCAGACTTGCTTCGTGGCTGGCACTCGCGTATATTTGCCTAACACTCCAAATTAAATAAGGGTATTTTAATTGGTGCGGTGGTGGGCGCAGTGGTTAGTGTGCTGGACTACTGTGCGAGGGATCTCAGGTTCGATCCCCGGAAAACACACAAATTACATCTTAAAATATTTTCTACTGCGCAACCTCTCGCGAGCGTCTGACAAACATCCGAGAGTATGACTGTCATGAAAAAGCTTCTCAATTCAGCCGTTCGGGTTCGGCATAAAATTGTAGTTCCCTTCCATTCGTTCCAAAAATAGAAACTCACACAAAACGAATAGTTGCGAGAAGCTAGGCCTTGGGTGTCACCCGCCTGTTGCGCCACCTATTTATTTTTTATTTTTTTTTTTTATTTTAATTGGTGCGGGTCGTTGTCAGCCAGGTTCGTCGGAAGCACTGCCGCGGTCCATTACAGCTGTGTATATAGGAGAACCCTGTAACAGTCAATTCCTCGCCGTGCCCAAGAATTCGGCTTTCCGATATTTCAACGTCGACTCATCCTTATTAAAAAAATATTTAGTGCATCTTCAGTAAGATGCTTCTACTCACATAACTGTGCTCAAAAAAGCGTCGTTAAAATGTTTTTTCAACCTCTCTACTCTAGGGAGTCGCAGTATGAAAAAATTGGGAACCACTGCTATAAAGCATCAACGCCACATACAAAAGACAAACAAATGTAATAATATTTACCTAGAGATTAGGGTTGGCAAATAGTCAAACTAAAAAAATTGTCATTGGAAATTAATTGAAGGAATAAAGCTCGATTACAGATAGCCTTACTGCACGCAGAGGAACTTAAAGAATTTTTTAACTGAAGGTGTTATCGAAATTTGTTCCGTAGTTGCCCAGTTTACTTCAAACTTACCTACATATGAGTAGTTGGGTAGTGAAGTGACGTATCTATTTATAAAAAAGTACTTATAGATATAAACTTCTCTCCATTTTAATTATTATTCGAAATGATGAGCAAATCAAATTTATCCTTCTATCTGCATACTATAATGAGTATTTTGCCCCCACCTTCCCTTTGGTTGGCAGGACGTGAGAATGTTTCTGCTGATTCAACTGCCAGCAATCAGAAGAATCGACTACGACTATATGTCTATCTCTTTTCTTTCAACAAACGTCTAATCGCATTTTTGCAACAAAGAAATCGAAATCCGATGCCAACAATTCATCTCCTATAGTAAGCGAAAATAATCCCTTGGGTAGGGATAACTCCTATCGGAGAATATCATTGATTACTCCCAGCTCCAATTTTATTTTTTTTCTGCTTGCCATTGCATTCGTTGGACTTCTTGCTTCTTGATAGGTAACTAAGTTTCGCTTTTTCATTTCCATTCTTCGGTTGTGGTGGTTTGATGTGATTAAATGTCAAATGGTTTCGGTATACGAAGTCGGAGATCGAGTGCAGACATCAGCCAAAAACTTGAAATATTCATTTCAGCCTTCTGGGTGTATGTGCTCCAATGGAGGAATCCCATTTATCCCATTGTAAGGCAAAGGTAAACGTCGAATCAGAAAACTCGTAAATTCGTCAATGGACCAAAGAGAGACGCTGCACATGGGAATACAAAATCACCGATAGGTATTGCAGTGAGGCTGAGGGTCCTTTTGTAAACTTTTCGCTATATTTTTTTATTTTTATTTTTTTTTTGTGTTTCTGCTGAAGCTTACCTTAACACAGTGTACAGAGGGAGTGTGTATCTAGCCTGAAAAGTGCTATGGAGTGCAAATCTTTACCTAAGGGAATGCAGAAGAGTATTGGTAGGTAAGTGCGCTACAATAGAGCACGTTCAAAGTTTGAACGGTTGTATTTATCGATGCACAGGCGAAAATCAATTGCAGGTATCTTTTGAATGACTCTGCAAAAAGTGGAAAAGACAGATCAATGAACTTAATGGAATTGGTATTGTTTTTAGGCACCATTGCTGGGGGGATATATATAAAAAAAAGATTAAACGTTAATAGCTGTTTTATTTTCTCATAAAAACTGAACAGATTTACAAAATACTAACTTTGACATTTCTTTCTATTTTCAGAAGTTTCATCATGACGTCGAGGGGATATATAAATAGTGAGTTTCTTAGTAGTTTATATTTTAGTGCTCTTATTGAATTTGAGTAGGTGCAGGCATCACGTTCATATAATGACAGTATAACTCAGAAAGTGATTGTTTAAGGGGTGTCAGGACTCTTTAGCGGATACAATATGTAAAACTTTAGGGTAGAGAGCGGAAACGGCTCTTAAAACGTACCTACAAAATCCTTCTTTATTCAGAAATAATGTTTGACAGTTCTTCGTCACCTATTTTCTTCTTCGTCGACTTATTTTATTAAACCCTACGGCAACAGGCTTATTTTACACTTTCCATCTGAAGGTACAATTTTCAAGGGTTGATTATGGACCTGACTAACTAGAAAGATTTGTAAGTTGAAGCACTGCCTCACCTTGCACTTTAGCTTATTTGAACTGCTTTTGGTTTATTTTATGACCCCTTTCCAGTTCGGATTCATTTTTAGGCTTTAAGATGTATCCATAACTGCGAAGACATCTATAGGTTAGGTTAGGTACAGATGGCTATTAGCCAGTAGCGACATGTTAAGGAAATAAAAAGTCCACTTGTGTCATAGGAATAAAAGTTAAGAGACTTGCTAAATTCTAGAGATCTGTCTGGCGGAAGCTCCCAGATGGAGTTTTATTAAACTCAAGCGTCTCCAGCCAGCACGATGTTTGGCCAGCTGTCTCCAGTTTCGCACGCTAAGTTGGTTAAGGTCCCTTTCCCACTTGCGTGCGCCACCTGAGTCGCGGTCTCCCTCGGGTGTGGATTCGAAAATCGTCCGGGCCGGAGCATTCACGTCCATTCGCTCTACATGACCCAGCCACCGCAGTCGTTGGACCTTCACTCTTCTGGCTAGGTCAATTTCGCTGTAAAGCCCGTACAGTTCGTCGTTGTATCTCCTCCTCCATTCACCGTCTATGCAGACGGGACCGAAAATTACTCGAAGAATTTTCCTCTCGAAGCAACCAAGAGTAAGCTCATCCGCTTTTGATAGAGTCCATGCCTCTGCACCATAAACTAGGACTGGGATGATTAAGGACGGACGTTTGAAAGATAGTGCCTCTGGTGTTAGCGTTTGAGTTTTGCACTATTCTTTCAAGAACGATGCTAAAGTAGTCACATGACAGCGAATGCTGAGGTTCCATTAATCGGGCATATTTTCCTCCGATCATATTTTACAGATGAGTTGGTGCATGCTCCTAACCAAGTCATCGCCTGTCGCTTTGAATAGCTCGGCGGTTAGGCCATCTGCCCCAGCGGCTTTGTTGGACTTAAGCTGAGATATCGCTATCTTCACTTCGTCCAGGTCGGGTGGATGGAATTGGTCTTCATCATCCAGGTTGAATGGTTCATTCTGCCTGACAGCAGGATTTAGTTCGTCATCGCCGTTAAACAGTCTGCAGAAGTAGTTTCTCCATATCCTCACCATCGACTGCGATTCTACTATGATGTTCCCTTGTTCGTTCTTGCAGGCTTCGGTTCGGGCTCTGTAGCCTTGGTAGCTTCTTTTTACCCTTTGGTAAAATTTCCGAACCTCATTCCTGCTGTAGTATCTCTCTATTTCCTCGATCGCGCGCTTCTCGTGCTCTTTCTTCTTTCTCCTGAGAAGTCGGTGTTCGTCTCTTCTTTTTTGCGCGTAGAGCTCACGACCAGCTCTAGTCCTTCTTTGCAGCGCCGCTTTGTATGCCTCTTGTTTCGCTGCATGTGCTTGCCGGCACTCGTTGTCGAACCAGGGGTTTCGTTGTCGTGGTCGAGTGAAACCAAGCACATCAGAGGCGGCGTCTCTGATGGCTTTTTGGCAATGTTGCCACTGGTCTTCAATACTTGATGCTGGCTGCATAGAACCTCTTGAGAGATTGAGAGAGACTTGATCGGAGAAGGATCTGGTGATCTCTTACGATTTTAGCAGTCCGACGTCAAACTTCCTCACAGTATTTACTTGTCTTGGCGGTGTTCGGGATATCCGAAGGCGTACCTTGGCTACAACAAGGTAGTGGTCCGAGTCAATGTTGGCCCCTCGAAACATTCGGACATCCATAATACTGGAGGAGTGCCTTGCGTCGATCGCTCTGCCTTTACTCCTTAATAAATTTGAGGCGATTGACACATTTCGTCTGGCCTGCGGATTCTACTTGGACTTGGTAGGAAATAAAAAAGTTTAGTACTACGATATGCTCTAACAGCACTTGGCTGTTAGGTCAATGAATCCATTGAGTTTATAAGGTGTTCTTGTCAAAGGCTAGGGATGACTTGCCAGATCAAGGGTTGCCCCTAAGGAAAGGAAACTAGCTTATTTCAATTATAGGGATATAAATCTATGTAGCTATTCACAATCATACAACTTGACATGTCGACCTGTAATGACATAATTTAGGTGTGTTTAAAACTATCTTATGCCACTAACTGTGCTGTATTTTGCTGATTTATCTATATGCTTGAGAATACAAATATCAAGGATGTAAACTGTAAACCTATCGAAATGAAAGTATACACGCCTACAACAGAACGCCTATAGCTACCACTGTTTTAGGTTAGAGTAACAGCAATTCTTGTTGTTTTCAGTTATTTTCACAGACAACTACTATTTCCAATTATGTACTGACATCCAATTATGAGTAATTGAAAACTACAAACGATATACAAATACAGTCTTGGAATAGGCATCACACTCTCTTCAACTGTGAATAACAAGGTCTTAACTTGTGATGTAGTAAACGTTATGTCTTTTGTAAATATGAATCATCGACTACCCCACTAGTTTCGATCTGATTTATTATGGGGCAGTATGAATATTCATCTGGATCACCAACAGATACCGGATGTCCAGTTCAGAAAATTTGAATTACGATGGATATCATGCATCAATTTGGGATAGTTACCCAGTAACATGTACCCATGTACCTATATTGGTTTAGTTTTCATCCCAATCTGTGCGCCCCAAGTGGAATTACTTATCATATCACATAACTGAACAACTGAAATGCAGTCAGTATCTAAATTCAAAAAAAAAATATATTTTATCTTCTAATAATTCAATCTGCAGATTACGGTGATTTGCAGTAGAAATAGCTACTATCATCAGGATTATGAAGGGTTCTTAGTTTTCCAAGGCTATGATGGTTTTAATTTTGTGAGGACAAACATATCATTAGTGTTGATGTTGTTACCAGAGAAATAAATTTCTTAAGCGTTCAAATACAAATTTAATTTTCTTAAATACTAAATTTAGTTATGTATATAGTAAGTTAATTTATATTTGTATTTAAGTAAATTTTAATTCATTGCGATGAGCATGCAGTCGATTTTGAATGAGCAATCTGTGCCTTGAGCGATGTAGCAATAAATTGAATACTTTAACTCTCTGCTCGTTGTCAACCAGCGAATATGTGGTCCATATTCGGCTAAGGAATTCCTATACAAACTAAATTGTATTCAATGCGCGGTAATAAATCAGTATAGCGAAATTAATTGTGAGCTGCAATTGGGAAATATTTAAGGAGAAATATAAAAATGATTGTCAGTAGATAGCTAGCGCCCAATATTTGCAATCACTTTATTTTTTCCGAGACCAGCACTCTAAAAAAAAAATAAAAAAACAGGAAAGCCACCGATTTATCCCTACTCACAATTATCTTAGAAAGCGGTCTGCAACTGCAATAAACGTACATGGGATTGTAATAACGTTTTTACTGAATGAAGGGCTTGTATACGTGGAAAAGGATAAAATAAAAAAGGCGCTATAATTTATCTTTCAAATGCCCTAACGCTAGGCGCCACTTGTAACACACCGTTTCCAGCTGGACGATCAAAATGAAGGCTTAAGGCTATCTCCATTTCACAAACTCTTTCCCCACCTATGTGACCCAACCTCATAAGACAATAAGACCTTTTGACCCAGTCCGGACTACAAAGAGGGGTGTCCACGTCCAGGTCACTCGTGGCTCAGGCATTATCCTCCACAGGATAGCTGTTATCGACGGATATGGGTTCTTGCCATAAATACTGGGCAGGGATTTCCTACAGTATATGTAAGTATAAGTCATGATCTGTCATTGCAACGGCTTTCGTTTGACATCGATGTGGTGTAAGATATAAATGGAACTTACATCATCAAAGGTACAGAGAGGTTGGAAAAAAACATAAAAATGCGAAGCGTATAATATGCCGATAGTAATAGCAACATTTGAACATCCTTCCACCTGTTAATTTTGTTGAAAGGAATACCCAACCATCAAACGAGTGAGCTAAAGCATTCTTCGGGATGAATATTATCTTGAATATACAGGAATATATCGCTGTGATAGATTCGTCTTTTAAAATGTGAATATCTCAACAAGTTGCAAACGCTCCGAGCGGCAAGTTGTTAGCATCATTTTAATGACAGAAATGGCGGGTTTATCAATGCGGCTGTGGTTAGCAAAATATTTTGCTTTCCCCCTTAAGGCGTCTATTAAAAGTGTTTATTATTTCTTGATTTCTTTCATGAGCGCTGATAATTTTTATCACGTTATAATAATCGGTGATTTACCGCGACGGACCAACAATGTATAGTTTTCTCGAAACTTATTCAGCTCCAAATATCGTAGAGCCAAGATTCACGGGAAGATTATTGACCAACATCGAAAACATCTTGAAGATGTAACGAAGCTTGCATGACCATAAAAGAAACTCAATAGGACATTAATCTGCCGCTTTGGGACTCATAACAACTATATTTCAATGTCAATCTAAAAGATAGCCTTAAACTTAAATCTTAAATTGAAATTAGGTATCTACTTTAATTATCTCAAACGCGTTTGTAATTTAAACCTAAGAAAGATAATTTCCCAGAAATTGGCCTGGGCCCCGCGAACTTGTTCTCCGCGACATATACCTAAGCACAAATGACATAATGACCAAGAATTATTGTTTGGCCCGCCTTTTCCTGAAAATTTCAGAGAGCGTCTGCTTCCAACGGAGTGTGCAACTACCATAATCTGCATTTACTCTCTTTATGCTGTAGGTAGCGTTCCCATCCGTCCGGGTTTTCCCGGACATGTAGGTACTCTTCGCCGGGATAGTTTTACGAGATTGTCCGTGTTTTTAACTTTTTCTTCGTCAAGACAAAAGAAAATTCGAAATTAACAGAGCTTAAAAGTGTCAATTTTACACCCGCTTTTTAAGAGTGATTTTGAATCGTAACTTGTTGCTTTTGAATTCTGCAACATATTAATACCAACTTTGGTAATCTATAAAAGATGGGTTCGAAAACACTGACAGTGGAACGACTTTTGCTTATGTTTAAAACCCTAAAATAATATTTCGAAGACGTCAAAAATCCACCGAAAATATCCATTTTTTTTTGTCCCAAACAAAATTTCCAAAATTCCAGGAACCGATTTTTTTTATCTCTTTCCCCTTTCCCCCTAATTGCGGAAGTTGTTGAAAAAAAAAACAAAACAAAAATGTGGAGTATCTGGCTAATGAAATATCTCTATTCTAAGATTTGAGTTTAGTGAACTTCTTTTTCCAACACTTTAATATGTGTCAGAAAATCAGGCGGGAATAATTATTCAGCGCAATTGACACACGCCCTTAAAACATGAAGTACCTACCGCAATGGAAAACTCTTTGTGTATAACAAATAGTACCTACGCGCATTTTGGTCCTAGTTTTGTGTTCTCTTTTGGAAACTATTTTGTTCGGAAAAGTCCGCGATTTTCATTCTCAATAACTACTTTCTGCAAGTGATCTCTGGCAACCCTATCTGTAGGGGATTCTGTGTGTTACCTAATAACGTGAAAACTACTAAACAGATTTCAGTGAAACTTATTTTAAAATGTTTTCTAAGACAGCGAGAAGGGTATAGGCTATAATTTATTTTAATACTACCTTTTGGGACCATGTTTCACCAATACGCTCTTTTTCTGACTTCACAAATTGTATATCTATTGCCTTTGCTCAAATAGGTAATCCTCAATAAATAAAAAAAATATACCTACATAAGAGAGTAAAAACTTCCTTAAATATTTAAAATCATCAACTAGCTTTTGGCTTCATTCAGAAGCTTTACAAACCAAAATCTGAGACGGTCAACAAATATCAGCAACGATTGTTTTACAATTTTATGCCGAGTTCCAACGGCTGAGTTGGGAACCTTTTCCAGGACGGTTATACTATCGGATGTTTGTCAGATGTTCGCGAGAGATGACGCAGTGGAAAAAAAGATGTGCATAGTGCAAAGTAGTACAGCACAAACTAAACTCTGCTCTCTATTAGCGATTTGAGATATAAATAAACTTCGACTTAAAAGTAGTTTCTAATCCATTAAAGAAGTAAATTGTTGATATTATGAGCGTTTTTCACATCGTGATGCTTAACCCTGTCGAATACCTCTGAAATATCATTCCTCATTCGCATCAATCCGTGTTTCACCGAAGAAATGACTACTTAGACATCATACAATTAAAGCAAACCCAAAAAAAAAACTCTAAAAAAAACCATAGTACAGAACTGTCCGGACAATCCGACATCTATCCCCCGCACTTTACATTCGTATAAAATTATCTGGACATTTCTATCGTCCAAATTTTAACTTAAGACCTTTTGAGATACATTTCTAGACAACTACAACCTAAAACAATTTTTTTAAATCCATAGCTCACACCCATAAAATAGTATTTAAAAAAATATTATTAAAAAAAACTTCATTACAACAGTACGACTACATATGTAAGTTAAAAATTCTATCAAATGCTGCGAGCTTATAAACTTTGCAAATTCTAGATAAAACCCGCTCTATCCCATATCCCTGTTAATTTTTCCATATGCAAAAGATCAAACTTTACAATTATCTAACTTTTGTACTTTTACCTTTATCCCTTCAATACAATTTATGTAATCTGATTTTCCACTTAATCGCGTATTGTGTTTGCTTCCTGAAGGTCATTGTTTCACAATACCCGCCCTTCTCGACTTTATTCGCTCGCTGAACATCATCTATCTAAGTATTGTAAAGCTAGGGATCATAATAAAAGTCACATAAAAATAACCCTCACACAAAAACTCGATTTGCTATGAACTTCTCTCCCCCTAACCGCACAAAGGAATTTTTCTGTTATTATACCAAAAACAAAGAAGATTAACCCAATATCAGTGGTGGTTGGGTTTGGGTGGGTGTTTAGTTGGATGCGCCATTCACTGTCGTTCACTCAGTGAACCACCCTCCCAACAAAAAAGGAAACCAACACAAACAGACAATAACACCGAAAGGTGATTCCTTTGCTATTTCGGTCATCCATTGGAAATTGAAGAAATGCACTGCAGGGGTTCCGGTCCGGAACAACAGCGTACGAGTATACTGTCAATGGAAAACCAATATCATCAGCTGCCATTATTTTACCTTTTAAGACCAAACGTGTCAGAAATGTTAAAAATCGAAGCTTAACGCCCGATTCACGTGAATACATACATTTAAACGGGTGTACAGTTAAGAGGATGTCCACAAAAAATAAAATGAATAAAGGGGTGGGTGAATGAGTGCATTTGGTTATATCCCAATCCCAACAACAGTTGTGGCAGAAACGTGAATGTTAACCGCTTTTGTCAGGTTTCAATAAAAAAAAAGAGTTAAAATCACACGACTTTAGCACGTGAGTTAAATGATTTTTGTTTCCCCAAAACGACTAAGATGTAATATCTACATAAAGCTGTTATTGGGTTTGGCAACAATGTCGAATGTTATTGATGAAGTGTCATTTAAGCCAGCGAATGAAACAGTAATCTTTGGCTTTGACTGTCAACTAGTGATAGTTCAGATTTCGGGTCGGCTATAGGTTAGGTTTAGGTAGCTCTCATTTAGTATACTACCTGCAACTATAAATTCTGATGTCAATTTAGATATGATAGCGAACATTCAAGAGAATGTGAAAAAGAAAAATGAAACAATAATGAAAGGAATTTTCGACTGCGCGAAAACAGAAAATGAAAAACTATTTCATTGCAGTTTTCATTTCGTTGCTTCAGGAATGCATAATTAAATCATGTAACTCCAAAAACAAAAGACATTTTCGTTTCGTGGGAAAGCAAAAAAAACAACGAAAACTATTTCACTGAAGTTTTCCATTTTCTTTGATTATTTCAGCAGTTAAGGACCATTCGCATGGGAGCGAACGAACGAATTGATGAAATGCGAATAAACCACTTTTTACGAACGAAATTTTTATTCGCTACGTTGTGGAACGCAATTTAAATGATGTGGATTGCGAATAGACTGTCAATTTGGGCCAGGCTGTTTTCGTTCGCGGCAAAAAGTTTGGAATTCGAAATTTCGTTATTTAAAGTGTTTATAAACTTGTTTTCTTAATACATTTTGATGAGATAATTAATTATCCTATCCTTGGAATTGTAAAATGTGGAATTTTCTGTTTATAAATGCATAAAAAGTGGTTTATTCGCATTTCATCAATTCGTTCGTTCGCTCTCATGCGAATGATCCTTTAAGTCCCATTTGATGATATTTTTAACAATTTAGGTGTCAAAAACGAAGGAACAATCTGTCTAACTTCAAAATAGCAATGGCAATGCTGTTCATGGCTACTTTGTGTAGAAAGACCACACAATTAAATTAAAATAAATTGTAACCAACGAAATGGAAAAAAATCTATATTGCTATGTGAATGGAACAAATTAAATTTGAGATATAGTTATAGGTACCCATCTTCAATATATGGAATGAGAAAAGTAAAAGCCGGAAAAACATACCTTTAGGTAGGTAGGTCAAAAACAAGAGTTTTTCGAAATGTGGAATGTATGTATGCAATTTCAATATACAGGGTGGGGAAATACAAGTTTCTTTTTAAAAATGCAATAAACAGAACAAAATTAAATTTTTTTTTCATGTGTTATGGGTTTATTGGTAAGAGCAAACATTCCAATTACTTATGGAATACAACGTCGTCGTTCAAGTGGCTGCCTTGGCTGGCTTTACAGTAGCGCATTCTGTCACTCCAATTTTTCAAGACCTTGTTGATGGTTTCGGGTTGTAGCTTGGGTTGCTTGAATGATATTGGCCATAAGTGCTTGAAACGTTTTCGGATTGTTGGTCCTTCATCGGTCCTTTACGGTTCCCCACAAACAAAAGTCCAAATTGGTCAAATAGCAGCTCTGAGACGGCCAATTGACATCGTCAAGACGGTTGATAACACGATTTGGGATCGATTGTGGCATGGGCTGTGTGGCATGGCGCGCCATCCTGCATGACACAGGGGTCGTTCAAATCCATTTCGTCATTTTCAGTAAAATAAAAAAGTCGGTTAACATGGCTCTGTAACGCCCACCCTTGACCGAAACGTTATTTCCAGCCGCATTTTCGAAGAAAATTGGTCTAATGATGCCACTCACACTCTCGGCTACATACAGCAGCTACATTCTCGTCTGTTAGCACCGTACGATGACGGGGACCATGAGTGTTGTCCACTAGCATACCAAGCTAACGAACTTGTTGCACAAACTTGCGTACAGCTGGCGCGGCTTCATTTCGACCAAAACTTAGGTATTTTCAAAAAACGCACAGTTTGGGCTAGACAGCACGTTTTAAATATTTCCCAACGTTGCTCAAGCGTAAAGCCACTCATTTCGTTCGTATGATACTGACTTTCTGTCAAGATTTCGAGCGGGAAACAGCTGTCAGTGTCAAAATAACTCATGATTTAAAAAGAAACCACTAGATGGCCCACCCTTTACATTGCTTCTTAAATGCTTCTTAAATGCTTGTGAAGAAAAAACGAAACGGACATGACGCAAATTTTCGTTTTCGTATGATTTCTTTCGTTTTTTGAATAGCGAACGCGGTTTTCGTTTAATATTTTTTAAGGAATCTTACTCCAGAACGTTGGTACTATTTAATATTGTAAGACCTCACAACCGTCTGAACATAGCCTTAATATTTGCTGTTAAAAAGAAGAGAGATAAAACCTTGGCACCGAACAAATTTATCTTCGACAGACAGAGCGATTGCCCAGATTGTCCCTTCCGAATTCAAATAAAGGCTGAAACTTGATAAACGTCTAAACAAAACATTTTGTTATATAAGTTTTCGTTTATACAACAATTGCAAGTAAAAAGCTACCTTTTAGGAAGCCCCTTGTCATTTTTGGTTACTCTCACAGCACGTCATTATTATTTGGTATACAAACTTAAAATTTTATTGTTTTTTTTTTTATAAACAACGATTCATTATTTTGTAATATTAAAATAGTGCGAACCAACACTTGATGCTAAACTCAAACAATCAACGACTGACTAAAAAAAAATAATTTGACCAAACTACTTACTATAGGCGAAATGATCTAAGTCCCACCAATGCATGAACAGTCAGATATATGGGCGGGCATGCTGCACGTGAAAATCCACTCGGAGGGCCCTACTTTCATGGACGATCACACTGTTAGTCAAGAGTGTGAAGGCAGCTCGTTACTTGGCACTTGTCAGACCAAAATTAAATCGGCAGGAGGAAACCAGTGACACCCTGGAAGTTACCACTCTGTTGGAGAGACCTTGGCCAGACACATGACTGTGCTGGAGAAGATGTTCTCCTCCTAGTCTAGTAGCGCTCAATCTATAGATTTCGAGGCAGAGAACATACTTCTAGAGGACACTTCCCGTTCCCATCGATCAAAAAAAAGTCTTTAAGAACCTCCAAGCAGTAAACCAGAGACGATTACAAATGCTCGTTGAGGTTTGTAAAGAAAATGAACACCAGAGATGTTGCTAAGTTCTCTGACAGAAAAAGAGCTCTAATGAGGAACGTTATGGCAAAATGGAACAGCCCGTACCATTGACAGTCAAGGCTACTAACTCATCGACTATAGCTTTTGAAGCCAAAAATGTCGAAAGGGCCAAGGAACAGCTTAATAAAGATGTTAACCCTTGTGGAAAAATGTGGTCACTTACAAAAAATGAGAAAGGCCAAGACTTTATGAAACTATTGATATTTAATGTTAATTCCTTGAAAGTACAAAAGCGAATGAATAGAAAAGTGGATAAATGATAATTACAATTCATGTGAGAAAGAGATAATAATAAATGAAAAGAAGAGTAGAAAATACGTTAACATATTAGGGTAAAAAGTAATAGTTCATCATTGGAAATTCAATTAATTTTTTTTAAATCCTAGCGCCTAGCCCCTCAACATTCACAACTCTCGGATGTTTGTCAGACATTCGCGAGAGGTGGTGGCGCAGTGGAAAAAACCTTGAGAAGTAATTTGTTTTTCTTTTTTTGTGTTCCCGGGGTCGAACTTGGGACTCCTCACACACTAGTCCAGTACACTAACCAATGAGCCACTGCGCCTGTTTGTTTAGAAAAATTATTAACGTCTACTTAATTATACAGATATACTAACGTAGAGGCAATGATACACTATTAGGGGTGAAATTGCGGTGCGTAATAACACTCTTCTAAGGCTTTGGACTTCTTTCTGATGTCTGATGTCGGTATATTTCTACTCTGATGAGGGATGAAGTTTCACTATTGTGGGCATTTAATAAGACCGTCGTAAAAATATAATGACCGTTGTCTAGTCAAACCCTTACCACTATGCGTCTGCGAACTTGCTGAAACAAATTTCCAAAAAGAAAAGCCCATATTTCCTTATTTACTGGCCTTTCAACTTGACCGCACTTACAACTAGCTATGACTACGTTCTAAATCTCTTGTCAATCTATTTCGATCGTAAACAAAATGGTCAAATAATTATCCACTAAATGGCCAGCCCTCACCCTATTGACATCAATAAGAAACCGCTCCGAACTTTATTTGTTCAATTAAATATCGTAATAAAAAGAATAACTGCCTTCCACCAACAAGGGTCGGTCTCCTTCACAGCATGGGCAAAGTGTCATAATTTGATACACTTTCCTTTTATGCTCCGCCATACTTCCAGGATATCGTTTGGGATCCTTTTGTTTTGGTTGCTTCGTGTGTGACAATATAATTAGGTACGTGAGTGTCGGCACTCACACTCGCTGACCCTAAAAACAAATCACTCACGTTGAAATTGTTCGCGATAAAATCGCAGCCAAGTGCCTCATCTATACACCGTACTCCTATACACACTCGAGCACAGTTGGAACAATCAAATTCCGAGGGAAATTTGCTCACTCGTATCGGATAATATAATCAAAAGTCGTAAAAATGAAGTGAATACCACAAAACACAAAAAGCGAACAAAGAGCCGTACACAAAAAATTCCAAAATTCGCATCCGAACGATCAATAAATCTGTGGGCACACAAAAAACCCTTACGAGCCACACTCGGGGTGTTGTGACGCACACTACACGCTTACGCCGATACCAACTAATACACACTTTCCTCCAAGGGGAGGGGGGCTGGCTCGTCTCCATGTACTCAAATTCGACCCGTGTGTAGTAAGCCTCTGTCATATTTCGTAATTTTGCCTTTCATGGGAGATGCCGATGGGAGTATGGGACATATGGGAGTTGGCACCCAACACAATTGATTCAGGATTCCTTTTATTTGGTGTTTTTCTTCTCCGTTTTCCTTGTCCTTTAATTTATTTCTCAATGCGACTTCCTATATCGGAGAATTTTGTTTGTCATTTTCGGTGTACAAGTACAGGGGGTATATTTTTGGCACCCGCACCCCCGATGAAGACACACCGAGCGGAAGGCGACATTATTGAAAAAATATACTTACTCCTCGTGTCGCAGGAATTCATTTCCGACACCACCATCATCGGTGCATGGTGGTCGGGCTCGCGGGCTGGGTTTTGCTATTAAGCGAACAAGCTTGCTGCTTGTCAACTACTATCAATTGCTTTTGACGAAGGCAAAGTAAAATGTTGTTCATAAACTTGAAAATATGTCTTTTAAGTGATTAGGGGCGCGGTCGGTATTTTGTGTGTATCTATGTAATCGGCAGCGTGTGTTACATGCGCTGCGAAATATGTATCCGTTGATATATAATCGAGCACGTACCTATTGGATGATATGTGCCAAATGTTTGGGCTAAAATTTCTTGAAAATGTATGCAAATTGGAAAGTTTTCAACAAATTGCACGATAGGGTCTTGAATGGGGTGGTGTGTAGGGTGTTTAAGCTTTTCGATGAATTGCAAGGATAATGAATGGGACTTGGAAAGAAAATAAAAGAGAGTAGATTTTTTTTTTGAAAATAATATTTTGTTTTCGAAAGTGGGTATATTATGTATAAGTGTATGGGTATCTATAGAAATTGTTACCTTTTTTGATCGGATATTTTTGGGACAGCTAGGGAATTCCTATTAACATATCTGCAGGGAATGAAAAATGGATGTTTGCCTTTTTCAATTTGGCAATGTCTTAAGTTTGGGTAAAAGTTTTCTTTACTTTGATTATGTTTTCGAATCAATAAGGTGTTTGTATTTGATATTTTCAATTACCATTGCCACATCTTTTCGAGCTTATGTTGCGATAGACGGACAATGTGCTTTTTGTCATTTTTATTTGTTATTGCTTTCGAAAAAGGGCGATTCCACTTAGATCGCATGTGTAAGCCCCTTTTTTGGGTGTCGTATATTATTCTAAAGGGTTTTTTTTTTTTTTGTTGTACACAGTTTGAGGTTTGGTTAGGTTGAAGTGGCTGTAGACAATAGCCCATCAACACACTTCGACCATTATAAGAAGCCTTGTGATATCTACAACATAAATCCAGAAAGAAAATCGTTGAAACAATTTCAAATTTTCATGAAGCGAAGGAGACTTGGGATGTCTAGAGGTTTGTTAGATCGTTTAGACCACTGCAATTGCAATAGAAGGCTCGTTTCGCTTCGTTGTTATGAGAGAACCAGACAAGTACAAAGAAAGTGGAGAACGGTCTCGTCCTCCTCTTCGTCCAAACAACTTCTACAATAAACTTTTGAGAATACGCTAAGACTAGGTGCATGCATGGCCTGTCTTTTTTTTTAAATACTTCTCCGGGGAAAGGCAAACCTATAACGCTTCATCAGCGCCCCGAGATGCTTGCAGATGTATGTTAGTTCTGCACTTAAATTGCAGCAAATTGTAGTCTTCTGGAAATATATCCCCAGGAAGCGAGAAGCGAGTTCCAAAGTTTGCTTGTCGTGTAACACAAGGAGTTTTGGAAAGATGATGTCCTCGCGGTTGTCAAGTGTACTGTATGGTCATGAGCATTAGCAGCCTGTGTTGTGGGGCGCCCAAAAGTTGCATTTCCAGGGATAATGTCCTTGAGTTCCTCGGAACATCTACCATGGAAGTACCTATAGAACAAGCATAGGTCAGCGACTTGTCTTCTGTGCACCAACGGTTGCAGATTCGATGTGAGTGTAGGGTCTCCAATAAGTCGAACTGCTCGTCTCTGTATGCTGTCAAGTAGGTTAAGTGAATGTTTTGGGGCCGAGTTCCATATATGGGAGCAATATTCCAGGCCTGGTCTAACCTGTGCTTTGTAGAGAAGGAGAAGTTGCTTGGGGCTAAAGTACCTATTTGCTCTAAATAGGTAGCTCAACTTAGCGGACGCCGATCTTGCGATACGGGATATGTGGCTCTGCCATGTGATTTCTGAATTGACCGTGACTCCTAGAAGGTACATTGAGTCCTTGGGATGGATTGGTGGGTCATCCATTTGGATCTGAGGAACTGTTGATGAATTTTTCCTAGAATATGTTGTGAGCTGTGTCTTGTTTGCATTAAATACAACCAAGTTGTCTTTTCCCCACTTCAAGATTTTGTCCAGATCACCATTTAGCGAACTAATTTGTTCACATCTCTGACTGTGTGATGTAGCCGCATTCACAGGCCCACTGTTCGAGATAGAGGACATAAGAGTGCTGTCATCAGCAAAGCTGTAGATATTATTATTTGTCGATCCAAGCAAATCGTTGATGTGGAGAAGAAATAGAGTTGGGGAAAGAATAGATCCTTGGGGCACTCCTGCATTTATAGCAAACGAATTAGATGATACACCATCTACCACAACTTGGATCGATCTTCCCAGAAGAAAATTTTGCATCCATCCGCAGAGTTGTTGTGGTAATCCATAGGACGCCAACTTGCCTAATAGGGCTCTATGCCAGACTCGGTCAAATGCCTTTGATATGTCCAAGGCTACGGCTCTGGATTCGCCGTGTTGTTCAATTGCTTGCGTCCTTAAGTGCGTTACGTAGCTGAACAGGTCTCCTGTGTAACGACGGCTCCGAAATCCGTATTGCCTGTCCCTTATTAATCGGTGGCCTTCTAGATATTTGATTATTTCGACATTTATTGCCTTTTCCAATACTTTTGAGAGCATTGAAAGTAACGCTATTGGACGATAGTTTTGTGGCAGACATTTCCTGCCTTTCTTGCGGTCTTCCAGCAAGAAGGAAACGACTTCTGGGAGTACGACATGCTAAACAGCTTACATAGTACAGGTCTATTAGACAGTGTCCCGTGACGACATCTATTGTAGCGTTGATATTCCTTCTGTCAAAAGAAATCAAATTCTAAGAACGTTTACGATTATACGGCCATTTTTTTGAGTCATTTAAATGGCGCTGTGACGTTAGGAAAAAATGTCGCAATAGAGCGACATTTAAGCTACGATTCGTCATTGAAAAAATGGCGATCACACGAAATGACCATCATCGTCATTTGTGTCCCAAAATCAAATGACGGACACTGCGAGTCATTTAGAATTTTCCGTTGGGATGCGTCATTGAAGAGCGATCACACGGCAATTTTTTTTCCGCCATTTAAATGGCACTTAATTCATGTCATTTGGTGCGCCATTTTGCTAGTCATTTAAATGACAATGCCAAAAATGGCGATCACACAGAGTGACATTTAAATGACTGCTTTGTGACAGGATTTTTACGTCAGAGCGCCATTTGAATGACTCGAAAAAAATGGCCGTGTAATCGTAGCTTTAGTTTTGGCCAAATTTGTTTTGTCGACAGACATGTTGTGTCACTTGTACATTTAAGGTTTGTTCTTTTGATAGCATTCAGCTTTATTATGAATTTACATGTATAGCGATCGGAATACCTAAGGTACCTTTGTTTGGTATGAGTATGATAGGTAGTGTACCTTCGAGTTTGACAAGTTCATCAGCCTTCAAGTTTCCTTTAATGCTTTTATGCATCGGCACGCAGAGGCATTATGACCGACACGTATAGCCAGCGGGTAGTACGAGGTTGTAAGTCTTTTAGGTCCCATTTATTTCATATTGCTTTTTTGAAAGAATAAAGTTCCATAGTTAATTTTTTAACTCTTTCTTGTATGTTAGACTCTCGGCTAAGTTTTCTGTCTAAAGCAAGACCCAAGTACTTAGCTTCATTGGGCAAATGTCAAACTTATGCCTTTTATAGATGGAAGGTCAATATGTGCGGAATTATATCTTTCCTGGAGAAGAGGACAAGTTCAGTTTTGTGAGGGTAAACGCCAAACTCGCATCGGTTCGCCCATTTTACTAGCTTATTAAGAGCGTATTCTAGGAGTTCCTTTAAGGTATTTGGTACTTTCCTCATACGGCAACAGGAACGTCATCCTCATTTTTGCAGTCTTCCAATTTTTCAATATTTTCAGCAATTAACTGACCACTAAGTTCCAAAAAAAGGGAGATAGAACGCCGTCTTGTGCAGTTTCTCTACTGACAGTGACATTTCTCCTGGCAGATGTCCCATCTAGACTAGAGTTATGACAACCTGGCTATTGAGCATCAAATTGGCTTTGAAAGCGCATGCAAAGACGAACTGTGAAGCCAATCAAATGCATCCAGATAGAGATTGGAGACCTTTTTGCAGACCTTTAATAAAAGTTGGCAACACCATACTTATTGAAACTTTTGATGTTAGAAAAGGTTTTAGACAGGGCAACACGCCTGTGACTAGTACCTTGCATGATGCGAAAGGTGAATACCTTCTTACATGATGCGACAATGATCCGACGTCCATTGGTAATGAACGATTTTAACAGATTTTAACTCAGCTAAAGCCACCTCCCTTACCTAACAGACCGATTTGTATTAATTGCGGAACAGTCGTCGTAACTCGTTAGGCTGTCGGAATGAAGACTAATGTCGTTTTCGGTTGGTCGTCCAGAACCGTCCGGAAGAACTCTCCGCGATTCTGAATTCAAATCCAGACGCAAATTTCTCTTCTTTTCAGTAGAAAAACTGTCAGTTGAGTGCCAATCGAAGGCTTTCAGAAGCGTTTGGATTGCTTCCGAACGGTTCTGAACGACCAACCGAAAACGGCATTAGCTTACTACAATGTGGCGCAATGTTTATCACCCAATGAAGGTGCTATAATTTTTGCAATGGCGGCAAATGTCAATTTACTTTGACATTTTTGTGAAGTAAACACACATGGATCGCTATATACCCGCAAAAACCGCAGAGTAAGTGTTTCGATTTTTATTTTGCGGAATAGTTTTGTCACTGATGGTGCTGGTACAGCGTGAATTTCAGTGAAGATTTCCCAATCGTACGACAACAATAGACAAACACTACAACATTTAGCCTAGAAGAGTATGCGATAACACAAGATGCTACCAAGTCTGGCCGAGACCATAGCAGCCGTTCTGCTGAGAATATCGCAGCTGTGACTGAAGATGTTGCAGAGGACCCCGTCATATCTGACAGACGACGAACCACGCAATTGGGCATCAATCAAGATCGCCGGATTTAACAGTTCCAGACTTCTTTTTGTGGGTCTTTTGAGATCACGAAGGTATGTTAACAAGCCTCAGACTCTTGAATCCCTCAAAGGGAATATCCGTCCAGAATGTGAGGACCTATCGCCGGAGGTTCTGGCAAGAGTGACGGAACATATCATAAATCGGGACAGAATGGTCATCAATTCTGTCGGCTTAATGGAAAGAAATTGAAGACATCAAATGAACATAATACAAAAGCAAAACCAAGGTTTTTTATTAATAAAAAAAAGTAGCTACAGCCAAAATAACATCGAATGACAACTTTTACGCCATCTTGTAGATACTTTATTGAAACTGTCGGCTTTATACGTTGGCATCCTAACGTCCAAGATCGTTGAGTACGGGTACCGTCACCACGTTTCTAACAATGGTGAACTTTTCGTTATTGTGAATCATGTCATTTACGACAAAATCGGGAGTACTTAAATTAGTCCTGTATGGCGATCCTTTCAGTTTCGTATTGTGGGCAGTGAATAAACATGACGTTCAACGATTTCAGAGATGATTTCGTAATGTGGACAATTTGGTATGTCCGGGTTTAAGGATATATTCTCTGCAACAGACATGAACCGTGCTAAAAGTTTTTTTCAGAAGAAGGACAAACTAAGGCTCGCCGCCCATTACTGTGGATAGAGGCCAGAATATTTGTAAGCTCTTTGGAAAGACTTTTTATACATGCCTCCTGTCAGAAAGTGCTCTGCTTGCTCTTCGATTCAAGCGACTACCACTTGCGCCAATTGTGCATTGAGAACTGTAGTTCACCAATTATTATTGAATACAACAGAGAGGTTGACATCGTAAAGCGTTTTTTTGTTGCTTACAAAGTTTGCCGACTTTACCACAGTAATCATTAAAAATTTGCAAAGCTTTTAAATAAATCCGACACATCCCAAAATCGTGTGTTCAAGGACTTACAAAGAAATCACCCTGAATAGATACAACCAGCAGTATAATATTTTTCAGCGGCACATATCCTTTAATAATAAAATAAAAATTTTATAATGTATTCATCAGAGATCCCCTGATATTACGCAAATTCACGAATGAGTGAACATTACAAGGATTGTAATGTAATTGCATTAAATCATTTAATAAGTGACTACTACTTGAAATTAATGAAACCGTGTCAGCTTTGAGTGCCTGCATGAGCACTTGTTCGCGTAGCGTTTTTCTTTCGCAATCCACACATCCTTACTTCCATATGCAGAAAAATGTATTTTTACCCTAGACCTACCACCTGGGTTGCGAATCCCTGCTGTTTTACCGCATTTTTATATTGTACAGTTGTACAGTTGTACACTACAGTGTACAGGGTCCTTAGGTGATATGATTTTCACATAATTTTCCATCTGGATGAATAAGAAAATTTAATTTCCTTCTGCATGTCAGGAGAGAGTTCAAGCTGTACTCTTGCATTAATGCAGCGAATGTCGCTGCTGGTGTCAGGGAATGGTAGGTACAACGAAATCCTGTTGGGAAATGTGAAACGAAACGGACTTATGCAACAATCCGTTGTGCGTGGATAAATAAATTGAATTAATTTTTTGTTTATTTTAATTAAACGCAATTAAAAATTATACCCACTTGTACGTACACGCATCTCTGTCACGCTGCATGAAAGGGGGAGCTAGAGAGAGACAGCCGCGTAAGTAATTTTCGAAGCAAAATAAGGCGCGTAACTTATGAGAATAATTTTAATTAAATTATCATAAGAGGTGTATTTTGATAGCGAAACGTCACCGAGGGCCGGTGTGGGTGTGGACATCAATTTCATTTGCGGACTTTTGTGTGGTGCGGCTACATCGTTACACTCACATCAGTGCATTATGATGAATACAATTTTTGTTTTCTTGTTGATTAATATCGAAATGCTGGATAAACAAATAAATATTTGCCACCCTTTTGAAGGAAGGGTTGATTTTATTTTATTTATACAAATTGTTTAACAGGGTGCAATGCCTAGGTATACTTAATACATAACCCCTTTTGAGTTGAAAAATTAAGATAATGGTGGACAGAATGGCATTAGAATATCTATAAAACTGAATGACGATATTGTATGTCCGCTAAAATCTTAAGAACTAAATCCATCGATTTACAAATTTATATTTTTCAAATGTTTGAAATAATTGTGTGCAGGACATAAGATACTTTTGTTTTAGATATGTGTGTACCCCTTTTTTTATTTAAAAAATATTTTAACGCATATCCATGAATGCATATGAAGTACACCGAAGAAAAATATGTATATATCTAGTTTTAAATTATAATTAAAGGCCTAGTAGGCTAGGGTTTGCTAGAAATTTAGGCTTATAATTAGAACTTTAAGGAGTATAATGCGCTTTAAGAATTATTATTTTTAAGTTTCACCTTAAATATTTTGTCACAGTAGATCAGTTTATATGGAAAATTGTGAGTTTGTAAAATTTAACGAAAAATCTACTAATAAATGTGTCCAGAGCCATAGACTTGTATATTCGCATTTTCAACACCGAAATGCTTTCAAAATTCAAACGTACCTACTGTAAGAGCCGGTCGTTAGAGTCGGCTCTCAACTTCATTGTCGGCAAGGTGAAAAAATCACTAGCCGTCAGGAATTTTACAATGGTAGCATTTTCGGACATCGAAGAGGCTTTCAAAAATATATAGTTAAAATTAAGGTACTTGGGAACCTGAAGATCGAAGCTAAGCTAAGACACTGGATCAGGTTAATAATTCAGATCTTGGCTGCCGCAAGCTAAGAAGGTCAGTGAAAGGCGGTATTCCGCAAGGTGGAGTACTTTCACAGCAGCTGGTGGCAGCTAACATTGAATTGAATACAAGTGTAGTGACCCTGGAATAAGGTTGTTTCTGGATCGAAAGCTGAGCTGGAAACTCCATTGTTAATCGCATTTTAGGGATGAGACTGAAATGCGGAATAAACCAAAAGCTACTATCAAGTTACTGGTCGACTGGAGAACCAGCTGCTGCACCTAATGTAGGAGATCCGATATCTGAAAGCCTCTTAATTCTGCGCTACTTTCGAAGAACATGGATCCTATGTAACTGGGCGTTCGTTGTTGTAGAGCAGTGCAGTGGCAAAGCAATGTTTTATTAACTATACCTTCTCTTCGTTTCCACAGTTTTTGATGCACAAATTCTTGGTCTCTATCCTATCCTCCATTTGTAGAGAATGACTCGAATTATGTATGACGCGAATATATTTAGTGCCAGAAAGGTATTTATTTTTTCTTTGTGTATGAGAGGTGGCCCAGCAATCCCAATAGAATTATAGCCAAGATGAGTTGGTCCGGTTTCTCTATTATGCTATACCTATATTTCGGCTCGGAATCAGAAAAAAATTTTTTTTTCAATTTAGAAGATTCGGGTTTTGGCATTATTTCCGACGAAAAATCTGCTTTCGGACCTCTCTCTATTTTTGAGCCATCCATGGATATACATAATTTGTATATTATCCCTGCCGTAGGCCTATATCGTCTATCCCTTGTCATCAAGTCTCAATTTTATACTAATATGCGAGCTCTTTCAAAATTAATTTTATTATACCCTCCACAGGAAGGTATATTCACTTTGCCATTACGTTTGTAACGCCAAGAAGGATTCACCGGAGACCCTATAAAGTATATATATTCTGAATCAGGATCACATTCTGAATCGATTTAGCCATGTCTGTCTGTCTGTCTGTCTGTCTGTCTGTCTGTCTGTCTGTCTGTCCGTCTGTCTGTCTGTCTGTTGAAAGCACGATAGCGTCCAAACGAATTGACCTGGGCGATTGAAATTTGGTGAGAGGACTTCTTTTTACCGTCGTCAGGTTGGTATTGAAAATGGGCTATGTCGGTCAAGTAGTTCTGGTACCTCCCATACAAAACCATTAGTAGACCCATGTGTCTCTCCGCCTGTTGAAATCACGATAGCGCCCAAACGAATCGACGTAGGCGACTGAAATTGAATGACAGGTCTTATTTTTACGGTTGTCAGGTTGGTATTAAAAATGATCCATGTCGGTCAAGTAGTTCTGCTACCTCCCATACAAAGCCAATATTCGACTCATGTATCTCTCTGTCTGTTGAAAACACCTTAGCGTCCAAACGAATCGACTTAGGTGAATGAAATTTTATGAAAGGACTTTTTTTAACCGTCGTCAGGTGGGTATTCAAAATTGTCTATGTCGGTAAAGTAGTTCTGGTACCTCCCATACAAAACCACTATTAGACCCACGTCCCTCTCTGTCTGTTGAAATCACCATAGCGTCCGAACGAATCGACTTAGGCAACTGAAATTTTATGAGAGGTCTTATATTTATGGTCTTCAAGTTTGTGTTAAAAATGGTCCATGTCGGTCAAGTAGTTCTGTTACCTCCCATACAAAGCCATTATTTGACCCATATATATCTGTCTGTTGAAAGCACGATAGCTAGCGTCCAAACGAATCGACTTAGGTGAATGAAATTTTGTGAGAAGACTTTTTTTAACCGTCGTCAGGTTGGTATTGAAAATTGTCTATGTCGGTAAAGTAGTTCTGCTACCTACCATACAAAACTAATATTAGACACATACTAACTCGCATGGCAAACATTTTGCATGACTTTTATGCAGTGGAGGGTATCAAAGCATCGGCCAGGCCGATGATAACACTTTTACTTGTTTTTAATTTAAATTTGTATTCGAAAGAGCCGGCAAATAATTTTCATTAATATCTCATGGGATATTTTTCATTTAACAAAAGTGGAGCCATGATTTGTCTGAAATGTCAATGTCTTATTTATACATAGACAAAAGGTCATTGAAATTTGAATGACTAAAATGGTTCTATCTTCTCTTGTTAGCTGAAGTAAATTATATCCCAATACGTCCAAATAATTTCTTTGCTTAATTATTTATTGTCCATTTAATTTTAAAGAAACAAAAAGTACCTATATGTATCTACAATTGAAGGGACAAGCAAAATTTATTTACATTAGGAATACAAAATTTGCGTTCATTTAAATAATTTAAAGGTATGACAAAGGAAAATGGTAAATCAACTTGTTAGCCCTGAATTGTTGACTTACGGTGTCCCCAAATTAGATCTTTTTTGTATACCTACCCAGACCCACATCTTATATCTACAAGAATTATTTGCTTTTCATTGTTATAGTACCTACTGTGAAATACATAGGTAGGTCTAGGTACACTATATTAATATTGTCCCAACACAATAATTTTCTTGTTTTTTCTGCGTTTTATTTTGTACATATGTACATAGTTGGTGTTAAACAATTTAAACAAGCAAATAATATACCAACAAACAATTTTGAAGCTCCACTCAGCATTTCAGGAGGAAAAGAAATATCCACGAACTGGATATAGACGTTTTTTTTTTTTTTTAGACATTTTCTTGTTTGAGTATGCATATTCAAATAAAGAACGTAATAGAAAAATTGGACAGCAGCTTTATTTACTTACCGATATTTAGTAATGCAGATCTTTGACCAGCGATTACTTTAGATCGTTCTGTTTTAGGCTTTGTTGGGACAATTGTCATTTAACCCTAGCACTCTAACCATGAGTCGAATCGACTCATAAGGTACATATAGCTGAGCGCGCTCAGTTTGGCCACATAAGTTTCCACTGTTTAGTGCTTGACGTTGTGTCGGTGCTGTCAGCCGGGATCCTGTGACATCATTAACAGCAAAGATAAGTGAGTCAAAACGACTCATGATTAGTAATAAGAGAATAGAAATATACCCCATTTACATGAGCGTTTCAATCCGGATTCAATTCGAATTGAATCCCATGTAAACACTGATCGGATCGAAACCGAATTCAGTCAATCCGATCACAAAATTTTCTGTGATTGGATTGAAAATGTTCATGTAAACGCAGATTATCATGTGAGAGTGGGTGTGTGTTTTTTACGTTCTTTTTATTTGCTTGTGATTTGTTCCGGCTGGTGGAACAGTGATTGACTTTCGATTCAGTTTGAATTCGCTCATGTAAACGTAGTAATATACAGAGATAGAGGTAAGTGAACCTATAGGCAAAAAAGAAGATTGCGAAGGACCAGTAATGGCGCTGGCCTCTCACACTTTTGTTTTAACTGAACAGCTCGAACGAAAATTGCTACATTTATATTGTACCTAATGATCAAAAATGATTTAAGTTTCTTTTACTGTTTTACTTTGTTTAAATAAAAATTTAATATTGAACAAAAATGCATTTTATTTACGCAATTACACTTGTTTTGGGAATGGGTGAGTCGATTCGACTCATGGTTAGTAATAGATAACCTATGTACAGCTATGGATTTCTTTTTCAGATTAGACATATTAGAGTTATTTTTTCATTCAGAGCAAGAGATCCAGCACCAGAGGTGTACAAAAACATTACATATCTTGAATACTGCCGAGTGCCGACCCGATGCAGCTCTCAAATTTACAAACAATCTTAGGTATTGGCAGCTGAGTTGCCACAAGGATCCTACGAACCCTGCCAAAAAAGGCAATCCCAATCAAGGTGCCGTGACATAAGGCCAAGCGACATAAAGCCATATTTAAACACAACCCTATGTCGTATATGTATAAATCAGATCGCTCGGAGTATGCTCCACGTGTTCGATCTGTGTTCAGTGCGGGTAACTGAAGTAGTAGGGGAACACCACAAGGTGGGGTTCTCTCACCACTCATCTGGCTCCTCGTAGTTGATGAACTGCTGAAAATACTGGAAAAGGAAGGCTTCATTGTGAGCGCATACGCAGACGATGTAGTTATCCTTGTCCCGGGTAAGTTCACTCCAGTTCTCAGCGAACGACTTAGTTACGCACTCTTACTAGTTAACAACTGGGTCGCGGGTCGTGGACTGGGAGTGAACCCATCAAAGACAGAGATCTTGCTGTTTACGAGAAGGAGAGTAATCCCCCCATTTAATCCACCAAGGATGGGCGAGGTGGATCTAAAAATATCAAAGACAGCGAGATATCTGGGTATTATCCTGGATTCCAAGCTTAGCTGGAAGGAAAACATAGAGGATCGCATCAAAAAAGCATACGTGGCACTATATGCCTGTAGAAGAGCATTCGGCAACACATGGGGTTTCAGGCCGTACGTGGTACACTGGTTGTATACCGCAATAGTGCGACCTATCCTAACATATGGTACAATTGTGTGGTGGAAGGCCACGGAGAAAAAATACCATCTCTCAAGCCTCACTAAAGTCCAGAGAGCGGCATGCATTGGGATTACGGGTTCCCTACGAACAACACCCACGGCAGCAATGGAGGTAATGCTAAACCTCACCCCTCTGGATATTTACTGCAGCAGTAGAGCGGTCAAAACCGCGATCAGACTAAGAGAGTCTGGAATATGGTCATCCAAATCCTATGGGCACGCCTCGATTGAAACACAATGGAGCGCGGCAAAGGAGAGGATAGCTACAGACTATCTACCCCCCACACTCGTTTTTGAAAGGAGATTCAAAACCAGAATTCCTGACAGGAATGAATGGGACAGGCGCGGACATCTTCAGCGAAAAATTAAACCTGCGAGAATCATTCCGAATAAACGATGACTGTAGTGTGTTTCAAGCGGAAATTGCTGCTATAACCCTAGCGGCAAAGGACCTAAAGAGACGTCACATTGCCGACAAACAAATCACTATATACTCTGACAGCCAAGCGGCCATAAAAGCCATGGAGTCAGTCGTTGTGAAGTCGAGGGCAGTAAGTCATTGCAAGAAATACCTGGATGAACTATCGCAAGCCAACACGGTGACCCTATGCTGGGTACCAGGGCATATGGATATTCCGGGTAATGAACAAGCGGATGAGATTGCAAGAAACGGGTCAAAGATGCATGCATCAATGGCCCTAGAATCTGTAAGAACTCCTCTAAGTACGCTGGCTAGGAAGGTGGACATTGAATCCTTGAGTAGAACAAACCTACGCTGGAACAATCTCAGCACCTGCAGACATGCAAAAGAATTGTGGCCAGAAGTGAGCAAAAAGAGATCCAAATTCATGATCGGACTGAGCCGCAAGAATATTCGCATACTCACGGGGGTCATTACTGGACACTGTGCGATAGGCGTACACGCGGGAAGGCTGGGCATACTACATAATGACTTTTGCAGAAGCTGCAGAGACGTTGAAGAAATAGAATCTGTTCGTCATCTGCTTTGCGAATGCCCAGCCCTTATAAACAGCAGACAAAAGATTCTTAACAGCTTCTTCTTCGATGAGCTAGAGGATCTGGAGAATGTTGATCTTAAGGAACTCCTGAGATTCATACTCAAGTCGGGGTGGTTCCAGTAGTTCAACAAACTCTACATCCTTCGGTTACTCTTAGGACAGGCTGGAAATCTGGATACAAGAGCTTGTGAATGCCTGTGATTAATACCAAATCTAGGTGACTCAATAAAAAGCGGTATATTCTTTGTCTCCAACAGGTATTAAATGGAAGGTTCCCGTGACTGGACACAATGGACCCAACTGATGGTCTACGTGAAGCTGTGGCAACCGCCACTAGAGCACCCAATTACCTACCTACCTACCAACTGAAGTAGCAACAAAATATATGGAGCCGGAGTGTCGGTTTTCTGATTAGATCAGTGACGCTGACGTTCGCTGTTAAATCTACTTTTCCAAAGGCCAGTAACATAAACGGAACCGAAAACCACTATAAGAATTTTTCTTTCAAAACTGCGATCGGTTGCGAGCTTTACCCAGCTTAATATTTTTAAACAAGGCGCGCACTTCAGGAGTTAGCAAGTAACGTGGCAATATAGTGTGGTGACCAAGTGGAAGGTGGAGTATCGCTAAAGTCTATGTAAACAAAAGAAATTGTGGCTATGTGAATTGGTAGAGGCATATTCCTTGTAGATGCATATAATATTGTCGAGGCTATTGACGACGTGGATTTTGACATTATAACTATGAATCGGTGGCACCATACGCTGTTTGCCAATTCAGTGGACATTAAGTCACTTTGATACCATACTTCGCCTCATTTCATCGCTACGCAAAATATTCAGTACTCCTCCACTTGGTCACCTCGCCACTGCCACACTATATCAGTGCGCACCTTGCTTTAGGCAGATAAGTTGTAGTGTAGTACGCGCTGTTGATGGGCGCTGAAACGGTGTTCATATTCTGTGTGCTACTTCCGCTCAATAGTCAGGAGGCCTTGTTGGACATAAGATCTATTATGATCACTTCCTTTTGCTCATGTGGACGAAAGTCCTGGTTTCCATTGTTCAGATTGAATGTTAGCTCTGCATTACAGTGGAATTTTCGTTGCGTTTGCAGGAATTCAATACCCTTACCACCGACGTATGACTCTCCTGTAGGGTTTCCTTATTCGTCCATTCGGAACGTGGTGCTGTTGTTTTCACTCTGTGCTGCAAATTGATGAAATAGTCTCGATCTCACCCTATTGGTTTTTCCTCTGTAGAAGCTGATATTCATTCATCATAAATCTCATATCCTTCTGTACATGCGCTTGCCGACATTTCATTCATTAACCGGTTTACTCTTTGTGAGCACCTACTTCCACATAACTGATGCGTGCTTGCTCTCACCGCCTTGCATTACATTGTGCAAACGTTGTCTATGAAGTCCCTACCAAATAAATGTATTCAACGGTCAAACTTATCTCAAAGGATATCCACCCCCACCTCCAGTAATTTGAGAATTCAATCCTTTTCCCATATCGTTAATGTGGAATCCATTACCCAATTTGCGGTCAGTCAAACCAATGACTGTTCGAGAGTCCGATATACATGTATAGGTACATAGTACTATTTCAATTTTCACCCGCATCCGATTAAGAGCCACCACAATCAACAGCGTTCAACTTGCTTTTCAGGTCAATGGTGCTACGAGCAAAACCCCAAACCAAGGAATGTGTGAAGCACTTTCAAATACCTATACAACATAAGCTTTCAATTTAGATCCGAGTCCACTCCAATGAGCAAATAGCTCACTTCGGAACGTTCCTACCTACATCCCACAATTTCGAGTTCAAAAACGAAAATTAAACCATTTTCTTTGTGGGTTCTGATGAGAACAGCAATTTTAACCAATTGAATGGGATTTTGATAAGGACGACGACGAAAACACTCAATATGACATGATACACACGGAGGGAAAAAAAAATGGAAATAATAAAAGTTTTGAGGTGCACACAAATTTTTTGGCTGACACAATTTCGACCCTACCTCTCGAAAATGGGGTTGAAGGGGAAACAATCCAACGTACATTTTCAAGGATAAATCGTTTCATTTCTCTTGGCCCGATGAACAAAAAGAGATATAAAATTGAAAAACATTTCAAGTGGAATCCATACAAAATCCTTACACACAAAAACTCTCTATTGTTGATCGATTTTAGTCGTCGGTCGGCGGCGTCGTATCCTGCCCTAAACACCTGGGACTGTGGGACCAGGCATTAATATGACATGACAATCAATTTATGTAAGGGAACACTAGCCTCCTATTTATTGCACTTAGGCACGTCGTCATCGTCGTCGTCCGATAGACATCGAACAACAACCCCAATGACGACGACGACGACGACCGACCGACGACGGCCAAGCAGAAGGCCTTGTTCTGGGACAGAAAAAAAAATCCGAGATGAATTACGTGTTCTCTTTTGTTATGCCACTTATCTACCCGAAGAATGGAGTACACATCACCTGAACCTGAACACTGTATATTATGGTAACGTGAAAGGATTGAACATTTAAGCCAGAGCAGGAATCAACCAGCGCACACAATGCAAAGTCAATTATTTATACATAATCCACCAGATGTTGGTGTCCGGTAAAATTTATCACACAAAAACAGGGCACACAACATGAGGACACAAGCACAACATCCTGCAGCCATCCATCCGCATGTAGGAGTAGGAAAAAGAGTAGAAGGAGCGCTCTATGGCTGGGTGTTCTTTGTGGGGGGCTCATCCTCCTTGACAGCAGAAAATTAGGTGAACCCTTCGTTTTGAGAAATCCCTGGTTACCAATCAACAATAAGCATTCGCTCCAAGTTCTGGGATTGTTACCTACGGAGAGAAATAATTCAATGGGTCAGAACTTGAAGTTTATATCGCAAACTATTGGTATTCGAATTTGAATTCATCCAGGTGGAATAGCTTTTTGGGAAATAGCTACGTATCTAGATCAATTCAGGTGGAAGTTGAATTTCAAACAGCACCATCTATTGGGAGAACAACGTACCTTACTTTGGCCAGTGCTCATTTGGATACTTTTGAGTGTACATTTTACGAGTCAGTGGGGCAGAAAGATGTGGCATTTGTCATAAGCTTGGCTTGATTGTGAATGAAAATTTCATAGGGACCACAACCACATTCATAGCTTCAGCTTCAAACGCATTTTATAGGGACCAAGTTATGCAGCAGCCAAATTCATATCGCTATAGCTAAACTGTCTTTCGATTTGTATCTGAATTGACAATTGCAGACACCATGGCAACGATATCGAGTTATACCTACTCAGAGAAAGGATGGACTAAACAGGGTGTGTATAAGCTTAGCATAGGAGGAACAATGTAATGGTATAAGGACTGTGTTTTTCCGGTCCAACGGAAAGCAATAGACAAGACTTTGGCATGAAACATTATCTACTGTGGGACAAAGGTAAAGTTCTTCAGTTTCTGCTACTTTCACACTGCCGTATTTTATGTCTATTGAACTGAGGTAGAATTGGCTCCTGGAACTTTTTCGATGATCGACTATTATGCATAATTAACTTTATGAATTAGCACTGTCCCATAGTCCGGACGTCTAAAAAGGAAACTTACCGATTTTGGGGTGTTCCTCGACCTCCACTTTGGACTCCCATTGTCGAAAAATTTATGAAAATCTTCGAAAGTAAAGGAATAGAGATAGAGATACGTATGCATATAGTCATCATAATCTACGCTAAAATCCTACCTAACATCAGTGAGCTTATGGAGTGTGGATTAGCACAGGCAGAACAAAATGGTTTGGAAATAAGCCCCTCAAAAACGAGCTGTTCACAAGGAAAATAAAAATACCAAAATTCACGATGGTGTCACGAATCTACCATCGGAATTGAGATGCCTCGACGTTATCTTAGAAGACTCTAAGTTAGGTATCTTGGAAAAGAAACATAGCAGAAGAAAGGATGGACAAACGGACTTAAGACCTTTGGAAACAAATTTGGGATTGAAACCGTGTGTGATCTCCTGGGGAGTTTGAGTGAGAAGACCGCGGACATGCAAGTATACAGGGTTTTTTTTAAATAAAACAAAAACGGTTTTGGATATCAATGAAATTCTTTATTCCTGTGAAAGAACGTTCGATGCCATTATGTATGGAACTCGATTTCTTTTGCATGGCCACCACGGGCACGCTTGCAGAAGTCCAGACGCTGAACCCAATTTTCGACGATTTTCAAGCATAAATCGGCCGATACTGCTGCAATTTCACGTTCGATATTCGTACGAAGTTCATCAATCGTCGCTGGTTTGTTGCCATAGACCATAGACTTGACGTAGCCCCATAGGAAATAGTCTAACGGCGTCAAATCGCACGACTGTGCCTGTGGATTCAAATTTTTCCACTAGACGCTCAATTGTTGATCTGCTAGGACGATTATTATGACAACCATAAATTGGACGTAGCTCTCTTAACGTTGAGGCACAGACTCCAAATTTCGGTAGTAAATTTTAATAATTTCGACCCGTTATTGGCTCGTATATCTTTCCATCGTGAAATGGCAAACCTTACTGAAGAGAAATGTCAAAAGAGCGGCAAGAAATTCGGCCTCGTTTGCTGTCCCTGTCGCTCTACTTTTGTAGCATCCCTGTTGAAAAACCCTTTACTTCGTAAGGAATGGGAATGTGGGAATGTAACATGGTTCCGCAAAGCCTTAAAGCCACAAAGGACTAAGTTATTCCATTTGATGAGTTCAATCAAAAAAATGCAAATTGTCTTCCGGAGCAAGGAGAATGGGAAGAGAGAGGTAATCATGATGTCTAGAGACAGCTGCTGGATACGGTACCTACCCAGAAATAATGAAAATCAAGAAATTTTTGAGATGACCCAAGTTTTTCAAGCAAATGCAGGTATAGACAAAGCAACAAATCGCATACCGTCATAGCTATACGAGAGCAGTCTCCCAATATCGAATTATAACTATCTTCGTAGATAGCTAAGCTACTCTTAACTAGTGGCTTACAAAACTGTCAAATAAAAGGTTGCAAGGAACTGTCGATGAGGTTTCACAGAACATCAACAACCAAAATGCCAAGGCCGACGAGCTAGGGTACGATTATGAAGCAAACGGCCCTATACGAACTAAGTCCCACCAAATATCCAATGTTAGGTTAAGCGATGGGCCCAATATGGTGCCTAGTCCACTGTGATGAACTCACATCGTATTCAACCTAACCTAACATAACTTAGGTTATAAGTAGGTATTATACGCATGGATTTGTAAGAAATTTTCATTCTCATTTTGCGATTTAGTTTATCCTAGAGTTGGGTTTTGTTGCCTGAAAATCGTGGGAGTAGGTTCATATGAACTAAGTCCCAAATTTTATGGGAGTTGGTTCCATATGGGACTTAGTGCGTGTGGCCGAAGCAGACCTTAAGCACACTATAAATGATGGAAATAGAACGGAGTCTTTGAGATCAACATCATCTGGTCGTCAAAAATATATTGCAACACTTCTGTTGCCGAAAGTCTTACGACGCTAGCCGCTATACAGGAACTTATGTAACTTGTATGTTCAAGAAAATAATTACAGTTCACTGTTGTATATGAAAGTATATTCGGAAAAATGATCCGCAAATATGGCATCTATATACACATAAAGGATTTATGCACTAGCTGTAAAACCGTGGAAGGAACAGAGACGATCTATCATTTTTTATAGCATCTGTCTTGCCCTTTTAAGGGCAGGCTCTTCGAAATGTTCGAAACCAAAAATATCGGTTCTGCTGAAAGTTTCTATGAGTTAGCACCTTAAATTGGTTTATGAAGACTGTAATGTTTTTGGGTTTGCTTTGCTTGATTCGAAAGAAATATTTTGTCTGTATCGAATTGCATAGGTACTACCCAGTAACCGATACTCCTTTCAGTCACTTCTATAGACTCTTGCATATGAAACTAAGGTATATACTGAATGAATCTATCGACACGAGTATAATGCCTTCTATCTAGTTGTTGATTGACAGCTTGGGATATATTTTAAGGTCTAATCACATTTTAATTTCAAAGTATCTACCATAGAAGTCTACAAAACGTAGTAGAAGTTACTTACATTATTCAATAGAAGGTTATGCTATCTTATGATGGTTTTTGAAGAAATATGGAAGACGTCCGATCGAAAAAAAGACGGAATGCTTTTAACTGGCAAAGAAAAGCGAAGCTTTAAAATGGGGTGGTTCCTGGGGACAAGAACTCGATGAAACCGATCACAAAAAATGCACTTTTTTATCGGGTTAGGAAAAAACACTCCACTGGTGCACTCAGACGCAACATGGTCTATTGTAGGTACTACTAGGAAGAAAATTCAGTATTAAGCCATTTGATTTTGGAATTTCTTTGACTTTGATAGTACCCACCACATCAGCGCCAAACATCTGTCACCTGAGTCAAGAAAAGGCAGGACAATAACAAATGAAATGATCTGAAGTATCGTCGCCCTCTCCACAAACGTAGCAGACAGTGGTATCACTTCAATACGTCAATATAGTCTTTTCTGCTGGAGAGACAACAGGAATTTCGCAGACTTCCTATTCCTAGATACTAGATGCAGATACTCCGACTCCGCTACCTATTCCTACTAATATATTCTTCAGCCATTAGAATAGCATCGATCTCCACTTGAAAAACAGAAGCATGATTTCACAATAAAAGAGTACAACACAACTGTCCTTAGTCGTTCAGTTTCGGCGTATATAAATGTAGGTCCTTTTTCTGTGACGGATTTATGGGATTTCAAGATCCATATACTAGCTGAACCCCCGCCAGCTTCGCCAGGCATTTTGTTGCTTTTTTATTTTTTATTTTTTTTTTTATTTGTTTTCGGGCGACAATTTTTAATTTTTTTGTATTGGAGGTGCCACGCTTCTTTATCCAACTTTGACAAATCTTCACAGAAGCACTTTAGGGCCAATACCTAAGATTATCCGTAAGTTTGATCTCAATCGATTCTGTGGTTTTCGAAATATGCGATTTTGAATGTTTTTTTTTGTATGGGAGGTGCCACGCCCATTTGTCCAATTTTTGACCAATCTTAACAGGAGCACTCCACGGCCAATACCAAAGATTATTTGTAAGTTTGCAGCAAACTTTTACTGATTCAACATATCGTCTGATACTAGCTTAAGAATCACTTGTTACAGACAGTCAATAATACTATATCAATTCTCATGTGACTTATGTATTCACCAAAAACCGAACAGGCTTACCGGAAAAATTGCAACATAGGTAATGAATCTGCATCTACCAAGGGCATGGCGTGTATTTTCCAACTCAAAATTATCATCAATTAGCTAAATGAAACGACTGACTTCTAATTAATGACCTCACACAGTGATATCACAATTATTGCACCCTTTCCAACTTCAATTCTCACAGGACGTTTCGCAAATGTTATAAATAATACACATACCTACAACAGTTCACTCGATACCTATGATTAATGACTTGAGTCGCGCCACCCTCTCTGATGGGATATAACTTAATTAGCATTGCATCCAATTAATTTAAATTATTTGACAGAATTTGCACATCCATGCAAAGGATGATCCAACAAAAAAAATAAATAAACAAAAAAACACACCCCCAATTGGAAATTCCCTGCACACACACACACATTCATTTTAAACTGAGAAGTTGCCCTGTCCCTCGCTCGTTATCTTCTCTGTTCACGGTTCATGTGTGTGTCTGTGTGTGTGTGTGTTTGTGTTGAAACTTTTTCCAGATAATTGCACGCAATTTTCCACATGCTCCCTAGACGCTTTTTGCCGTTTGAAAAATAGTTTTCGATAAATCCTTCGCCACTCGTGTGCTCCAAGGGAAATTAACTGTACCAATGGCCCATAGATTGTAATGCAGAGAGGGTAAAGTTCTTCTCTCCCTGTGTATCCACAATCCGGAGATTTTGTCTTTTCTTCGGTCCCAACTCCCAACTCCCAGATCTTAACTTTTCATTATAACATTGGGCAAAGTTTTCCATTCTAACCTTTTGTACGTTGGACGATGGACGATAAATGCTCTGTAATAATTTCTTATTCTTCTTCGTCTGGGGATTATTATTATTTTTTTTTTTTATTTCAGCACCCGTAGATATTCGTATGCTATTCGCATGGGCAGAAAATCACCATCTCTACTAACATTTCTGCAGATGGTTGTGATGGTATTTTATTGATTTTATTTGTTGCTTTCTTATTATTCAAAGAATGTGCGGACGTTTTGAAATGTTAGTATCTTATGAATTACGAAAAAGTGTTTAGGACGTATTTCTGACTTTGGTATAAAACTAAAGACTTTTGGTTTTATGTCTGTCCGTCGTTGCTCAGAATATTTGTGACATGATTCACTGAAGGTGATTCGATGGCTCGAAAAAAAATCATAGAAAATGACATCGATAAGCAGAACCAAGTTGTAGCTGCTTAAAAACGAGATACATTACATTCTTCAATGATGTTGATATCTCCCATTAAATCAAAAGACACTGAACGGAATTTGATGAACTTTAAACAGTTTTTAACGCCTGCATATTGACTTAGATCAGGACCTACTTGAAAGACCTTACCTACCGCTCCTTTTCGTTTAATTGTATATAAAATGAAAAAGACCGTTCATTCCTTTTACCATACACAAGCATCCTTACTTACGAATAATATAGTTGGGTCCATTGCACAAAAAAAAAACCCTTTTGAAGAAAACTGAGCACCTAAGGTCAGAACGCAATGAAATAAATCATAAAAGAAACCCGCACATAAAACCCAATGCAGAGAATTTATTACCTTCGGTGTCGTTGCTTTTTTTGGAGGTAGGAAAATTTATTAAAGGTCATATACGAAGCGCATAGAGACGATAGGGAAGTTTCCTTTTTTGGGAGTATCTCGGGGTAAATATGAATACAAACGAAAAGTTGTTCGCTTTTCTTTTTCTAATTAATTCAACGGTGCATGGTGAAATTTAATAAAAAAAAACACTCGGACGTGAATGCTGCCGTTCTCTGATGGTGGTCTTTCAATGAAGGATTTGAACTTTGTACAGCTTGTAGCACCATACTATAGCTCGCCTTGAGATTGAATAAGTTTAACTCATACAAGTAACATTCAATGACGATGACCTACCAAATCTGATTTCGCAGGTAGTATTAAAAAACAATAAATAAAAAATTTTTTCCAACAGGTTTATATAAAATGTTCTTCGCAAATATTAGTTTGTTAATTTTTTTGGGAAAAAGAAAGGGAACTACAATTTATTTACCAAATACGAACAATTTAATTGTGCCAAAAAATTTACGAAAAGTTGTTAAGTGGAAAGAGAAAACCTTATGACGTAATCTATGTTTTTCGATGATCAGACCTGAATTTTTCAGCAGAAAAAGCCCTAAGCCACTGGGTAACAATTGTAAGAAAAAGTGCCATCAAATTAATGATAGACTGAGATGCATATTAAATTTTAGTCAATATCAAAACTGATGGGATATGAGGCTCTATAGTTGGTCTAATGATGACATAGTGCTCTATTATCAGGTCAAATCAAAGGGCACGGTAGTGCCCCAGCCAAGTTCTCCAGTGAAGGCACTACCCCTTTTTACAGGAACAAACTCAGGCTGTCTTCGATCCCCCTCTAACTTCGAAACCAATTGAGCCAGAAACTTCAAACTTGTAACATTCACCAAGCTCATTAAAAAGGTGCACCTCACCAAATTTAATCTCTATAGATTCAGTGGTTCTCGACGGTGCAGGGAAATAAGTCCCCGGGAACTAAGTCCACTGAGGGAAATAAAACCACTTTCGTGAAGTGGACTTAATTTTCATAAAAGGTGGGAAATAAATTTCGCTTTCAATTGCATTTTGTCCGAAATGGGGTATTTTCGGACAAAATGCAAATCTGACATTTACCATAAGCAGGGTGGTTGTGGGGGGGGGCAGCATACCCCCCCTACGTAGATATTAATCTGTTGAATGTGTACTAAGTTCCCATAAGAAAGTTCTAAGGACTAAGTTCCCATTTAAGGTAACTTCACGAAAGTGGTTTTATTTGCCCATAGGTGGGAACTATGTCCCTCAGTGAACTTAGTTCCCGGGGATTGATTTCCCTGCACCGTTCTCAACATACAAGACTTCAAAAATCGCAAAAACCGTAACTGACTCACTCACTCACTTAGATGATCATCAAAATTATGAAGCACTTCCGGCCATCCTAGAATCGTGAAATTTGTCAGAATGCTAGATCCTGAACCTACCAATTTTTTTTTACATTTAAACCTTCTTAGACTAAGAACTTGGCGTACATTTAAATCTCATTACTTTTTGTGTCTAACTAGTTACGCACCTAATTTTTGCTGTTCTATAAAAGAGAACTTGGCTCTTTTTTTACATTTTATGTTTTTGGTGTGATGCTAATTAATTAAATTCTGAAAACTGACAAATGACAATTTTAAAATCTGACTTAACCAAATCGTCGTTGGTATGGTAGGTAGGAAGGTGTGGCTGTTGGGGAAATCCCAATATTTTCCAATGACCCAACGATTTTCCCATCAGAGATCGCTGCCTGGGCCTAGCTAGTTCCAGACGGGCGCAGATGTGTATTATGCGGAATGCCTAATCTGATCGCATGATCCCCTTTAGGCCAGTGGCCTGTGGTGATTGCTGTTATTCTGGGGATTTATTTTGATGTTTTACTTAAAATGTAGGCTTTTTTCTCTCCGAACTGTAGGTTAACGACATCCATCTGGATACATATGTTTCCTCCATCTATATGGTTGGCATTCGATAATAATTCTGAGTATAGATTTTTGCTTTTACTGTTCCGAGCGAAATGTGAACTGATTCCGTAAATTAACGGTGGAAAGCTGAACCTTGCCTGGCCAGCTCGTCGGCTTGATCGTTTCCATAAACGTTGGTATTATCTGGAAGTACGCTTGCCACCTTCTAGAAAATCTTGTGCAGATTTTAAAGTTTAAAAAAAATAATTTTGGAAAAATTTGACGGTAATAAAAAAAAGTAATCTACTACAATTACCCACTTTTCGATATCATTTCGCACCAGCAGCGTACTGCAAAACTGAAAGTAGGTAACAGCGACATTTTTCGTTCATGATTTCGTCCTGTAATTTTTGTATGCGATTTTTCGTTCCGCAGCGGTTTTAACGTTCAATGCAGATCCAGAAATCAATAGTACCTGAAGTCCCTAAAGAGATGAGAAACATTAAGCTCTCTTGCCCTTCTGTGCTGCAATTTATATAAAAACTTGACTCTAATGTATCTGTTGCCACATTTGTAAAATAATTAGATTTTTTTATAGTATTTATGTTTGTGGAGGACATTTTTCTTTTTATGGAGGACGGAGGACATCACCTTACAAAGGAGGACGGGTGACAAGCCAATCTGGAAGCAAAATCAGGGTAACCTTTAACCGACCAAGAGAGGGCAGTTCGCCTCGACTTTCTAGTACTAAATTGAAGGTTAAATAAACTGATGCGATAGCCTTAATGATTGCTTGACTGTATATGAATTTGTCAATCTTTTACCTCGGAGCTATAATATTTGCGTTAAGTTTGTTTTGCCGGAATGCATTAAGCGGCCCATAGACACCACACTTGTGTCTGCACCGGTGTACTGACACCGGTATGTGGCATTCCGCCATACACATCACACCGATCGAGACACCGACACTAAAAATCAAAAACTTTTAATTTTACTCGCTCCGTGTCTGACACCAAAATCGGTGTGCGCACCAGCCCACACACATCACACATTTCCGTACACCGACACAGGTGCTGACACAGGTGTAGTGTCTTTGGGCCGCTTTACGGATAGCAAAAAGTATTTCCGCCTGAAACACACTGGCCATATCTGGAAACCTAAAGGATTTTGAGACGTTCATAGATCCGGAATACTTCCCCGATACTATTGCGTCACAAGACAAATTTTCAAAACAAGTAAGAGTGTTATCATCGGCCTGGCCGATGCTTTGATACCCTCCACTGCATAAAAGTTTTGTATGGTAGGTAGCAAAACTACCGTCGAGTCGTTTCGACGCTATCGTGCTTTAACAGACAGAGAGAGACGTGTGTCCAATAGTGGTTTTGTATGGGAGGTAACAGAACTACTTGACCGACATGGACCATTTTTAATACAAACTTGAAGGCCATAAATATAAGACCTCTCATAAAATTTCAGTTCCTTAAGTCGATTCGTTCGGACGCGACTTCAGGAAACCTAAAAAAAATTCGCACGATCTTTATAACTAAATGCACGTCACCTCTGCATGAGATAACCATACCCAAATCATTCATTAAGAATGTATGTATACATCGTAGCGTCTGCTAGTTCCGCTCGCTAGAACCACATGTTGGTTAGCATTGTTCTCTAGCACTAACCGTTGATTGCGATAGCCTCAACAACGTAATTTTCAAAAAAGTACGGATCACCGAAGGTACTGGGCCAAAATCCGCACCAAACAGTAACTTTTTGTGGATGCATTGCTGCCTGGCAACCCTGCTGTTGGGCAATTGCCTCATTATGTTGCCTACCCTCCTCCATATCCAGTTGCATTGTGTGTAATGCCCCCATTTTTTGTTCACTCCTTCCATTAAAAAAAACGAAAATATTACCCCCCTTCATTAAAAACTTCTACCCGCAAGATTTACCGCCCATTGTGTTAATTTGTTAAACCTTTGAATTGCTTAAACAATGTGAAGCCGATGTGCCTGATTAGATATAAAAAAAATAACCCACCATTTGCCGTCCTTCATCGTTTCATCATTTCGAATAAAAATTAATGCATCTGCCCCATGGCAGAGAATAAAAAAATCTCCACACCATAACTAAACCAAACCCTTTTGTTCGTGCGCATCCTGTCATATTTTTAGTGCAACATTTTCTACCATATTTCTCCCAGGATGTATCTGAATTGAAATTATCCTTTTTTTAATCTATTTTCACGTGCCCTAGATACTCGTATTTAAAATGTCTTTTATTTGTGTCCCCAACCGAAATTTCGTAAAACAACAAAATATACCTACACACTGATCTCTCCCTCGTATACAAGTATATGACCCAGTTTCACATGCTTTTGGGGACACAATCCATGGGAAATAATATAGCAACCCTTCACCCCAGCTCGTTCATTCATAAGGACGATGATTCCTTTTCACATGCACTTAAGGCTAGGGTTGCCGTTTTGAAATCCGTCTTCCAGTCAGATTTGACTGGAAAAAAATCAGTCAAAAACCTAAAATCCAGTCAAAAAATCAGTCAAAGAAATTCAAACAAAAATTCAGCTAAAAATCCAGTCATGAAAATAAAAATACAAGTAAAAGTGTTATCAATGGTCTGGCCGTTGCTTTTGATACCCTCCACTGCATACATCAAGTCATGCAAAAATTTAGCCATGTGAGGCATGGGCTGGGCATTGGTCTAATGTTGACTAATGAACTACTTGACCGATATAGCCTATATTTTCAATATCAACCTGAACGGTAGAAAGAAGTCCTCTGACAGAATTTCATTCGACTAGGTCGATTCCTTTCCTTTTGACGCTATATTGTGTTTTCATCAGAAAGACATACAGGCAGACGGACATGGCTAAATCGATTCAGATTCAGAACTTGATCCTGGTCAAATCGGTGACTCTTACTTGAAGTTACAAACGTAATGATAAAGGAAATATTCCTTCATGTGGAGGGTATACAAAATGTATTAACTTATAAATGAACTTTATATAGCAATCTCTCTGAGCGCTTCAATTGTCTCCTCATCATTTGCATCAACATACATAATGTCGAATATTTTATTGCTGCTTCTGTAAGTAATATTAGTACCAACCAATTATTTTGTTACTTCGGCCGGTATAGGAAAGTTGAACCTCACACAACTGCTAAATTTTCAGTTTTAAATAGGTATTTGTTTGTAAGTTGGCAAAGGCAAGTACTTGTGCAAATGCAAACGCATAAATTGGTTCATTGTATGAGTGGGATATGCTTCCAAGCTCAGAGCAACAAAAATAGTGAAATTTAAGCAATATTTTTTCGTTTTTTCTATTTTTTTCTATTTCCACTTTGAATTTAAAAATTTATATTGATAGAAAAGTGATATTACACGAAACATTTAAAAACAGTCAAACAAAATTCGTATCCAGCTAAAAAACCAGCCGGCTGGATTTTAAAAAATCTTCCAGCTAAATGCTTATCAATCCAGTCAGATCTGACTGGAAAGCAGTCAAAATGGCAACGCTGCTTAAGGCTCTCGAAATCTGAGAAACCTCACGTTGGCGAATTTCCTCTTGGGTCATAGGAGACCATATTACCGGTGCGCGCATGTGAAACAGGAAAACACAAAAAATTGGAACGTGCACTTAGAAACAAGAAAAATAAGAGTACAAGGGACAGAGTAGGAAACAAACTGTAACACTGTTCCATATGTCATACTTCGCATCCACCATTCGGAGGAGTTGAATTTCCCATTTTAATTTTAATTTAAAGGATTGGTTTTTGAAGTCCCCCCTTCCCGCCGGAGTACACTCTTAAAGTCGAAAAGCTCATTAAAAGTTGTGAATAAGCGGGTAATAGCCGCCGAACTATACCGTGGCAAGGATAATGACCCGACCCTTGAATGAGTACTATGCTCTAGCTAACCACTGCTGGGCTGGGTCTCCCTCTTTACATAGATATTGTGTACATTTTTTGTCGGTGGCTGTTCAGGGCAGGCGCGTATAGTGATGAATAAATTATCTCCGCAGTATCCTGGTGTAGTTGCATGATATCTACTCCGACTTTCTCTTCCTGCAACCAGCGTAACTTTATTCGCGTGATCCTTATTTCATAATTAGCAGGGTTGCTGCTACAAAAAATATAATAAGACCATCATCCAGAATAGTCAAATATATACAAAAGCATTAGGAAACTGCGGGGTTGCTCTTAGTCAGCGCGAAAAAGGAAAGAAAAATTAATTCGGAAGTTTGCAGGCGGCGTGTAGGTGAAATCTAATTTTGCTGAGCACGGTATACAGGACAACCGACCGACTTTGGACGATGAAACTGCTAGATACAATTTCAAATATAAGAAGCTTTATCTGATAACTAAATCTGGATTTTATTGTAGTACTAGTACATACTCCATCCGTGCGTCGTAAGAGGGTGAAAGTAAATAGAAAAAAAAAAATAGTAATTGTGGTCGGAACGATTGTGTGTATTTATCTGTGTGTCGCCGTCGGTCGGTCGTCTTCTTTGGGTATAAGCTTTCTCAAGTTTCTATACTGTTTACATGGATGGCATTTCAATGTCTGGGTTAAGGATTACACACAGCCCAGTTCAGTTTGGAAAATATCAATATCAGTAATCCGGCAGCTTAGAGATACTTTCAGACAAAACAGTCTCATAAGTCATTTCGCATGAAAGCAAAGCATAAAAATCAACATAAGTATCAGCTTTCATAGCGGCAGCAACCAACGGGGTGACTCTAGACTAGGGATTGCATCTGAATGGGTAATTTTTCTCGAATTTCCTTTTGGCATTTTGACTTTTATTTCAATATGTGCTTGGTATTGGTTAGTTGTACTAATCGCACCCAAGGAAATTTCTATATCCTTATGATTAAATTTTAAACTTTTTTTTGTTATCTCAATTTTGAATAAGGCAGCTCTCACATTTCTGTTTTCTTTTAATTTCAGGTACGTACGGATAAAGATAAAAGTTTAATTAGTAATCAGTGTGCTTGCCCGAGCACAAGATATAAATTTTATGACTTTATTCGGATTGGTATGTATGTAGTACGAAAGTATCCTCAATCTGATTTGAATGCCTTCGAAGGGATGAGCTGAATTTATATTTCAGTGAGAGATGAAAAGTTGCATTTTATCTAAGGAAACATGCTGAACATGAATGTATTTCGGTAGAGCTGAGATATTAACTTCCCTTCCGAAGTGTGCGGTTGGGGCATGTTTTACATTTAATATCGTCGTAGACGTAGATACTTTATAGTTTCCAAGTCGACATTCTATTTATAAAATAGACAAAGTGGAAACCTTGGAAATAGTTTTAGTTATAGAAAAGATGGTTCTTTGAGTCAAGTAACGAATTTTAATGTCTAATCTCTTCCTTTTAATAATAATCCCGCTATCAGCTTTTCCCACCATCACAAAGTTTGTCATTTTACAGTTAAAAATGTCGCTTTTTTTGTTTAAAAATTAAATTTAACAAAAACCTCTTGTTTTTTCCATCTGAAAAAAATTACTTCCTTTTAACAACACTAAAAGGGTATTTTTTGCCCAGGTTTCAGCTACATAGAAATTTGTTTGTCAAAGAAAACAATCAAAAACCGAAAAACCGGTTTTTCGCCATTTTTCGAAGAATGTTGAGGTTATGGTGAAAAATACCAAAGTTGTAGATCTGAAACTTGTACGTAAAACTTTTATTTGAAAGGAAGCACAGTAAAAAAACACAGAGGTAAACTCTGCAGTGTATTACAGGAGTATGGAATTGACGGTTCTCCCTTGAGAGCCATTCAATCTCTCTAGTCTCTACACAAACTGTAAAAGCTGTGTTCGGATAAATGGCGTTAAATCAATACCTTTCTCCGTGGGCGTTGGACTTCGCCAGGGGTGCGTCCTGTCTCCTCTCCTTTTCATTACTTATATGGACTGGATGTTACAGCGCAGTCTTGGCGAAGAACGCTTCGAATTGGGAGATCTGAGGATAAGTCATTTGCTCTTCGCTGATGACTTGGTCATCCTTGGAGCCTCCCAGACTGAACTTCAGCGCGCACTCGATCGGTTTGTGGCCGGTTGTGTTGAAGCTAAGATGAAGGTAAACGTGAACAAATCTGAAGTGATGGTCGTCTCCAGAACGCCTGTTCAATGCACTCTGCATGTTAGTGGAGTCCCATTGAAACAGGTGGAGAAGTTTAAGTATCTCGGGGTCTTATTCACGACTGATGGAAGGAGCAATGCTGAGTTTTCCTGTAGGATTGGTCAGGCTGGATCGATTTTGAGACAGCTTGGTCATTCTGTTATCAGGAGGACTGAACTTGGTGTCAAAGCCAAGTTGTCAGTCTTTAATTCGGTGTTTGTTCCAACTCTTACCTATGGTCATGAGGTTTGGGTAATGACCAAAAGAATAAGATCGCGAATACAAGCTGTAGAGCTGTGTCAATCGTTCAAATTCAATGATCGAATCGTTCAAGTATTGGTTGAAAAAATGATTCGGTCATTTCAATCAATCATTCAATCATTCCATGACAGATGAGAATGAGAGAGTATTGTATTGCTCCATTCAATTTCAATACAATCATTCGTTCAATTTTGTTTCGGTAGAGACAGATACATTCTGATAGATTGTAAGAGTGAATCACTTATGAAAGCTTCAAAACATGTTTATCTAAAGACAGAGACAATAAAAAAAGAGATGAAACGATTGTTCCATTTCAAAAAAAAGTCGCCTCAATTGAAGATTTCTTAGACGTTTTTTAATCCATTGACATCGTAGCCATCCTTTGATGGAATTTGTTACTTTATGTCTTGATAGAAAGAAGACGAATCATATTTTGGGATATATGCTATATTTATTTCGAAATGTCACCAGAAAGCCCTAAAATCTTAATTTTTCCAAGCGAAAAAGAAATCACTCAAATTTTTAATATTTTTAATGATCATCCCTAAGCAACTGCAACTACCCAAAGTGCTGGCAATTGATACCATCAAGCACCTTTGGATACATTTTTGAACCACACCTCCTTGAACGTTTAGCCGGAAGCTAAACTAAATGGTTTTGAATGTAGGTACATACATCTGCTACATTTTGTTTTTCGTAATTAGAATTAATCAAAATAATTTTTTGAACTTCAGCAAACAAGTCAATATCGACCAATTCAATAGTCCGATATTATGGCCTCTATTGTGGGTGTCGATATTTGATCGTTGATCAACAACTGTGATTATCGATTGCAATTGATATTCTTCGAATTGACAGTCGCTTGTAGTCGATTACAAATGCCTGATCGATCCTTTTTCTTGATAGTGAACAAATTGTGTGCGTACGAATAGCTAAAACCAATCGATGCAATCGACAATATTGTCGTGACGATCGCTGATCGACAATCACAATAAGGGCCTATACGAATTTTAGGGTCCCAAGGGCTCACTCTATCCGTTATCGTCGCCATCTCCCACTTCTTTCAACTTATTTAAACCCCAACTGGAAAAAAACTTCTTGCAGATTTCTTAAATTAGCTTTCAAAACTTTACTTCTTTTTTACATAATTCGTGTGCACATTATCTAACCACAAGTACTATTAAAACTTTGCCATACATTGGAATAACAAGACTTGTTGGTACATTAGCTAGCTAGACAGCTATACAGCTCACGTTAAAACACTTTTCTACGAGTTATACTTTTTATATTATCGTTCTCTACCACCTTTGCGCAATTATGTTTAAATTAATCTGCTCTTAGTTCAGTTTTAGAAAATGTTTTCAGTAAAAATAAGCATCATTAAGTTTTTGAGCGACAAGCGCCTTTCAGCACTCGACTCATGATATCGCTGGCAGCGTCATATCACCCACACACACACACCCGCACCATATACACACGTCCTTCAAATTACAGAGTAATTGCGTAAAAGGTTTTTTCCTCGTTGCAAATTGTCCTTGGAACTCTCTATCTCTAGGCAAAGAAGACGAACAACTTTTCACATTTTTCCCATGTCGTCCTAGCAACACAACGGCGCGAGCGGCATATATAGCTAAACAAATTTTTTTTCCGTCTCTGGTTCTGATGTGTTTTTTCTTCCTGGTGTGATAGGGGAAAAACAAAGTTATTCCCTTACCCTCTATCTGTGTTTGTGACATTACAGTCATTACCACCACACCATGGTGTGTATATGTGTATGTCACTATATGCGCGGTGAATCTAGGGCAGGATAGTTCATGGTGTCGATGTAACCTTTCCACTTTTGCGAAAAGTTCTGAAAGTAAAATTCATTTTCTTACCTATTTCATTTAACAGAGTTCGAAGTGTTCTTTCCGTTCAAAGTAGATGAAATGAAGAAAGTTTTTTTTTTTCTTTAAGCTATTTCTGAGATTTATTTGTCATTTGGATCAATTTTAAGCAAAGCACTTGGTGTGTGGGTTGGTTCTATTTCAGGATTGAAAATGGCATTGTAACCGAGGGACTAGAGTTGGTACATACTATCAGGGATTGGAAAGAAGTGGGTATACATAAGGGTTTAGATTTATATTATTACCTTCTCCAAAGTGTGTTAAAAAAAAAGTGAAAAGATATCGGAGAGAGTCCTTCAATTTAAATGGATAGGTAGGTACTTCTGACGAAGTATTCTTTGTACACTGAACCTTTATAGGAGCATCCAGCTACCGAACTGTCTGGATTTTGGGTAGACAACACAAAGATAAGTGATTATTAAATTGGCTGGATGAATTGCCAAATTCGGGTGCATGAACCTATAACCTATAACACTTCTTTGACTAAATGTACTTAGATTTCGACCCATGAAAACCACGTTCTGTCAAAAGTGCCTAGTCCGGCGGACTACTTTATACGCTCTATAACAAATGACAACAATATCTAGTCAGAGTTCGACGAATTGCATGTAGGATGCAGCTTCTGGGCAATAATGCTCGTTATGGCCCAGTGGTTAGTGTACTGGGCTACTAAGCGAGGGGTCTCAGGTTCGATTTCCGGAAAAACACAAAGTACATCTTAAGACTTTTTTTAACCTGCCAACTACTGCGAACGTCTGACAAATATCCAAAAGTATAACTGCCCAGAGAAAACTTCTAAATTCAATTTCGGTATAAAATTGTAGGCCACTTCCAAGCGTCCCAAAAATAAAAACCTACACACAAGCCATTGATTTTGAGATATTCAGGCAGCTGTTTATCAAACAGCTGCGCCATCGGCTTAAAAAACACTACAATGCTTCTGCATGCAGAATGATAGGCCAAACTTGAGGACAAGACCTCAGTGTATACTCCACAAACCAGTAAGAATAGACCGTCGACTCCTCCCACATAACGGACTTTGCCGGCGGGCCCAGGATTTTTCATGTATTGGTGCTGTACAAACTCAGAGGAGCGCCATTAACGCACGCATACTTGAAAAATCCTAGGCCCATGGTATAGCATGGAAAATCATTGCCGCCATTAATTTTGGAATTTACACGTATTCACAGACAGGGTAATTCTTTCCGGGGGGAATAGGGTAGGTGTACGGGAAGTCGGCGGTCTATTCTTACTAGTTTGTGGTATACTCTTTGGGGTCTTAGAGTCAACTATAAAGACAGTCGCTTGTCGTCGAGGACATTCCGTTGAAATCAATTTTAATGCCTTTGAAAGAAAACGTTTGAGACGAAGGATACCAGGACAGCATAGCATGTATGTATAGTCGACTATTGTCTAGAATGTTACTAAAGGGTTTTCCAATGAGAGATATTATTGTGAATGGCCCGCTATTTCAGTAGCTGTCACTTTTGAAGCTTTTATTCTTAGACATTTGACAAGTAGAAAGAATGATACACGATTGAACAACGCATTGAAATTATTAAAATTCATTCCAAAAATTGTGAAAATCTTGCAGTTACAGTTCGCAAAACTAAAGCATTTTTTGGTCGTCGTGAAGCACCTTGTCGGACCGCAATACAGAAATTGGTGGAAAAATTCGAGCTGTTGGGACAAGTTAGTGATGTGAAGAATAAAACCCGTGCACGTCGCTCAAGAACAACTGAGAATATTGCTGCTGTAGCCCAAAGTGTTGAAGAAAACCCAGGTTTGTCCATTCCTCGTCGTTCTTTGGAATTGGGCATTCCACAAACGTCATTATACCGTATTTTGCATAAAGACTTGGGTCTTAAGGCTTATAAAGTTCAGTTAACACAAGAATTCAAGCCGGCCGATCATCAACAACGTCGTGTCCTTGAAATGCATGAAAATGATCCGGAATTCCATCAAAAAATGAAGATATCGAGGACATAGGGCAGCCACTTTGCGATTTGGTTATGGAAAATTTCATGAAAAGGATATGGTCATGTAAGCGTGCTCGCGGTGGCCATTTGTCTGATGTTGATTTCATTATTAACGGCATACCTTCCTCTTTATTATGAAATAAACATCCGATCATTTATCTCAAAAAATGACATTTGGAAAACCCTTTACTAATGAATTTCCACTGAGCCTTAATTTGCCTAGACGAAGAAGTGTTCTTTAATAGAAGCTTCTCTAAAGAGCCAGCCAGCATTGTACAATACAGAATTATCGGTCTAATTAAAGCCGTGTAAAGGCAATCCATTTTATGTACACGTTCTCAATAGAAGCTTTCTATCCAGCCTCATTGTACTTTCCAGCAGCGATTAGGGATCCTTCTGCTCCTAATACATCAAATGTTCACTTAGAACTAGAGCAGCAGAACTCTTTATGTAATTTTATGGTACGTGATCTTATTGACAGAGTTACAGCCAGTGAAAGCTGATATAATCCGTGTTTAGCTCCGCAAATTCTGAGCTTGAATCAATCTTGGCTTAGTGTGTTTTGTTAAAAAAAAATTCACGATCACGATTGTAGTGTCTATAGTCAGATGGACTCGACAGACAGCCAGGATTTGTGAAACTTACTATTCTGAATTTCTCTATATCTAAAGGGTGGTTAAGTTTTAAGGGTCAATGTTGATTTTGAATAAAACACAAATTATTTAGGAAATTATTGTCATTTCTTTTTATTATGATAATATTGGTATGGTTCAATTACGTGTGGAATAAAATATGAGGCGACCTTGGCGGCACACCTCCATCCGATGGTCCAAATTTTCGATGATGCTGAGGCATAATTGAGGTTCTATGCCGTTAAACCGCACCAAACAGTCATTCTTTGTGGGTGCATTGGTTTTTCAACAACCCCTCTTGGATTATCATTCGCCCAAGTGCGGCAATTCTGATTATTGACGAATCCACTGAGGTGAAAATGTGCCTCATCACTGATTATGATTTTCTTCGAAAATTGATCATCCAATATTGCCATTTCTTGCCACTATTCTGACCATTGACGACGCTTGAAATGGTCAAGAGGCTTTAGTTCTTGGGTCAATTGAACCTTGTAAGCGCGTAAATGTAAGTCTTTATGCATAAGTTCATCAACGACGAGCGTGAAAGGTGCAATTGTTGGGCACGACGACGAGTTGAGGTGGACGGCTCTTCAGCCACACTATCGCGAACAGCAGCAATATTTTCTGCAGTACAAGCTGTACGATCATGCACTGGTTTTTACATCTCCTACAGACCCGCAGTTTGCTTAAATTTTTGCACGATTTTTCCGATTGTACGCACATTTGGACGATTAAATTGACCGAAAAAATCACGAAGTGCACGATATGCATTTTGATTTGAACGCCCATTTTCATAATAAGCCAGAATAACTTTAACGAGTTGCTCGATTGTGTATTTTTCCATGGTTCAAATTGAGTTAGTCTGAAATTGAGAAATGTCAAATGAAATGCAGAAAAAAACTTGACGTTTAGGTGTGTTTCACATTCAACATCGGCCTTTAAGATTTAACCACCCTTTGGTTCAAAACTTTGAAAGAAATCAATTGCCGGTGTCTTGGACCATGTATTCCGGTCACTTTTGATGCTAATATCTCTTGGTGTAAGTTGCAACCACCACTCGTCTGGTATAGGGTTTCCAACAAAGAAATACGAACTTTTTAGCTTTGAATACATCGTTTTATTATACATTAATCGTCGACGCTATTTCTTGTGGTACACATTGACCCTACTTAACGTTAAAAAATTCGAATTTTCTTTTTACCAAATTGAAGTTAATTGCTCATAGATGTGTCGAAAAGGATTAGAAATTTGAAAAATGTTTTCCAAAATAGGTAAAATAAATAATACTGTGCGAAAAACGCCTTTGTTCAGTCGAAAATTTGTATGAAGCAGCACGGAAAAAAAGAAAAATATTCATACAAAAATATCGATGCTATACCTAATGCTATTACGTTCTTAACTAACCGTTCTTTTTCGCTCATATACTTTACACCTAATAGTATACAGACAACAGACATAGGGCGGTGTTGAATTGGATTGGAATACTCACTGAGAGAGGCAATCAGTGGTTGGGTGCGTTTGTGTAAAGTTCACAGATGTGGCTCCTGTGGGACAAATTCGTAACGCATCGTTACAACAGATATCATACAGGGTGTCCCATGTTTTGGGCATTTTGAAAATACAATTAAGTAGCGCATAAAAGTCTAAAGCACTTCGGCTGTGTATGGTAAAAAATGGCTTTTATTACAACTTTTTTTGATCGTACGTAAAAAAGTTGCCTAACATAATTTTTAGCAAATTTCTCAAGGATAAAAATTTCATAAAAAAAATTAAAATTTATTAAGTAAACATTTTGAGAAAAAGGCATTTTAAGTAAAAAAATGTAACAACAAATTTTAAAAATGTTGACTTTAAGGAAGCATAGCTTTTTTGTAGCTACTCAGATGTAACGGAAGTGCTTTAGACTTTTAAGCGCTACTTAATTGTCTTTTCAAAATGCCCAAAACAATTTTTTTTGTGGCTATAATAGTTTAGAAGTTATAGCATTAGGTTATGCCCAAAACAATTTTTTTTTGTAGCTATAATAGTTTAGTTAGTAATAGCGTTTTAAGAGGTAACACCAGTCGGTGGTCATGGTGTAGTGGTTAGAGTCATTGCTTGTGACCCGAGCGGCATTGGTTCGAGCCCCGGCGGGGGTCAGCAATACTCTGCCACTGACCATAAAGAGAAAATATCAGAGTTTCTCCACCACTACACCAAAAAGGGGTTTCTGCTTGGTAGGACCATGGACCGAGATTCGTCTGAGTGCTCTAGGATTTGGAATCCCCTTTTAATATATCGTAAAAAAAAAGTGGTAACACCTCCAAATTAGATAGGTCACCTACTTTGATGGAGTATAACAGGAATTACGATGAAAATAGACACCCCCCCTGCCATACAATTTTTTGTTTGCCATAACTTCCGGAATCTTCCCTTAAAGTATTATCCTTCTTAACTGGAACACCCTGTATAGGCTGCTGCTGCCATGGGTGAATGAATAGTCGCGCTTTTTTTCTTATGGGTACTGAAGAATGATGCTCCCTTGGGAATTTACATCTGTAAACTATACGCCCTTTTACGATACGTACGATCTCAATCAATTTAAGAAAATCTTACTTTTCATTGGCAGTCAGATTTAAAAAAAAATCGTTTAAAATTCTTCACAACTTTACATTGAACGACATCATACCTACTCCATTATTGTAGTCGCACAATGTATATTATGCAGACGACGACTTTTTGGAGTGACAGATAGAACCATTTGGTCTACTCGCGCCATACCTCAATTCAGCCATCACATACCTTACCTAGTACTGGTAATAATTTTGTTCTTTTTAGCCATCCTCCTGGCATACTGTACTGACGTAATATTGTCTCGAGACTTTTGTCAGAGATGTCATTTAAAAAAAATACTTCTGCTTACTCTATAGCCTGTGGGCACTTGACAAAGAACCATTTATACCTACCTCAAAGTACAATACCCAAACCAACTTTTAGTCTGTTTGTCGAAATTTGTAATCACCCCCATTAAAAGTGCGCGAACAAGATAAATGAATATGTATTTATATCCTCTTTGGCTTTGACGGTAACCGCCTGCCCTTGAGTATTTGCGTTTACACCTAACTTTAGAAAGCCAAATGAAAAGTCCTGCAAACAGGGAGAAGCGAACAAGAAAAAAATCGATTCCGTCTAGACTAGACGAAGGCATTCATGTCAAAGGAATCTTTTCTCATATTGACATCTATTCACATCCCCACGCCCACATCCGTATACTTGCCGTCGTCATAATCGTAGCCGACAGCCTATTAGAACGTACCTACTTCAGTTAAAAACTTCTCCAAAGATATGTACATAATAAATTGTTAGGATGCGACTGCGAGTTCACCAAATCGATTGTCTCCAACCAACTCACACAGCATCGCTCCATTGTACACCCCTTCTGCTCTGTTATGGGTTTAGGACACAAGATTCCAGATTGCAACATTTTGTGTGAATAATTTTACTAATTAAAGCCAAACTAGTCATCGCTGGGGCACTCCTCCGACAACTGTGCTAGGCTATACCTATATATCGTGACTTTGGAATGCA